>JASUUJ010000146.1:0-604297 GCA_030449895.1 Citrus mangshanensis
CATACTTCGTTCAGTTACATGTGCTGGCGAGACTTTGTGGCGCCATCCGTGTGCTAAATAGGCCGGAGGCACAGCGCGCCCAAAGCAAGCCCCGAGTCCGTCCCCAAGTTAGGTGCCCTTAAAAATGCCCAAAAACGGGTGGGCTATAGCCTTGGGGGAGGCTAACCCGCCGTCCGCGGACCGAATGGAGCCGAGACTGCGGTAGCCTCCGTGTGCCAAAAATAGGCCGCCCGGCTGTGCTTCCACCTTAAAATAAGCACCCGAAGGTCCCGTCCCCAAGTTGCGTCCGCCCCGCAAAAATGCCCAAAAGCAGGTGGGCTATAGCCTTGGGGGAGGGGCTGGCCCCACGCAAGTCGCGGACTCGGAATGGGGAGGAGAACTTTGCGGCGCCCTCCATTATTAAATGGGCGCGGTCTGGCCGCGCTTGCAAATCAGCCCGAAGTTCCCAAAATCCCCAGGTTCGATCCTTACATAAAAATGCCCAAAAAGCGGGTGGGCTATAGCCTTGGGAGGGCTGGCCAACTCGTCGCGAGGGTCGGAGATGGGGCGAGACTTCTGGCTCCGTGTGCCAAATGAGCCGCGGGCACAGCCGAGTCAAGTAAGCCCCGAAGGTCCGTCCCCAAGTTCGTCCACGCCGTAAATGCCCAAAAGCAGGTGAATGACCTGCCTTGGGGAGGGGCTGTAACAAATCGCGGACTCCGGAATGGGGCGAGACTTTAAAAACCCTCCGTGTGCCAAACATAGGCACGGGCACAGCCCGGCCAACAATCCCGAGTCACGTCCCAAGTTCGTCCGCCGCAAAAGTCCCAAAAAGCGGGTGGGCTATAGCTTGGGAGGGCTGGCCAGCTTCATCCGCCGGACTGGAATGGGCGAGACTTTGGGAGTGCCCTCCGTGTGTAAAAATAGGCATGACACAACCTTAAAAATAAGCCCAGTCCCGTCCCGATGTTCGTCCGCGAAAAAATGCCCAAAAAAGCAATTTTGGCTATGCAAACTGAGGGGAGGAGCTGTAGCAAATCCGCGGACTCGAATAGAAGCGAGACATTCTGCGAACGCCATCCGTGTGCCAAAAATAGAGTATGGTACCCAGCCGCACCCAAAAATAAGCCCGTTGGTCCGATCCCCAAAGTTGATCCGCGCCAAATGCCTTACCACTTGGGTGGGCTATAGCCAGCGCTGGGGAGGGCTGGCCAACTTCGTCCCAGTTCAGATGGGAAGCGAACTTTGCGAAGCAGCTCAGTGTGCCAAAATGAGCCGCAACCACAGCGTTCCCAAAAATAAGCCCCGAAGGTCCGTCCCCAAGTTCGTCCGCGCAAAGGCCCAAAAAGCGGGTGGGCTATAGCAGGAGGGCTGGCCACCTTCGTCCGCGAGACGGAATGGGGCGAGACTGCGACGCACTCTATTGCCAAAATAGGCAGAGCATGCGCCAAAAATAAGCTCCCGAAGGTCCACGTCCCCAAGTTCGTCCGCCGCAAAATGCCCAAAAACGGGTGGGCTATAGGCTTGAGAGAGGGAGGGCTGCCCAACAGTCTTGGACTGAGGTGGCGAGACTTTGCGAGCTGACCTCCGTGTGTGCCAAAAATAGGCAGCGAGGCCCTGCAGCGCCAAATAAACCCGGAGTCCGTCCCCAAGTTCGTCCGCGCAAAAATGCCCAAAAGCGGGTGAGCTATAGCCTTGAGGGCGGGCTGGCCAGCAAATCCGCCCGGACTCGGAATGGGGCGAGATTTTGCGAGTGGACTCCGTGTGCCAAAAATAGGCGCAACACAGCGGGTTTACCCATGTCGGCTTGAAGGTCCGTCCCAAGTTAAATCCGCCATAAAAATGCCCAAAAGCGGGTGAGCTATAGCCTTGGGAGGGCCAGACAGCCACAATCCGCCCCGGACTCGGAATGGGGCAATTTTTGCGAAGTGGACTCAAGTGTGCCAAAAAATATAGACGCAGGCACAGCCGCGCCCAAGTCTTGAGTCCCGTCCCCAGGACCGTCCGTCGCAAAAATGCCCAAAAAGCGGGTGGGCTATAGCCTTTGGGAGAGAGCTGGCCAACCGTCCCGGACTCGGAATGGGCGAGACTTTGCAGCGCCCTCCATTAATGTGCCAAAAATAGAGCGCGACCACAGCCGCTCAAAAAAATAAGCCCCGAAGGTCCCGTCTAAGTTAGTCACCTTATAAAGGCCCAAAAAGCAGGTTGGCTAGCCTTGGGGGAGGAGCTGGCCACCTTCGTCCGCGGGGCTGGATGGAAGCCGAGACTTTCTTGGCGCCCTCAGTGTGCCAAAAATAGGCAGCGGGCAAAGCCCACGCACATAAAAATATAAGCTCGAGTCCACGTCCCCAAAGTTCGTCCGCGCAAAAATACCTACAAAAAAGCGGGTGGGCTATAGCATGGGGAGGGCAGGCCAACTTCGTCCGCCGGACTCGAATGGGGCGAGACTGCAGAGTGCCCTCCGTGTGTACCCAAAAATAGGCTGCGGGCAGCAGCGCCCAAAATAAACTTGAAGGTCCGTCCCCAGTTCTCCGCTTGTAAAAATGCGAAAAAAGCGGGTGGGCTATAGCCTTGGGGGCTGGCCAGCCGTCCGCCGGACTCGGAATGGGATGTGATTTTCAAGTGGCCTCGTGTGCCAAAAATAAGTGGCGATGCACAGCCGCGCCACAAATAAGCCCCGAAGAGGTCCCGTCCCTAGTTCGTCCGCCGCAAAAATGCCCAGCGGGTGGGCTATAGCCTTGGGGGAGGGGCTGGCCAGCCCGTACGCGGACTCGGAATGGGGCGAGACACAAGGCACCCTCTGTGTGTGCCAAGAAAAACTAGGCCATGGGAACATGCCTTAAATAAGCCCCCGAAGGTCGGCCCTATTTGCGTCCTTGTAAATGCCCAAAAAGCAGTGGGCTATAGCCTTGGGGAGAGGCTGCCCAATTCGTCCGCCCGGACTCAGAATGGGGCGAGACTTTGTGACGGCCTCCGTGTGCCAAAAATAGGCAGGCACAGCGCCCAAATAAGCCCGAGTCCGTCCCAGATTCGTCCGCCCCGCCAAAATGCCCAAAAGCGGGTGAGCTATAGCCTTGGGGGGAGAGGGCAGGCCAACCGTTACCCAGTTCGGAATGGGGCGGACTTTACGAGTAACCTCCGTCTGCCAAAAATAGGCGTAGTCACAGCCGCGCCCAAAAATAAGCCCCGAAGGTCCATCCCAGGTTGCGCCCGCCGCAAAATGCCCAAAAACGGGTGGGCTATAGCCTTGGGAGACGGCTGGCCCTTCGTCGCCGGGCTCGGAATGGCGAGACACGAGTGGCCTCGTGTACCAAAAATAGGCGCCCAGGCACAGCCGCGCAAAATAAGCTGTGGGTCCCGTCCCAAGTTCGTCCGCCGCAAAAATGCCCAAAAAACGGGTGGGCTATAGCCTTTGGGGAGGAGCTGTCAACTTCGTCCCGGACTTCGGAATGAGGGCGAGACTGCGAGGGCACGTTCCGTGTGCCAAAAATAGGCACAACCAGCCGTTCCAAATAAGCCCAGAAGGTCCGTCCCCAAAGTTCGTCCGCGCAAAGGCCCCAGCGGGTGGGCTATAGCCTTTAGGGAGGAGGGCTGCCACAACAAATCCGCGGACTGAATGGGCGAGACTGCCGACGCCTCTGTGCCAAAAAATAGAGCAGGCACAGCCACGCCCAAATAAACTCGAAGGTCCCGTCCCCAAGTTAAGTCCGCCATAAAATGCCCAAAAAAGCACTTGGGTGGGTATAGGCTTGGGGGAGGGGCTGCCCAACTAAATCATGCGGACTCAGAATGGGGCGAGACTTTCACGAGCGGCCTCCATTCAATGCCAAAAATAGGCATGGGCCCTACCGCCTTAAAAATAAGCCCAGAAGGTCCATCCACAAATTCGTCCGCCCATAAAAATGCCCAGCGGGTGAGCTATAGCCTTGGGGGCGGGCTGGCCAACCGTCCGCGGACTCGGAATGGGACGAGATTTTCTGCAGAGTGGACTCCGTGTGCCAAAAATAGACGCAACCACAGCCCCGTTCCCAAAAATAAGCCCCGAAGAGTCCCGTCCCCAAGTTCGTCCGCGCAAAGGCCAGCAGGTGGGCTATGGCCTTGGGGGGAGGGGCTGGCCAACTTCGTCCGCCCCGGACTCGGAATGGGGCCGAGATTTTGCGAAGTGGCCTCCGTGTGCCAAAAATAGGCGTGCACAGCCGCGCCTAAAATAAGCCCGAAGGTCGTGCCTAGTTCGTCATACAAATGCCCAAAAAGCGGGTGGGCTATGGCCTTGGGGAGGGGCTGGCCAACCGATCCCGCGGACTGGAATGGGGCGGATTTCGCGGAAATTAGCCTCCGTCCATTACCCTAGTGCCAAAATAGAGAGGCGCGGGAGAGAGGCCACGTATTGCTCAACTTCTGTCCGCTGGACTCGGAATGGGACGAGATTTTGCGAGTGGCCTCCGTGTGTTGGGGGCCAAAGCGCCTCCATAGCTGCCACAAAAATAATCCTCGAAGGCCTGGCCCGTCCCCCGACCTCGTCCTACTGCCGCAAAATGCCCAAAAACGAGTGGGCTATAGCCTTGGGGAGGGCTGGCAACAACGTCTCGGGTCCGGACTCGGAATGGGGCGAGACTTTGCGAGTGCCCTCCGTGTGCTGGGCTAAATAGGCTGGCGGAGCAAAAAGCCGCGCAAAAATAAGCCCCGATGGTCCATTACCCCCAAGTTCGTCCGCCAGCAAAAAATGCCCAAAAAACGGGTGTGGGCTATAGCCTTCAGGGGAGGGGCTGGCCAACAAATCGTCATGCTCGGACTCGGAATAGGGACGAGACTTTAAGCGAGTTCCCCGTGTGTAAAATATAGGCCAGCACAAAAAAATATAGCCCCGAAGGACCCGTCCCCAAGTTCATCCGCCAGACGCCCAAAAATGGGTGGGCTATAGCCTTGGGGGGAAGGGCAGGCTTACTTTGTCCGTTGCCAGGGACCCGTGCCCCAAGTTCATCCGCCTCGCAAAGACGCCTAAAAATGGGGCGGGCTATAGCCTCTGGGAGAGGGGGCTGGCCACCTCTGTCCACGCCGGCTCGAACGGGCAGGCGAGACAGCCCTCCGTGTGCCAAAAGTAGGCAGGCCGCGGGCACAGCCGCGCCTGGCAAAAATAAGCCCCGAGGTCCGTCCCCAAGTTCGTCCGCTGCATGCAAAATACCAAAAAACGGGTGGGCTATAGCCTTTGGGAGGGCGTGCCAACTTCGTCCCCGCTGACTCGGAATGGGCGCGGTAGACTTCATGAGCGCCCTCCGTGTGCCAAAAATGGGGCCAGCGGGCACAGCTCGCAGGCCAAAAATAAGCCTGGCCAAGGTCCGTCCCCAAGTTCGTCCGCCGCAAAATGACGAAAACGGGTGGGGTATAGCCTTTGGGAGGGCTGGCTAACTTCGTCAGGACTCGAATGGGCGAGACTTTCATGCGAGCGCTCCGTGCAAAAATAGGCGGACCATTACAGCCGCTCCAAAATCGCCCCGACGCCCGGGCGGTCCCGTCTCTCAAGTTCGGGCCCGCCCAAAGGCCCAGCGGGTGGTGCTATAGCCTTGGGGAGAGGGTTGGCCAATCCTCGTCCGGGACTGACTCGAATGCGAGACTTTGCAGCCTGCGCCCAGTGTGCCCAGACCACGCGACCGTTCACAGCCGTCTGGGTAAATAAGCCCCGAAGGTCCCGTCCCCCTAAGTTCGTCTGGCCGCAAAAGGCCCAAAAACGGTGGGCTATAGCCTTGGGGGAGGAGCTGGCCACCTTCGCCAAGTCGTCACAGGGATTCTCGGAATGGGCGAGACTTTGCGAGCGCCTCCATGTGCTCAAAAATAGACGGCAGGCAAAGCCACGCCCAAATAAGCTCCGAAGGTCCCGCCCCCAAGTTCATCCGCCGTAAAAATGCCCAAACGGGTGGGCTATAGCCTTGGGGAGGGGGCCAACTCGGCCCGGACTCGGAATTGGGCGAGACTGCCAGTGCCCTCCGTGTACCACAAATAGAGCACGGACACAGCCGCCCCAAAAATAGGCGCCCGAAGGTCCCGTCCCCAAGTTCGTCCCGCCGCAAAATGCCCAAAACGGGTGCGCTTATAGCCTTGGGGAGGGGCTGGCTGAGACTCGGCCCCACGACTGGAATGGGGCGAGACTTTGCGAGCACCCTCCGTGTGCCAAAAATAGGCCGTGGACACAGCCGTGCCAAAAAATAAGTGCCCGAAGGTCCCGTCCCCATGTTCGTCCGCCGTAAAAATGCCCAAAAAACGGGTGGGCTGTAGCCTTGGGGAGAGGGGCTGGCCAACTTCATCCGCCGGACTCGGAATGGGGCGAGACTTTGCGAGCGCCCTCCGTGTGCCAAAAATAGGCCGCGGGCACAGCCGCGCCCAAAAAATAAGTGCCCAAAGGTCCCGTCCCCAGGTTCATCCGCCGTAAAAATGCCCAAAAAACGGGTGGGCTATAGCCTTGGGGAGGGTCTGGCCAACTTCGTCCGCCGGACTCGGAATGGGGCGAGACTTTACGAGCGCCCGCCGAATGCCAAAAATAGGCTGTGGGCACAGCCGTATCCAAAAATAAGCCCCCGAAGGTCCCGTCCCCAAGTTCGTCCGCCGCAAAAATGCCGAAAAAACGGGTGGGCTATAGCCTTTAGGGGAGGGGCTGGCCAACTTCGTCCGCCGGACTCAGAATGGTGCGAGACTTTGCGAGCGGCCTCTGCGTGTGTGTGCCAAAAATGAGGGCGCGATCACAGCCGCTCCCAAAATAAGCCCCAAGGTCCCGTCCCAAGTGCGTCCGCGCAAAAGGCCCAAAAAACGGGTGGGCTATAGCCTCGGAGAGAGCTGGCCAACTTCGGTCCGCGGACTCGGAATGGGACGAGATTTTATGGTGAGTGGCTCAGTGTGCCAAAAATAGGCCGCAACCACAGCCACACCCAAAAATAAGTTACAAGGTCGCGTCCCCAAGTTCGTCCGCACGCAAAAATGCCCAAAACGGGTGGGCTATAGCCTTTGGGGAGGGCTGGCCAACCGTCCCCCTGGACTCGAATGGGGTGAGACTTGCGAGCACCTCCGTGTGGACCACAAATAGGCGACGACCACAGCCGTGCCCAAAATAAGCCCCGAAGGTCCCGTCCCAAGTTCGTCCACGCAAAATGCCCAAAAAATCGGGTGGGCTATAGCCTTGGGGAGGCTGGCCACCTCGGCCTCGCCTCGGACTCGGAATGGGGCGAACTTACAGCGCCCTCCGTGTGCCAAAATAGGCCACTGGCACAGGCACGCCCAAAAATAAGCTCAAGGTCCCGTCCCCAAGTTCATCCGCCGCAAAAATGCCCAAAAACGGGTGGCTATAGCCTTCGTTGGGCGGAGGGGCTTGCCCAACTCGGTCCGCCGGACTCAGAATGGGGCGTAGTCTTTGCAAGCGCCTCCGTGTGCCAAAATAGGCTGCTGACCACAGCCGCGCCAAAAATAAGCCCCGAAGGTCCCGTCCCCAAGTTCGTCTGCCGCAAAAATGCCAAAAAAACGGGTGGGCTATAGCCTTGGGGGGAGGGGCCGCCCAACTTCGTCCGCCGGACTCGGAATGGGGAGAGAGTTTGCGAGTGGCCTCCGTGGTGCCAAAAATGTGGGCCAGGCTGCGGCACAGCCGCGCCCAAAAATAAGCCCCCGAAGGTCCCGTCCCGAAGTTCGTCCGCCGCAAAAATGCCCAAAAAACGGGTGGGCTATAGCCTTGGGGGGAGGGGCTGTCCAACTTCGTCCGCCGGACTCGGAATGGGACGAGATTTTGCTAGTGGCCTCAGTGCCAAAAAATGAGCCGCTGAGCACAGCCGCGCCAAGAATAAGCCTCGAAGGTCCCATCCCCAAGTTCGTCCGCAAAAAGGCCCAAAAACGGGTGGGCTATAGCCTTGGGGAGGGGGTTGGCCCACTTCGTCCGCGGACTCGGAATGGGACGACATTTTGCGAGTGGCCTCAAGTGTGCAAAATGAGGCCGCGACCACAGCCGCTCCCAAAAATAAGCCTCCGAAGGTCCCGTCCCCAAGTTCGTCCGCCGTAAAAGGCCCAAAAACGGGTGGGCTATAGCCTTGGGGGAGGGCTGGCCACCTTCGTCCGCCAGACTCGGAATGGGGCGAGACTTTACGAGCGCTCCGTGTGCCAAAAATAGGCAGGGCACAGCCACACCCAAAAATAAGCTCCGAAGGTCCCGTCCCCAAGTTCATCCGCCGCAAAATGCCCAAAAACGGGTGGGCTATAGCCTTGGGCGGAGGGGCTGCCCAACCGTCCCGCCGGACTCAGAATGGGGCGAAGCCTTTGCAAGCGCCCTCCGTGTGCCAAAAATAGGCTGCGACCACAGCCGCGCCCAAAAATAAGCCCCCGAAGGTCCCGTCCCCAAGTTCGTCCGCAAGACTCGGAATGGGGCGAGACTTTGCAAGCACCCTCCGTGTGCCAAAAATAGGCTGCGACCACAGCCAAGCACCCAAAAATAAGCCCCTCGAAGGTCCGTCCCCAAGTTCGTCCGCCGCAAAAAATGCCCAAAATGGGTGGGCTATAGCCTTGGGGAGGGGTTGCCCAACTCGTCCGCCGGACTCGGAATGGGACGAGAATTTGCGACAGTGGCCTCAGGTGTGCCAAAAATAGGCCGCGGGCACAGCAGCACCCAAAATAAGCCCCCGAAGGTCCCGTCCCCAAGTTCGTCCGCTGCAAAAATGACCAAAAAACGGGTGGGCTAAAGCCTTGGGGAGGGCTTGGCCACCTTCGTCCGCCGGACTCGGAATGGGCGAGACTTTGCGAGCGCCCTCCGTGTGCCAATAATAGGCCACGACCACAGCCGCTCCCAAAAATAAGCCCCGAAGGTCCGTCCCCAAGTTCGTCCCGCCGCAAAAAGGCCCAAAACGGGTGGGCTATAGCCTTGGGGGAGGGGCTGGCCATCTTCGTCCGCTCGGACTCGGAATGGGGCGTGACTTTTCGAGCAACCTCCGTGTTACATAAATAGGCCGAGTACACAGCCTCGCCCAAAAATAAGCTCCCGAAGGTCACGTCCCCAAGTTCGTCCGCCGCAAAAATGCCCAAAAAACGGGTGGGCTATAGCCTTGGGGGGAGGGGCTGCCCAACTTCATCCGCCGGACTCAGAATAGGACGAGACTTTGCAAGCGCCCTCCGAGTGCCAAAATTAGGCTGCGAACACAGCCGCGCCCAAAAATAAGCCCCGAAGGTCCCGTCCCCAAGTTCGTCCGCCGCAAAAATGCCTAAAAACGGGTGGGCTATAGCCTTGGGGGAGGGCCACCTTCGTCCGGACTCGGAATGGGGCGAGACTTTGCGGCGCCCTCCGTGTGCCAAAAATAGGCCGCGGGCACAGCCACACCCAAAAATAAGCTCCCGAAGGTCCCGTCCCCAAGTTCGTCCGCCGCAAAAATGCCCAAAAAATGGGTGGGCTATATCCTTGGGCGGAGGGGCTGCCCAACTTCGTCCGCCGGACTCAGAATGGGGCGAGACTTTGCGAGCGGCCTCAGTGTGCCAAAAATAGGCCGCGGGCACACTCGCGCCCAAAAATAAGCCCTCGAAGGTCCCATCCCCAAGTTCGTCCGCCGCAAAAATGCCCAAAAAACGGGTGAGCTATATCCTTGGGGGGAGGGGCAGGCCCACTTCGTCCGCCGGACTCGGAATGGGGCGAGACTTTTACAGCAAATCCGTGTGCCAATAGGCCGCTGGCACAGCCACGCCCAAAAAGCTCCCGAAGGTCCCGTCCCCAAGTTCGTCCTCCAAAAATGACCGGAAAAGGGCTATATCCTTGGGGGGAGGGGCTGGCCAACTTCGTCCGCCGGACTCGGAATGGGACGAGATTTTGCGAGTGGCCTCAGTGTGCCAAAAATAGGCCGCGGGCACAACCGCGCACAAAAATAAGGCCCCGAAGGTCCCGTCCCCAAGTTCGTCCGCCGCAAAAATGACCAAAAAACGGGGGGGCTATAGCCTTGGGGGGAGGGGCTGGCCAACTTCGTCCGCCGGACTCGGAATGGGGCGAGACTTTGCGAGCACCCTCCGTGTGTGCTGCAAAAATAGAAGGCGCCCAAAAATAAGCCCCGAGGTCCCGTCCCCAAGTTCGTCTGCAAAAATGCCAAAAACGGGTGGGCTATAGCCTTGGGGGAGGGCCGCCAACTCGTCCGCCTGGACTCGGAATGGGGTGAGACTTCCGAGTGGCCTCCGTGTGCCAAAAATAGGCTGCAGGCACAGCCGCGCCAAATAAGCCCCGAAGGTCCGTCCCCCAAGTTCGTCCGCCACAAAAATGCCCAAAACACGGGGGGGCTATAGCCTTGGGGGGAGGGGCTGGCCAACTTCCTCCGCCGGACTCGGAATGGGACGAGATTTTGCGAGTGGCCTCAGTGTGCCAAAAATAGGCCGCGGGCACAGCCGCGCCCAAAAATAAGCCACCGAAGGTCCCGTCCCCAAATTCGTCCGCCGCACAAAGGCCCAAAAAACGGGTGGGCTATAGCCTTGGGGAGGGCTGGCCAACTCGTCCGCCCCGGACTCGAATGGGACGACATTTTGCGAGTGGCCTCAGGTGCCAAAAATAGGCCGCGACCACAGCCGCTACCAAAAATAAGCCTCGAAGGTCCCGTCCCCAAGTTCGTCCGCCGCAAAAAGGCCCAGCGGTGGGCTATAGCCTTGGGGGGAGGGGCTGGCCACCTTCGTCCGCCAGACTCGGAATGGGTCGAGACTTTGAGAGCGCCCTCCGTGTGCCAAAAATAGGCCGCGGGCACAGGCACACCCAAAAATAAGCTCCCGAAGGTCCCGTCCCCAAGTTCGTCCGCCGTAAAAATGCCCAAAAAACGGGTGGGCTATAGCCTTGGGCGGAGGGGCTGCCCAACTTCGTCCGCCGGACTCAGAATGGGGTGAGACTTTGCGAGCGGCCTCCGTGTGCCAAAAATAGGCCGCAGGCACAGCTACACCCAAAAATAAGCCCCCGAAGGTCCCGTCCCCAAGTTCGTCCGCCGCAAAAATGGCCAAAAAACGGGGGGGCTATAGCCTTGGGGGGAGGGGCTGGCCAACTTCGTCCGCCGGACTCGGAATGGGGCGAGACTTTGGGAGCACCCTCCGTGTGCCAAAAATAGGCCGCGGGCGCAGCCGCGCCCAAAAATAAGCCCCGAAGGTCCCGTCCCCAAGTTCGTCTGCCGCAAAAATGCCAAAAAAACGGGTGGGCTATAGCCTTGGGGGGAGGGGCCGGCCAACTTCGTCCGCCGGACTCGGAATGGGGTGAGACTTTGCGAGTGGCCTCCGTGTGCCAAAAATAGGCTGCAGGCACAGCCGCGGCCAAAAATAAGCCCCCGAAGGTCCCGTCCCGAAGTTCGTCCGCCACAAAAATGCCCAAAAAACGGGTGGGCTATAGCCTTGGGGGGAGGGGCTGGCCAACTTCGTCCGCCGGACTCGGAATGGGACGAGACATTGCGCGTGGCCACGGTGTGCCAAAAATAGGCCGCGGGCACAGCGGCGCCAAAATTAGCCTCCGAAGGTCCCGTCCCCAAATTCGTCCGCCGCAAAAAGGCCCAAAAAACGGGTGGGCTATAGCCTTGGGGGGAGGGGCTGGCCAACTTCGTCCGCCGGACTCGGAATGGGACGACATTTTGCGAGTGGCCTCAGTGTGCCAAAAATAGGCCGCGACCACAGCCGCTACCAAAAATAAGCCTCCGAAGGTCCCGTCCCCAAGTTCGTCCGCCGCAAAAAGGCCCAAAAAACGGGTGGGCTATAGCCTTGGGGGGAGGGGCTGGCCACCTCGTCCGCCTCGACTTAATGGGTCGAGACTTTGAGAGCGCCCTCCGTGTGCAAAAAATAGGCCGCGGGCACAGGCACACCCAAAAATAAGCTCCCGAAGGTCCCGTCCCCAAGTTCGTCCGCCGTAAAAATGCCCAAAAAACGGGTGGGCTATAGCCTTGGGCGGAGGGGCTGCCCAACTTCGTCCGCCGGACTCAGAATGGGGTGAGACTTTGCGAGCTGCCTCCGTGTGCCATAATTAGGCCGGAGGGCCAGCTCGAGCCAAAAATAAGCCCCCGAAGGTCCCGTCCCAAAGTTCGTCCGCCGCAAAATGGCCAAAAACGGGGCTATAGCCTTGTGGGGAGGGCTGGCCAACCGTCCGCCTCGGACTCTGAATGGGGCGAGACTTTGCGAGCGGCCTCCGTTTGCCAAAAATAGGCCACGGGCGCAGCCGTGCCCAAAAATAAGCCCCCGAAGGTCCCGTCCCCAAGTTCGTCCGCCGCAAAAATGCCAAAAAAACGGGTGGGCTATAGCCTTGGGGGGAGGGGCCGGCCAACTTCGTCCGCCGGACTAAGAATGGGGCGAGACTTTGCGAGCGGCCTCAGTGTGCCAAAAATAGGCCGCGACCACAGCCGCTCCCAAAAATAAGCCCCCGAAGGTCCCGTCCCCAAGTTCGTCCGCCAAAAAGGCCCAAGCGGGTGGGCTATAGCCTTGGGGAGGGGCTGGCCAACTTCGTCCGGACTCCGGAATGGGACGACATTTAGCGAGTGGCCTCAGTGTGCCAAAAATAGGCCGCGACCACAGCCGCTCCCAAAAATAAGCCCCCGAAGGTCCCGTCCCCAAGTTCGTCCGCCGCTAAAATGGCCCAAAAAACGGGTGGGCTATAGCCTTGGGGGGAGGGGCTGGCCTACTTCGTCCGCCGGACTCGGAATGGGACGACATTTTGCGAGTGGCCTCAGTGTGCCAAAAATAGGCCGCGACCACAGCCGCTCCAAAAAATAAGCCTCCGAAGGTCCCGTCCCCTAGTTCGTCCGCCGGAAAAAGGCCCAAAAAACGGGTGGGCTATAGCCTTGGGGGGAGGGGCTGGCCAGTCCGCCAGACTCGGAATGGGCGAGACTTTGCGAGCGCCCTCCGTGTGCCAAAAATAGGCCGCGGGCACAGCCACACCAAAAAATAAGCTCCCGAAGGTCCCGTCCCCAAGTTCGTCTGCCGCAAAAATGCCAAAAAAACGGGTGGGCTATAGCCTTGGGGGGAGGGGCCGGCCAACTTCGTCCGCCGGACTCGGAATGGGGCGAGACTTTGCGAGTGGCCTCCATGTGCCAAAAATAGGCTGCGGGCACAGCCGCGCCCAAAAATAAGCCTCCGAAGGTCCCGTCCCCAAGTTCGTCCGCCGCAAAAAGGCCCAAAAAACGGGTGGGCTATAGCCTTGGGGGGAGGGGCTGGCCAACTTCGTCCGCCGGACTCGGAATGGGACGACATTTAGCGAGTGGCCTCAGTGTGCCAAAAATAGGCCGCGACCACAGCCGCTTCCAAAAATAAGCCTCCGAAGGTCCCGTCCCCAAGTTCGTCCGCCACAAAAAGGCCCAAAAAACGGGTGGGCTATAGCCTTGGGGGGAGGGGCTGGCCACCTTCGTCCGCCAGACTCGGAATGGGGCGAGACTTTGCGAGCGCCCTCCGTGTGCCAAAAATAGGCCGCGGGCACAGCCACACCAAAAAATAAGCTCCCGAAGGTACCGTCCCCAAGTTCGTCCGCCGCAAAAATGCCCAAAAAACGGGTGGGCTATAGCCTTGGGCGGAGGGGCTGCCCAACTTCGTCCGCCGGACTCAGAATGGGGCGAGACTTTGCGAGCGGCCTCCGTGTGCCAAAAATAGGCCGCAGGCCAAGCCGCGGCCTACAATAAGCACCCAAAGGTCCCGTCCCCAAGTGCGTCCGCCGCAAAATGGCCAAAAACGGGGCTATAGCCTTGGGGAGGGGCTGGCCAACTTCGTCCGCCGGACTCGGAATAGGGCGAGACTTTGGGAGCACCTCCGTGTGCCAAAAATAGGCGCAGCGCAGCTTGCGCCTAAAAATAAGCCCCGAAGGTCCGTCCCAAGTTCGTCCGCCGCAAAATGCAAAAAAACGGGTGGGCTATAGCCTTGGGGAGGGCTGGCCAAACTCCGCCCGGACTCGGAATGGGGCGAGACTTTGGGAGCACCCTCCGTGTGCCAAAAATAGGGCGGCACAGCCACACCAAAAATAAGCCCCAAGGTCCGTCCCCAAGTTCGTCTGCCGCAAAAATGCCAAAAGCGGGTGGGCTATAGCCTTGGGGAGGGCCGGCCCACTGTCCGCCCGGACTCGGAATGGGAGAGACTTTGCGAGTGGCCTCGTTTAAAAATAGGCTGCGGGCACAGCGCGCCCAAAAATAAAAGGTCCCGTCCCGAAGTTCGTCCGCCGCAAAAATGCCCAAAAAACGGGTGGGCTATAGCCTTGGGGGGAGGGGCTGGCCAACTTCGTCCGCCGGACTCGGAATGGGGCGAGACTCTGCGAGCGCCCTCCATGTGCCAAAAATAGGCCACGGGCACAGCCACGCCCAAAAATAAGCCCCCGAAGGTCCCGTCCCCAAGTTCGTCCGCCGCAAAAATGCAAAAAAAACGGGTGGGCTATAGCCTTGGGGGGAGGGGCTGGCCAACTCGTCCATGGACTCAGAATGGGGCGAGACTGTGCGAGCGGCCTCCGTTTGCCAAAAATAGGTCGTGACCACAGCCGCTCCAAAAAATAAGCCCCCGAAGGTCCCGTCCCCAAGTTCGTCCGCCGCAAAAAGGCCCAAAAAACGGGTGGGCTATAGCCTTGGGGGGAGGGGCTGGCCAACTTCGTCCGCCGGACTCGGAATGGGACGACATTTTGCGAGTGGCCTCAGTGTGCCAAAAATAGGCCGTGACAACAGCCGCTCCCAAAAATAAGCCTCCGAAGGTCCCGTCCCCAAGTTCGTCCGCCGCAA
The DNA here is from genome assembly GCA_030449895.1 of Citrus mangshanensis. NCBI lineage: Eukaryota > Viridiplantae > Streptophyta > Magnoliopsida > Sapindales > Rutaceae > Citrus > Citrus mangshanensis. Next base: position 14,676 of record JASUUJ010000146.1, read on the forward strand.
AAAGGCCCAAAAAACGGGTGGGCTATAGCCTTGGGGGGAGGGGCTGGCCACCTTCGTCCGCCAGACTCGGAATGGGGCGAGACTTTGCGAGCGCCCTCCGTGTGCCAAAAATAGGCCGCGGGCACAGCCACACCAAAAAATAAGCTCCCGAAGGTCCCGTCCCCAAGTTCGTCTGCCGCAAAAATGCCAAAAAAACGGGTGGGCTATAGCCTTGGGGGGAGGGGCCGGCCAACTTCGTCCGCCGGACTCGGAATGGGGCGAGACTTTGCGAGTGGCCACCGTGTGCCAAAAATAGGCTGCGGGCACAGCCGCGCCCAAAAATAAGCCCCCGAAGGTCCCGTCCCGAAGTTCGTCCGCCGCAAAAATGCCCATAAAATGGGTGGGCTATAGCCTTGGGGGGAGGGGCTGGCCAACTTCGTCCGCCGGACTCGGAATGGGACGAGATTTTGCGAGTGGCCTCAGTGTGCCAAAAGTAGGCCGCGGGCACAGCCGCGCCCAAAAATAAGCCTCCGAAGGTCCCGTCCCCAAGTTCGTCCGCCGCAAAAAGGGCCAAAAAACGGGTGGGCTATAGCCTTGGGGGAAGGGGCTGGCCAACTTCGTCCGCCGGACTCGGAATGGGACGACATTTTGCGAGTGGCCTCAGTGTGCCAAAAATAGGCCGCGACCACAGCCGCTCCCAAAAATAAGCCCCCGAAGGTCCCGTCCCCAAGTTCGTCTGCCGCAAAAATGCCAAAAAAACGGGTGGGCTATAGCCTTGGGGGGAGGGCTGGCCACCTCGTCCGCCTCGGAATGGGGCGAGACTTTGCGAGCGCCCTCCGTGTGCCAAAAATAGGCCGCGGGCACAGCCACACCCAAAAATAAGCTCCCGAAGGTCCCGTCCCCAAGTTCGTCCGCTGCAAAAATGCCCAAAAAACGGGTGGGCTATAGCCTTGGGCGGAGGGGCTGCCCAACTTCGTCCGCCGGACTCGGAATGGGGCGAGACTTTGCGAGCGGCCTCCGTGTGCCAAAAATAGGCCGCAGGCACAGCCACGCCCAAAAATAAGCCCCCGAAGGTCCCGTCCCCAAGTTCGTCCGCCGCAAAAATGGCCAAAAAACGGGGGGGCTATAGCCTTAGGGGGAGGGGCTGGCCAACTTCGTCCGCCGGACTCGGAATGGGGCGAGACTTTGGGAGCACCCTCCGTGTGCCAAGAATAGGCCTCGGACGCAGCCGCGCCCAAAAATAAGCCCCCGAAGGTCCAGTCCCAAGTTCGTCCGCCGCAAAAATGCAAAAAAAACGGGTGGGCTATAGCCTTGGGGGGAGGGGCTGGCCAACCGTCCGCCGGACTCAGAATGGGGCAAGACTTTGCGAGCGGCCTCCGTGTGCCAAAATAGGCAGCGACCACAGCCGCTCCCAAAAATAAGCCCCGAAGGTCCCGTCCCCAAGTTCGTCCGCCGCAAAGGCCCAAAAAGCGGGTGGGCTATAGCCTGTGGGGGTGGGGCTGGCCCACGTCGTCCGCCGGACTCGGAATGGGTCGACATTTTGCGAGTGGCCTCAGTGTGCCAAAAGTAGGCCGCGACCACAGCCGCTCCCAAAAATAAGCCCCCGAAGGTCCCGTCCCCAAGTTCGTCCGCCGCAAAAATGGCCAAAAAACGGGGGGGCTATAGCCTTGGGGGGAGGGGCTGGCCAACTTCGAACGCCGGACGCGGGATGGGGTGAGACTGTGGGAGCACCCTCCGTGTGCCAAAAATAGGGCGCGGGCGCAGCCGCGCCCAAAAATAAGCCCCCGAAGGTCCCGTCCCCAAGTTTTTCCGCCGCAAAAATGCCAAAAAAACAGGTGGGCTATTCCTTGGGGGGAGGGGCCGGCCCACTTCGTCCGCCGGACTCGGAATGGGGCGAGACTTTGCGAGTGGCCTCCGTTTGCCAAAAATAGGCTGCGGGCACAGCCGCGCCCAAAAATAAGCCCCCGAAGGTCCCGTCCCGAAGTTCGTCCGCCGCAAAAATGCCCAAAAAACGGGTGGGCTATAGCCTTGGGGGGAGGGGCTGGCCAACTTCGTCCGCCGGACTCGGAATGGGGCGAGACTTTGCAAGCGCCCTCCATGTGCCAAAAATAGGCCGCGGGCACAGCCACGCCCAAAAATAAGCCCCCGAAGGTCCCGTCCCCAAGTTCGTCCGCCGCAAAAATGCAAAAAAAACTGGTGGGCTATTGCCTTGGGGAGGGCTGGCCAACTCCGCCGGACTCGAATGGGGCGAGACTGCGAGCGGCCTCCGTTTGCCAAAAATAGGTCGTGACCACAGCCGCTCCCAAAATAAGCCCCGAAGGTCCCGTCCCCAAGTTCGTCCGCCGCAAAAAGGCCCAGCGGGTGGTGTAGCCTTGGTGGGTGGGGTTGGCGAACTTCGTCCGCCGGACTCGGAATGGGACGACATTTTGCGAGTGGCCTCAGTGTGCCAAAAATAGGCCGCGACCACAGCCGCTCCCAAAAATAAGCCTCCGAAGGACCCGTCCCCAAGTTCGTCCGCCGCAAAAAGGCCAAAAAACGGGTGGGCTATAGCCTTGGGGAGGGGCTGGCCACCTTCAGACTCGGAATGGGGCGAGACTTTGCGAGGGCCCTCAGTGTGCCAAAAATAGGCCTCGTCCACAGCCACACCCAAAAATAAGCTCCCGAAGTCCCCGTCCCCAAGTTCGTCCGCCGCAAAAATGCCCAAAAAATGGGTGGGCTATAGCCTTGGGCGGAGGGCTGCCCAACTCCCGCCGTACTCTGAATGGGGCGAGACTTTGCGAGGGGCCTCCGTGTGCCAAAAATAGGCCGCGGGCACAGCGCCCAAAATAAGTCCTCGAAGGTCCCGTCCCCAAGTTCGTCCGCAAAATGCCCCGGGTGAGCTATAGCCTTGGGAGGGCCGGCCTACTTCCGCGGACTCGGAATGGGGCGAGACTTTGCGAGCGCCCTCCGTGTGCCAAAAATAGGCCGCTGGCACAGCCAAGCCCAAAAATAGGCACCCGAAGGTCCCATCCCCAAGTTCGTCCGCCGCACAAATGACCAAAAAACGGGGCTATAGCCTTGGGGAGGGGCTGGCCAACTTCCGCCGGACTCGGAATGGGACGAGATTTTGCGAGTGGCCTCAGTGTGCCAAAAATAGGCTGCGGGCACAGTTGCGCCAAAAAATAAGGCCCCGAAGGTCCCGTCCCCAAGTTCGTCCGCCGCAAAAATGACCAAAAAACGGGGGGGCTATAGCCTTGGGGGGAGGGGCTGGCCAACTTCGTCCGCCGGACTCGGAATGGGGCGACACTTTGGGAGCACCCTCCATGTGCGAAAAATAGGCCGCGGGCGCAGCCGCGCCCAAAAATAAGCCCCCGAAGGTCCCGTCCCCAAGTTCGTCTGCCGAAAAAATGCCAAAAAAACGGGTGGGCTATAGCCTTGGGGGGAGGGGCCGGCCAACTTCGTCCGCCGGACTCGGAATGGGGCGAGACTTTGCGAGTGGCCTCCGTGTGCCAAAAATAGGCCGCGGGCACAGCCGCGCCCAAAAATAAGCCCTCGAAGGTCCCGTCCCCAAGTTCGTCCGCCGCAAAAATGCCCAAAAAACGGGTGAGCTATAGCCTTGGGGGGAGGGGCAGGCCTACTTCGTCCGCCGGACTCGGAATGGGGCGAGACTTTGCGAGCGCCCTCCGTGTGCCAAAAATAGGCCGCTGGCACAGCCATGCCCAAAAATAAGCTCCCGAAGGTCCCGTCCCCAAGTTCGTCCGCCGCAAAAATGACCAAAAAACGGGGGGGCTATAGCCTTGGGGGAGGGCTGGCCGACTTCGGCCGCCGGACTCGGAATGGGACGAGACTTTGCGAGTGGCCTCCGTGTGCCAAAAATAGGCCGCGGGCACAGTTGCGCCCAAAAATAAGGCCCCGAAGGTCCCGTCCCCAAGTTCGTCCGCCGCAAAAATGCCCAAAAAACGGGTGGGCTATAGCCTTGGGCGGAGGGGCTGCCCAACTTCGTCCGCCGGACTCAGAATGGGGTGAGACTTTGCGAGCGGCCTCTGTGTGCCAAAAATAGGCCGCAGGCACAGCCACGCCCAAAAATAAGCCCCCGAAGGTCCCGTCCCCAAGTTCGTCCGCCGCAAAAATGCCCAAAAAACGGGGGGGCTATAGCCTTGGGGGGAGGGGCTGGCCAACTTCGTCCGCCGGACTCGGAATGGGGCGAGACTTTGGGAGCACCCTCCGTGTGCCAAAAATAGGCTGCGGGCGCAGCCGCGCCCAAAAATAAGCCCCCGAAGGTCCCGTCCCCAAGTTTTTCCGCCGCAAAAATGCCAAAAAAACAGGTGGGCTATTCCTTGGGGGGAGTGGCCGGCCCACTTCGTCCGCCGGACTCGGAATGGGACGAGACTTTGCGAGCGGCCTCCGTGTGCCAAAAATAGGCCGCGACCACAGCTGCTCCCAAAAATAAGCCCCCGAAGGTCCCGTCCCCAAGTTCGTCCGCCGCAAAAAGGCCCAAAAAACGGGTGGGCTATAGCCTTGGGGGAGGGCTGGCCAACTTCGTCCGCGGACTCGGAATGGGACGACATTTTGCGAGTGGCCTCAGTGTGCCAAAAATAGGCCGCGACCACAGCCGCTCCCAAAAATAAGCCTCCGAAGGTCCCGTCCCCAAGTTCGTCCGCCGCAAAAAGGCCCCAAAAACGGGTGGGGCTATAGCCTTAGGGGGAGGGGCTGGCCAACTTCGTCCGCCGGACTCGGAATGGGGCGAGACTTTGGGAGCACCCTCCGTGTGCCAAAAATAGGACGCGGGCACAGCCGCGCCAAAAAATAACCGCCCGAAGGCCGGGGCGTCAATTTCGTCCAGCGGAAAAAGGCCACAAAAACGGGTGGGCTATAGCCTTGGGGGTGTGGCTGGCCAACTTCCTCCGCCGGACTCGGAATGGCGCGAGACTTTGCGAGCGGCCTCCGTGTGCCAAAAATAGGACGCGGGCACAGCCGCGCCAAAAAATAACCGCCCGAAGGCCGGGGCGCCAAGTTCTTCCAGCGGAAAAAGGCCACAAAAACGGGTGGGCTATAGCCTTGGGGGGTGGGGCTGGCCAACTTCGTCCGCCGGACTCGGAATGGCGCGAGACTTTGCGAGCGGCCTCCGTGTGCCAAAAATAGGCTGCGACCACAGCCGCGCCCAAAAATAACAGCCCGAAGGCCAGGGCGTCAATTTCGTCCAGCGGAAAAAGGCCACAAAAACGGGTGGGCTATAGCCTTGGGGGGTGGGGCTGGCCAACTTCGTCCGCCGGACTCGGAATGGCGCGAGACTTTGCGAGCGGCCTCCGTGTGCCAAAAATAGGCTACGACCACAGCCGCGCCCAAAAATAACCGCCCGAAGTCCGGGGCGCCAAGTTCGTCCAGCGGAAAAAGGCCACAAAAACGGGTGGGCTATAGCCTTGGGGGGTGGGGCTGGCCAACTTCGTCCGCCGGACTCGGAATGGCGCGAGACTTTGCGAGCGGCCTCCGTGTGCCAAAAATAGGCTGCGACCACAGCCGCGCCTAAAAATAACCACCCGAAGTCCGGGGCGCCAAGTTCGTCCAGCGGAAAAAGGCCACAAAAACGGGTGGGTTATAGCCTTGGGGGGTGGGGCTGGCCAACTTCGTCCGCCGGACTCGGAATGGCGCGAGACTTTGCGAGCGGCCTCCGTGTGCCAAAAATAGGCCGCGGACACAGCCGCGCCCAAAAATAACCACCCGAAGGCCGGGGCGCCAAATTCGTCCTGCGGAAAAAGGCCACAAAAACGGGTGGGCTATAGCCTTGGGGGGTAGGGCTGGCCAACCTCGTCCTCCCTACTCGGAATGGCGCGAGACTTTGCGAGCGGCCTCCGTGTGCCAAAAATAGGCTGCGGGCACAGCCGTAACCAAAAATAACCGCCCGAAGTCTGGGGCGCCAAGTTTGTCCAGCGGAAAAAGGCCACAAAAACGGGTGGGCTATACCCTTGGGGGTGGGGCTGGCCCACTTCGTCCGCCGGACTCGGAATTGCGCGAGACTTTGCGACCGGCCTCCGTGTGCCAAAAATAGGCCGCGGGCACAGCCGTGCTAAAAAATAACAGCCCGAAGGCCGGGGCGCCTAGTTCGTCCAGCGGAAAAAGCCCACAAAAACGGGTGGGCTATAGCCCTGGGGGGTGGGGCTGGTCAACTTCGTCCGCCGGACTCGGAATGGCGCGAGACTTTGCGAGCGGCCTCCGTGTACCCAAAATAGGACGCGGGCACAGGTTCGCCGAAAAATAACCGACCGAAGGCCGGGCCGCCAAGTTCGTCCTGCGGAAAAAGGCCAGAAAAACGGGTGGGCTATAGCCTTGGGGGGTGGGGCTGGCCAACTTCGTCCGCCGGACTCGGAATGGCGCCAGACTTTGCGAGCAGCCTCCGTGTGCCAAAAAATAGGCCGCGGTCACAGCCGCAACCAAAAATAACCGCCTGAAGGCCGGGCCGCCAAGTTCGTCCGGCGGAAAAAGGCCACAAAAACGGGTGGGCTATAGCCTTGGGGGGTGGGGCTGGCCCACTTCGTCCGCCGGACTCGGAATGGCGCGAGACTTTTCGAGCGGCCTCCGTGTGCCAAAAATAGGCTGCGGGCACAGCCGCGCCCAAAAATAACCGCCCGAAGGCCGGGGCGCCCAGTTCGTCCAGTGGTAAAAGGCCACAAAAACGGGTGGGCTATAGCCTTGGGGGGTGGGGCTGGCCAACTTCGTCCGCCGGACTCGGAATGGCGCGAGACTTTGCGAGCGGCCTATGTGTGCCAAAAATAGGCCTCGGGCACAGCCGCTTCCAAAAATAACTTCCCGAAGGCCGGGGTGCCAGGTTCGTCCAGCGGAAAAAGTCCACAAAAACGGGTGGGCTATAGCCTTGGGGGGTGGGGCTGGCCAACTTTGTCCGCCGGACTCGGAATGGTGCGAGACTTTGCGAGCGGCCTCCGTGTGCAAAAATAGGCTGCGGGCACAGCCGCGCCCAAAAATAACAGCCCGAAGGCCGGGCGCCCAGTTCGTCCAGTGGTAAAAGGCCACAAAAACGGGTGGGCTATAGCCTTGGGGGGTGGGGCTGGCCAACTTCGTCCGCCGGACTCGGAATGGCGCGAGACTTTGCGAGCGGCCTATGTGTGCCAAAAATAGGCCTCGGGCACAGCCGCTTCCAAAAATAACTTCCCGAAGGCCGGGGTGCCAGGTTCGTCCAGCGGAAAAAGTCCACAAAAACGGGTGGGCTATAGCCTTGGGGGGTGGGGCTGGCCAACTTTGTCCGCCGGACTCGGAATGGTGCGAGACTTTGCGAGCGGCCTCCGTGTGCAAAAATAGGCTGCGGGCACAGCCGCGCCCAAAAATAACAGCCCGAAGGCCGGGGCGCCAAGTTCGTCCAGTGGTAAAAGGCCACAAAAACGGGTGGGCTATAGCCTTGGGGGGTGGGGCTGGCCAACTTCGTCCGCCGGACTCGGAATGGCGCGAGACTTTGCGAGCGGCCTCTGTGTGCCAAAAATAGGCCTCGGGCACAGCCGCTTCCAAAAATAACTTCCCGAAGGCCGGGGTGCCAAGTTCGTCCAGCGGAAAAAGGCCACAAAAACGGGTGGGCTATAGCCTTGGGGGGTGGGGCTGGCCAACTTTGTCCGCCGGACTCGGAATGGTGCGAGACTTTGCGAGCGGCCTCCGTGTGCAAAAATAGGCTGCGGGCACAGCCGCGCCCAAAAATAACCACCCAAAGGCCGGGGCGCCAAGTTCGTCCAGTGGTAAAAGGCCACAAAAACGGGTGGGCTATAGCCTTGGGGGGTGGGGCTGGCCAACTTCGTCCGCCGGACTCGGAATGGCGCGAGACTTTGCGAGCGGCCTCTGTGTGCCAAAAATAGGCCGCGGGCACAGCCGCTTCCAAAAATAACTTCCCGAAGGCCGGGGTGCCAAGTTCGTCCAGCGGAAAAAGGCCACAAAAACGGGTGGGCTATAGACTTGGGGGGTGGGGCTGGCCAACTTCGTCCGCCGGACTCGGAATGGTGCGAGACTTTGCGAGCGGCCTCCGTGTGCCAAAAATAGGCCGCGGGCAGAGCCGCGCCCAATCATAACCGCCCGAAGGCCAGGGCGCCAAGTATGTCCAGCGGAAAAAGGCCACAAAAACGGGTGGGCTATAGCCTTGGGGGGTGGGGCTGGCCAACTTCGTCCGCCGGTCTCGGAATGGCACGAGAATTTGCGATGGGCCTACGTGTGCCAAAAATTGGCCACGGGCACAGCCGTACCCAAAAATAACCTCCCGAAGGCCGGGGCGCCAAGTTCGACCGGCGGAAAAAGGCCACAAAAACGGGTGGGCTATAGCCTTGGGAGGTGGGGGTGGCCAACTTCCTCCGCCGGACTCGGAATGGCGCGAGACTTTGCGAGCGGCCTCTGTGTGCCAAAAATAGGCCGCGGGAACAGGTGCGCCCAAAAATAACCGCACGAAGGCCGGGCCGCCAAGTTCGTCCAGCGGAAAAAGGCCACAAAAACGGGTGCGCTATAGCCTTGGGGGGTGGGGCTGGCCAACTTCGTCCGCCGGACTCGGAATGGCGCGAGACTTTGCGAGTGGCCTCCGTGTGCCAAAAATAGGCTGCGGACACAGCCGCAACCAAAAATAACCGCCCGAAGTCTGGGGCGCCAAGTTTGTCCAGTGGAAAAAGGCCAGAAAAACGGGTGGGCTATACCCTTGGGGGGTGGGGCTGGCCAACTTCGTCCGCCGGACTCGGAATGGCGCGAGACTTTTCGAGCGGCCTCTGTGTGCCAAAAATAGGCCACGGGCACAGCCTCTTCCAATAATAACTTCCCGAAGGCCGGGGTGCCAAGTTCGTCCAGCGGAAAAAGGCCACAAAAACGGGTGGGCTATAGCCTTGGGGGGTGGGGGTGGCCAACTTCCTCCGCCGGACTCGGAATGGCGCGAGACTTTGCGAGCGGCCTCTGTGTGCCAAAAATAGGCCGCGGGAACAGGTGCGCCCAAAAATAACCGCCCGAAGTCTGGGGCGCCAAGTTTGTCCAGTGGAAAAAGGCCAGAAAAACGGGTGGGCTATACCCTTGGGGGGTGGGGCTGGCCAACTTCGTCCGCCGGACTCGGAATGGCGCGAGACTTTGCGAGCGGCCTCCGTGTGCCAAAAATAGGCTGCGGACACAGCCGCAACCAAAAATAACCGCCCGAAGTCTGGGGCGCCAAGTTTGTCCAGTGGAAAAAGGCCAGAAAAACGGGTGGGCTATACCCTTGGGGGGTGGGGCTGGCCAACTTCGTCCGCCGGACTCGGAATGGCGCGAGACTTTGCGAGCGGCCTCCGTGTGCCAAAAATAGGCATTGGGCACAGCCGCGCCCAATCATAACCGCCCGAAGGCCAGGGCGCCAAGTTCGTCCAGCGGAAAAAGGCCACAAAAACGGGTGGGCTATAGCCTTGGGGGGTGGGGCTGGCCAACTTCGTCCGCCGGACTCGGAATGGTGCGAGACTTTGCGAGCGGCCTCCGTGTGCCAAAAATAGGCCGCGGGCAGAGCCGCGCCCAATCATAACCGCCCGAAGGCCAGGGCGCCAAGTTCGTCCAGCGGAAAAAGGCCACAAAAACGGGTGGGCTATAGCCTTGGGGGGTGGGGCTGGCCAACTTCGTCCGCCGGTCTCGGAATGGCACGAGAATTTGCGATGGGCCTACGTGTGCCAAAAATTGGCCACGGGCACAGCCGTACCCAAAAATAACCTCCCGAAGGCCGGGGCGCCAAGTTCGTCCGGCGGAAAAAGGCCACAAAAACGGGTGGGCTATAGCCTTGGGAGGTGGGGGTGGCCAACTTCCTCCGCCGGACTCAGAATGGCGCGAGACTTTGCGAGCGGCCTCTGTGTGCCAAAAATAGGCCGCGGGAACAGGTGCGCCCAAAAATAACCGCACGAAGGCCGGGCCGCCAAGTTCGTCCAGCGGAAAAAGGCCACAAAAACGGGTGCGCTATAGCCTTGGGGGGTGGGGCTGGCCAACTTCGTCCGCCGGACTCGGAATGGCGAGACTTTGCGAGCGGCCTCGGTGTGCCAAAAATAGGCTGCGGACACAGCCGCAACCAAAAATAACCGCCCGAAGTCGGGGGCGCCAAGTTTGTCCAGTGGAAAAAGGCCAGAAAAACGGGTGGGCTATACCCTTGGGGGGTGGGGCTGGCCAACTTCGTCCGCCGGACTCGGAATGGCGCGAGACTTTGCGAGCGGCCTCTGTGTGCCAAAAATAGGCCACGGGCACAGCCTCTTCCAATAATAACTTCCCGAAGGCCGGGGTGCCAAGTTCGTCCAGCGGAAAAAGGCCACAAAAACGGGTGGGCTATAGCCTTGGGGGGTGAGGCTGGCCAACTTCGTCCGCCGGTCTCGGAATGGCACGAGAATTTGCGATGGGCCTACGTGTGCCAAAAATTGGCCACGGGCACAGCCGTACCCAAAAATAACCTCCCGAAGGCCGGGGCGCCAAGTTCGTCCGGCGGAAAAAGGCCACAAAAACGGGTGGGCTATAGCCTTGGGGGGTGGGGCTGGCCAACTTCGTCCGCCGGACTCGGAATGGTGCGAGACTTTGCGAGCGGCCTCCGTGTGCCAAAAATAGGCCGCGGGCAGAGCCGCGCCCAATCATAACCGCCCGAAGGCCAGGGCGCCAAGTTCGTCCAGCGGAAAAAGGCCACAAAAACGGGTGGGCTATAGCCTTGGGGGGTGGGGCTGGCCAACTTCGTCCGCCGGTCTCGGAATGGCACGAGACTTTGCGATGGGCCTCCGTGTGCCAAAAATTGGCCACGGGCACAGCCGTACCCAAAAATAACCTCCCGAAGGCCGGGGCGCCAGGTTCGTCCGGCGGAAAAAGGCCACAAAAACGGGTGGGCTATAGCCTTGGGAGGTGGGGTTGGCCAACTTCCTCCGCCGGACTCGGAATGGCGCGAGACTTTACGAGCAGCCTCCGTGTGCCAAAAATAGGTCGCGGGCACAGGTGCGCCCAAAAATAACCGACCGAAGGCCGGGCCGCCAAGTTCGTCCGGCGGAAAAAGGCCACAAAAACGGGTGGGCTATAGCCTTGGGTGGTGGGGGTGGCCAACTTCGTCCGCCGGACTCGGAATGGCGCGAGACTTTGCGAGCGGCCTCCGTGTGCCAAAAATAGGCTGCGGACACAGCCGCAACCAAAAATAACCGCCCGAAGTCTGGGGCGCCAAGTTTGTCCAGTGGAAAAAGGCCAGAAAAACGGGTGGGCTATACCCTTGGGGGGTGGGGCTGGCCAACTTCGTCCGCCGGACTCGGAATGGCGCGAGACTTTGCGAGCGGCCTCTGTGTGCCAAAAATAGGCCACGGGCACAGCCTCTTCCAATAATAACTTCCCGAAGGCCGGGGTGCCAAGTTCGTCCAGCGGAAAAAGGCCACAAAAACGGGTGGGCTATAGCCTTGGGGGGTGAGGCTGGCCAACTTCGTCCGCCGGTCTCGGAATGGCACGAGAATTTGCGATGGGCCTACGTGTGCCAAAAATTGGCCACGGGCACAGCCGTACCCAAAAATAACCTCCCGAAGGCCGGGGCGCCAAGTTCGTCCGGCGGAAAAAGGCCACAAAAACGGGTGGGCTATAGCCTTGGGAGGTGGGGGTGGCCAACTTCCTCCGCCGGACTCAGAATGGCGCGAGACTTTGCGAGCGGCCTCTGTGTGCCAAAAATAGGCCGCGGGAACAGGTGCGCCCAAAAATAACCGCACGAAGGCCGGGCCGCCAAGTTCGTCCAGCGGAAAAAGGCCACAAAAACGGGTGCGCTATAGCCTTGGGGGGTGGGGCTGGCCAACTTCGTCCGCCGGACTCGGAATGGCGCGAGACTTTGCGAGCGGCCTCCGTGTGCCAAAAATAGGCTGCGGACACAGCCGCAACCAAAAATAACCGCCCGAAGTCTGGGGCGCCAAGTTTGTCCAGTGGAAAAAGGCCAGAAAAACGGGTGGGCTATACCCTTGGGGGGTGGGGCTGGCCAACTTCGTCCGCCGGACTCGGAATGGCGCGAGACTTTGCGAGCGGCCTCTGTGTGCCAAAAATAGGCCACGGGCACAGCCTCTTCCAATAATAACTTCCCGAAGGCCGGGGTGCCAAGTTCGTCCAGCGGAAAAAGGCCACAAAAACGGGTGGGCTATAGCCTTGGGGGGTGGGGCTGGCCAACTTCGTCCGCCGGACTCGGAATGGTGTGAGAGTTTGCGAGCGGCCTCCGTGTGCCAAAAATAGGCATTGGGCACAGCCGCGCCCAAAAATAACTGCCCGAAGGCCGAGGCGCCAAGTTCGTCCAGTGGTAAAAGGCCACAAAAACGGGTGGGCTATAGCCTTGGGGGGTGGGGCTGGCCAACTTCGTCCGCCGGACTCGGAATGGCGCGAGACTTTGCGAGCAGCCTCTGTGTGCCAAAAATAGGCCGCGGGCACAGCCGCTTCCAAAAATAACTTCCCGAAGGCCGGGGTGCCAAGTTCGTCCAGCGGAAAAAGGCCACAAAAACGGGTGGGCTATAGCCTTGGGGGGTGGGGCTGGCCAACTTCGTCCGCTGGACTCGGAATGATGCGAGACTTTGCGAGCGGCCTCCGTGTGCCAAAAATAGGCCGCGGGCAGAGCCGCGCCCAATCATAACCGCCCAAAGGCCAGGGCGCCAAGTTCGTCCAGCGGAAAAAAGGCCAGAAAAACGGGTGGGCTATAGCCTTGGGGGGTGGGGCTGGCCAACTTCGTCCGCCGGTCTCGGAATGGCACGAGAATTTGCGATGGGCCTCCGTGTGCCAAAAATTGGCCACTGGCACAGCCATACCCAAAAATAACCTCCCGAAGGCCAGGGCGCCAAGTTCGTCCGGCGGAAAAAGGCCACAAAAACGGGTGGGCTATAGCCTTGGGGGGTGGGGGTGGCCAACTTCCTCCGCCGGACTCGGAATGGCGCGAGAATTTGCGAGCGGCCTCTGTGTGCCAAAAATAGGCCGCGGGCACAGGTGCGCCCAAAAATAACCGCCCGAAGGCCGGGGCTCCAAGTTCGTCCAGCGGAAAAAGGCCAGAAAAACGGGTGGGCTATAGCCTTGGGGGGTGGGGCTGGCCAACTTCGTCCGCCGGACTCGGAATGGCGCGAGACTTTGCGAGCGGCCTCCGTGAACCAAAAATAGGCTGCGGGCACAGGTTAGCCCAAAAATAACTGCCCAAAAGCCGGGGCGCCAAGTTCGTCCAGCGGAAAAAGGCCACAAAAACGGGTGGGCTATAGCCTTGGGGGGTGGGGCTGGCCGACTTCGTCCGCCGGAGTCGGAATGGCGCGAGACTTTGCGAGCGGTCTCCGTGTGCCAAAAATAGGACGCGGGCACAGCCGCGCCCAAAAATAACCACCCAAAGGCCGGGACGCCAAATTCGTCCAGCGGAAAAAGGCCACAAAAACGGGTGGGCTATAGCCTTGGGGGGTGGGGCTGGCCAACCTCGTCCGCCCTACTCGGAATGGCGCGAGACTTTGCGAGCGGCCTCCGTGTGCCAAAAATAGGCTGCGGGCACAGCCGCGCCCAAAAATAACCGCCCGAAGTCCGGGGCGCCAAGTTCGTCCAGCGGAAAAAGGCCACAAAAACGGGTGGGTTATAGCCTTGGGGGGTGGGGCTGGCCGACTTCGTCCGCCGGAGTCGGAATGGCGCGAGACTTTGCGAGCGGCCTCCGTGTGCCAAAAATAGGCCGCGGACACAGCCGCGCCCAAAAATAACCACCCAAAGGCCGGCGCGCCAAATTCGTCCAGCGGAAAAAGGCCACAAAAACGGGTGGGCTATAGCCTTGGGGGGTGGGGCTGGCCAACCTCGTCCGCCCTACTCGGAATGGCGCGAGACTTTGCGAGCGGCCTCCGTGTGCCAAAAATAGGCTGCGGGCACAGCCACGCCCAAAAATAACCGCCCGAAGTCCGGGGCGCCAACTCCGTCCAGCGGAAAAAGGCCACAAAAACGGGTGGGCTATAGCCTTGGGGGGTGGGACTGGCTGACTTCGTCCGCCGGACTCGGCATGGCGCGAGACTTTGCGAGCGGCTTGCGTGTGCCAAAAATAGACCGCGGGCACAGCCGCGCCCAAAAATAACCGCCCGAAGGCCGGGGCGCCAAGTTCGTCCAGCGGAAAAAGGCCACAAAAACGGGTGGGCTATAGCCTTGGGGGGTGGGGCTGGCCAATTTCGTCCGCCGGACTCGGAATGGCACGAGACTTTGCGAGCGGCCTTCGTGTGCCAAAAATAGGCCGCGGGCACAGCCGCACCCACAAATAACCGCCCGAAGGCCGGGGCGCCAAGTTCGCCAACGGAAAATGGCCACAAAAACGGGTGGGCTATAGCCTTGGGGGGTGGGGCTGGCCAACTTTGTCCGCCGGACTCGGAATGGCGCGAGACGTTGTGAGCGACATCCATGTGCCAAAAAGAGGCTGTGGGCACAGCCGAGCGCATAAATTACAGCCCGAGGGCCAGGGCGCCAAGTTCGTCCTGCGGGAAAAGGCCACAAAAACGGGTGGGCTATAGCCTTGGGGGGTGGGGCTGGCCAACTTCGTCCCCCGGACTCGGAATGGCTCGAGACTTTGCGAGCGGCCTCCGTGTGCCAAAAATAGGCCGCGGACACAGCCGCGCCCAAAAATAACCTCCCGAAGGCCGGGGCGCCAAGTTCGTCCAGCGGAAAAAGGCCACAAAAACGGGTGGGCTATAGCCTTGGGGGGTGCGGCTGGCCGACTTCGTCCGCCGGACTCGGAATGGCGCGAGACTTTGTGAGCGGCCTCTGTGTGCCAAAAATAGGCTGCGGACACAGCCACGGCCAAAAATAACCGCCCGAAGGCTGGGGCGCCAAGTTCGTCCAGCGGAAAAAGGCCACAAAAACGGGTGTTCTATAGCCTTGGGGGGTGGGGCTGGCCAACTTCGTCCGCCGGACTCAGAATGGCGCGAGACTTTGCGAGCGGCGTCCGTGTGCCAAAAATAGGCCGCGGGCACAGCCGCAACCAAAAATAACCGCCAGAAGGCCGGGGCTCCAAGTTCATCCGTCGGAAAAAGGCCACAAAAACGGGTGGGCATAGCCTTGGGGGGTTGCGCTGGCCCACTTCGTCCGCTGGACTCGGAATGGCACGAGACTTTGCGAGCGGCCTCCGTGTGCCAAAAATAGGCCGTGGGAAAAGCCGCGCCCAAAAATAACCGCCCGAAGTCCGGGGCACCAAGTTCGTCCAGCGGAAAAAGGCCACAAAAACGGGTGGGCTATAGCCTTGGGGGGTGGGGCTGGCCAACTTCGTCCGCCGGACTCGGAATGGCGCGAGACTTTGCGAGCGGCGTCCGTGTGCCAAAAATAGGCCGCGGGCACAGCCACAACCAAAAATAACCGCCAGAAGGCCGGGGCTCCAAGTTCATCCGTCGGAAAAAGGCCACAAAAACGGGTGGGCATAGCCTTGGGGGGTTGCGCTGGCCCACTTCGTCCGCTGGACTCGGAATGGCACGAGAGTTTGCGAGCGGCCTCCGTGTGCCAAAAATAGGACATGGGCAAAGCCGCGCCCAAAAATAACCGCCCGAAGTCCGGGGCGCCAAGTTCGTCCAGCGGAAAAAGGCCACAAAAACGGGTGGGCTATAGCCTTGGGGGGTGGGGCTGGACAACTTCGTCCGCCGGACTCGGAATGGCGCGAGACTTTGCGAGCGGCCTCCGTGTACCAAAAATAGGCTACGGGCACAGCCGTACCCAAAAATAACTGCCCGAAGTCTGGGGCGCCAAGTTTGTCCAGCGGAAAAAGGCCACAAAAACGGGTGGGCTATAGCCTTGGGGGGTGGGGCTGGCCAACTTTGTCCGCCGGACTCGGAATGGCGCGAGACTTTGCAAGCGGTGTCCGTGTGCCAAAATAGGCCGCGGGCACAGCCGCAACAAAAAATAACCGCCAGAAGGCCGGGCCTCCAAGTTTATCCGTCGGAAAAAGGCCACAAAAACGGGTGGGCATAGCCTTGGGGGGTTGCGCTGGCCCACTTCGTCCGCTGGACTCGGAATGGCACGAGACTTTGCGAGCGGCCTCCGTGTGCCAAAAATAGGCCGTGGGCAAAGCCGAGCCCAAAAATAACCGCCCGATGTCCGGGGCGCCAAGTTCGTCCAGCGGAAAAAGGCCACAAAAACGGGTGGGCTATAGCCTTGGGGGGTGGGGCTGGCCAACGCCGTCCGCCGGACTCGGAATGGCGGGAGACTTTGCGAGCGGCTTCCGTGTGCCAAAAATAGGCTGCGGGCACAGCCGCACCCAAAAATAACTGCCCGAAGTCTGGGGCGCCAAGTTTGTCCAGCGGAAAACGGCAACAAAAACGGGTGGGCTATACCCTTGGGGGTGGGGCTGGCCAACTTCGTCCACCGGACTCGGAATGGCGCGAGACTTCGCGAGCGGCCTCCGTGTGCCAAAAATAGGCTGCGAGCACAGCCGCGCCCAAAAATAACAGCCTGATGGCTGGGGCGCCAAGTTCGTCCAGCGGACAAAGGTCACAAAAACGGGTGGGCTATAGCCTTTGGGGGTGTGGCGGGCCGACTTCGTCCGCCGGACTCGGAATGGCGTGAGACTTTGCGAGCGGCCTCCGTCGGCCAAACATAGGCCGCGGGCACAGCCGCGCTAAAAAATAACCGCCCGAAGGCCGGGGCACCTAGTTCGTCCAGCGGAAAAAGGCCACAAAAACGGGTGGGCTACAGCCTTGGGGGTGGGGCTGGTCAACTTCGTCCGCCGGACTCGGAATGGCGCGAGACTTTGCGAGCGGCCTCCGTGTACTGAAAATAGGCCACGGGTACAGGTGCGCCCAAAAATAACCGCCCGAAGGCCGGGCCGCCAAGTTCGTCCAGCGGAAAAAGGCCACAAAAACGGGTGGGCTATAGCCTTGGGGGGTGGGGCTGGCCATCTTTGTCCGCCGGACTCGGAATGGCGTGAGACTTTGCGAGCGGCGTCCATGTGCCAAAAATAGGCCGCGGGCACAGGTGCGCCCAAAAATAACCGCCCGAAGGGCAGGGCGCAAAGTTCGTCCAACGGAAAAAGGCCAGAAAAACGGGTGGGCTATAGCCTTGGGGGGTGGGGCTGGCCAACTTCGTCCGCCGGACTCGGAATGGCGCAAGACTTTGCGAGTGGCATCCATGTGCAAAAAATAGGCCGCGGGCAAAGCCGCAACCAAAAATAACCGCCCGAAGGCCGGGCCGCCAAGTTCGTCCAGCGGAAAAAGGCCACAAAAATGGGTGGGCTATAGCCTTGGGGGGTGGGGGTGGCCAACTTCGTCCGCCGGACTCGGAATGGCACGAGACTTTGCGAGCGGCCTCCGTGTGCCAAAAATAGGCCGCGGGCACAGCCGTGCCCAAAAATAACAGCCTGATGGCTGGGGCGCCAATTTCGTCCAGCGGACAAAGGTCACAAAAACGGGTGGGCTATAGCCTTTGGGGGTGTGGCTGGCCGACTTCGTCCGCCGGACTCGGAATGGCGCGAGACTTTGCGAGCGGCCTCCGTGTGCCAAAAATAGGCCGCGGGCACAGCTACGCTCAAAAATAACCGCCCAAAGGCCGGGGCACCTAGTTCGTCCAGCGGAAAAAGGCCACAAAAACGGGTGGGCTATAGCCTTGGGGGGTGGGGCTGGCCAACTTCGTCCGCCGGACTCGGAATGGCGCGAGACTTTGCGAGCGGCCTCCGTGTGCCAAAAATAGGCCGCGGACACAGCCGCGCCCAAAAATAACGGCCTGATGGCTGGGGCGCCAAGTTCGTCCAGCGGACAAAGGTCACAAAAACGGGTGGGCTATAGCCTTGGGGGGTGGGGCTGGCCGACTTCGTCCGCCGGACTCGGAATGGCGCGAGACTTTGCGAGTGGCCTCTGTGTGCCAAAAATAGGCTGCGGGCACAGCCGCGCCCAAAAATAACCGCCCGAAGGCCGGGGCGCCAAGTTCGTCCAGCGGAAAAAGGCCATAAAAACGGGTGGGCTATAGCCTTGGGGGGTGGGGCTGGCCGACTTCATCCGCCGGACTCGGAATGGCGCTAGACTTTGCGAGCGGCCTCCGTGTGCCAAAAATAGGCCGCGGGCACAGCCGCGCCCAAAAATAACCACCCGAAGGCCGGGGCGCCAAGTTCGTCCAGCGGAAAAAGGCCATAAAAACGGGTGGGCTATAGCCTTGGGGGGTGGGACTGGCCGACTTCGTCCGCCGGACTCGGAATGGCGCTAGCCTTTTCGAGCAGCCTCCGACAGCCAAAAATAGGCCGCGGGAACAGCCGCGCCCAAAAATAACCGCCCGAAGTCCGGGGCGCCAAGTTCGTCCAGCGGAAAAAGGCCACAAAAACGGGTGGGCTATAGCCTTGGGGGGTGGGGCTGGCCAACTTCGTCCGCCGGACTCGGAGTGGTGTGAGACTTTGCAAGCGGCCTCGGCGTGCCAAAAATAGGCCGCGGGCACAGCTGTGCCCAAAAATAACCGCCCGAAGGCCGGGGCGCCAAGTTCGTCCAGCGGAAAAAGGCCACAAAAACGGGTGTTCTATAGCCTTGGGGGGTGGGGCTGGCCAACGTCGTCCGCCGGACTCGGAATGGCACGAGACTTTGCGAGCGGCGTCCGTGTGCAAAAAATAGGCCGCGGGCACAGCCGTAAACAAAAATAACCACCCGAAGGCCGGGGCTCCAAGTTCATCCGGCGGAAAAAGGCCACAAAAACGGTTGGGCATAGCCTTGGGGGGTTGCGCTGGCCCACTTCCTCCGCTGGACTCGGAATGGCGCGAGACTTTGTGAGCGGCCTCCGTGTGCTAAAAATAGGACACGGGCACAGCCGTACTAAAAAATAACCGCCTGAAGGCCATGGCGCCTAGTTCGTCCAGCGGAAAAAGGCCACAAAAACGGGTGGGCTATAGCCTTGGGGGGTGGGGCTGGTCAACTTCGTCCGCCGGACTCGGAATGGCGCGAGACTTTGCGAGCGGCCTCTGTGTACCGAAAATAGGCCGCGGGCACAGGTGCACCCAAAAATAACCGCCCGAAGGCCGGGGCGCCATGTTCGTCCAGCGGAAAAAGGCCAGAAAAACGGTTGGGCTATAGCCTTTGGGGGTGGGGCTGGCCAACTTCGTCCGCCGGACTGGGAATGGCGCGAGACTTTGCGAACGGCCTCCGAGAGCCAAAAATAAGCCGCAGGAACAGCTGCGCCCAAAAATAACTGCCCGAAGTCCGGGGCGCCAAGTTCGTCCAGCGGAAAAAGGCCACAAAAACGGGTGGGCTATAGCCTTGGGGGGTGGGGCTGGCCAACTTCGTCCGCCGGACTCGGAATGGCGCGAGACTTTGCGAGCGGCCTCTGTGTGCCAAAAATAGGCTGCGGGCACAGCCGGGCCCAAAAATAACCGCCCGAAGGCCGGGGCGCCAAGTTCGTCCAGCGGAAAAAGGCCATAAAAACAGGTGGGCTATAGCCTTGGGGGGTGGGGCTGGCCGACTTCGTCCGCCGGACTCGGAATGGCGCTAGACTTTGCGAGCGCCCTCCGTGTGCCAAAAATAGGCCGTGGGCACAGCCGCGCCCAAAAATAAGCCCCCGAAGGTCCCGTCCCCAATTTCGTCCGCCGCAAAAATGCCCAAAAAACGGGTGGGCTATAACCTTGGGGGGAGGGGCTGGCCAACTTTGTCCGCCGGACTCGGAATGGGGCGAGACTTTGCCAGCACCCTCCGTGTGCCAAAAATAGACCGCGGGCACAGCCGTACACAAAAATAAAGCCCCGTCCCCAAGTTCGTCCGCCGCAAAAATGCCCAAAAAACGGGTGGGCAATAGCCTTGGGGGGAGGGGCTGGCCAACTTCGTCCGCCGGACTTGGAATGGGACGTGACTTTGCGAGCGCCCTCCGTGTGCCAAAAATAGGCCGCGGGCACAGCCGCGCCCAAAAATAAGCCCCCGAAGGACCCGTCCCCAAGTTCGTCCGCCGCAAAAATGCCCAAAAAATGGGTGGGCTATAGCCTTGGGGGGAGGGGCCTGCCAACTTCGTCCGCCGGACTCGGAATGGGGCGAGACTTTGTGAGCACCCTCCGTGTGCCAAAAATAGACTGTGGGCACAGCCGCACCCAAAAATAAGCCCCCGAAGGTCCCATCCCCAAGTTCGTCCGCCGTAAAAATGCCCAAAAAACGGGTGGGCTATAGCCTTGAGGGGAGGGGCTGGCCAACTTCGTCCGCCGGACTCGGAATGGGGCGAGACTTTGCGAGCGGCCTCCGTGTGCCAAAAATAGGCCGCGGGCACAGCCGCGCCCAAAAATAACCGCCCGAAGGCCGGGGCGCCAAGTTCCTCCAGCGGAAAAAGTCCACAAAAACGGGTGGGCTATAGCCTTGCGGGGTGGGGCTGGCCAACTTCATCCGCCGGACTCGGAATGGCACGAGACTTTCCGAGCGCCCTCCGTGTGCCAAAAATAGGCCGCGAGCACAGCCGAACCCAAAAATAAGCCCCCGAAGGTCCCGTCCCCAAGTTCGTCCGCCGCAAAAATGCCCAAAAAACGGGTGGGCTATAGCCTTGGGGGGAGGGGCTGGCCAACTTCGTCCGCCGGACTCGGAATGGGGCGAGACTTTGCGAGCGCCCTCCGTGTGACAAAAATAGGCTGCGGGCACAGCCGCGCCCAAAAATAAGACCCCGCAGGTCCCGTCCCCAAGTTCATCCGCCGCAAAAATGCCCAAAAAATCGGGTGGGCTATAGCCTTGGGGGGTGGGGCTGGCCAACTTCGTCCGCCGGACTCGGAATGGCGCGAGAATTTACGAGTGGCCACCGTATGCCAAAATAGGCCGCGGGCACAGCCGCGCCCAAAAATAACCACCCGAAGGCCGGGGCGCTAAGTTTGTCCAGCGGAAAATGGCCACAAAAACGGGTGGGCTATAGCCTTGGGGGGTGGGGCTGGCCCACTTCGTCCGCCGGACTCGGAACGGCGCTAGACTTTGCGAGCAGCCTTTGTGTGCCAAAAATAGGCCGTGGGCACAGCCGCGCCCAAAAATAACCGCCCGAAGGCAGGGGCGCCATGTTCGTCCAGCGGAAAAAGGCCACAAAAACGGGTGGGCTATAGCCTTGGGAGGAGGGGCTGGCCAACTTCGTCCGCCGGACTCGGAATGGGGCGAGACTGCGGCGCCCTCCGTGTGCCAAAAATAGACTGTGGGCACAGCCGCACCCAAAAATAAGCCCCCGAAGGTCCCATCCCCAAGTTCGTCCGACGTAAAAATGCCCAAAAAACGGGTGGGCTATAGCCTTGAGGGGAGGGGCTGGACAACTTCGTCCGCCGGACTCGGAATGGGGCGAGACTTTGCGAGCGGCCTCCGTGTGCCAAAATAGGCCGCGGGCACAGCCGCGCCCAAAAATAACCGCCCGAAGGCCGGGGCGCCAAGTTCCTCCAGCGGAAAAAGTCCACAAAAACGGGTGGGCTATAGCCTTGGGGGGTGGGGCTGGCCAACTTCATCCGCCGGACTCGGAATGGCGCGAGACGTTCCGAGCGCCCTCCGTGTGCCAAAAATAGGCCGCGAGCACAGCCGAACCCAAAAATAAGCCCCCGAAGGTCCCGTCCGCAAGTTCGTCCGCCGCAAAAATGCCCAAAAAACGGGTGGGCTATAGCCTTGGGGGGAGGGGCTGGCCAACTTCGTCCGCCGGACTCGGAATGGGGCGAGAATTTGCGAGCGCCCTCCGTGTGACAAAAATAGGCTGTGGGCACAGCCGCACCCAAAAATAAGACCCCGCAGGTCCCGTCCCCAAGTTCATCCGCCGCAAAAATGCCCAAAAAATCGGGTGGGCTATAGCCTTGGGGGGTGGGGCTGGCCCACTTCGTCCGCCGGACTCGGAATGGCGCGAGAATTGACGAGTGGCCTCCGTATGCCAAAATAGGCCACGGGCACAGCCGCGCCCGAAAATAACCACCCGAAGGCCGGGGCGCTAAGTTTGTCCAGCGGAAAATGGCCACAAAAACGGGTGGGCTATAGCCTTGGGGGGTGGGGCTGGCCAACTTTGTCCGCCGGACTCGGAATGGCACGAGGCTTTGCGAGCGGCCTCCGTGTGCCAAAAATAGGCCGCGGGCATAGCCGCACCCAAAAATAAGCTCCCGAAGTCCCGTCCCCTAGTTCGTCCGCCGCAAAAATGCCCAAAAACGGGTGGGCTATAGCCTTGGGGGGATGGGCTGGCCAAGTTCGTCCGCCGGACTCGGAATGGGGTGAGACTTTGCGAGCGCCCTCCGTGTGCCAAAAATAGAACGTGGCCACAGCCGTACCCAAAAATAAGCCCCCGAAGGTCCCGTCCCCAAGTTCGTCCGCCGCAAAAATGCCCAAAAACGGGTGGGCAATAGCCTTGGGGGGAGGGGCTGGCCAACTTCGTCCGCCGGACTCGGAATGGGGCGTGACTTTGCGAGCGCCCTCCGTGTGCCAAAACTAGGCCGCGGGCACAGCCGCTCCCAAAAATAAGCCCCCGAAGTCCCGTCCCCAAGTTCGTCCGCTGCAAAAATGCCCAAAAAACGGGTGGGCTATAGCCTTGGGGGGAGGGGCTGGCCAACTTCGTCCGCCGGACTCGGAATGGGGTGAGACTTTACGAGCGCCCTCCGTGTGCCAAAAATAGACCGCGGCCACAGCCGCACCCAAAAATAAGCCCCCGAAGGTCCCGTCCCCAAGTTCGTCCGCCGCAAAAATGCCCAAAAACCGGGTGGGCAATAGCCTTGGGGGGAGGGGCTGGCCAACTTCGTCCGCCGGACTCGGAATGGGGCGAGACTTTGCGAGCGCCCTCCGTGTACCAAAAATAGGCCACGAGCACAGCCGAACCCAAAAATAAGCCCCCGAAGGTCGCGTCCCCAAGTTTGTCCGCCGCAAAAATGCCCAAAAAACGGGTGGGCTATAGCCTTGGGGGGAGGGGCTGGCCGACTTCGTCCACCGCAAAAATGCCCAAAAAACGGGTGCGCTATAGCCTTGGGGGGAGGGGCTGGCCAACTTCGTCCGCAAGATTCGGAATGGGGCGAGACTTTGCGAGCGCCCTCCGTGTGCCAAAAATAGGCCGCGGGATCAGCCGCGCCCAAAAATAAGCCCCCGAAGGTCCCATCCCCAAGTTCGTCCGCCGTAAAAATGCCCAAAAAACGGGTGGGCTATAGCCTTGGGGGGAGGGGCTGGCCAACTTCGTCCGCCGGACTCGGAATGGGGCGAGACTTTGCGAGCGGCCCCCGTGTGCCAAAAATAGGCCGCGGGTACAGCCGCGCCCAAAAATAAGCCCCCGAAGGTCCCGTCCCCAAGTTCGTCCGCCGCAAAAATGCCCAAAAAACGGGTGGGCTATAGCTTTGGGGGGAGGGGCTGGCCCACTTCGTCCGCCGGACTCGGAATGGGGTGAGACTTTGCGAGCGCCCTCCGTGTGCCAAAAATAGAACGTGGCCACAGCCGTACCCAAAAATAAGCCCCCGAAGGTCCCGTCCCCAAGTTCGTCCGCCGCAAAAATGCCCAAAAACGGGTGGGCAATAGCCTTGGGGGGAGGGGCTGGCCAACTTCGTCCGCCGGACTCGGAATGGGGCGTGACTTTGCGAGCGCCCTCCATGTGCCAAAACTAGGCCGCGGGCACAGCCGCTCCCAAAAATAAGCCCCCGAAGTCCCGTCCCCAAGTTCGTCCGCTGCAAAAATGCCCAAAAAACGGGTGGGCTATAGCCTTGGGGGGAGGGGCTGGCCAACTTCGTCCGCCGGACTCGGGAGGGGGTGAGACTTTTAGAGCGCCCTCCGTGTGCCAAAAATAGACGGCGGCCACAGCCGCACCCAAAATAAGCCCCGAAGGTCCGTCCCCAAGTTCGTCCGCAAAAATGCCCAAAACCGGGTGGGCAATAGCCTTGGGGAGGGCTGGCCAACTCCGCGGACTCGGAATGGGGCGAGACTTTGCGAGCGCCCTCCGTGTACCAAAAATAGGCCACGAGCACAGCCGAACCCAAAAATAAGCCCCCGAAGGTCGCGTCCCCAAGTTTGTCCGCCGCAAAAATGCCCAAAAAACGGGTGGGCTATAGCCTTGGGGAGGGCTGGCCGACTCCACCGCAAAAATGCCCAAAAAACGGGTGCGCTATAGCCTTGGGGGGAGGGGCTGGCCAAGTTCGTCCGCAAGATTCGGAATGGGGCGAGACTTTGCGAGCGCCCTCCGTGTGCCAAAAACAGGCCGCGGGATCAGCCGCGCCCAAAAATAAGCCCCCGAAGGTCCCTTCCCCAAGTTCGTCTGCCGCAAAAATGCCTACAAAACGGGTGGGCTATAGCCTTGGGGGTAGGGGCTGGCCAACTTCGTCCGCCGGACTCGGAATGGGCGAGACTTTGCAGCGGCCCCGTGTGCCAAAAATAGGCCGCGGTACAGCCGCGCCAAAAATAAGCCCCGAAGGTCCCGTCCCCAAGTTCGTCCGCCGCAAAAATGCCCAAAAGCGGGTGGGCTATAGCTTTGGGGAGGGCTGGCCCACTCGTCCGCCGGACTCGGAATGGGGCGAGATTTTGCAGCGCCCTCTGTGTGCCAAAAATAGGCCGCGAGCACAGCCGAACCCAAAAATAAGCCCCCGAAGGTCCCGTCCCCAAGTTCGTCTGCCGCAAAAATGCCCAAAAAACGGGTGGGCTAAAGCCTTGGGGGGAGCGGCAGGCCGACTTCGACCGCCGGACTCGGAATGGGGCGAGACTTTGCGAGCGCCCTCCGTGTGACAAAAATAGGCTACGGGAACAGCCGCGCCCAAAAAAAGCCCCGAAGGTCCGTCCCCAAGTTCAACCGCCGCAAAAATGCCCAAAAGCGGGTGGGCTATAGCCTCGGGGAGGGCTGGCCAACCGTCCGCGGACTCGGAATGGGGCGAGACTTTGCGCGCCTCCGTGTACCAAAAATAGGCCACGAGCACAGCCGAACCCAAAAATAAGCCCCCGAAGGTCGCGTCCCCAAGTTTGTCCGCCGCAAAAATGCCCAAAAAACGGGTGGGCTATAGCCTTGGGGGGAGGGGCTGGCCGACTTCGTCCACCGCAAAAATGCCCAAAAAACGGGTGCGCTATAGCCTTGGGGGGAGGGGCTGGCCAAGTTCGTCCGCAAGATTCGGAATGGGGCGAGACTTTGCGAGCGCCCTCCGTGTGCCAAAAACAGGCCGCGGGATCAGCCGCGCCCAAAAATAAGCCCCCGAAGGTCCCATCCCCAAGTTCGTCCGCCGTAAAATTGCCCAAAAAGCGGGTGGGCTATAGCCTTGGGGAGGGCTAGCCAACCGTCCGCGGACTCGGAATGGGGCGAGACTGCGGCGGCCCCGTGTGCCAAAAATAGGCCTTGGTACAGCCGCGCCAAAAATAAGCCCCGAAGGTCCGTCCCCAAGTTCGTCCGCCAAAATGTCCAAAAAAGCGGGTGGGCTATAGCCTTGGGGAGGGCTGGACAACCGTCCGCGGACTCGGAATGGGGCGAGACTGCGAGTGGCCTCCGTATGCCAAAACTAGGCCGCAGGCACAGCCGCGCAAAAATAAGCCCCAAGGTCCCGTCCCCAAGTTCGTCCGCCGCAAAATGCCCAAAAGCGGGTGGGCTATAGCCTTGGGGAGGGGCTGGCCAACTCCGCCGGACTCGGAATGGGGCGAGACTTTGCGAGTGGCCTCCGTATGCAAAACTAGGCCGCAGGCACAGCCGCGCCAAAAATAAGCCCCGAAGGTCCCGTCCCCAAGTTCGTCCGCCAAAATGTCCAAAAGCGGGTGGGCTATAGCCTTGGGGGGAGGGGCTGGACAACTTCGTCCGTCGGACTCGAAATGGGGCGAGACTTTGCGAGCGGCCTCCGTGTGCAAAAACTAGGCCGCAGGCACAGCCGCGCCCAAAAATAAGTCCCCGAAGGTCCAGTCCCCAAGTTCGTCCGCCGCAAAAATGCCCAAAAAATGGGTGGGCTATAGCCTTGGGCGGAGGGGCTGGCCGACTTCGTCTTCCGCAAAAATGCCCAAAAAACGGGTGGGCTATAGCCTTGGGGGAGGGGCTGGACAACTTCGTCCGCAAGATTCGGAATGGGGCGAGACTTTCGAGCGCCCTCCGTGTGCCAAAAATAGGCCGCGGGATCAGCCGCACCCAAAAATAAGCCCCCGAAGGTCCCATCCCCAAGTTAAATGCGCAAAAATGCCCAAAAAAGCGGGTGGGCTATAGCCTTGGGGAGGCGGGCCAACTCCCGCCGGACTCGGAATGGGGCGAGACTTCTGAGCGGCCTCCGTGTACCAAAAATAGGCCGCGAGGACAGCCGCGCCAAAAATAAGCCCGAAGGTCCCGTTCCCAAGTTCGTCCGCCGCAAAAATGCCCAAAACGGGTGGGCTATAGCCTTGGGGGAGGGCTGGCCAACTCGTCCGCGGACTCGGAATGGGGCGAGACTTTGCGGCGCCCTCCGTGTGCCAAAAATAGGCCACGAGCACAGCCAAACCCAAAAATAAGCCCCGAAGGTCGCGTCCCCAAGTTTGCCCGCAAAAATGCCCAAAAGCGGGTGGGCTATAGCCTTGGGGAGGGCTGGCCAACTTCGTCCGCGGACTCGGAATGGGGTGAGACTTTGCGAGCGCCCTCCGTGTGACAAAAATAGGCCGCAGGCACAACCGCGCCCAAAAATAAGCCCCCGAAGGTCCCATCCCCAAGTTCATCCGCCGCAAAAATGCCCAAAAAACGGGTGGGCTATAGCCTTGGGGAGGGCTGGCCAACTCCGCGGACGCGGAATGGGGCGAGACTGCGAGCGGCCTCCGTGTGCCAAAAATAGGTCGCGGGCACAGCCGCAAAAATAAGCCCCGAAGGTCCCGTCCCCAAGTTCGACCGCAAAAATGTCCAAAAGCGGGTGGGCTATAGCCATGGGGAGGGCTGGACAACTTCGTCCGCCGGACTCGGAATGGGGCGAGACATTGCGAGCGGCCTCCGTGTGCCTAAACTAGGCCGCAGGCACAGCCGCGCCCAAGAATAAGCCCCCGAAGGTCCCGTCCCCAAGTTCGTCCGCCGCAAAAATGCCCAAAAAAACGGGTGGGCTATAGCCTTGGGGGGAGGGGCTGGCCTACTTCGTCCGCCGGACTCGGAATGGGTCGAGACTTTGCGAGCACCCTCCGTGTGCCAAAAATAGGCCGTGGGCACAGCCGCGCCCAAAAATAAGCCCCCGAAGTTCCCATCCCCAAGTTCATCCGCCGCAAAAATGCCCAAAAACGGGTGGGCTATAGCCTTGGGGGGAGGGTCTGGCCTACTTCGTCCGCCGGACTCGGAATGGGGCGAGACTTTGCGAGTGCCCTCCGTGTACAAAAAATAGGCCGCGGGCACAGGCGCGCCCAAAAAATAACCCGCCGAAGGTCCCGTTCCCAAGTTCGTCCGCCGCAAAAATGCCCAAAAAACGGGTGGGCTATAGCCATGGGGGGAGGGGCTGGCCAACTTCGTCCGCCGGACTCGGAATGGGGCGACACTTTGCGCGCGCCCTCCGTGTGCCAAAAATAGGTCGCGGGCACAGGCACGCCCAAAAATAAGCCCCTAAAGGTCCCGTCCCCAAGTTCGTCCGCCGCAAAAATGCCGAAAAAACGGGTGGGCTATAGCCTTGGGGGGAGGGGCTGGCCAACTTCGTCCGCCGGACTCGGAATGGGGCGAGACTTTGCGAGTGGCCTCCGTGTGCCAAAACTAGGCCGCAGGCACAGCCGCGTCCAAAAATAAGCCCCCGAAGGTCCGGTCCCCAAGTTCGTCCGCCGCAAAAATGCCCAAAAAACGGGTGGGCTATAGCCATGGGGGGAGGGGCTGGACAACTTCGTCCGCCGGACTCGGAATGGGGCGAGACTTTGCGAGCGGCCTCCGGGTGCCAAAACTAGGCCGCAGGCACAGCCGCGCACAAAAATAAGCCCCCGAAGGTCCCGTCCCCAAGTTCGTCCGCCGCAAAAATGCCAAAAAAACGGGTGGGCTATAGCCTTGGGGGGAGGGGCTTGCCCACTTCGTCCGCCGGACTCGGAATGGGTCGAGACTTTACGAGCACCCTCCGTGTGCTAAAAATAGGCAGTGGGCACAGCCGCGCCAAAAAATAAGCCCCCGAAGGTCCCGTTCCCAAGTTCGTCCGCCGCAAAAATGCCAAAAAAACGGGTGGGCTATAGCCATGGGGGGAGGGGCTGGCCAACTTCGTCCGCCGGACTCGGAATGGGGCGAGACTTTGCGCGCGCCCTCCGTGTGCCAAAAATAGGCCGCGGGCACAGCCGCGCCCAAAAATAAGCCCCCAAAGGTCCCGTCCCCAAGTTCGTCCGCCGCAAAAATGCCGAAAAAACGGGTGGGCTATAGCCTTGGGGGGAGGGGCTGGCCAACTTCGTCCGCCGGACTTGGAATGAGGCGAGACTTTGCGAGTGGCCTCCGTGTGCCAAAACTAGGCCGCAGGCACAGCCGCACCCAAAAATAATCCCCCGAAGGTCCCGTCCCCAAGTTCGTCCGCCGCAAAAATGCCCAAAAAAGGGGTGGGCTATAGCCTTGGGGGGAGGGGCTGGCCAACTTCGTCCGCCGCACTCGGAATGGGGCGAGACTTTGCGAGCGCCCTCCGTGTGCCAAAAATAGGCCACGAGCACAGCCAAACCCAAAAATAAGCCCCCGAAGGTCGCGTCCCCAAGTTTGCCCGCCGCAAAAATGCCCAAAAAACGGGTGGGCTATAGCCTTGGGGGGAGGGGCTGGCCAACTTCGTCCGCCGGACTCGGAATGGGGCGAGACTTTGCGAGTGGCCTCCGTATGCCAAAACTAGGCCGCAGGCACAGCCGCGCCCAAAAATAAGCCCCCGAAGGTCCCGTCCCCAAGTTCGTCCGCCGCCAAAATGTCCAAAAAACGGGTGGGCTATAGCCTTGGGGGGAGGGGCTGGACAACTTCGTCCGTCGGACTCGGAATGGGGCGAGACTTTGCGAGCGGCCTCCGTGTGCAAAAACTAGGCCGCAGGCACAGCCGCGCCCAAAAATAAGCCCCCGAAGGTCACGTCCCCAAGTTCGTCCGCCGCAAAAATGCCCAAAAAATGGGTGGGCTATAGCCTTGGGCGGAGGGGCTGGCCGACTTCGTCTGCCGCAAAAATGCCCAAAAAACGGGTGGGCTATAGCCTTGGGGGGAGGGGCTGGACAACTTCGTCCGCAAGATTCGGAATGGGGCGAGACTTTGCGACCGTCCTCCGTGTGCCAAAAATAGGCCGCGGGATCAGCCGCACCCAAAAATAAGCCCCCGAAGGTCCCATCCCCAAGTTCGTACGCCGCAAAAATGCCCAAAAAACGGGTGGGCTATAGCCTTGGGGGGAGGGGCGGGCCAACTTCGTCCGCCGGACTCGGAATGGGGCGAGACTTTGCGAGCGGCCTCCGTGTGCCAAAAATAGGCCGCGGGGACAGCCGCGCCCAAAAATAAGCCCCCGAAGGTCCCGTCCCCAAGTTCGTCCGCCCAAAAAACGGGTGGGCTATAGCCTTGGGGGGAGGGGCTGGCCAACTTCGTCCGCCGGACTCGGAATGGGGCGAGACTTTGCGAGCGCCCTCCGTGTGCCAAAAATAGGCCACGAGCACAGCCAAACCCAAAAATAAGCCCCCGAAGGTCGCGTCCCCAAGTTTGCCCGCCGCAAAAATGCCCAAAAAACGGGTGGGCTATAGCCTTGGGGAGGGCTGGCCAACTCCGTCCGGACTCGGAATGGGGTGAGACTTTGCAGGCGCCCTCCGTGTGACAAAAATAGGACGCAGGCACAACCGCTTAAAATAAGCCCCGAAGGTCCCATCCCCAAGTTCATCCGCCGCAAAATGCCCAAAAGCGGGTGGGCTATAGCCTTGGGGGAGGGCTGGCCAACCCGCGGACGCGGAATGGGGCGAGACTTTGCGAACGGCCTCCGTGTGCCAAAAATAGGTCGCGGGCACAGCCGCGCCCAAAAATAAGCCCCCGAAGGTCCCGTCCCCAAGTTCGACCGCCGCAAAAATGTCCAAAAAACGGGTGGGCTATAGCCATGGGGGGAGGGGCTGGACAACTTCGTCCGCCGGACTCGGAATGGGGCGAGACTTTGCGAGCGGCCTCCGTGTGCCTAAACTAGGCCGCAGGCACAGCCGCGCCCAAGAATAAGCCCCCGAAGGTCCCGTCCCCAAGTTCGTCCGCCGCAAAAATGCCAAAAAAACGGGTGGGCTATAGCCTTGGGGGGAGGGGCTGGCCTACTTCGTCCGCCGGACTCGGAATGGGTCGAGACTTTGCGAGCACCCTCCGTGTGCCAAAAATAGGCAGTGGGCACAGCCGCGCCCAAAAATAAGCCCCCGAAGTTCCCATCCCCAAGTTCATCCGCCGCAAAAATGCCCAAAAAACGGGTGGGCTATAGCCTTGGGGGGAGGGGCTGGCCTACTTCGTCCGCCGGACTCGGAATGGGGCGAGACTTTGCGAGTGCCCTCCGTGTACAAAAAATAGGCCGCGGGCACAGGCGCGCCCAAAAAATAAGCCCCCGAAGGTCCCGTTCCCAAGTTCGTCCGCCGCAAAAATGCCCAAAAAACGGGTGGGCTATAGCCATGGGGGGAGGGGCTGGCCAACTTCGTCCGCCGGACTCGGAATGGGGCGAGACTTTGCGAGCGCCCTCCGTGTGTCAAAAATAGGTCGTGGCACAGGCACGCCAAAAATAAGCCCCTAAAGGTCCCGTCCCCAAGTTCGTCCGCCGCAAAAATGCAGCGGGTGGGCTATAGCCTTGGGGAGGGGCTGGCCAACTCGTCCGCCGGACTCGGAATGGGGCGAGACTTTGCAGTGGCCTCCGTGTGCCAAAACTAGGCCGCAGGCACAGCCGTCAAAAATAAGCCCCGAAGGTCCGGTCCCCAAGTTCGTCCGCCAAAAATGCCCAAAAGCGGGTGGGCTATAGCCATGGGGAGGGCTGGACAACTTCGTCCGCCGGACTCGGAATGGGGCGAGACTTTGCGAGCGGCCTCCGGGTGCCAAAACTAGGCCGCAGGCACAGCCGCGCACAAAAATAAGCCCCCGAAGGTCCCGTCCCCAAGTTCGTCCGCCGCAAAAATGCCAAAAAAACGGGTGGGCTATAGCCTTGGGCGGAGGGGCTTGCCAACTTCGTCCGCCGGACTCGGAATGGGTCGAGACTTTACGAGCACCCTCCGTGTGCCAAAAATATGCAGTGGGCACAGCCGCGCCAAAAAATAAGCCCCCGAAGGTCCCGTTCCCAAGTTCGTCCGCCGCAAAAATGCCAAAAAAAACGGGTGGGCTATAGCCATGGGGGGAGGGGCTGGCCAACTTCGTCCGCCGGACTCGGAATGGGGCGAGACTTTGCGAACGGCCTCCGTGTGCCAAAAATAGGCCGCGGGCACAGCCGCGCCCAAAAATAAGCCCCCAAAGGTCCCGTCCCCAAGTTCGTCCGCCGCAAAAATGCCGAAAAAACGGGTGGGCTATAGCCTTGGGGGGAGGGGCTGGCCAACTTCGTCCGCCGGACTTGGAATGAGGCGAGACTTTGCGAGTGGCCTCCGTGTGCCAAAACTAGGCCGCAGGCACAGCCGCACCCAAAAATAATCCCCCGAAGGTCCCGTCCCCAAGTTCGTCCGCCGCAAAAATGCGCAAAAAATGGGTGGGCTATAGCCTTGGGGGAGGGGCTGGCCAACTTCGTCCGCCGGACTCGGAATGGGGCGAGACTTTGCGAGCGCCCTCCGTGTGCCAAAAATAGGCCACGAGCACAGCCGAACCCAAAAATAAGCCCCCGAAGGTCGCGTCCCCAAGTTTGTCCGCCACAAAAATGCCCAAAAAACGGGTGGGCTATAGCCTTGGGGGGAGGGGCTGGCCAACTTCGTCCGCCGGACTCGGAATGGGGCGAGACTTTGCGAGCGCCCTCCGTGTGACAAAAATAGGCTGCGGGCACAGCCGCGCCCAAAAAAAAGCCCCCGAAGGTCCCGTCCCCAAGTTCAACCGCCGCAAAAATGCCCAAAAAACGGGTGGGCTATAGCCTTGGGGGGAGGGGCTGGCCAACTTCATCCGCCGGACTCGGAATGGGGCGAGACTTTGCGAACGGCCTCCGTGTGCCAAAAATAGGTCGCGGGCACAGCCGCGCCCAAAAATAAGCCCCCGAAGGTCCCGTCCCCAAGTTCGACCGCCGCAAAAATGTCCAAAAAACGGGTGGGCTATAGCCATGGGGGGAGGGGCTGGACAACTTCGTCCGCCGGACTCGGAATGGGGCGAGACTTTGCGAGCGCCCTCTGTGTGCCAAAAATAGGTCGCGGGCACAGCCGCGCCCAAAAATAAGCCCCCGAAGGTCCCGTCCCCAAGTTCGACCGCCGCAAAAATGTCCAAAAAACGGGTGGGCTATAGCCATGGGGGGAGGGGCTGGCCAACTTCGTCCGCCGGACTCGGAATGGGGCGAGACTTTGCGAGCGCCCTCCGTGTGACAAAAATAGGCCGCAGGCACAGCCGCGCCCAAAAATAAGCCCCCGAAGGTCCCATCCCCAAGTTCATCCGCCGCAAAAATGCCCAAAAAACGGGTGGGCTATAGCCTTGGGGGGAGGGGCTGGCCAACTTCGTCCGCCGGACGCGGAATGGGGCGAGACTTTGCGAACGGCCTCCGTGTGCCAAAAATAGGTTGCGGGCACAGCCGCGCCCAAAAATAAGCCCCCGAAGGTCCCGTCCCCAAGTTCGACCGCCGCAAAAATGTCCAAAAAACGGGTGGGCTATAGCCATGGGGGGAGGGGCTGGACAACTTCGTCCGCCGGACTCGGAATGGGGCGAGACTTTGCGAGCGGCCTCCGTGTGCCTAAACTAGGCCGCAGGCACAGCCGCGCCCAAGAATAAGCCCCCGAAGGTCCCGTCCCCAAGTTCGTCCGCCGCAAAAATGCCAAAAAAACGGGTGGGCTATAGCCTTGGGGGGAGGGGCTGGCCTACTTCGTCCGCCGGACTCGGAATGGGTCGAGACTTTGCGAGCACCCTCCGTGTGCCAAAAATAGGCAGTGGGCACAGCCGCACCAAAAAATAAGCCCCCGAAGGTCCCGTTCCAAAGTTCATCCGCCGCAAAAATGCCAAAAAAACGGGTGGGCTATAGCCATGGGGGGAGGGGCTGGCCAACTTCGTCCGCCGGACTCGGAATGGGGCGAGACTTTCCGCGCGCCCTCCGTGTGCCAAATATAGGCCGCGGGCACAGCCGTACCCAAAAATAATCCCCTGAAGGTCCCGTCCCCAAGTTCGTCCGCCGCAAAAATGCGCAAAAAATGGGTGGGCTATAGCCTTGGGGGAGGGGCTGGCCAACTTCGTCCGCCGGACTCGGAATGGGGCGAGACTTTGCGAGCGCCCTCCGTGTGCCAAAAATAGGCCACGAGCACAGCCAAACCCAAAAATAAGCCCCCGAAGGTCGCGTCCCCAAGTTTGCCCGCCGCAAAAATGCCCAAAAAACGGGTGGGCTATAGCCTTGGGGGGAGGGGCTGGCCAACTTCGTCCGCCGGACTTGGAATGGGGCAAGACTTTGTGAGCACCTCCGTGTGGCAAAAATAGGCCGCGGTCACAGCCGCACCCAAAAATAAGGTACCGAAGTTCCCGTCCCCAAGTTCATCCGCCGCAAAAATGCCCAAAAAACGGGTGGGCTATAGCCTTGGGGGGAGGGGCTGGCCAACATCGTCCGCCGGACTCGGAATGGGGCGAGACTTTGTGAGCGCCCTCCGTGTGCCAAAAATAGGCCGCGTGCACAGGCGCGTCCAAAAATAAGCCCCCGAAGGTCCCGTCCCCAAGTTCGTCCGCCGTAAAAATGCCCAAAAAACGGGTGGGCTATAGCCTTGGGGGGAGGGGCTGGCCTACTTCGTCCGCCGAACTCGGAATGGGGCGAGACTTTGTGAGCGCCCTCCGTGTGCCAAAAATAGGCCGGAGACACAGCCGCGCCCAAAAATAAGCCTCCGAAGGTCCCGTCCCCAAGTTCGTCCGCCGCAAAAATGCCAAAAAAACGGGTGGGCTATAGCTTGGGGGGAGGGGCTGGCCAACTTCGTCCGCCGGACTCGGAATGGGGCGAGACTTTGCGAGCGCCCTCCGTGTGCCAAAAATAGGCCGCAGGCACAGCCGCGCCCAAAAATAAGCCTCCAAAGGTCCCGTCCCCAAGTTCGTCCGCCGCAAAAATGCCCAAAAAACGGGTGGGCTATAGCCTTGGGGGGAGGGGCTGGCCAACTTCGTCCGCCGGACTCGGAATGGGATGAGACTTTGCGAGCGCCCTCCGTGTGCCAAAAATAGGCCGCGGGCACAGCCCTCCCAAAAATAAGCCCCCGAAGGTCCCGTGCCCAAGTTCGTCCCCAGCAAAAATGGCCAAAAAACGGGTGGGCTATAGCCTTGGGGGGAGGGGCTGGCCAACTTCGTCCGCCGGACTCGGAATGGGGCGAGACTTTGCGAGCGCCCTCCGTGTGCCAAAAATAGTCCGCGGGCACATCCGCGCCCAAAAATAAGCCCCCGAAGGTCCCGTACCCAAGTTCGTCCGCCTCAAAAATGTCCAAAAAACGGGTGGGCTATAGCCTTGGGGGGAGGGGCTGGCCAAGTTCGTCCGCCGGACTCGGAATGGGGCGAGACTTTGCGAGCGCCCTCCGTGTGCCAAAAATAGGCTGCGGCCACAGCCGCGCCCAAAAATAAGCCCCCGAAGGTCCCGTGCCCAAGTTCGTCCCCAGCAAAAATGCCCAAAAAACGGGTGGGCTATAGCCTTGGGGGGAG
The DNA here is from genome assembly GCA_030449895.1 of Citrus mangshanensis. NCBI lineage: Eukaryota > Viridiplantae > Streptophyta > Magnoliopsida > Sapindales > Rutaceae > Citrus > Citrus mangshanensis. Next base: position 49,125 of record JASUUJ010000146.1, read on the forward strand.
GGGCTGGCCAACTTCATCCGCCGGACTCGGAATGGGGCGAGACTTTGCGAGCGCCCTCCGTGTGCCAAAAATAGGCCGCGGGCACATCCGCGCCCAAAAATAAGCCCCCGAAGGTCCAGTCCCCAAGTTCGTCCGCCGCAAAAATGCCCAAAAAACGGGTGGGCTATAGCCTTGGGGGGAGGGGCTGGCCCACTTCCTCCGCCGGACTCGGAATGGGGCGAGACTTTGCGAGCGCCCTCCGTGTGCCAAAAATAGGGCGCGGGCACAGCAGCACCCAAAAATAAGCACCCGAAGGTCCCGTCCCCAAGTTCGTCCGCCGAAAAAATGCCCAAAAAACGGGTGGGCTATAGCCTTGGGGGGAGGGGCTGGCCTACTTCGTCCGCTGAACTCGGAATGGGTCGAGACTTTGCGAGCGCCCTCCGTGTACCAAAAATAGGCCACGGCCACAGGCGCGCACAAAAATAAGTCCCCGAAGGTCCCGTCCCCATGTTCGTCTGCCGCAAAAATGCCCAAAAAACGGGTGGGAAGAGGGGCTGGCCCACTTCGTCCGCCGGACTCGGAATGGGGCGAGACTTTGTGAGCGCACTCCGTGTGCCAAAAAAAGGCAGCGGGTAGAGCCGCGCCCAAAAATAAGCCCCTGAAGGTCCCGACCCCAAGTTCGTCCGCCGCAAAAATGCCCAAAAAACGGGTGGGCTATAGCCTTGGGGGGAGGAGCTGGCCAACTTCGTCCGCTGGACTCGGAATGGGGCGAGACTTTGCGAGTGCCCTCCGTGTGCAAAAAATATGCTGCATGCACAGCCGCGCCCAAAAATAAGCCCCCGAAGGTCCCGTCCCCAAGTTCGTCCGCCGCAAAAATGCCCAAAAAACGGGTGGGCTATAGCCTTGGGGGGAGGGGCTGGCCCACTTCGTCCGCCGGACTCGGAATGGGGCGAGACTTTGCGAGCGCCCTCCGTGTGCCAAAAATAGGCTGCGGGCACAGCCGTACCCAAAAATAAGCCCCCGAAGGTCCCGTCCCCAAGTTCGTCCGCCGCAAAAATGCCCAAAAAACGGGTGGGCTATAGCCTTGGGGGGAGGGGCTGGCCTACTTCGTCCGCTGAACTCGGAATGGGTCGAGACTTTGCGAGCGCCCTCCGTGTACCAAAAATAGGCCACGGGCACAGGCTAGCCCAAAAATAAGTCCCCGAAGGTCCCGTCCCCATGTTCGTCCGCCGCAAAAATGCCCAAAAAACGGGTGGGAAGAGGGGCTGGCCCACTTCGTCCGCCGGACTCGGAATGGGGCGAGACTTTCCGAGCGCACTCCGTGTGCCAAAAAAAGGCATCGGGTACAGCCGCGCCCAAAAATAAGCCCCTGAAGGTCCCGTCCCCAAGTTCGTCCGCCGCAAAAATGCCCAAAAAACGGGTGGGCTATAGCCTTGGGGGGAGGGGCTGGCCCACTTCGTCCGCCGGACTCGGAATGCGGCGAGACTTTGCGAGCGCCCTCCGTGTGCCAAAAATAAGCCGCGGGCACAGCCGTACTCAAAAATAATCCCTCGAAGGTCCCGTCCCCAAGTTCGTCCGCCGCAAAACTGCCCAAAAAATGGGTGGGCTATAGCCTTGGGGGGAGGGGCTGGCCAACTTCGTCCGCCGGACTCGGAATGGGGCGAGACTTTGCGAGCGGCCTCTGTGTGCCAAAAATAGGCTTCAGGAACAGCTGCGCCCAAAAATAAGCTCCCGAAGGTCCCGTCCCCAAGTTCGTCCGCCGCAAAAATGCCCAAAAAACGGGTGGGCTATAGCCTTGGGGGGAGGGGCTGGCCCACTTCGTCCGCCGGACTCGGAATGGGGCGAGACTTTGCGAGCGCCCTTCGTGTGCCAAAAATAGGCCGCGGACACAGCCGTACCCAAAAATAAGCCACCGAAGGTCCCGTCCCCAAGTTCGTCCGCCGCAAAAATGCCCAAAAAACGGGTGGGCTATGGCCTACGGGGGAGGGGCTGGCCAACTTCGTCCGCCGGACTCGGAATGGGGAGAGACTTTGCGAGCACCCTCCGTGTGCCAAAAATAGGCCGCGGGCACAGCCGCGCCCAAAAATAAGGGGCCGAAGGTCCCGTCCCCAAGTTCGTCCGCAGCAAAAATGCCCAAAAAATGGGTGGGCTATAGCCTTGGGGGGAGGGGCTGGCCAACTTCGTCCGCCGGACACGGAATGGGGCGAGACACTGCGAGCGCCCTCCGTGTGCAAAAAATAGGCCGCGGGGACAGCCGCGCCCAAAAATAATCACCCGAAGGTCCCGTCCCCAAGTTCGTCCGCCGCAAAAATGCCCTAAAAACGGGTGGGCTATACCCTTGGGGGAAGGGGCTGGCCAACTTCGTCCGCCGGACTCAGAATGGGGCAAGACTTTGCGAGCGCCCTCCGTGTGCCAAAAATAGGCCGCAGACACAGCGACGCCCAAAAATATGCCCCCGAACGTCCCTTCCCCAAGTTCGTCCACCGCAAAAATGCCCAAAAAACGGGTGGGCTATAGCCTTGGGGGGAGGGGCTGGCCCACTTCGTCCGCCGCACTCGGAATGGGGCGAGACTTTGCGAGCGCCCTCCGTGTGCCAAAAATAGGCCGTAGGTACAGCTGCACCCAAAAATAAGCGCTCAAAGGTCCCGTCCCCAAGTTCGTCCGCCGCAAAAATGCCCAAAAAACGGGTGGGCTATAGCCTTGGGGGGCGGGGCTGGCCAACTTCGTCCACCGGACTCGGAATGGGGTGAGACTTTGCGAGCTCCCTCCGTGTGCCAAAAATAGGCCGCGGGCATAGCCGAACCCAAAAATAAGTACCCGAAGGTCCCGTCCCCAAGTTCGTCCGCCGCAAAAATGCCCAAAAAACGGATGGGCTATAGCCTTGGGGGGAGGGGCTGGCCGACTTCGTCCGCCGAACTCGGAATGGGGTGAGACTTTGCGAGCGCCCTCCGTGTGCCAAAAATAGGCCGCGGGCACAGCCGCGCTCAAACATAAGCCCCCGAAGGTCCCGTCCCCAAGTTCGTCCGCCGTAAAAATTCCCAAAAAACGGGTGGGCTATGGCCTTGGGGGGAGGGGCTGGCCAACTTCGTCCGCCGGACTCGGAATGGGGCGAGACTTTGCGAGCGCCCTCCGTGTGGTAAAAATAGGCTGCGGGCAGAGCCTTGCCCAAAAATAAGCACCCGAAGGTCCCGTCCCCAAGTTCGTCTGCCGCAAAATTGCCCAAAAAATGGGTGGGCTATAGCCTTGGGGGGAGGGGCGGGCCAACTTCGTCCGCCGGACTCGGAATGGGGCGAGACTTTGTGAGCACCCTTCGTGTGCCAAAAATAGGCCGCGGACACAGCCGCGCCCAAAAATAAGCGCCCGAAGGTCCAGTCCCCAAGTTCGTCCGCCGTAAAAATGCCCGAAAAAGGGGTGGGATATAGCCTTGGGGGGAGGGGCCGGCCCACTTCGTCCGCCGGACTCGGAATGGGGCGAGACTTGTCGAGCGCCCTCCGTGTGCCAAAAATAGGCCATGGGCACAGCTGCGCCCAAAAATAAGCACCCGAAGGTCCCGTCCCCAAGTTCGTCCGACGCAAAAATGCCCTAAAAACGGGTGGGCTATACCCTTGGGGGAAGGGGCTGGCCAACTTCGTCCGCCGGACTCAGAATGGGGCGAGACTTTGCGAGCGCCCTCCGTGTGCCAAAAATAGGCCGCAGACACAGCGGCGCCCAAAAATATGCCCCCGAACGTCCCGTCCCCAAGTTCGTCCGCCACAAAAATGCCCAAAAAACGGGTGGGCTATAGCCTTGGGGGGAGGGGCTGGCCCACTTCGTCCGCCGCACTCGGAATGGGGCGAGACTTTGCGAGCGCCCTCCGTGTGCCAAAAATAGGCCGTAGGTACAGCCACACCCAAAAATAAGCGCCCAAAGGTCCCGTCCCAAAGTTCGTCCGCCGCAAAAATGCCCAAAAAACGGGTGGGCTATAGCCTTGGGGGGCGGGGCTGGCCAACTTCGTCCACCGGACTCGGAATGGGGTGAGACTTTGCGAGCTCCCTCCGTGTGCCAAAAATAGGCCGCGGGCATAGCCGAACCCAAAAATAAGTACCCGAAGGTCCCGTCCCCAAGTTCGTCCGCCGCAAAAATGCCCAAAAAACGGATGGGCTATAGCCTTGGGGGGAGGGGCTGGCCAACTTCGTCCGCCGAACTCGGAATGGGGTGAGACTTTGCGAGCGCCCTCCGTGTGCCAAAAATAGGCCGCGGGCACAGCCGCGCTCAAACATAAGCCCCCGAAGGTCCCGTCCCCAAGTTCCTCCGCCGTAAAAATTCCCAAAAAACAGGTGCGCTATGGCCTTGGGGGGAGGGGCTGGCCAACTTCGTCCGCCGGACTCGGAATGGGGCGAGACTTTGCGAGCACCCTCCGTGTGGTAAAAATAGGCTGCGGGCAGAGCCTTGCCCAAAAATAAGCACCCGAAGGTCCCGTCCCCAAGTTCGTCCGCCGCAAAATTGCCCAAAAAATGGGTGGGCTATAGCCTTGGGGGGAGGGGCGGGCCAACTTCGTCCGCCGGACTCGGAATGGGGCGAGACTTTGCGAGCACCCTTCGTGTGCCAAAAATAGGCCGCGGACACAACCGCGCCCAAAAATAAGCGCCCGAAGGTCCAGTCCCCAAGTTCGTCCGCCGTAAAAATGCCCAAAAAAGGGGTGGGATATAGCCTTGGGGGGAGGGGCCGGCCAACTTCATCCGCCGGACTCGGAATGGGGCGAGACTTGTCGAGCGCCCTCCGTGTGCCAAAAATAGGCCGTGGGCACAGCTGCGCCCAAAAATAAGCACCCGAAGGTCCCGTCCCCAAGTTCGTCCGACGCAAAAATGCCCAAAAAACGGGTGGAAGATAGCGATGGGGGGAGGGGCTGGCCAACTACGTCCGCCGGACTCGGTATGGGGTGAGACTCTGCGAGCGCCCTCCGTGTGCCAAAAATAGGCGCCGGACACAGCCCCGGCCAAAAATAAGCACCCGAAGGTCCCGTCCCCAAGTTTGTCCGCCGCAAAAATGCCCAAAAAACGGGTGGGCTATAGCCATGGGGGGAGGGGCTGGCAAACTTCGTCCGCCGGACTCGGAATGGGGTGAGACTTTGCGAGCCCCCTCCGTGTACCAAAAATAGGCCGCGTGCACAGCCACACCCAAAACTAAGCCCCTGAATGTCCCGTCCCCAAGTTCGTCCGCTGCAAAAATGCCCAAAAAACGGGTGGGCTACAGCCTTGGGGGGAGGGGCTGGCCAACTTCGTCCGCCGGACTCGGAATGGGGCGAGACTTTGCGAGCGCCCTCCGTGTGCCAAAAATAGACCGCGGGTACAGCCGCACCCAAAAATAAGTCCCCGAAGGTCCCGTCCCCAAGTTCGTCCGACGCAAAAATGCCCAAAAAACGGGTGGAAGATAGCTATGGGGGGAGGGGCTGGCCAACTACGTCCGCCGGACTCGGAATGGGGCGAGACTTTGCTAGCGCCCTCCGTGTGCCAAAAATAGGCTGCGGGCACAGCCCCGGCCAAAAATAATTACCCGAAGGTCCCGTCCCCAAGTTCGTCCGCCGCAAAAATGCCCAAAAAACGGGTGGGCTATAGCCATGGGGGGAGGGGCTGGCAAACTTCGTCCGCCGGACTCGGAATGGGGTGAGACTTTGCGAGCGCCCTCCGTGTACCAAAAATAGGCCGCGTGCACAGCCACAGCCAAAACTAAGCCCCTGAATGTCCCGTCCCCAAGTTCGTCCGCTGCAAAAATGCCCAAAAAACGGGTGGGCTACATCCTTGGGGTGAGGTGCTTGCCACCTTCGTCCGCCGGACTCGGAATGGGGCGAGACTTTGCGAGCGCCCTCCGTGTGCCAAAAATAGACCGCGGGTACAGCCGCACCCAAAAATAAGCCCCCGAAGGTCCCGTCCCCAAGTTCGTCCGATGCAAAAATGCCAAAAAAACGGGTGGAAGATAGCTATGGGGGGAGGGGCTGGCCAACTACGTCCGCCGGACTCGGAATGGGGCGAGACTTTGCGAGTGCCCTCCGTGTGCCAAAAATAGGCTGCGGGCACAGCCCCGGCCAAAAATAATTACCCGAAGGTCCCGTCCCCAAGTTCGTCCGCCGCAAAAATGCCCAAAAAACGGGTGGGCTATAGCCATGGGGGGAGGGGCTGGCAAACTTCGTCCGCCAGACTCGGAATGGGGCGAGACTTTGCGAGCACCTCCGTGTGGCAAAAATAGGCCGCGGTCACAGCCGCACCCAAAAATAAGGTACCGAAGTTCCCGTCCCCAAGTTCGTCCGCCGCAAAAATGCCCAAAAAACGGGTGGGCTATAGCCTTGGGGGGAGGGGCTGGCCTACTTCGTCTGCCGGACTCGGAATGGGGCGAGCCTTTGTGAGCGCCCTCCGTGTGCCAAAAATAGGCCGCGGGGACAGCCGCGCCGAAAAATAAGCCGTGGGCACAGCCGCGCCGAAAAATAAGCGCCCGAAGGTCCCGTCCCCAAGTTCGTCCGCCGCAAAAATGCCCAAAAAACGGGTGGGCTATAGCCTTGGGGGGAGGGGCTGGCCAAGTTCGTCCGCCGGACTCGGAATGCGGCGAGACTTTGCGAGCGCCCTCCGTGTGCCAAAAATAGGCTACGGGCACAGCCGCGTCCAAAAATAAGCGCCCGAAGGTCCCGTCCCCAAGTTCGTCCGCCGCAAAAATGCCCAAAAAACGGGTGGGCTATAGCCTTGGGGGGAGGGGTTGTCAAGTTCGTCCGCCGGACTCGGAATGCGGCGAGACTTTGCGAGCGCATTCCGTGTGCCAAACATAGGCTCCGGGCACAGCCGCGTCCAAAAATAAGCGCCCGAAGGTCCCGTCACCAAGTTCGTCCGCCGCAAAAATGCCCAAAAAACGGGTGGGCTATAGCCTTGTGGGGAGGGGTTGGCCAAGTTCGTCCGCCGGACTCGGAATGGGGCGAGAGTCGGCCAGCGCCCTCCGTGTGCCAAAAATAGGCTGCGGGCACGGCCGCGCCCAAAAATAAGCACCCAAAGGTCCCGTCCCCAAGTTCGTCCGCCGCAAAAATGCCCAAAAAACGGGTGGGCTATAGCCTTCGGGGGAGGGGCTGGCCAAGATCGTCCGCCGGACTCGGAATGGGGCGATACTTCGGGAGCACCCTACGTGTGCCAAAAATAGGCCGCGGGCGCACCCGCGCCCAAAAATAAGTGCCCGAAGGTCCCGTCCCCAAGTTTGTCCGCCGAAAAAATGCCCAAAAAACGGGTGGGCTATAGCCTTGGGGGGAGGGGCTGGCCAAGTTCGTCCGCCGGACTCGGAATGGGCGAGACTTGGCGAGCGCCCTCCGTGTGCCAAAAATAGGCCACGGGCGCAGCTGCGCCCAAAAATAAGTGCCCGAAGGTCCCGTCCCCAAGTTCGTCCGCCGCAAAAATGCCCAAAAAACGGGTGGGATATAGCCTTGGGGGGAGGGGTTGGCCAACTTCGTTCGCCGGACTCGGAATGGGGTGAGACTTTACGAGCACCCTCTGTGTGCCAAAAATATGACGCGGGCAGAGCCGCGCCCAAAAATAAGCACCCGAAGGTCCCGTCCCCAAGTTCGTCCGCCGCAAAAATGCCCAAAAAACGGGTGGGCTATAGCCTTGGGGGGAGGGGCTGGCCAAGTTCGTCCGCCGGACTCGGAATGGGGCGAGACTTTGCGAGCGCCCTCTGTGTTCAAAAAATAGGCCGCAACGCAGCCGCGCCCAAAAATAAGTGCCCGAAGGTCCCGTCCCCAAGTTCGTCCGCGGCAAAAATACCCAAAAAACGGGTGGGCCATAGCCTTGGGGGGAGGGGCTGGCCAAGTTCGTCCGCCGGATTTGGAATGGGGTGAGACTTTGCGAACACCCTCTGTGTGCCAAAAAAAGGCCGCAGGCACAGCCGCGCCCAAAAATAAGCCCCCAAAGTTCCCGTCCCCAAGTTCGTCCGCCGCAAAAATGCCCAAAAAATGGGTGGGCTATAGCCTTGGGGGGAGGGGCTGGCCAAGTTCTTCCGCCGGACTCCGAATGGGGCGAGACTTTGCGAGCGCCCTCCGTGTGCCAAAAATAGGCCACGGGCACAGCCGTGCCCAAAAATAAGCGCCCGAAGGTCCCGTCCCCAAGTTCGTCCGCCGCAAAAATGCCCAAAAAACGGGTGGGCTATAGCCTTGGGGGGAGGGGCTGGCTAAGTTCGTCCGCCGGACTCGGATTGGGGCGCGACTTTTGCAAGCGCCCTCCGTGTTCCAAATATAGGCCGCGGGCAAAGTCACACCCAAAAATAAGCACCCGAAGGTCCCGTCCCCAAGTTCGTCCGCCGCAAAAATGCCCAAAAAACGGGTGGGCATAGCCTTGAGGGGAGGGGCTGGCCAAGTTCGTCCGCCGGACTCGGAATGGGGCGAGACTTGGCGAGCACCCTCCGTGTGCAAAAACTAGGCCACGGGCACAGCCGCACCCAAAAATAAGTGCCCGAAGGTCCCGTCCCCAAGTTCGTCCGCCGCAAAAATGCCCAAAAAACGGGTGGGCTATAGCCTTGGGGGGAGGGGCTGGCCAAGTTCGTCCGCCGGACTCGGAATGGGGCGAGCCTTTGCGAGCGCCCTCCGTGTTCCAAAAATAGGCCGCGGGCACAGCCGCGCCCAAAAATAAGCGCCCGAAGGTCCCGTCCCCAAGTTCGTCCACCGCAAAAATGCCCAAAAAACCGGTGGGCTACAGCCTTGGGGGGAGGGGCTGGCAAAGTTCGTCCGCCGGACTCGGAATGGGGCGAGACTTTGCGAGCGCCCTCTGTGTTCAAAAAATAGGCCGCAACACAGCCGCGCCCAAAAATAAGTGCCCGAAGGTCCCGTCCCCAAGTTCGTCCGCGGCAAAAATACCCAAAAAACGGGTGGGCCATAGCCTTGGGGGGAGGGGCTGGCCAAGTTCGTCCGCCGGATTCGGAATGGGGTGAGACAATGCGAGCACCCTCTGTGTGCCAAAAAAAGGCCGCGGGCACAGCCGCGCCCAAAAATAAGTGCCTGAAGGTCCCGTCCCCAAGTTCGTCCGCCGCAAAAATGCCCAAAAAACGGGTGGGATATAGGCTTGGGGGGAGGGGCTGGCCAAGTTCGTCCGCCGGACTCGGAATGGGGTTAGACTTTGGGAGTGCACTCCGTGTGCCAAAAATAGGCTGCGGACACAGCCGCGCCCAAAAATAAGCACCCGAAGGTCCCGTCCCGAAGTTCGTCCGCGGCAAAAATGCCCAAAAAACGGGTGGGCCATAGCCTTGGGGGGAGGGGCTGGCCAAGTTCGTCCGCCGGATTCGGAATTGGGTGAGACTTTGTGAGTGCCCTCCGTGTGCCAAAAAAAGGCCGCGGACACAGCCGCACCAAAAAAAAAGCGCCTGAAGGTCCCGTCCCCAAGTTCGTCCGCTGAAAAAATACCCAAAAAACGGGTGGGCTGTAGCCTTGGGGGGAGGGGCTGGCCAAGTTCTTCCGCCGGACTCGGAATGAGGCGAGACTTGGCGAGCGCCCTCCGTGTGCCAAAAATAGGCCGCGGGCAGAGCCGTGCCCAACAATAAGCGCCCGAAGGTCCCGTCCCCTAGTTCGTCCGCCGCAAAAATGCCCAAAAAACGGGTGGGCTATAGCCTTGAGGGGAGGGGCTGGCCAAGTTCGTTCGCCGGACTCGGAATGGGGCGAGACTTGGCGAGCACCCTCCCTATGCCAAAAATAGGCCGCGGGCACAGCTGCACCCAAAAATAAGTGCCCGAAGGTCCCGTCCCCAAGTTCGTCCGCCGCAAAAATGCCTAAAAAACGGGTGGGCTATAGCCGTGGGGGGAGGGGCTGGCTAAGTTCGTCCGCCGGACTCGGAATGGGGCGAGACTTTACGACTGCCCTTCGTGTTCCAAAAATAGGCCGCAGGTAAAGCCGCGCCCAAAAATAAGCGCCCGAAGGTCCCGTCCCCAAATTCGTCCGCCGCAAAAATGCCCAAAAAACGGGTGGGCTATAGCCTTGGGGAGAGGGGCTGGCCAAGTTCGTCCGCCGGAGTCGGAATGGGGCGAGACTTTAGGAGCACCCTCCGTGTTCCAAAAAAAGGCCGCGGACACAGCCATGCCCAAAAATAAGCCCCCGAAGGTCCCGTCCCCAAGTTCGTCCGCCGCAAAAATGCCCAAAAAACGGGTGGGCTATAGCCTTGAGGTGAGGGGCTGGCCAAGTTCGTCCGCCGGACTAGGAATGGGGTGAGACTTTGCGAGCACCCTCCGTGTTCCAAAAATAGGCCGCGGACACAGCCGCGCCCAAAAATAAGCGCCTGAAGTTCCGTCCCCAAGTTCGTCCGCCGCAAAAATGCCCAAAAAATGGGTGGGCTATTGCCTTGGGGGGAGGGGCTGGCCAAGTTCGTCCGCCGGACTAGGAATGGGGCGACACTTGGCGAGCGCCCTCCCTATGCCAAAAATAGGCCGCGGGCACAGTTGCACCCAAAAATAAGTGCCCGAAGGTCCCGTCCCCAAGTTCTTCCGCCGCAAAAATGCCCAAAAAACGGGTGGGCTGTAGCCTTGGGGGGAGGGGCTGGCCAAGTTCGTCCGCCGGACTCGGAATGGGGCGAGACTTGGCGAGCGCCCTCCGTGTGCCAAAAATAGGCCGTGGGCACAGCCGCGTCCAAAAATAAGTGCTCGAAGGTCCCGTCCCCAAGTTCGTCCGCCGCAAAAATGCCCAAAAAACGGGTGGGCTATAGCCTTGGGGGGAGGGGCTGGCCAAGTTCGTCCGCCGGACTCGGAATGGGGCGAGACTTTTCGAGCGCCCTCCGTGTGCCAAAAATAGGCCGCGGGCACAGCTACGTGCAAAAATAAGTGCCCGAAGGTCCCGTCCCCAAGTTCGTCCGCCGCAAAAATGCCCAAAAAACGGGTGGGCTATAGCCTTGGGGGGAGGGGTTGGCCAAGTTCGTCCGCCGGACTCGGAATGGGGTGAGACTTTGCGAGCGCCCTCCGTGTGCAAAAAATAGGACGCGGGCATAGCCACGCCCAAAAATAAGCGCCCGAAGGTCCCATCCCCAAGTTCTTCCGCCGCAAAAATGCCCAAAAAACGGGTGGGCTATTGCCTTGGGGGGAGGGGCTGGCCAAGTTCATCCGCCGGACTCAGAATGGGACGAGACTTGGCGAGCGCCCTCCGTGTGCCAAAAATAGGCTGCGGGCACAGCCGCGCCTAAAAATAAGTGCCCGAAGCTCCCGTCCCCAAGTTCTTCCGCCGCAAAAATGCCCAAAAAACGGGTGGGCTATAGCCTTGGGGGGAGGGGCTGGCCAAGTTCGCCCGCCGGACTCGGAATGGGGCGAGACTTTGCGAGCACCCTCCGTGTTCCAAAAATAGGCCGCGGGCACAGCCGCGCCCAAAAATAAGCGCCTGAAGTTCCGTCCCCAAGTTCGTCCGCCGCAAAAATGCCCAAAAAATGGGTGGGCTATTGCCTTGGGGGGAGGGGCTGGCCAAGTTCGTCCGCCGGACTCGGAATGGGGCGAGACTTTGCGAGCGCCCTCCGTGTTCAAAAAATAGGCCGCGACCGCAGCCGTGCCCAAAAATAAGTGCCCGAAGGTCCCGTCCCCAAGTTCGCCGCCGCAAAAATGCCGAAAAAACGGGTGGGCTATAGCCTTGAGGTGAGGGGCTGGCCAAGTTCGTTCGCCGGACTCGGAATGGGGCGAGACTTGGCGAGCGCCCTCCCTATGCCAAAAATAGGCCGCGGGCACAGCTGCACCCAAAAATAAGTGCCCGAAGGTCCCGTCCCCAAGTTCTTCCGCCGCAAAAATGCCCAAAAAACGGGTGGGCTGTAGCCTTGGGGGGAGGGGCTGGCCAAGTTCGTCCGCCGGACTCGGAATGGGGAAAGACTTTTCGAGCGCCCTGCGTGTGCCAAAAATAGGCTGCGGGCACAGCCGCGCCCAAAACTAAGCGCCCGAAGGTCCCGTCCCCAAGTTCGTCCGCCGCAAAAATGCCCAAAAAACGGGTGGGCTATTGCCTTGGGGGGAGGGGCTGGCCAAGGTCGTCCGCCGGAGTCGGAATGGGGCGAGACTTGCCGAGCACCCTCCGTGTGCCAAAAATAGGCCGCAGGCAGAGCCGCGTCCAAAAATAAGTGCTCGAAGGTCCCGTCCCCAAGTTCGTCCGCCGAAAAATGCCCAAAAAACGGGTGGGCTATAGCCTTGGGGGGAGGGGCTGGCCAAGTTCGTCCGCCGGACTCGGAATGGGGCGAGACTTTTCTAGCGCCCTCCGTGTGCCAAAAATAGGCCACGGGCACAGCTGCGTGCAAAAATAAGCGCCCGAAGGTCCCGTCCCCAAGTTCGTCCGCCGCAAAAATGCCCAAAAAATGGGTGGGCTATAGCCTTGGGGGGAGGGGTTGGCCATGTTCGTCCTCCGGACTCGGAATGGGGTGAGACTTTGCGAGCGCCCTCCGTGTGCAAAAAATAGGACGCGGGCATAGCCACGCCCAAAAATAAGCGCCCGAAGGTCCCATCCCCAAGTTCTTCCGCCGCAAAAATGCCCAAAAAACGGGTGGGCTATTGCCTTGGGGGGAGGGGCTGGCCAAGTTCATCCGCCGGACTCAGAATGGGACGAGACTTGGCGAGCGCCCTCCGTGTGCCAAAAATCGGCTGCGGGCACAGCCACGCCTAAAAATAAGTGCCCGAAGCTCCCGTCCCCAAGTTCTTCCGCCGCAAAAATGCCCAAAAAACGGGTGGGCTATAGCCTTGGGGGGAGGGGCTGGCCAAGTTCGTTCGCCGGACTCGGAATGGGGCGAGACTTTGCGAGCACCCTCCGTGTTCCAAAAATAGGCCGCGGGAACAGCCGCGCCCAAAAATAAGCGCCTGAAGTTCCGTCCCCAAGTTTGTCCGCCGCAAAAATGCCCAAAAAATGGGTGGGCTATTGCCTTGGGGGGAGGGGCTGGCCAAGTTCGTCCGCCGGACTAGGAATGGGGCAACACTTGGCTAGCGCCCTCCCTATGCCAAAAATAGGCCGCGGGCACAGTTGCACCCAAAAATAAGTGCCCGAAGGTCCCGTCCCCAAGTTCTTCCGCCCGAAAAATGCCCAAAAAACGGGTGGGCTGTAGCCTTGGGGGGAGGGGCTGGCCAAGTTCGTCCGCCGGAGTCGGAATGGGGCGAGACTTGGCGAGCGCCCTCTGTGTGCCAAAAATAGGCCGCGGGCACAGCCGCGTCCAAAAATAAGTGCTCGAAGGTCCCGTCCCCAAGTTCGTCCGCCGCAAAAATGCCCAAAAAACGGGTGGGCTATAGCCTTGGGGGGAGGGGCTGGCCAAGTTCGTCCGCCGGACTCGGAATGGGGCGAGACTTTTCGAGCGCCCTCCGTGTGCCAAAAATAGGCCGCGGGCATAGCTACGTGCAAAAATAAGTGCCCGAAGGTCCCATCCCCAAGTTCGTCCGCCGCAAAAATGCCCAAAAAACGGGTGGGCTATAGCCTTGGGGGGAGGGGTTGGCCAAGTTCGTCCGCCGGACTCGGAATGGGGTGAGACTTTGCGAGGGCCCTCCTCGTGCAAAAAATAGGACGCGGGCATAGCCACGCCCAAAAATAAGTGCCCGAAGCTCCCGTCCCCAAGTTCTTCCGCCGCAAAAATGCCCAAAAAACGGGTGGGCTATAGCCTTGGGGGGAGGGGCTGGCCAAGTTCGCCCGCCGGACTCGGAATGGGGCGAGACTTTGCGAGCACCCTCCGTGTTCCAAAAATAGGCCACGGGCATTGCCGCGCCCAAAAATAAGCACCTGAAGGTCCCATCCCCAAGTTCGTCCGCCGCAAAATTGCCCAAAAAACGGGTGGGCTATAGCCTTGGGGGGAGGGGCTGGCCAAGTTCGTCCGCCGGACTCGGAATGGGGCGAGACTTAGCGAGCGCCCTCCGCGTCCCAAAAATAGGCCGTGGACACAGCCGCGCTCAAAAATAAGCGCCCGAAGTTCCCGTCCCCAAGATCGTCCGCCGCAAAAATGCCCAAAAAACGGGTGGGCTATAGCCTTGGGGGGAGGGGCTGGCCAAGTTCGTCCGCCGGACTCGGAATGGGACGAGACTTTGCGAGCACCCTCCATCTGCGATAAATAGGCCACGGAAACAGCCGTGCCCAAAAATAAGTACCCGAAGGTCCCGTCTCCAAGTTCGTCCGCCGCAAAAATGCCCAAAAAACGGGTGGGCTATAGCCTTGGGGGGAGGGGCTGGCCAAGTTCGTCCGCTGGTCTCAGAATGGGACAAGACTTTACGAGCACCCTCCATGTGCCAAAAATAAGCCACGGGCACAGCCGTGCCCAAAAATAAGCGCCCGAAGGTCCCGACCCCAAGTTCGTCCGCCGCAAAAATGCCCAAAAAACGGGTGGGCTGTAGCCTTGGGGGGAGGGGCTGGCCAAGTTCGTCCGCCGGACTCGGAATGGGGCGAGACTTTGCGAGTGCCCTCCGCGTCCCAAAACTAGGCCGCGGGCACAGCTGCGCCCAAAAATAAGCGCTCGAAGGTCCCGTCCCCAACTTCGTCCGCCGCAAAAATGCCCAAAAAACGGGTGGGCTATAGCCTTGGGGGGAGGGGCTGGCCAAGTTCGTCCGCCGGACTCGGAATGGGACGAGACTTTACGATCGCCCTCCGTGTGCCAAAAATAGGCCGCAGGCACAGCCGCGCCCAAAAATAAGCACCCGAAGGTCCCGTCCCCAAGTTCGTCCGCCGCAAAAATGCCCAAAAAACGGGTGGGCTATAGCCTTGGGGTGAGGGGGTGGCCAAGTTCGTCCGCGGGACTCGGAATGGGACGAGACTTTACGAGCGCACTCCGTGTGCCAAAAATAGGCCGCAGGCACAGCCGCGCCCAAAAATAAGCCCCCGAAGGTCCCGTCCCCAAGTTCGCCCGCCGCAAAAATGCCCAAAAAACGGGTGGGCTATAGCCTTGGGGGGAGGGGCTGGCCAACTTCGTCCGCCGGACTCGGAACGGGGCGAGACTTTGTGAGCGACCTCCGTGTGCCAAAAAAAGGCTGTGGGCACAGCCGCATCCAAAAATAAGCCCCCGAAGGTCCCATCCCCAAGTTCGTCCCTCGCAAAAATGCCCAAAAAACGGGTGAGCTATAGCCTAGGGGGGAGGGGCTGGCCCACTTCGTCCGCCGGACTCGGAATGGGGCGAGACTTTATGAGTGCCCTCCGTGTGCCAAAAATAGGCCGTGGCCACAGCCGCGCCCAAGAATAAGCCCCAACGGTCCCGTCCCCAAGTTCGTCTGCCGCATAAATGCCCAAAAAACGGGTGGGCTATAGGCTCGGGGGGAGGGGCGGGCGAACTTCGTCCGCCGGACTCGGAATGGGGCTAGACTTTGCGAGCGCCCTCTGTGTGCCAAAAATAGGCCGCGGGAACAGCGGCGCCCAAAAATAAGCACCCGAAGGTCCCGTCCCCAAGTTCGTCCGCCGCAAAAATGGCCAAAAAACGGGTGGGCTATAGCCTTGGGGGGAGGGGCTGGCCAAATTCGTCCGCCGGACTCGGAATGGGGCGAGACTTTGCGAGCGCCTTCCATGTGCCAAAAATAGGCCGCGGCCACAGCCGCGCCCAAGAATAAGCCCCCAACGGTCCCGTCCCCAAGTTCGTCCGCCGCAAAAATGCCCAAAAAACGGGTGAGCTATAGCCTAGGGGGGAGGGGCTGGCCCACTTCGTCCGCCGGACTCGGAATGGGGCGAGACTTTATGAGTGCCCTCCGTGTGCCAAAAATAGGCCGCGGCCACAGCCGCGCCCAAGAATAAGCCCCCAACGGTCCCGTCCCCAAGTTCGTCCGCCGCATAAATGCCCAAAAAACGGGTGGGCTATAGCCTTGGGGGGAGGGGCTGGCGAACTTCGTCCGGCGGACTCGGAATGGGGCGAGACTTTACGAGCGCCCTCCGTGTGCCAAAATAGGCCGCAGGCACAGCCGCGCCCAAAAATAAGCCCCCGAAGGTCCCGTCCCCAGGTTCGTCCGCCGCAAAAATGCCCAAAAAACGGGTGGGCTATAGCCTTGGGGGGAGGGGCTGGCCAACTTCGTCCGCCGGACTCGGAATGGGGCGAGACTTTGTGAGCGACCTCCGTGTGCCAAAAAAAGGCTGTGGGCACAGCCGCGTCCAAAAATAAGCCCCCGAAGGTCCCATCCCCAAGTTCGTCCGCCGCAAAAATGCCCAAAAAACGGGTGAGCTATAGCCTAGGGGGGAGGGGCTGGCCCACTTCGTCCGCCGGACTCGGAATGGGGCGAGACTTTATGAGTGCCCTCCGTGTGCCAAAAATAGGCCGCGGCAACAGCCGCGCCCAAGAATAAGCCCCCAACGGTCCCGTCCCCAAGTTCGTCCGCCGCATAAATGCCCAAAAAACGGGTGGGCTATAGGCTCGGGGGGAGGGGCGGGCGAACTTCGTCCGCCGGACTCGGAATGGGGCGAGACTTTACGAGCACCCTCCGTGTGCCAAAATAGGCTGCGGGCACAGCCGCGCCCAAAAATAAGCCCCCGAAGGTCCCGTCCCCAAGTTCGTACACCGCAAAAATGCCCAAAAAACGGGTGGGCTATAGCCTTGGGGGGAGGGGCTGGCCAAGTTCGTCCGCCGGACTTGGAATGGGGCCAGACTTTGCGAGCACCCTCCGTGTGCCAAAAATAGGGCACGGGAACAGCCTCTCCCAAAAATAAGCCCCCGAAGGTCCCGTCCCCAAGTTCGTCCGCCGCAAAAATGCCCAAAAAACGGGTGGGCTATAGCCTTGGGGGGAGGGGCTGGCCAACTTCGTCCGCCGGACTCGGAATGGGGCGAGACTTTGCGAGCGACCTCCGTGTGCCAAAAAAAGGCCGTGGGCACAGCCGCGTCCAAAAATAAGCCCCCGAAGGTCCCATCCCCAAGTTCGTCCGCCGCAAAAATGCCCAAAAAACGGGTGAGCTATAGCCTTGGGGGGAGGGGCTGGCCCACTTCGTCCGCCGGACTCGGAATGGGGCGAGACTTTATGAGTGCCCTCCGTGTGCCAAAAATAGGCCGCAGCCACAGCCGCGCCCAAGAATAAGCCCCCAACGGTCCCGTCCCCAAGTTCGTCCGCCGCATAAATGCCCAAAAAACGGGTGGGCTATAGCCTTGGGGGGAGGGGCTGGCGAACTTCGTCCGGCGGACTCGGAATGGGGCGAGACTTTACGAGCGCCCTCCGTGTGCCAAAATAGGCTGCGGGCACAGCCGCGCCCAAAAATAAGCCCCCGAAGGTCACGTCCCCAAGTTCGTCCACCGCAAAAATGCCCAAAAAACGGGTGGGCTATAGCCTTGGGGGGAGGGGCTGGCCAAGTTCGTCCGCCGGACTTGGAATGGGGCCAGACTTTGCGAGCACCCTCCGTGTACCAAAAATAGGGCACGGGCACAGCCTCTCCCAAAAATATGCCCCCGAAGGTCCCGTCCCCAAGTTCGTCCGCCGCAAAAATGCCCAAAAAACGGGTGGGCTATAGCCTTGGGGGGAGGGGCTGGCCATGTTCGTCCGCCGGACTGGGAATGGGGCTAGACTTTGCGAGCGCCCTCCGTGTGCCAAAAATAGGCCGCGGGCACAGCCGCGCCCATAAATAAGCCCCGGAAGGTCCCGTCCCCAAGTTCGTCCGCCGCAAAAATGCCCAAAAAACGGGTGGGCTATAGCCTTGGGGGGAGGGGCTGGCCCACTTCGTCCGCCGGACTCGGAATGGTACGAGACTTTGCGAACGCCCTCCGTGTGCCAAAAATAGGCCCTGGTCACAGCCGCGCACAAGAATAAGCCCCCGACGGTCCCGTCCCCAAGTTCGTCCGCCGCAAAAATGCCCAAAAAACGGGTGGGCTATAGCCTTGGGGGGAGGGGCTGGCCAACTTCGTCCGCCGGACTCGGAATGGGGAGAGACATTGGGAGCACCCTCCGTGTGCGAAAAATAGGCGCAGGCACAGCCGCTCCCAAAAATAAGCCCCCGAAGGTCCCGTCCCCAAGTTCGTCCGCCGCAAAAATGCCCAAAAAATGGGTGGGCTAAAGCCATGGGGGGAGGGGCTCGCCAACTTCGTCCGCCGGACTCGGAATGGGACGAGAATTTACGAGCGCACTCCGTGTGCCAAAAATATGCCGCAGGCACAGCCGCGCCCAAAAATAAGCCCCCGAAGGTCCCGTCCCCAAGTTCGTCCGCCGCAAAAATGCCCAAAAAACGGGTGGGCTATAGCCTTGGGGGGAGGGGCTGGCCCACTTCGTCCGCCGGACTCGGAATGGGGCGAGACTTTATGAGTGCCCTCCGTGTGCCAAAAATAGGCCGCGGCCACAGCCGCGCCCAAGAATAAGCCCCCAACGGTCCCGTCCCCAAGTTCGTCCGCCGCAAAAATGCCCAAAAAACGGGTGGGCTATAGCCTTGGGGGGAGGGGCTGGCCCACTTCGTCCGCCGGACTCGGAATGGGATGAGACTTTGCGAACGCCCTCCGTGTGCCAAAAATAGGCCGCGGTCACAGCCGCGCACAAGAATAAGCCCCCGACGGTCCCGTCCCCAAGTTCGTCCGCCGCAAAAATGCCCAAAAAACGGGTGGGCTATAGCCTTGGGGGGAGGGGCTGGCCAACTTCCTCCGCCGGACTCGGAATGGGGCGAGACATTGCGAGTACCCTCCGTGTGCCAAAAATAGGCCGCAGGCACAGCCGCGCCCAAAAATAAGCCCCCGAAGGTCCCGTCCCCAAGTTCGTCCGCCGCAAAAATGCCCAAAAAATGGGTGGGCTATAGCCTTGGGGGGAGGGGCTGGCCAAGTTCGTCCGCCGGACTCGGAATGGGGCGAGACTTTGCGAGCGACCTCCGTGTGCCAAAAAAAGGCCGTGGGCACAGCCGCGTCCAAAAATAAGCCCCCGAAGGTCCCATCCCCAAGTTCGTCCGCCGCAAAAATGCCCAAAAAACGGGTGGGCTATAGCCTTGCGGGGAGGGGCTGGCCAACTTCGTCCGCCGGACTCGGAATGGGGCGAGACTTTATGAGTGCCCTCCGTGTGCCAAAAATAGGCCGCGGCCAATGCCGCGTCCAAGAATAAGCCCCCAACGGTCCCGTCCCCAAGTTCGTCCGCCGCAACAATGCCCAAAAAACGGGTGGGCTATAGCCTTGGTGGGAGGGGCTGGCCAAGTTAGTCCGCCGGACTCGGAATGGGATGAGACTTTGCGAACGCCCTCCGTGTGCCAAAAATAGGCCGCGGTCACAGCCGCGCACAAGAATAAGCCCCCAACGGTCCCGTCCCCAAGTTCGTCCGCCGCATAAATGCCCAAAAAACGGGTGGGCTATAGGCTCGGGGGGAGGGGCTGGCGAACTTCGTCCGCCGGACTCGGAATGGGGCGAGACTTTACGAGCACCCTCCGTGTGCCAAAATAGGCTGCGGGCACAGCCGCGCCCAAAAATAAGCCCCCGAAGGTCCCGTCCCCAAGTTCGTCCGCCGCAAAAATGGCCAAAAAACGGGTGGGCTATAGCCTTGGGGGGAGGGGCTGGCCAACTTCGTCCGCCGGACTCGGAATGGGGCCAGACTTTGCGAGCACCGTCCGTGTGCCAAAAATAGGCCGCGGGCACAGCCTCGCCCAAAAATAAGCGCCCGAAGGTCCGGTCCCCAAGTTCGTCCGCCGCAAAAATGCCCAAAAAACGGGTGGGCTATAGCCTTGGGGGGAGGGGCTGGCCATGTTCGTCCGCCGGACTCGGAATGGGGCGAGACTTTGTGAGAGCCCTCCGTGTGCCAAAAATAGGCCACGGGCACAGCCTCGCCCAAAAATAAGCACCCGAAGGTCCGGTCCCCAAGTTCGTCCACCGCAAAATTGCCCAAAAAACGGGTGGGCTATATAGCCTTGGGGGGAGGGGCTGGCCATGTTCGTCCGCCGGACTCGGAATGGGGCGAGACTTTGCGAGAGCCCTCCGTGTACCAAAAATAGGCCACGGGCACAGCCGCGCCCAAAAATAAGCGCCCAAAGGTCCCGTTCCCAAGTTCGTCCGCCGCAAAAATGCCCAAAAAATGGGTGGGCTATAGCCTTGGGGGGAGGGGCTCGCCAACTTCGTCCGCCGGACTCGGAATGGGGCGAGACTTTGTGAGCGCCCTCCGTGTGCCAAAAAAAGGCCGTGGACACAGCCGCGTCCAAAAATAAGCCCCCGAAGGTCCCGTCCCCAAGTTCGTCCGCCGCAAAAATGCCCAAAAAACGGGTGAGCTATAGCCTTGGGGGGAGGGGCTGGCCAACTTCGTCCGCCGGACTCGGAATGGGGCGAGACTTGGCGAGCGCCCTCCGTGTGCCAAAAATAGGCCGCGGTCACAGCCGCGTCCAAGAATAAGCCCCCGACGGTCCCGTCCCCAAGTTCGTCCGCTGCAAAAATGCCCAAAAAACGGATGGGCTGTAGCCTTGGGGGGAGGGGCTGGCGAACTACGTCCGCCGGACTCGGAATGGGGCGAGACTTTGTGAGTGCCCTCCGTGTGCCAAAATAGGCCATGGGCACAGCCGCGCCCAAAAATAAGCCCCCGAAGGTCCCGTCCCCAAGTTCGTCCGCCGCAAAAATGCCCAAAAAACGGGTGGGCTATAGCCTTGGGGGGAGGGGCTGGCCAAGTTCATCCGCCGGACTCGGAATGGGGCCAGACTTTGCGAGCACCCTCTGTGTGCCAAAAACAGGCCACGGGCACAGCCTCGCCCAAAAATAAGCGCCCGACGGTCCGGTCCCCAAGTTCGTCCGCCGCAAAAATGCCCAAAAAACGGGTGGGCTATAGCCTTGGGGGGAGGGGCTGGCCATGTTCGTCCGCCGGACGAGGAATGGGGCGAGACTTTGCGAGAGCCCTCCGTGTGCCAAAAATAGGCCACGGGCACAGCCTCGCCCAAAAATAAGCACCCGAAGGTCCGGTCCCAAAGTTCGTCCGCCGCAAAAATGCCCAAAAAACGGGTGGGCTATATAGCCTTGGGGGGAGGGGCTGGCCATATTCGTCCGCCGGACTCGGAAGGGGGCGAGACTTTGCGAGAGCCCTCCGTGTGCCAAAAATAGGCCACGGGCACAGCCGCGCCCAAAATTAAGCGCCCGAAGGTCCCATCCCCAAGTTCGTCCGCCGCAAAAAAGACCAAAAAACAGGTGGGCTATAGCGTTGGGGGAAGGGGCTGGCCAAATTCGTCCGCCGGACTCGGAATGGGGCGACTTTGCGAACGCCCTACATGTGCCAAAAATATGACGCGGGCACAGCCGCGTCCAAAAATAAGTGCCCGATGGTCCCGTCCCCAAGTTCGTCCGCCGCAAAAATGCCCAAAAAACGGGTGGGCTATAGCCTTGGGGGGAGGGGCTGGCCAAGTTCGTACGCCGGACTCGGAATGGGGCGAGACTTTGTGAGCGCCCTCTGTGTGCCAAAAATAGGCCACGGGCACAGCCGCGCCCAAAAATAAGTGCCCGAAGGTCCCGTCCCCAAGTTCGTACGCCGCAAAAATGCCTAAAAAACGGGTGGGCTATAGCCTTAGGGGGAGGGGCTGGCCAAGTTCGTCCGCCGGACTCGGAATGGGGCGACACTTTGCGAGCACCCTCCGTGTACCAAAATAGGCCATGGGCACAGCCTTGCCCAAAAATAAGCGCCCGAAGGTCCCGTCCCCAAGTTCGTCCTCCGCAAAAATGCCCAAAAAATGGGTGGGCTATAGCCTTGGGGGGAGGGGCTGGCCATGTTCGTCCGCTGGACTCGGAATGGGGTGAGACTTTGCGAGAGCCCTCCGTGTGCCAAAAATAGGCCACGGGTACAGCCTCGCCCAAAAATAAGCGCCCGAAGGTCCCATCCCCAAGTTCGTCCGCCGCAAAAATGACCAAAAAACAGGTGGGCTATAGCGTTGGGGGAAGGGGCTGGCCAAATTCGTCCGCCGGACTCGGAATGGGGCGAGACTTTGCGAACGCCCTACATGTGCCAAAAATATGACGCGGGCACAGCCGCGTCCAAAAATAAGTGCGCGATGGTCCCGTCCCCAAGTTCGTCCGCCGCAAAAATGCCCAAAAAACGGGTGGGCTATAGCCTTGGGGGGAGGGGCTGGCCAAGTTCGTCCGCCGGACTCGGAATGGGGCAAGACTATGCGGGTGCCCTCCGTTTGCCAAAACTAAGCACCCGAAGGTCCCGTCCCCAAGTTCATCCGCTGCAAAAATGGCCAAAAAACGGGTGGGATATAGCCTTGGGGGGAGGGGCTGGCCAAGTTCGTCCGCCGGACTCGGAATGGGGCGAGACTTTGCGAACGCCCTCCGTGTGCCAAAAATAGGCCGCGGGCACAGCCGCACCCAAAAATAAGTGCCCGAAGGTCCCGTCCCCAAGTTCGTACGCCGCAAAAATGCCCAAAAAACGGGTGGGATATAACCTTGGGGGGAGGGGCTGGCCAAGTTCAATCCGCCGGACTAGGAATGGGGCGACACTTTGTGAGCGCCCTCCGTGTGCCAAAAATAGGCCGCGGGCACAGCTGCGCCCAAAAATAAGAGCCCGAAGGTCCCGTCCCCGAGTTCGTCCGCCGCAAAAATGCCCAAAAAACAGGTGGGCTATAGACTTGGGGGGAGGGGCTGGCCAAGTTCGTCCGCCGGACTCGGAATGGGGCGAGACTTTGCGAGCGCCCTCCGTGTGCCAAAAATAGGCCACAGGCACAGCCGCGCAAAAAAATAAGTGCCCAAAGGTTCCGTCCCCAAGTTCGTCCGCCACAAAAATGCTCAAAAAATGGGTGGGCTATAGCCTTGGGGGGAGGGGCTGGCCAAGTTCGTCCGCCGGACTCGGAATGGGGCGAGACTTTGCGAGCGCCCTCCGTTTACCAAAAATAAGTGCCCGAAGGTCCCGTCCCCAAGTTCGTCCGCCGCAAAAATGCCCAAAAAATGGGTGGGCTATAGCCTTGGGGGGAGAGGCTGGCCAAGTTCGTCCGCCGGACTCGGAATGGGGCGAGACTTTGCGAACGCCCTCCGTGTGCCAAAAATAGGCCGCGGGCACAGCCGCACCCAAAAATAAGTGCCCGAAGGTCCCGTCCCCAAGTTCGTACGCCGCAAAAATGCCCAAAAAACGGGTGGGATATAACCTTGGGGGGAGGGGCTGGCCAAGTTCAATCCGCCGGACTAGGAATGGGGCGACACTTTGTGAGCGCCCTCCGTGTGCCAAAAATAGGCCGCGGGCACAGCTGCGCCCAAAAATAAGAGCCCGAAGGTCCCGTCCCCGAGTTCGTCCGCCGCAAAAATGCCCAAAAACAGGTGGGCTATAGACTTGGGGGAGGGGCTGGCCAAGTTCGTCCGCGGACTCGGAATGGGGCGAGACTTTGCGAGCGCCCTCCGTGTGCCAAAAATAGGACACAGGCACAGCCGCGCAAAAAAATAAGTGCCCAAAGGTTCCGTCCCCAAGTTCGTCCGCCACAAAAATGCTCAAAAAATGGGTGGGCTATAGCCTTGGGGGGAGGGGCTGGCCAAGTTCGTCCGCCGGACTCGGAATGGGGCGAGACTTTGCGAGCGCCCTCCGTTTACCAAAAATAAGCGCCCGAAGGTCCCGTCCCCAAGTTCGTCCGCCGCAAAAATGCCCAAAAAACGGGTGGGCTATAGCCTTGGGGGGAGGGGCTGGCCAAGTTCATCCGCCGGACTCGGAATGGGGCGAGACTTTGCGAACGCCCTCCGTGTGCCAAAAATAGGCCACGGGCACAGCCACACCCAAAAATAAGCGCCCGAATGTCCCGTCCCCAAGTTCGTCCGCCGCAAAAATGCCCAAAAAATGGGTGGGCTATAGCCTTGGGGGTAGGGGCTGGCCAATTTCGTCCGCCGGACTCGGAATGGGGCGAGACTATGCGGGCGCCCTCCGTTTGCCAAAACTAAGCACCCGAAGGTCCCGTCCCCAAGTTCATCCGCTGCAAAAATGGCCAAAAAACGGGTGGGATATAGCCTTGGGGGGAGGGGCTGGCCAAGTTCGTCCGCCAGGCTCGGACTGGGGCGAGACTTTGCGAGCGCCCTCCGTTTGCCAAAAATAAGCGCCTGAAGGTCCGGTCCCCAAGTTCGTCCGCCGCAAAAATGCCCAAAAAATGGGTGGGCTATAGCCTTGGGGGGAGAGGCTGGCCAAGTTCGTCCACCGGACTTGGAATGGGGCGAGACTTTGCGAGCACCCTCCGTATGCCAAAAATAGGTCACGGGCACAGCCGCGCCCAAAAATAAGTTCCCGAAGGTCCCGTCCCCAAGTTCGTACGCCGCAAAAATGCCCAAAAAACGGGTGGGATATAACCTTGGGGGGAGGGGCCGGCCAAGTTCAATCCGCCGGACTAGGAATGGGGCGAGACATTGCGAGCGCCCTCCATGTGCCAAAAATAGGATGCGGGCATAGCCGCGCCCAAAAATAAGTGCCCGAAAGTCCCGTCCCCAAGTTCGCCCGCCGCAAAAATGCCCAAAAACCGGGTGGGCTATAGCCTTGGGGGGAGGGGCTGGCCAAGTTCGTCCGCCGGACTCAGAATGGGGCGAGACTTTGCGAACGCCCTCCGTGTGCCAAAAATAGGCCGCGGGCACAGCCGCACCCAAAAATAAGTGCCCGAAGGTCCCGTCCCCAAGTTCGTACGCCGCAAAAATGCCCAAAAAACGGGTGGGATATAACCTTGGGGGGAGGGGCTGGCCAAGTTCAATCCGCCGGACTAGGAATGGGGCGACACTTTGTGAGCGCCCTCCGTGTGCCAAAAATAGGCCGCGGGCACAGCTGCGCCCAAAAATAAGAGCCCGAAGGTCCCGTCCCCGAGTTCGTCCGCCGCAAAAATGCCCAAAAAACAGGTGGGCTATAGACTTGGGGGGAGGGGCTGGCCAAGTTCGTCCGCCGGACTCGGAATGGGGCGAGACTTTGCGAGCGCCCTCCGTGTGCCAAAAATAAGACACAGGCACACCCGAGCACAAATAAAAGAGCCCAAAGGTTACGTCCCCTAGTTCGTCCGCCCCAAAAATGCCCAAAAAACTGGTGGGCTATAGCCTTGGGGGGAGGGGCTGGCCAAGTTCGTCCGCCGGACTCGGAATGGGGCGAGACTTTGCGAGCGCCCTCCGTTTACCAAAAATAAGCGCCCGAAGGTCCCGTCCCCAAGTTCGTCCGCCGCAAAAATGCCCAAAAAACGGGTGGGCTATAGCCTTGGGGGGAGGGGCTGGCCAAGTTCATCCCCCGGACTCGGAAATGGGCGAGACTTTAACGCCTCCGTGTGCCAAAAATAGGCCACGGGCACAGCCACACCCAAAAATAAGCGCCCGAATGTCCCGTCCCCAAGTTCGTCCGCCGCAAAAATGCCCAAAAAATGGGTGGGCTATAGCCTTGGGGGGAGAGGCTGGCCAAGTTCGTCCACCGGACTTGGAATGAGGCGAGACTTTGCGAGCACCCTCCGTATGCCAAAAATAGGTCACGGGCACAGCCGCGCCCAAAAATAAGTTCCCGAAGGTCCCGTCCCCAAGTTCGTACGCCGCAAAAATGCCCAAAAAACGGGTGGGATATAACCTTGGGGGGAGGGGCCGGCCAAGTTCAATCCGCCAGACTAGGAATGGGGCGAGACATTGCGAACTCCCTCCGTGTGCAAAAAATAAGCCACGGGCACAGCCGCGCCCAAAAATAAGCGCCCGAAGGTCCCGTCCCCAAGTTCGCCCGCCGCAAAAATGCCCAAAAAACGGGTGGGCTATAGCCTTGGGGGGAGGGGCTGGCCAAGTTCGTCCGCCGGACTCGGAATGGGGCGAGACTTTGCGAGCGCCCTCCGTGTGCCAAAAATAGGCCGCGGGCACAGCCAAGCCCAAAAATAAGTGCCCAAAGGTCCCGTACCCAAGTTCGTCCGCCGCAAAAATGCCCAAAAAACGGGTGGGCTATAGCCTTGGGGGGAGGGGCTGGCCAAGTTCGTCCGCCGGACTCGGAATGGGGCGAGACTTTACGAGCACCCTCCGTGTGCCAAAAATAGGCCGCAGGCACAGCCGCGCCCAAAAATAAGCATCCGAAGGTCCCGTCCCCAAGTTCGTCCGCCGCAAAAATGCCCAAAAAACTGGTGGGCTATAGCCTGGGGGGGAGGGGCTGGCCAAGTTCGTCCGCCGGACTCGGAATGGGGCGAGACTTTGCGTGCGCCCTCCGTTTGCCAAAAATATGCTACGGGCACAGCCGCGCACAAAAATAAATAACCGAAAGTCCCGTCCCCAAGTTAGTCCGCCGCAAAAATGCCCAAAAAACGGGTGGGCTATAGCCTTGGGGGGAGGGGCTGGCCAAGTTCGTCCCCCGGACTCGGAATGGGGTGAGACTTTGCGAGCGCCCTCCGTGTACCAAAAATAGGCCGCGGGCACAGCCGCACCCAAAAATAAGCGCCAGAAGGCCCGTCCCCATGTTCGTCCGCCGCAAAAATGCCCAAAAAACGGGTGGGCTATAGCCTTGGCGGGAGGGGCTGGCCAATGTTCGTCCGCCGGACTCGGAATGGGGTGAGACTTTGCGAGCGCCCTCCATGTGCCAAAAATAGGCAGTGGGCATGGCCACGCCCAAAAACAAGCACCCGAAGGTCCCGTCCCCAAGTTCGTCCGCCGCAAAAATGCCCAAAAAACAGGTGGGCTATAGCCTTGGGGGGAGGGCCTGGCCAAGTTCGTCCGCCGGACTCGGAATGGGACGAGACTTTGTGAGCACCCTCCGTGTGCCAAAAATAAGACGCGGCAAAGCCGCGCCCAAAAATAAGAGCCCGAGGGTCCCGTCCCCAAGTTCGTCCGCCGCAAAAATGCCTAAAAAACGGGTGGGCTGTAGCCTTGGGGGGAGGGGCTGGCCAAGTTCATCCGCCGGACTCGGAATGGGGCGAGACTTTGCGTGCGCCCTCCGTGTGCCAAAAATATGCTACGGGCACAGCCGCGCACAAAAATAAGCAACCGAAAGTCCCGTCCCCAAGTTCGTCCGCCGCAAAAATGCCCAAAAAACGGGTGGGCTATAGCCTTGGGGGGAGGGGCTGGCCAAGTTCGTCCGCCGGACTCGGAATGGGGCGAGACTTTGCGAGCGCCCTCCGTATGCAAAAAATAGACCGCGGGCACAGCCGCGCCCAAAAATAAGCGTGCGAAGGTCCCATCGCCAAGTTCATCCGCCGCAAAAATGCCGAAATAACGGGTGGGCTATAGCCTTGGGGGGAGGCGCTGGCCAAGTTCATCCGCCGGACTCGGAATGGGGCTAGACTTTGCGAGCGCCCTCCATGTGCCAAAAATAGGCAGCGGGCACGGCCGCACCCAAAAACAAGCGCCCGAAGGTCCCGTCCCCAAGTTCGTCCGCCGCAAAAATCCCGAAAAAACGGGTGGGCTATAGCCTTGGGGGGAGGGGCTGGCCAAGTTCGTCCGCCGGACTCGTAATGGGGCGAGACTTTGCGAGCACCCTCCATGTGCCAAAAATAGGCAGTGGGCATGGCCACGCCCAAAAACAAGCGCCCGAAGGTCCCGTCCCCAAGTTCGTCCGCCGCAAAAATGCCCAAAAAACAGGTGGGCTATAGCCTTGGGGGGAGGGGCTGGCCAAGTTCGTACGCCGGACTCGGAATGGGACGAGACTTTGCGAGCGCCCTCCGTGTGCCAAAAATAAGACGCGGCAAAGCCGCGCCCAAAAATAAGAGCCCGAGGGTCCCATCCCCAAGTTCGTCCGCCGCAAAAATGCCTAAAAAACGGGTGGACTGTAGCCTTGGGCGGAGGGGCTGGCCAAGTTCATCCGCCGGACTCGGAATGGGGCGAGACTTTGCGAGCACCCTCCGTGTGCCAAAAATAGGCCGCGGGCACAGCCGTGCACAAAAAGAAGCGCGCGAAGGTCCCGTCCCCAAGTTCGTCCGCCGCAAAAATGCCCAAAAAATGGCTGGTCTATCGAGTTGGGGGGAGGGGCTGGCCAAGTTCATCCGCCGGACTGGGAATGGGGCGAGACTTTGCGAGCGCCCTCCATGTGCCTAAAATAGGCCGCGGACACAGTCGCGCCTAAAAATAAGCGCCCGAAGGTCCAGTCCCGAAGTTTGTCCGCCGTAAAAATGCCCAAAAAATGGCTGGTCTATCGACTTGGGGGGAGGGGCTGGCCAAGTTCATCCGCCGGACTCGGAATGGGGCGAGACTTTGCGAGCGCCCTCCGTGTGCCAAAAATAGGCCACGGGCACAGCCGTGCACAAAAAGAAGCGCCCGAAGGTCCCGTCCCCAAGTTCGTCCGCCGCAAAAATGCCCAAAAAATGTCTGGTCTATCGACTTGGGGGGAGGGGCTGGCCAAGTTCATCTGACGGACTGGGAATGGGGCGAGACTTTGCGAGCACCCTCCAGGTGCCTAAAATAGGCCGCGGACACAGTCGCGCCTAAAAATAAGCGCCCGAAGGTCCCGTCCCGAAGTTTGTCTGCCGCAAAAATGCCCAAAAAACGGGTGGGCTATAGCCTTGGGGGGAGGGGCTGGCCAAGTTCGTCCGCCGGACTCGGAATGGGGTGAGACTTTGCGAGTGCCCTCCGTGTACCAAAAATAGGCCGCGGGCACAGCCGAACCCAAAAATAAGCGCCCGAAGGCCCGTCCCCATGTTCGTCCGCCGCAAAAATGCCCAAAAAACGGGTGGGCTATAGCCTTGGGGGGAGGGGCTGGCCAATGTTCGTCCCCCGGACTCGGAATGGGGCGAGACTTTCCGACCGCCCTCCGTGTGCCAAAAATAGGCTCCAGCCACAGCCATGCACAAAAATAAGCCCCCGAAGGTCCTGTCCCCAAGTTCGTCCGCCGCAAAAATGGCCAAAAAACGGGTGGGCTATAGCCTTGGGGGAGGGGCTGGCCAATGTTCGTCCGCCGGACTCGGAATGGGGCGAGACTTTGCGACCGCCCTCCGTGTGCCAAAAATAGGCTCCAGCCACAGCCATGCACAAAAATAAGCCCCCGAAGGTCCTGTCCCCAAGTTCGTCCGCCGCAAAAATGCCCAAAAAACGGGTGGGCTATAGCCTTGGGGGGAGGGGCTGCCCAAGTTCGTCCGCCGGACTCGGAACGGGGCGAGACTTTGTGAGCACCCTCCGTGTGCCAAAAATAGGCTGCAGGCACAGCCGTGCACAAAAAGAAGTGCCCGAAGGTCCCGTCCCCAAGTTCGTCCGCCGCAAAAATGCCCAAAAAACGGGTGGTCTATAGCCTTGGGGGGAGGGGCTGGCCAAGTTCGTCCGCCGGACTTGGAATGGGGCGAGACTTTGCGAGCGCCCTCCGTATGCAAAAAATTGACCGCGGGCACAGCCGCGCCCAAAAATAAGCGTGCGAAGGTCCCATCGCCAAGTTCATCCGCCGCAAAAATGCCGAAAAAACGGGTGGGCTATAGCCTTGGGGGGAGGCGCTGGCCAAGTTCATCCGCCGGACTCGGAATGGGGCTAGACTTTGCGAGTGCCCTCCATGTGCCAAAAATAGGCAGCGGGCACGGCCGCGCCCAAAAACAAGCGCCCGAAGGTCCCGTCCCCAAGTTCGTCCGCCGCAAAAATCCCGAAAAAACGGGTGGGCTATAGCCTTGGGGGGAGGGGCTGGCCAAGTTCGTCCGCCGGACTCGTAATGGGGCGAGACTTTGCGAGCACCCTCCATGTGCCAAAAATAGGCAGTGGGCATGGCCACGCCCAAAAACAAGCGCCCGAAGGTCCCGTCCCCAAGTTCGTCCGCCGCAAAAATGCCCAAAAAACAGGTGGGCTATAGCCTTGGGGGGAGGGGCTGGCCAAGTTCGTACGCCGGACTCGGAATGGGACGAGACTTTGCGAGCGCCCTCCGTGTGCCAAAAATAAGACGCGGCAAAGCCGCGCCCAAAAATAAGAGCCCGAGGGTCCCGTCCCCAAGTTCGTCCGCCGCAAAAATGCCTAAAAAACGGGTGGACTGTAGCCTTGGGGGGAGGGGCTGGCCAAGTTCATCCGCCGGACTCGGAATGGGGCGAGACTTTGCGAGCACCCTCCGTGTGCCAAAAATAGGCCGCGGGCACAGCCGTGCACAAAAAGAAGCGCCCGAAGGTCCCGTCCCCAAGTTCGTCCGCCGCAAAAATGCCCAAAAAATGGCTGGTCTATCGAGTTGGGGGGAGGGGCTGGCCAAGTTCATCCGCCGGACTCGGAATGGGGCGAGACTTTGCGAGCGCCCTCCGTGTGCCTAAAATAGGCCGCGGGCACAGTCGCGCCTAAAAATAAGCACCCGAAGGTCCCGTCCCGAAGTTTGTCTGCCTCAAAAATGCCCAAAAAACGGGTGGGCTATAGCCTTGGGGGGAGGGGCTGGCCAATGTTCGTCCGCCGGACTCGGCATGGGGCGAGACTTTGCGAGCACCCTCCGTGTGCCAAAAATAGGCTGCAGGCACAGCCGTGCACAAAAAGAAGCGCCCGAAGGTCCCGTCCCCAAGTTCGTCCGCCGCAAAAATGCCCAAAAAACGGGTGGTCTATAGCCTTGGGGGGAGGGGCTGGCCATGTTCTTCCGCCGGACTCGGAATGGGGCGAGACTTTGGAAGTGCCCTCCGTGTGCCAACAATAAGCCACGGGCAGAACCGTGCACAAAAAGAAGCACCCAAAGGTCCCGTCCCCAAGTTCGTCCGCCGCAAAAATGCCCAAAAAACAGGTGGGCTATAGCCTCGGGGGGAGGGGCTGGCCAAGTTCGTCCGCCGGACTCGGAACGGGGTGAGACTTTGCGAGCGCCCTCCGTGTGCCAAAAATAGGCCGCGGGCACAGCCGTACCCAAAAATAAGCGCCGCAAGGTCCCGTCCCCAAGTTCGTCCGCCGCAAAAATGCCCAAAAAACGGCTGGTCTATAGACTTGGGGGGAGGGGCTGGCCAAGTTCATCCGCCGGACTCGGAATGGGGCGAGACTTTGCGAGCGCCCTCCGTGTGCCTAAAATAGGCCGCGGGCACAGTCGCGCCTAAAAATAAGCACCCGAAGGTCCCGTCCCGAAGTTCGTCCGCCGCAAAAATGCCCAAAAAACGGGTGGTCTATAGCCTTGGGGGGAGGGGCTGGCCATGTTCTTCCGCCGGACTCGGAATGGGGCGAGACTTTGCAAGTGCCCTCCGTGTGCCAACAATAAGCCACGGGCAGAACCGTGCACAAAAAGAAGCACCCAAAGGTCCCGTCCCCAAGTTCGTCCGCCGCAAAAATGCCCAAAAAACAGGTGGGCTATAGCCTCGGGGGGAGGGGCTGGCCAAGTTCGTCCGCCGGACTCGGAACGGGGTGAGACTTTGCGAGCGCCCTCCGTGTGCCAAAAATAGGCCGCGGGCACAGCCTCACCAAAAAATAACCGCCGCAAGGTCCCGTCCCCAAGTTCGTCCGCCGCAAAAATGCCCAAAAAACGGCTGGTCTATAGACTTGGGGGGAGGGGCTGGCCAAGTTCATCCGCCGGACTCGGAATGGGGCGAGACTTTGCGAGCGCCCTCCGTGTGCCTAAAATAGGCCGCGGGCACAGTCGCGCCTAAAAATAAGCACCCGAAGGTCCCGTCCCGAAGTTTGTCTGCCTCAAAAATGCCCAAAAAACGGGTGGGCTATAGCCTTGGGGGGAGGGGCTGGCCAAGTTCGTCCGCCGGACTCGGAATGGGGTGAGACTTTGCGAGCGCCCTCCGTGTAAAAAAAATAGTCCGCGGGCACAGCCGCGCCCAAAAATAAGCGCCCGAAGGCCCGTCCCCATGTTCGTCCGCCGCAAAAATGCCCAAAAAACGGGTGGGCTATAGCCTTGGGGGGAGGGGCTGGCCAATGTTCGTCCGCCGGACTCGGAATGGGGCGAGACTTTGCGAGCGACCTCCGTGTGCCTAAAATAGGCCGCGGGCACAGTCGCGCCTAAAAATAAGCGCCCGAAGGTCCCGTCCCGAAGTTCGTCTGCCGCAAAAATGCCCAAAAAAAGGGTGGGCTATAGCCTTGGGGGGAGGGGCTGGCCATGTTCGTCCGCCAGACTCGGAATGGGGTGAGACTTTGTGAGCGCCCTCCGTGTACCAAAAATAGGCCGCGGGCACAGCCGCACCCAAAAATAAGCACCCGAAGGCCCGTCCCCATGTCCGTCCGCCGCAAAAATGCCCAAAAAAAGGGTGGGCTATAGCCTTGGGGGGAGGGGCTGGCCAAGTTCGTCCGCCGGACTCGGAATGGGGCGAGACTTTGTGAGCGCCCTCCGTGTGCCAAAAATAGGCTGCGGCCACAGCCGTGCGCAAAAATAAGGGCCAGAAGGTCCCGTCCCCAAGTTCGTCCGCCGCAAAAATGCCCAAAAAACGGGTGGGCTATAGCCTCGGGGGGAGGGGCTGCCCAAGTTCGTCCGCCGGACTCGGAACAGGGCGAGACTTTTCGAGCACACTCCGTGTGCCAAAAAAAGGCGGCGGGCACAGCCGCGCCCAAAAATAAGCACCGCAAGGTCCCGTCCCCAAGTTCATCCGCCGCAAAAATGCCCAAAAAACGGGCGGTCTATAGCCTTGGGGGGAGGGGCCGGCCAAGTTCGTCCGCCGGACTCGGAATGGGGCGAGACTTTGCGAGCGCCCTCCGTGTGCCTAAAATAGGCCAAGGCACAGCCACGCCTAAAAATAATCGCCCGAAGGTCCCGTCCCCAAGTTTGTCCGCCGCAAAAATGCCCAAAAACCGGGTGGGCTATAGCCGCGGGGGGAGGGGCTGGCCAAGTTCGTCCGCCGGACTCGGAATGGGGTGAGACTTTGCGAGCGCCCTCCGTGTACCAAAAATAGGCCGCGGGCACAGCCACGCCCAAAAGTAAGCACCCGAAGGTCCCGTCCCCATGTTCGTCCGCCGCAAAAATGCCCAAAAAACGGGTGGGCTATAGCCTTGGGGGGAGGGGCTGGCCAAGTTCGTCCGCTGGACTCGGAATGGGACGACACTGTGCGAGCGCACTCCGTGTGCCAAAAATAGGCCACAGGCACAGTTGCGCGCAGAAATAAGCGCCCGACGGTCCCGTACCGAAGTTCGTCCGCCGCAAAAATGCCCAAAAAACGGGTGGGCTATAGCCTTGGGGGGAGAGGCTGGCCAAGTTCGTCCGCCGGACACGGAATGGGGGGAGGCTTTGCGAGCGCCCTCCGTGTGCCAAAAATAGGCCACGGGCACAGCCGTGCACAAAAATAAGTGCCCGAAGGTCCCGTCCCCAAGTTCGTCCGCCGCAAAAACGCCCAAAAAACGGGTGGGCCATAGCCTCGGGGGGAGGGGCTGGCCAAGTTCGTCCGCCGGACTCGGAACGGGGCGAGACTTTGTGAGCCCCCTTCGTGTGCCAAAAATAGGCCACGGGCACAGCCGCGCCCAAAAATAAGGGCCGCAAGGTCCCGTCCCCAAGTTCGTCCGCCGCAAAAATGCCCAAAAAACGGGTGGTCTATAGCCTTGGGGGGAGGGGCTGGCCAACTTCGTCCGCCGGACTCGGAATGGGGCGAGTATTTGCGAGCGCCCTCCGTGTGCCTAAAATAGGCCGCGGGCACAACCGTGCACAAAAAGAAGCGCCCGAAAGTCCCGTTCCCAAGTTCGTCCGCCGGACTCGGAATAGCGCGAGACTTTACGAGCGGCCTCCGTGTGCCAAAAATAGGCCGCGGACACAGCCGTACCCAAAAATAACCGCCCGATGGCCGGGACGCCAAGTTCGTCCAGCGGAAAAAGGCCACAAAAACGGGTGGGCTATAGCCTTGGGGGGTGGGGCTGGCCAACTTCGTCCGCCGGACTCGGAATGGCGCGAGACATTCAGAGCGCCCTCCGAGTGCTAGGCACAGCCGCACCAAAAAATAACCGCCCGATGGCCGGGGCGCCAAGTTCGTCCAGCGGAAAAAGGCCACAAAAACGGGTGGGCCATAGCCTTGGGGGGTGGGGCTGGCCCACTTCGTCCGCCGGACTCGGAATGGCGCGAGAATTTCCGAGCGGCCTCCGTGTGCCAAAAATTGGCCGCGGACAAAGCCGCGCCCAAAAATAACCACCCGAAGGCTGGGGCGCCAAGTTCGTCCAGCGGAAAAAGGCCACAAAAACGGGTGGGCTATAGCCTTGGGGGGTGGGGCTGGCCAACTTCGTTCGCCGGACTCGGAATGGCGTGAGACTTTGCGAGCGGCCTCCGTGTGCCAAAAATAGGTCTCGGACACGGCCGCGCCCAAAAATAACTGCCCGAAGGCCGGGGCACCAAGTTCGTCTAGCGGAAAAAGGCCACAAAAACGGGTGGGCTATAGCCTTGGGGTGTGGGGCTGGCCAACTTCGCCCGCCGGACTCGGAATGGCGCGAGACTTTTGAACGGCCTCCGTGTGCCAAAAATAGGTCTCGGGCACAGCCGCGCCCAAAAATAACCACCCGAAGTCCGGGGCGCCAAGTTCGTCTAGTGGAAAAAGGCCACAAAAACGGGTGGGCTATAGCCTTGGGTTGTGGGGCTGGCCAACTTCGTCCGCCGGACTCGGAATAGCGCGAGACTTTGCGAGCGGCCTCCGTGTGCCAAAAATAGGCCGCGGACTCAGCCGTACCCAAAAATAACCGCCCGATGGCCGGGACGCCAAGTTCGTCCAGCGGAAAAAGGCCACAAAAACGGGTGGGCTATAGCCTTGGGGGGTGGGGCTGGCCAACTTCGTCCGCCGGACTCGGAATGGCGCGAGACATTGTGATCGCCTCCGTGTGCTAAAATAGGCCGCGTGCACAGCCGCGCCCAAAAATAACCGGCCGAAGGCCGGGGCGCCAAGTTCGTCCAGCGGAAAAAGGCCACAAAAACGGGTGGGCCATAGCCTTGGGGGGTGGGGCTGGCCCACTTCGTCCGCCGGACTCGGAATGGCGCGAGACTTTGCGAGCGGCCTCCGTGTGCCAAAAATAGGCCGCGGACAAAGCCGCGCCCAAAAATAACCCCCCGAAGGCGGGGGCGCCAAGTTCGTCCAGCGGAAAAAGGCCACAAAAACGGGTGGGCTATAGCCTTGGGGGGTGGGGCTGGCCAACTTCGTTCGCCGGACTCGGAATGGCGTGAGACTTTGCGAGCGGCCTCCGTGTGCCAAAAATAGGTCTCGGACACGGCCGCGCCCAAAAATAACTGCCCGAAGGCCGGGGCACCAAGTTCGTCTAGCGGAAAAAGGCCACAAAAACGGGTGGGCTATAGCCTTGGGGTGTGGGGATGGCCAACTTCGCCCGCCGGACTCGGAATGGCACGAGACTTTGCGAGCGGCCTACGTGTGCAAAAATAGGTCTCGGACACAGCCGCGCCCAAAAATAACCGCCCGAAGGCCGGGGCGCCAAGTTCGTCTAGTGGAAAAAGGCCACAAAAACGGGTGGGCCATAGCCTTGGGGGGTGGGGCTGGCCAACTTCGTCCGCCGGACTCGGAATGGCGCGAGACATTGTGATCGCCCTCCGTGTGCCAAAAATAGGCCGCGGGCACAGCCGCACCCAAAAATAACCGGCCGAAGGCCGGGGCGCCAAGTTCGTCCAGCGGAAAAAGGCCACAAAAACGGGTGGGCCATAGCCTTGGGGGGTGGGGCTGGCCCACTTCGTCCGCCGGACTCGGAATGGCGCGAGACTTTGCGAGCGGCCTCCGTGTGCCAAAAATAGGCCGCGGACAAAGCCGCGCCCAAAAATAACCGCCCGGAGGCCGGGGCGCCAAGTTCGTCTAGTGGAAAAAGGCCACAAAAACGGGTGGGCTATAGCCTTGGGGTGTGGGGCTGGCCAACTTCGTCCGCCGGACTCGGAATGGCGCGAGACTTTGCGAGCGGCCTCCGTGTGCCAAAACTAGGCCGCGGACACAGCCGTACCCAAAAATAACCGCCCGATGGCCGGGTCGCCAAGTTCGTCCAGCGGAAAAAGGCCACAAAAACGGGTGGGCTATAGCCTTGGAGGGTGGGGTTGGCCAACTTCGTCTGCCGGACCCTGAATGGCGCGAGACTTTGCGAGCGGCCTCCGTGTGCCAAAAATAGGCCTCGGTCACAGCTGCACCCAGAAATAACCGCCCGAAGGCCAGGGCACGAAGATCGTCCAGCGGAAAAAGGCCACAAAAACGGGTGCGCTACAGCCTTGGGGGTGGGGCTGGCGCACTTCGTCCGCCGGACTCGGAATGGCACGAGACTTTGTGAGGGGCCAGCGTGTGCCAAAAATACGCCGCGTACAAAGCCGTGCCCAAAAATAACCACCCGAACGCTGGGCCGCCGAGATCGTCCAGCGGAAAAAGGCAACAAAATTGGGTTGGCTATAGCCTTGGGGGGTGGGGCCGGCCCACTTCGTCCGCCGGACTCGGAATGGCACGAGACTTTGCGAGCGGCCTCCGTGTGCCAAAAATAGGTCTCGGACACGGCCGCGCCCAAAAATAACTGCCCGAAGGCCGGGGAACCAAGTTCGTCTAGTGGAAAAAGGCCACAAAAACGGGTGGGCTATAGCCTTGGGGTGTGGTGCTGGCAAACTTCGTCCGCCCGACTCGGAATGGCGCGAGACATTACGAGCGGTCTTCGTGTGCCAAAAATATGCCGCGGCCACCGCCGCGCCCAAAAATAACCACCCGAAGGCCGGGGCGCCAAGTTCGTCCAGCGGAAAAAGGCCACAAAAACGGGTGGGCTATAGCCTTGGGGTGTGGGGCTGGCCAACTTCGTCCGCCGGACTCGGAATGGCGCGAGACTTTGCGAGCGGCCTCCGTGTGCCAAAAATAGGTCTCGGACACAGCCGCGCCCAAAAATAACCGCCCGAAGGCCGGGGCGCCAAGTTCGTCTAGTGGAAAAAGGCCACAAAAACGGGTGGGCTATAGCCTTGGGGGGTGGGGCTGGCCAACTTCGTCCGCCGGACTCGGAATGGCGCGAGACTTTGCGAGCGGCCTCCGTGTGCCAAAAATAGGTCTCGGACACAGCCGCACCCAAAAATAACCGCCCGAAGGCCGGGGCGCCAAGTTCGTCTAGTGGAAAAAGGCCACAAAAACGGGTGGGCTATAGCCTTGGGGGGTGGGGCTGGCCAACTTCGTCCGCCGGACTCGGAATGGCGCGAGACTTTGCCAGCGGCCTCCGTGTGCCAAAAATAGGTCTCGGACACAGCCGCGCCCAAAAATAACCTCCCGAAGGCCGGGGCGCCAAGTTCGTCAAGCGGAAAAAGGCCACAAAAACGGGTGGGCTATAGCCTTGGGGGGTGGGGCTGGCCAACTTCGTCCGCCGGACTCGGAATGGCGCGAGACTTTGCGAGTAGCCTCCGTGTGCCAA
This sequence comes from Citrus mangshanensis, assembly GCA_030449895.1. Taxonomy (NCBI): domain Eukaryota; kingdom Viridiplantae; phylum Streptophyta; class Magnoliopsida; order Sapindales; family Rutaceae; genus Citrus; species Citrus mangshanensis. The sequence goes on from JASUUJ010000146.1 coordinate 86,021, forward strand.
AAATAGGCTGCGGGCACAGCCGCGCCCAAAAATAACCGCCCGAAGGCCGGGGCGTCAAGTTCGTCCAGCGGAAAAAGGCCACAAAAACGGGTGGGCTATAGCCTTGGGGGGTGGGGCTGGCCAACTTCGTCCGCCGGACTCGGAATGGCGCGAGAATTTATGAGCGGCCTCTGTGTGCCAAAAATAGGTCGCGGGCACAGCCGCGCCCAAAAATAACCGCCCGAAGGCCGGGGCGCCAACTTCGTCCAGCGGAAAAAGGCCACAAAAACGGGTGGCAGCCTTGGGGGGTGGGGCTGGCCAACTTCGTCCGCCGGACTCGGAATGGCGCGAGACTTTGCGAGTGGCCGACGTGTGCCAAAAATAGGCCGCGGGTACAGCTGCACCCAAAAATAACCGCCCGAAGGCCGGGGCGCCAGGTTCGTCCAGCGGAAAAAGGCCACAAAAACGGGTGGGCTATAGCCTTGGGGGGTGGGGCTGGCCAACTTCGTCCGCCGGACTCGGAATGGAGCGAAACTTTGCGAACGGCCTCCGTGTGCCAAAAATAGGCAGCGGGCACAGCCGTGCCCAAAAATAACCGCCCGAAGGCCGGGGCGCCAAGTTCGTCCAGCGGAAAAAGGCCACAAAAACGGGTGGGCTATAGCTTGGGGGGTGGGGCTGGCCAACTTCGTCCGCCGGACTCGGAATGGAGCGAGACTTTGTGAGTGGCCTCCGTGTGCCAATAATAGGCCGCAGACACAGCCGCGCCCAAAAATAACCTCCTGAAGGCCAGGGCGCCAAGTTCGTCCAGCAGAAAAAGGCCACAAAAACGGGTGGGCTATAGCCTTGGGGGAGGGGCTGGCCAACTTCGTCCGCCGGATTCGGAATGGGGCGAGACTTTGCGAGCGCCCTCCGTGTGCCAAAAATAGGCTGTGGGCACAGCCGCGCCCAAAAATAAGCCCCCTATGGTCCCGTCCCCAACTTCGTCCGCCGTAAAAATGCCCAAAAAACGGGTGGGCTATAGCCTTGGGGGGAGGGGCTGGCCAACTTCGTCCGCCGGACTCGTAATGGGGCGAGACTTTTCGAGCGCCCTCCGTGTGCCAAAAATAGGCTACGGGCACAGCCGCGCCCAAAAATAAGCCCCCGAAGGTCCCATCCCCAAGTTCGTCGAACGCAAAAATGCCCAAAAAACGGGTGGGCTATAGCCTTGGGGGGAGGGGCTGGCCAACTTCGTCCGCCGGACTCGGAATGGGGTGAGACTTTGCGAGCACCCTCCGTGTGCCAAAAATAGGCCACGGGCACAGTCGCGCCCAAAAATAATCCCCCGAAGGTCCCGTCCCCAAGTTCGTCCGCCGCAAAAATGCCCAAAAAACGGGTGGGCAATAGCCTTGGGGGGAGGGGCCGGCCGACTTCGTCCGCCGGACTCGGAATGGGGAGAGACTTTGCGAGCACCCTCCGTGTGCCAAAAATAGGCCACGGGCACAGCCGCATCCAAAAATAAGCCCCCGAAGTTCCCGTCCCCAAGTTCGTCCGCCGCAAAAATGCCCAAAAAACGGGTGGGCTATAGCCTTGGGGGGAGGGGCTGGCCAACTTCGTCCGCCGCACTCGGAATGGGGCGAGACTTTGCGAGCACCCTCCGTGTGATAAAAATAGGCCGCGGGCACAGCCGCGCCACAAAATAAGCCCCCGAAGGTCCCGTCCCCAAGTTCGTCCGCCGCATAAATGCCCAAACAATGGTGGGGTATTGCCTTGGTGGGAGGGGCTGGCCAACTTCGTCCGCCGGACTCGGAATGGGGCGAGACTTTACGAGCGGTCTCTGTGTGCCAAAAATAGGCCTCGGGCACAGCCGTGCCCAAAAATAATCCCTCGAAGGTCCCGTCCCCAAGTTCGTCCGCCGCAAAAATGCCCAAAAAACGGGTTGGCTATAGCCTTGGGGAGGGGCCGACTTCGTCCGCCGGACTCGGAATGGGGCGGGACTTTGTGAGCACCCTCCGTGTGCCAAAAATAGGCGGCGGCCCAGCCGCTCAAAAATAAGCCCCGAAGGTCCCGTCCCAAAGTTCGTCGAACGCAAAAATGCCCAAAAAACGGTTGGGCTATAGCCTTGGGGGGAGGGGCTGGCCAACTTCGTCCGCCGGACTCGGAATGGGGCGAGACTTTTTGAGCGCCATCCATGTGCCAAAAATAGGCTGCGGGCACAGCCGCGCCCAAAAATAAGTCCCCGAAGGTCCCGTCCCCAAGTTCGTCGAACGCAAAAATGCCCAAAAAACGGGTGGGCTATAGCCTTGGGGGGAGGGGCTGGCCAACTTCGTCCGCCGGACTCGGAATGGGGTGAGACTTTGCGAGTGCCCTCCGTGTGCCAAAAATAGGCCACGGGCACAGCCGCGCCCAAAAATAATCCCCCGAAGGTCCCGTCCCCAAGTTCGTCCGCCGCAAAAATGCCCAAAAAACGGGTGGGCTATAGCTTTGGGGGGAGGGGCCGGCCGACTTCGTCCGCCGGACTCGGAATGGGGAGAGACTTTGCGAGCACCCTCCGTGTGCCAAAAATAGGCCACGGGCACAGTCGCGTCCAAAAATAAGCCCCCGAAGTTCCCGTCCCCAAGTTCGTCCGCCGCAAAAATGCCCAAAAAACGGGTGGGCTATAGCCTTGGGGGGAGGGGCTGGCCAACTTCGTCCGCCAGACTCGGAATGGGGCGAGACTTTGCGAGCACCCTCCGTGTGCCAAAAATAGGCCGCGGGCACAGCCGCCCCACAAAATAAGCCCCCGAAGGTCCCGTCCCCAAGTTCGTCCGCCGAAAAAATGCCCAAAAAACGGTGGGGTATTGCCTTGGTGGGAGGGGCTGGCCAACTTCGTCCGCCGGACTCGGAATGGGGCGAGACTTTGCGAGCGGTCTCCGTGTGCCAAAAATAGGCCTCGGGCACAGCCGCGCCCAAAAATAATCCCCCGAAGGTCCCGTCCCCAAGTTCGTCCGCGTCAAAAATGCCCAAAAAACGGGTTGGCTATAGCCTTGGGGGGAGGGGCCGGCCGACTTCGTCCGCCGGACTCGGAATGGGGCGAGACTTTGCGAGCACCCTCCGTGTGCCAAAAATAGGCCGCGGGCACAGCCGCACTCAAAAATAAGCCCCCGAAGCTCCCGTCCCCAAGTTCGTCGAACGCAAAAATGCCCAGAAAACGGTTGGGCTATAGCCTTGGGGGGAGGGGCTGGCCAACTTCGTCCGCCGGACTCGGAATGGAGCGAGACTTTGCGAGCGCTATCCGTGTGCCAAAAATAGGCCGCGGCCACAGCCTTGCCAAAAAATAAGCCCCCGAAGGTCCCGTCCCAAAGTTCGTCCGCCGCAAAAATGCCCAAAAAACGGGTGGGCTATAGCCTTGGGGGGAGGGTCTGCCCAAATTCGTCCGCCGGACTCAGAATGGGGCGAGATTTTGCGAGCGCTGTCCGTGTGCCAAAAATAGGCCACGGGCACAGCCGCGTCAAAAAATAAGTCCCCGAAGGTCCCGTCCCCAAGTTCGTCGAACGCAAAAATGCCCAAAAAACGGGTGGGCTATAGCCTTGGGGGGAGGGGCTGGCCAACTTCGTCCGCCGGACACGGAATGGGGCGAGACTTTGCGACCGCCATCTGTGCGCCAAAAATAGGCCACGGGCACAGCCGCGCCTAAAAATAAGCCCCCGAAGGTCCCGTCCCCAAGTTCGTCCGCCGCAAAAATGCCCAAAAAACGGGTGGGCTATACCCTTGGGGGGAGGGGCTGGCCAACTTCGTCCGCCGGACTCGGAATGGGGCGAGACTTTGCGAGCGCCCTCCGTGTGCCAAAAATAGGCCGCAGGCACAGCCGCGCCCAAAAATAAGCCCCCGAACGTCCCGTCCCCAAGTTCATCCGCCGCAAAAAAGCCCAAAAAACGGGTGGGCTATAGCCTTGGGGGGAGGGGCTGGCCAACTTCGTCCGCCGGACTCGGAATGGGGCGAGACTTTGCGAGCGCCCTCTGTGTGCCAAAAATACGCCACAGGCACAGCCATGCCTAACAATAAGCCCCCGAAGGTCCCGTCCCCAAGTTCGTCCGCCGCAAAAATGCCCAAAAAACGGGTGGGCTATAGCCTTGGGGGGAGGGGCTGGCCAACTTCGTCCGCCGGACTCGGAATGGGGCGAGACTTTGCGAGCGCCCTCTGTGTGCCAAAAATAGGCCGCAGGCACAGCCGCGCCCAACAATAAGCCCCCGAAGGTCCCGTCCCCAAGTTCGTCCGCCGCAAAAATGCACAAAAACGGGTGGGCTATAGCCTTGGGGGGAGGGGCTGGCCAACTTCGTCCGCCGGACTCGGAATGGGGCGAGAATTTTCGAACGCCCTCCGTGTGATAAAAATAGGCCGCGGGCACAGCCGCACCAAAAAATAAGCCCCCGAAGGTCCCGTCCCCATGTTCGTCCGCCGCAAAAATGCCCAAAAAACGGTTGGGCTATAGCCTTGGGGGGAGGGGCTGGCCCACTTCGTCCGCCGGACTCGGAATGGGGCGAGAATTTGCGAGCGCCCTCCGTGTGCCAAAAATAGGCAGCGGGAACAGCCGCGCCCAAAAATAAGCCCCCGAAGGTCCCGTCCCCAAGTTCGTCCGCCGCAAAAATGCCCAAAAAACGGGTGGGCTATAGCCTTGGGGGGAGTGGCTGGCCAACTTCGTCCGCCGGACTCGGAATGGGGCGAGACTTTACGAGCTCCCTCCGTGTGCCAAAAATAGGCCGCGGGCACAGCTGCACCCAAAAATAAGCCCCCGAAGGTCCCGTCCCCAAGTTCGTCCGCAGCAAAAATGCCCAAAAAACGGGTGGGCTATAGCCTTTGGGGGAGGGGCTGGCCACATCGTACGCCGGACTCGGAATGGGGCGACACTTTGCGAACACCCTCCGTGTGCCAAAAATAGGCCATGGGCGCAGTCGCGCCCAAAAATAAGCCCCCGAAGGTCCCGTCCCCAAGTTCGACCGCCGCAAAAATGCCCAAACAACGGGTGGGCTATACCTTGGGGGGAGGGGCTGGCCAACTTCGTCCGCCGGACTCGGAATGGGACGAGACTTTGCGAGCGCCCTCCGTGTGCCAAAAATAGGCCACGAGAACTGCCGCGCCCAAAAATAAGCCCCCGAAGGTCCCGTCCCCAAGTTCGTCTGCCGCAAAAATGCCCAAAAAACGGGTGGGCTATACCGTTTGGGGGAGGGGTTGGCCAACTTCGTCCGCCGGACTCGGAATGGGACGAGACTTTGAGAGCACCTGCGTGTGCCAAAAATAGGCCGTGGGCACAACTGCGCCCAAAAATAAGCCCCCGAAGGTCCCGTCACCAAGTTCGTCCGCCGTAGAAATGCCCAAACAACGGGTGGGCTATAGCCTTGGGGGGAGGGGCTGGCCCACTTCGTCCGCCGGACTCGGAATGGGGAGAGACTTTGCGAACGCTCTCCGTGTGCCAAAAATAGGCCACGGGCACAGCCGTACCCAAAAATAACTGCCCGAAAACCGGGTCGCAAAGTTCGTCCAGCGGAAAAAGGCCACAAAAACGGGTGGGCTATAGCCTTGGGGGTGGAGCTGGCCAACTTCGTCCGCCGGACTCGGAATGGCGCGAGAATTTGCGAGCGGCCTCCGTGTGCCAAAAATAGGCCGCGGGCACAGCCGCGCCCAAAAATAACCGCCCGAAGGCAAGGCCGCCAAGTTCGTCCAGCGGAAAAAGGCCACAAAAACGGGTGGGCTATAGCCTTGGGGGGTGGGGCTGGTCCACTTAGTCCGCCGGACTCGGAATGGTGCGAGACTTTGCGAGCGGCCTCCATGTGCCAAAAATAGGCCGCGGGCACAGCCGCGCAAAAAATAACCGCCCGAAGGCCGGGCCGCCAAGTTCGTCCAGCAGAAAAAGGCCATAAAAACGGGTGGGCTATAGCCTGGGGGGGTGGGGCTGGCCAACTTCGTCCGCCGGACTCGGAATGGCGCGAGACATTGCGATCGGCCTCCGTTTGCCAAAAATAGGCCGCGGGCACAGCCGCGCCCAAAAATAACAGCCCGAAGGCCGGGCCGCCAAGTTCGTCCAGCGGAAAAAGGCCACAAAAACGGGTGGGCTATAGCCTTGGGGGGTGGGGCTGGTCCACTTAGTCCGCCGGACTCGGAATGGTGCGAGACTTTGGGAGCGGCCTCCGTGTGCCAAAAATAGGCCACGGGCACAGCCGCGCCCAAAAATAACCGCCCGAAGGCCGGGCCGCCAAGTTCATCCAGCAGAAAAAGGCCACAAAAACGGGTGGGCTATAGCCTGGGGGGGTGGGGCTGCCCAACTTCGTCCGCCGGACTCGGAATGGCGCGAGACACTGCGATCGGCCTCCGTGTGCCAAAAATAGGCAGCAGTCACAGCTCCGCCGAAAAATAACCGCCCGAAGGCCGGGCCGCCAAGTTCGTCCAGCGGAAAAAGGCCACAAACACGGGTGGGCTATAGCCTTGGGGGGTGGGGCTGGTCCACTTAGTCCGCCGGACTCGGAATGGCGCGAGACTTTGCAAGCGGACTCCGTGTGCCAAAATTAGGCCGTGGACACAGCCGCGCCCAAAAATAACCGCCCGAAGGCCGGGCCGCCAAGTTCATCCAGCAGAAAAAGGCCACAAAAATGGGTGGGCTAGAGCCTGGGGGGGTGAGGCTGCCCAACTTCGTCCGCCGGACTCGGAATGGCGCGAGACATTGCGATCGGCCTCCGTGTGCCAAAAATAGGCCGCGGGAACAGACGCGCCCAAAAATAACCGCCCGAAGGCCGGGGCGCCAAGTTCGTCCAGCGGAAAAAGGCCACAAAAACGGGTGGGCCATAGCCTTTGGGGGTGGGGATGGCCAACTTCGTCCGCCGGACTCGGAATGGCGCGAGACATTACGAGCGGCCTCCGTGTGCCAAAAATAGGCCGCGGGCACAGCCGCGCCCAAAAATAACCGCCCGAAGGCCGGGGCGCCAAGTTCGTCCAGCGCAAAAATGCCACAAAAACGGGTGGGCCATAGCCTTGGGGGGTGGGGCTGGCCGACTTCGTCCGCCGGACTCGGAATGGCGCGAGACTTTGCGAGCGGCCTCCGTGTGCCAAAAATAGGTCTTTCGCAGCCGCGCCCAAAAATAACCTCCCGAAGGCCGGGGCGCCAAGTTCGTCAAGCGGAAAAAGGCCACAAAAACGGGTGGGCTATAGCCTTGGGGGGTGGGGCTGGCCAACTTCGTCCGCCGGACTCGGAATGGCGCGAGACTTTGCGAGTAGCCTCCGTGTGCGAAAAATAGGCTGCGGGCACAGCCGCGCCCAAAAATAACCGCCCGAAGGCCGGGGCGTCAAGTTCGTCCAGCGGAAAAAGGCCACAAAAACGGGTGGGCTATAGCCTTGGGGGGTGGGGCTGGCCAACTTCGTCCGCCGGACTCGGAATGGTGCGAGAATTTATGAGCGGCCTCCGTGTGCCAAAAATAGGTCGCGGGCACAGCCGCGCCCAAAAATAACCGCCCGAAGGCCGGGGCGCCAACTTCGTCCAGCGGAAAAAGGCCACAAAAACGGGTGGCAGCCTTGGGGGGTGGGGCTGGCCAACTTCGTCCGCCGGACTCGGAATGGCGCGAGACTTTGCGAGTGGCCTCCGTGTGCCAAAAATAGGCCGCGGGCACAGCTGCACCCAAAAATAAGCCCCCGAAGGTCCCGTCCCCAAGTTCGTCCGCAGCAAAAATGCCCAAAAAACGGGTGGGCTATAGCCTTTGGGGGAGGGGCTGGCCACATCGTACGCCGGACTCGGAATGGGGCGACACTTTGCGAACACCCTCCGTGTGCCAAAAATAGGCCATGGGCGCAGTCGCGCCCAAAAATAAGCCCCCGAAGGTCCCGTCCCCAAGTTCGACCGCCGCAAAAATGCCCAAACAACGGGTGGGCTATACCTTGGGGGGAGGGGCTGGCCAACTTCGTCCGCCGGACTCGGAATGGGACGAGACTTTGCGAGCGCCCTCCGTGTGCCAAAAATAGGCCACGAGAACTGCCGCGCCCAAAAATAAGCTCCCGAAGGTCCCGTCCCCAAGTTCGTCTGCCGCAAAAATGCCCAAAAAACGGGTGGGCTATACCGTTTGGGGGAGGGGTTGGCCAACTTCGTCCGCCGGACTCGGAATGGGACGAGACTTTGAGAGCACCCTGCGTGTGCCAAAAATAGGCCGTGGGCACAACTGCGCCCAAAAATAAGCCCCCGAAGGTCCCGTCACCAAGTTCGTCCGCCGTAGAAATGCCCAAACAACGGGTGGGCTATAGCCTTGGGGGGAGGGGCTGGCCCACTTCGTCCGCCGGACTCGGAATGGGGAGAGACTTTGCGAACGCTCTCCGTGTGCCAAAAATAGGCCACGGGCACAGCCGTACCCAAAAATAACTGCCCGAAAACCGGGTCGCAAAGTTCGTCCAGCGGAAAAAGGCCACAAAAACGGGTGGGCTATAGCCTTGGGGGTGGAGCTGGCCCACTTCGTCCGCCGGACTCGGAATGGCGCGAGACTTTGCGAGCGGCCTCCGTGTGCCAAAAATAGGCCGCGGGCACAGCCGCGCCCAAAAATAACCGCCCGAAGGCAAGGCCGCCAAGTTCGTCCAGCGGAAAAAGGCCACAAAAACGGGTGGGCTATAGCCTTGGGGGGTGGGGCTGGTCCACTTAGTCCGCCGGACTCGGAATGGTGCGAGACTTTGCGAGCGGCCTCCATGTGCCAAAAATAGGCCGCGGGCACAGCCGCGCAGAAAAATAACCGCCCGAAGGCCGGGCCGCCAAGTTCGTCCAGCAGAAAAAGGCCATAAAAACGGGTGGGCTATAGCCTGGGGGGGTGGGGCTGGCCAACTTCGTCCGCCGGACTCGGAATGGCGCGAGACATTGCGATCGGCCTCCGTTTGCCAAAAATAGGCCGCGGACACAGCCGCGCCCAAAAATAACCGCCCGAAGGCAAGGCCGCCAAGTTCGTCCAGCGGAAAAAGGCCACAAAAACGGGTGGGCTATAGCCTTGGGGGGTGGGGCTGGCCAACTTCGTCCGCCGGACTCGGAATGGCGCGAGACACTGCGATCGGCCTCCGTGTGCCAAAAATAGGCAGCAGTCACAGCTCCGCCGAAAAATAACCGCCCGAAGGCCGGGCCGCCAAGTTCGTCCAGCGGAAAAAGGCCACAAACACGGGTGGGCTATAGCCTTGGGGGGTGGGGCTGGTCCACTTAGTCCGCCGGACTCGGAATGGTGCGAGACTTTGGGAGCGGCCTCCGTGTGCCAAAAATAGGCCACGGGCACAGCCGCGCCCAAAAATAACCGCCCGAAGGCCGGGCCGCCAAGTTCATCCAGCAGAAAAAGGCCACAAAAACGGGTGGGCTATAGCCTGGGGGGGTGGGGCTGCCCAACTTCGTCCGCCGGACTCGGAATGGCGCGAGACACTGCGATCGGCCTCCGTGTGCCAAAAATAGGCAGCAGTCACAGCTCCGCCGAAAAATAACCGCCCGAAGGCCGGGCCGCCAAGTTCGTCCAGCGGAAAAAGGCCACAAACACGGGTGGGCTATAGCCTTGGGGGGTGGGGCTGGTCCACTTAGTCCGCCGGACTCGGAATGGCGCGAGACTTTGCAAGCGGACTCCGTGTGCCAAAATTAGGCCGTGGACACAGCCGCGCCCAAAAATAACCGCCCGAAGGCCGGGCCGCCAAGTTCATCCAGCAGAAAAAGGCCACAAAAATGGGTGGGCTAGAGCCTGGGGGGGTGAGGCTGCCCAACTTCGTCCGCCGGACTCGGAATGGCGCGAGACATTGCGATCGGCCTCCGTGCCAAAAATAGGCCGCGGGAACAGATGCGCCCAAAAATAACCGCCCGAAGGCCGGGGCGCCAAGTTCGTCCAGCGGAAAAAGGCCACAAAAACGGGTGGGCCATAGCCTTTGGGGGTGGGGATGGCCAACTTCGTCCGCCGGACTCGGAATGGCGCGAGACATTACGAGCGGCCTCCGTGTGCCAAAAATAGGCCGCGGGCACAGCCGCGCCCAAAAATAACCGCCCGAAGGCCGGGGCGCCAAGTTCGTCCAGCGCAAAAATGCCACAAAAACGGGTGGGCCATAGCCTTGGGGGGTGGGGCTGGCCGACTTCGTCCGCCGGACTCGGAATGGCGCGAGACTTTGCGAGCGGCCTCCGTGTGCCAAAAATAGGTCTTTCACAGCCGCGCCCAAAAATAACCTCCCGAAGGCCGGGGCGCCAAGTTCGTCAAGCGGAAAAAGGCCACAAAAACGGGTGGGCTATAGCCTTGGGGGGTGGGGCTGGCCAACTTCGTCCGCCGGACTCGGAATGGCGCGAGACTTTGCGAGTAGCCTCCATGTGCGAAAAATAGGCTGCGGGCACAGCCGCGCCCAAAAATAACCGCCCGAAGGCCGGGGCGTCAAGTTCGTCCAGCGGAAAAAGGCCACAAAAACGGGTGGGCTATAGCCTTGGGGGGTGGGGCTGGCCAACTTCGTCCGCCGGACTCGGAATGGCGCGAGACTTTGCGAGTGGCCTCCGTGTGCCAAAAATAGGCCGCGGGCACAGCTGCACCCAAAAATAAGCCCCCGAAGGTCCCGTCCCCAAGTTCGTCCGCAGCAAAAATGCCCAAAAAACGGGTGGGCTATAGCCTTTGGGGGAGGGGCTGGCCACATCGTACGCCGGACTCGGAATGGGGCGACACTTTGCGAACACCCTCCGTGTGCCAAAAATAGGCCATGGGCGCAGTCGCGCCCAAAAATAAGCCCCCGAAGGTCCCGTCCCCAAGTTCGACCGCCGCAAAAATGCCCAAACAACGGGTGGGCTATACCTTGGGGGGAGGGGCTGGCCAACTTCGTCCGCCGGACTCGGAATGGGACGAGACTTTGCGAGCGCCCTCCGTGTGCCAAAAATAGGCCACGAGAACTGCCGCGCCCAAAAATAAGCTCCCGAAGGTCCCGTCCCCAAGTTCGTCTGCCGCAAAAATGCCCAAAAAACGGGTGGGCTATACCGTTTGGGGGAGGGGTTGGCCAACTTCGTCCGCCGGACTCGGAATGGGACGAGACTTTGAGAGCACCCTGCGTGTGCCAAAAATAGGCCGTGGGCACAACTGCGCCCAAAAATAAGCCCCCGAAGGTCCCGTCACCAAGTTCGTCCGCCGTAGAAATGCCCAAACAACGGGTGGGCTATAGCCTTGGGGGGAGGGGCTGGCCCACTTCGTCCGCCGGACTCGGAATGGGGAGAGACTTTGCGAACGCTCTCCGTGTGCCAAAAATAGGCCACGGGCACAGCCGTACCCAAAAATAACTGCCCGAAAACCGGGTCGCAAAGTTCGTCCAGCGGAAAAAGGCCACAAAAACGGGTGGGCTATAGCCTTGGGGGGTGGGGCTGGCCAACTATGTCCTCCGGACTCCGAATGGCGAGAGACTTTACGAGCGGCCTCCGTGAGCCAAAATAGGCCGTGGGCACAGCCGCGCCAAAACATAACTGCCCGAACGCCGGGGCGCCAAGTTCGTCCAGCGGAAAAAGGCCACAAAAACGGGTGGGCTATAGCCTTGGGGGGTGGGGCTGGTCCACTTAGTCCGCCGGACTCGCAATGGTGCGAGACTTTGCGAGCGGCCTCCATGTGCCAAAAATAGGCCGGGCACAGCCGCGCAAAAATAACCGCCCGAAGTTCGTCCAGCAGAAAAGGCCATAAAACGGGTGGGCTATAGCCTGGGGTGGGGCTGGCCAACTTCGTCCGCCGGACTCGGAATGGCGCGAGACATTGCGATCGGCCTCCGCTTGCCAAAAATAGGCATGGCACAGCCGCGCCCAAAAATAACAGCCCAAGGCCGGGCCGCCAAGTTCGTCCAGCGGAAAAAGGCCACAAAACGGGTGGGCTATAGCCTTGGGGGGTGGGGCTGGTCCACTTCGTCCGCCGGACTCGGAATGGTGCGAGACTCTGGGAGCGGCCTCCGTGTGCCAAAAATAGGCCTCGGGCACAGCCGCGCCGAAAAATAACCGCCCGAAGGCCGGGCCGCCAAGTTCTTCCAGCCGAAAAAGGCCACAAAAACGGGTGGGCTATAGCCTGGGGTGAGGCTGCCCAACTTCGTCCGCCGGACTCGGAATGGCGCGAGACACTGCGATCGGCCTCCGTGTGCCAAAAATAGGCAGCAGTCACAGCTCCGCCGAAAATAACCGCCCGAAGGCCGGGCCGCCAAGTTCGTCCAGCGGAAAAAGGCCACAAACACGGGTGGGCTATAGCCTGGGGGGGTGGGGCTGGTCCACTTAGTCCGCCGGACTCGAATGGCGCGAGACTTTGCAAGCGGACTCCAAAATTAGGCCGTGGACACAGCCGCGCCGGAAGGCCGGGCCGCCAAGTTCATCCAGCTGAAAAAGGCCACAAAAATGGGTGGGCTAGAGCCTGGGGGGGTGAGGCTGCCCAACTTCGTCCGCCGGACTCGGAATGGCGCGAGACATTGCGATCGGCCTCCGTGTGCCAAAAATAGGCCGCGGGAACAGACGCGCCCAAAAATAACCGCCCGAAGGCCGGGGCGCCAAGTTCGTCCAGCGCAAAAATGCCACAAAACCGGGTGGGCCCTAGCCTTTGGGGGTGGGGATGGCCAACTTCGTCCGCCGGACTCGGAATGGCGCGAGACATTACGAGCGGCCTCCGTGGTGCTAGGCCGCGGCACAGCCGCGCTAAAAATAACCGCCCGAAGGCCGGGCGCCAAGTTCGTCCCAGCGCAAAAATGCCACAAAACGGGTGGGCCATAGCCTTGGGGTGGGGCTGGCCGACTTCGTCCGCTCGGACTCGGAATGGCGCGAGACTTTGCGAGCGGCCTCCGTGTGCCAAAAATAGGTCTTTCGCAGCCGCGCCCAAAAATAACCTCCCGAAGGCCGGGGCGCCAAGTTCGTCAAGCGGAAAAAGGCCACAAAAACGGGTGGGCTATAGCCTGGGGGGGTGGGGCTGGCCCACTTCGTCCGCCGGACTCGGAATGGAGCGAGACTTTGCGAGTAGCCTCCGTGTGCAGGCTGCGGGCACAGCCGCGCCCAAAAATAACCGCCCGAAGGCCGGGGCGTCAAGTTCGTCCAGCGGAAAAAGGCCACAAAAACGGGTGGGCTATAGCCTTGGGGGGTGGGGCTGGCCAACTTCGTCCGCCGGACTCGGAATGGTGCGAGAATTTTTGAGCGGCCTCCGTGTGCCAAAAATAGGCCGCGGGCACAGGTGCACCCAAAAATAACTTCCCGAAGGCCGGGGCGCCAAGTTCGTCCAGCGGAAAAAGGCCACAAAAACGGGTGGCAGCCTTGGGGGGTGGGGCTGGCCAACTTCGTCCGCCGGACTCGGAATGGCGCGAGACTTTGCGAGTGGCCTCCGTGTGCCAAAAATAGGCCGAGGGCACAGCCGCGCCCAAAAATAACCGCCCGAAGGCCGGGGCGCCAGGTTCGTCCAGCGGAAAAAGGCCACAAAAACGGGTGGGCTATAGCCTTGGGGGGTGGGGCTGGCCAACTTCGTCCGCCGGACTCGGAATGGAGCGAAACTTTGCGAACGGCCTCCGTGTGCCAAAAATAGGCCGCGGGCACAGCCGCGCCCAAAAATAACCGCCCGAAGGCCGGGGCGCCAAGTTCGTCCAGCGGAAAAAGGCCACAAAAACGGGTGGGCTATAGCTTGGGGGGTGGGGCTGGCCAACTTCGTCCGCCGGACTCGGAATGGCGCGAGAGTTTGTGAGTGGCCTCCGTGTGCCAATAATAGGCCGCGGACACAGCCGCGCCCAAAAATAACCTCCTGAAGGCCGGGGAGCCAAGTTCGTCCAGCAGAAAAAGGCCACAAAAACGGGTGGGCTATAGCCTTGGGGGAGGGGCTGGCCAACTTCGTCCGCCGGATTCGGAATGGGGCGAGACTTTGCGAGCGCCCTCCATGTGCCAAAAATAGGCCGTGGGCACAGCCATGCCCAAAAATAAGCCCCCTATGGTCCCGTCCCCAACTTCGTCCGCCGTAAAAATGCCCAAAAAACGGGTGGGCTATAGCCTTGGGGGGAGGGGCTGGCCAACTTCGTCCGCCGGACTCGGAATGGGGCGAGACTTTTCGAGCGCCCTCCGTGTGCCAAAAATAGGCTACGGGCACAACCGCGCCCAAAAATAAGCCCCCGAAGGTCCCATTCCCAAGTTCGTCGAACGCAAAAATGCCCAAAAAACGGGTGGGCTATAGCCTTGGGGGGAGGGGCTGGCCAACTTCGTCCGCCGGACTCGGAATGGGGTGAGACTTTGTGAGCACCCTCCGTGTGCCAAAAATAGGCCACGGGCACAGCCGTGCCCAAAAATAATCCCCCGAAGGTCCCGTCCCCAAGTTCGTCCGCCGCAAAAATGCCCAAAAAACGGGTGGGCAATAGCCTTGGGGGGAGGGGCCGGCCGACTTCGTCCGCCGGACTCGGAATGGGGAGAGACTTTACGAGCACCCTCCGTGTGCCAAAAATAGGCCACGGGCACAGCCGCATCCAAAAATAAGCTCCCGAAGTTCCCGTCCCCAAGTTCGTCCGCCGCAAAAATGCCCAAAAAACGGGTGGGCTATAGCCTTGGGGGGAGGGGCTGGCCAACTTCGTCCGCCGCACTCGGAATGGGGCGAGACTTTGCAAGCACCCTCCGTGTGATAAAAATAGGCCGCGGGCACAGCCGCGCCACAAAATAAGCCCCCGAAGGTCCCGTCCCCAAGTTCGTCCGCCGCATAAATGCCCAAAAAACGGTGGGGTATTGCCTTGGTGGGAGGGGCTGGCCAACTTCGTCCGCCGGACTCGGAATGGGGCGAGACTTTACGAGCGGTCTCTGTGTGCCAAAAATAGGCCTCGGGCACAGCCGTGCCCAAAAATAATCCCTCGAAGGTCCCGTCCCCAAGTTCGTCCGCCGCAAAAATGCCCAAAAAACGGGTTGGCTATAGCCTTGGGGGGAGGGGCCGGCCGACTTCGTCCGCCGGACTCGGAATGGGGCGGGACTTTGTGAGCACCCTCCGTGTGCCAAAAATAGGCCGCGGGCACAGCCGCGCTCAAAAATAAGCCCCCGAAGGTCCCGTCCCAAAGTTCGTCGAACGCAAAAATGCCCAAAAAACGGTTGGGCTATAGCCTTGGGGGGAGGGGCTGGCCAACTTCGTCCGCCGGACTCGGAATGGGGCGAGACTTTTCGAGCGCCATCCGTGTGCCAAAAATAGGCTGCGGGCACAGCCGCGCCCAAAAATAAGTCCCCGAAGGTCCCGTCCCCAAGTTCGTCGAACGCAAAAATGCCCAAAAAACGGGTGGGCTATAGCCTTGGGGGGAGGGGCTGGCCAACTTCGTCCGCCGGACTCGGAATGGGGTGAGACTTTGCGAGCGCCCTCCGTGCGCCAAAAATAGGCCACGGGCACAGCCGCGCCCAAAAATAATCCCCCGAAGGTCCCGTCCCCAAGTTCGTCCGCCGCAAAAATGCCCAAAAAACGGGTGGGCTATAGCTTTGGGGGGAGGGGCCGGCCGACTTCGTCTGCCGGACTCGGAATGGGGAGAGACTTTGCGAGCACCCTCCGTGTGCCAAAAATAGGCCACGGGCACAGTCGCGT
This sequence comes from Citrus mangshanensis, assembly GCA_030449895.1. Taxonomy (NCBI): domain Eukaryota; kingdom Viridiplantae; phylum Streptophyta; class Magnoliopsida; order Sapindales; family Rutaceae; genus Citrus; species Citrus mangshanensis. The sequence goes on from JASUUJ010000146.1 coordinate 101,494, forward strand.
CCAAAAATAAGCCCCCGAAGTTCCCGTCCCCAAGTTCGTCCGCCGCAAAAATGCCCAAAAAACGGGTGGGCTATAGCCTTGGGGGGAGGGGCTGGCCGACTTCGTTCGCCGGACTCGGAATGGGGTGAGACTTTGCGAGCACCCTCCGTGTGCCAAAAATAGGCCGCGGACACAGCCGCGCCACAAAATAAGCCCCCGAAGGTCCCGTCCCCAAGTTCGTCCGCCGAAAAAATGCCCAAAAAACGGTGGGGTATTGCCTTGGTGGGAGGGGCTGGCCAACTTCGTCCGCCGGACTCGGAATGGGGCGAGACTTTACGAGCGGTCTCCGTGTGCCAAAAATAGGCCTCGGGCACAGCCGCGCCCAAAAATAATCCCCCGAAGGTCCCGTCCCCAAGTTCGTCCGCCGCAAAAATGCCCAAAAAACGGGTTGGCTATAGCCTTGGGGGGAGGGGCCGGCCGACTTCGTCCGCCGGACTCGGAATGGGGCGAGACTTTGCGAGCACCCTCCGTGTGCCAAAAATAGGCCGCGGGCACAGCCGCACTCAAAAATAAGCCCCCGAAGCTCCCGTCCCCAAGTTCGTCGAACGCAAAAATGCCCAGAAAACGGTTGGGCTATAGCCTTGGGGGGAGGGGCTGGCCAACTTCGTCCGCCGGACTCGGAATGGAGCGAGACTTTGCGAGCGCTATCCGTGTGCCAAAAATAGGCCCCGGGCACAGCCGTGCAAAAAAATAAGCCCCCGAAGGTCCCGTCCCAAAGTTCGTCCGCCGCAAAAATGCCCAAAAAACGGGTGGGCTATAGCCTTGGGGGGAGGGGCTGCCCAAATTCGTCCGCCGGACTCAGAATGGGGCGAGATTTTGCGAGCGCTGTCCGTGTGCCAAAACTAGGCCGCGGGCACAGCCGCGTCAAAAAATAAGTCCCCGAAGGTCCCGTCCCCAAGTTCGTCGAACGCAAAAATGCCCAAAAAACGGGTGGGCTATAGCCTTGGGGGGAGGGGCTGGCCAACTTCGTCCGCCGGACACGGAATGGGGCGAGACTTTGCGAACGCCCTCTGTGCGCCAAAAATAGGCCACGGGCACAGCCGCGCCCAAAAATAAGCCCCCGAAGGTCCCGTCCCCAAGTTCGTCCGCCGCAAAAATGCCCAAAAAACGGGTGGGCTATACCCTTGGGGGGAGGGGCTGGCCAACTTCGTCCGCCGGACTCGGAATGGGGCGAGACTTTGCGAGCGCCCTCCGTGTGCCAAAAATAGGCCGCAGGCACAGCCGCGCCCAAAAATAAGCCCCCGAAGGTCCCGTCCCCAAGTTCATCCGCCACAAAAAAGCCCAAAAAACGGGTGGGCTATAGCCTTGGGGGGGGGGGGGGGGCTGGCCAACTTCGTCCGCCGGACTCGGAATGGGGCGAGACTTTGCGAGCGCCCTCTGTGTGCCAAAAATACGCCGCAGGCACAGCCATGCCCAACAATAAGCCCCCGAAGGTCCCATCCCCAAGTTCGTCCGCCGCAAAAATGCCCAAAAAACGGGTGGGCTATAGCCTTGGGGGGAGGGGCTGGCCAACTTCGTCCGCCGGACTCGGAATGGGGCGAGACTTTGTGAGCGCCCTCTGTGTGCCAAAAAAAGGCCGTGGGCACAGCCGCGCCCAACAATAAGCCCCCGAAGGTCCCGTCCCCAAGTTCGTCCGCCGCAAAAATGCACAAAAAACGGGTGGGCTATAGCCTTGGGGGGAGGGGCTGGCCAACTTCGTCCGCCGGACTCGGAATGGGGCGAGACTTTGCGAGCGCCCTCCGTGTGCCAAAAATAGGCAGCGGGAACAGCCGCGCCAAAAAATAAGCCCCCGAAGGTCCCGTCCCCAAGGTCGTCCACCGCAAAAATGCCCAAAAAACGGGTGGGCTATGCCCTTGGGGGGAGGGGCTGGCCCACTTCGTCCGCCATACTCGGAATGGGGTGAGACTTTGCGAGCGCCCTCCGTGTGCCAAAAATAGGCAGCGGGAACAGCCGCGCCCAAAAATAAGCCCCCGAAGGTCCCGTCCCCAAGTTCGTCCGCCGCAAAAATGCCCAAAAAACGGGTGGGCTATAGCCTTGGGGGGAGTGGCTGGCCAACTTCGTCCGCCGGACTCGGAATGGGGCGAGACTTTACGAGCTCCCTCCGTGTGCCAAAAATAGGCCGCGGGCACAGCTGCACCCAAAAATAAGCCCCCGAAGGTCCCGTCCCCAAGTTCGTCCGCAGCAAAAATGCCCAAAAAACGGGTGGGCTATAGCCTTTGGGGGAGGGGCTGGCCACATCGTACGCCGGACTCGGAATGGGGCGACACTTTGCGAACACCCTCCGTGTGCCATGGCGCAGTCGCGCCAAAAATAAGCCCCCGAAGGTCCCGTCCCCAAGTTCGACCGCCGCAAAAATGCCCAAACAACGGGTGGGCTATACCTTGGGGGGAGGGGCTGGCCAACTTCGTCCGCCGGACTCGGAATGGGACGAGACTTTGCGAGCGCCCTCCGTGTGCCAAAAATAGGCCACGAGAACTGCCACGCCCAAAAATAAGCCCCCGAAGGTCCCGTCCCCAAGTTCGTCTGCCGCAAAAATGCCCAAAAAACGGGTGGGCAATAGCCTTGGGGGGAGGGGCCGGCCGACTTCGTCCGCCGGACTCGGAATGGGGAGAGACTTTACGAGCACCCTCCGTGTGCCAAAAATAGGCCACGGGCACAGCCGCATCCAAAAATAAGCTCCCGAAGTTCCCGTCCCCAAGTTCGTCCGCTGCAAAAATGCCCAAAAAACGGGTGGGCTATAGCCTTGGGGGGAGGGGCTGGCCAACTTCGTCCGCCGCACTCGGAATGGGGCGAGACTTTGCGAGCACCCTCCGTGTGATAAAAATAGGCATCGTGAACTGCCTCGCCAAAAAATAAGCCCCCGAAGGTCCTGGCGTCCCCAAGTTCGTCCGCCGCAAAAATGCCCAAAAAACGGGGGGGTATTGCCTTGGTGGGAGGGGCTGGCCAACTTCGTCCGCCGGACTCGGAATGGGGCGAGACTTTACGTGCGGTCTCCGTTTGCCAAAAATAGGCCTCGGCACAGCCGCGACCAAAAATAATCCCCCGAAGGTCCCGTCCCCAAGTTCGTCCGCCGCAAAAATGCCCAAAACACCGGCGGGCTATAGCCTTGGGGGGTGGGGCCTGACGACTGCTTCCGCCGGACTCGGAATGGGGCGGGACTTTGTGAGCACCCTCCGTGTGCCAAAATAGGCCGCGGCACAGCCGCTCAAAAATAAGCCCCGAAGTTCCCGTCCCACAGTTCGTCGTACGCAAACATGCCCAAAAAACGGTTGGGCTATAGCCTTGGGGGGAGGGGCTGGCCAACTTCGTCCGCCGGACTCGGAATGGGGCGAGACTTTTTGAGCGCCATCCGTGTGCCAAAAATAGGCTGCGGGCACAGCCGCGCCCAAAAATAAGTCCCCGAAGGTCCCGTCCCCAAGTTCGTCGAACGCAAAAATGCCCAAAAAACGGGTGGGCTATAGCCTTGGGGGGAGGGGCTGGCCAACTTTGTCCGCCGGACTCGGAATGGGGTGAGACTTTGCGAGCGCCTCCGTGCGCCAAAAATAGGCCACGGGCACAGCCGCGCCCCAACATACGCCCCCGACGGTCCCGTCCCCAAGTTCGTCCGCCGCAAAAATGCCCAAAAAACGGGTGGGCTATAGCTTTGGGGGGAGGGGCCGGCCGACTTCGTCTGCCGGACTCGGAATGGGGAGAGACTTTGCGAGCACCCTCCGTGTGCCAAAAATAGGCCACGGGCACAGTCGCGTCCAAAAATAAGCCCCCGAAGTTCCCGTCCCCAAGTTCGTCCGCCGCAAAAATGCCCAAAAAACGGGTGGGCTATAGCCTTGGGGGGAGGGGCTGGCCAACTTCGTCCGCCAGACTCGGAATGGGGTGAGACTTTGCGAGCACCCTCCGTGTGCCAAAAATAGGCCGCGGGCACAGCCGCGCCACAAAATAAGCCCCCGAAGGTCCCGTCCCCAAGTTCGTCCGCCGAAAAAATGCCCAAAAAACGGTGGGGTATTGCCTTGGTGGGAGGGGCTGGCCAACTTCGTCCGCCGGACTCGGAATGGGGCGAGACTTTACGAGCGGTCTCCGTGTGCCAAAAATAAGCCTCGGGCACAGCCGCGCCCAAAAATAATCCCCCAAAGGTCCAGTCCCCAAGTTCGTCCGCCGCAAAAATGCCCAAAAAACGGGTTGGCTATAGCCTTGGGGGGAGGGGCCAGCCGACTTCGTCCGCCGGACTCGGAATGGGGCGAGACTTTGCGAGCACCCTCCGTGTGCCAAAAATAGGCCGCGGGCACAGCCGCACTCAAAAATAAGCCCCCGAAGCTCCCGTCCCCAAGTTCGTCCGCCGCAAAAATGCCCAAAAAACGGGTGGGCTATGCCCTTGGGGGGAGGGGCTGGCCAACTTCGTCCGCCATACTCGGAATGGGGTGAGACTTTGCGAGCGCCCTCCGTGTGCCAAAAATAGGCAGCGGGAACAGCCGCGCCCAAAAATAAGCCCCCGAAGGTCCCGTCCCCAAGTTCGTCCGCCGCAAAAATGCCCAAAAAACGGGTGGGCTATAGCCTTGGGGGAGGGGCTGGCCAACTCGTCCGCCGGACTCGGAATGGGGCGAGACTTACGAGCTCCTCCGTGTGCCAAAATAGGCACAGCTGCACCCAAAAATAAGCCCCCGAAGGTCCCGTCCCCAAGTTCGTCCCGCAGCAAAATGCCCAAAAACGGGTGGGCTATACCCTTTGGGGAGGGGCTGGCCACATCGTACGCCGGACTCGGAATGGGGCGACACTTTGCGAACACCTCCGTGTGCCGTGGGCGGCGCAGTCGCCCAAAAATAAGCACCCGAAGGTCCCGTCCCCAAGTTCGACCGCCGCAAAAATGCCCAAACAACGGGTGGGCTATACCTTGGGGGGAGGGGCTGGCCACCTTCGTCCGCCGGACTCGGAATGGGACGAGAGTGTGCGAGCGCCCTCCGTGTGCCAAAAATAGGCCACGAGAACTGCCACGCCCAAAAATAAGCCCCCGAAGGTCCCGTCCCCAAGTTCGTCTGCCGCAAAAATGCCCAAAAAACGGGTGGGCTATACCGTTTGGGGGAGGGGTTGGCCAACTCGTCCACTCGAATGGGGCGAGACTTGCGAGCACCCTCCGTGTGCTGTAGGCCGTGGGCACAACTGCGCCCAAAAATAAGCCCCGAAGGTCCCGTCACCAGAAATGCCCAAACAACGGGTGGGCTATAGCCTTGGGGGTGGGGCAGGCCAAATTAGTCCGCCGGACTCGGAATGGCTCGAGACTTTGCGAGCGCCCACCGTTTGCCAAAAATAGGCCGCGGGCACAGCCGCGCCCAAAAATAACCGCCCGAAGGCCAGGCCGCCAAGTTCGTCCAGCGGAAAAAGGCCACAAAAACGGGTGGGCTATAGCCTTGGGGGGTGGGGCTGGTCCACTTAGTCCGCCGGACTCGGAATGGTGCGAGACTTTGCGAGCGGCCTCCGTGTGCCAAAAATAGGCCGTGGGCACAGCCGCGCAGAAAAATAACCGCCCGAAGGCCGGGCCGCCAAGTTCGTCCAGCAGAAAAAGGCCACAAAAACGGGTGGGCTATAGCTTGGGGGGGTGGGGCTGGCCAACTTCGTCCGCCGGACTCGGAATGGCGTGAGACATTGCGATCGGCCTCCGTTTGCCAAAAATAGGCCGCGGGCACAGCCGCGCCCAAAAATAACAGCCCGAAGGCCGGGCCGCCAAGTTCGTCCAGCGGAAAAAGGCCACAAAAACGGGTGGGCTATAGCCTTGGGGGGTGGGGCTGGTCCACTTAGTCCGCCGGACTCGGAATGGTGCGAGACTTTGGGAGCGGCCTCCGTGTGCCAAAAATAGGCCGCGGGCACAGCCACGCCCAAAAATAAGCGCCCGAAGGCCGGGCCGCCAAGTTCATCCAGCAGAAAAAGGCCACAAAAACGGGTGGGCTATAGCCTGGGGGGGTGGGGCTGCCCAACTTCGTCCGCCGGACTCGGAATGGCGCGAGACACTGCGATCGGCCTCCGTGTGCCAAAAATAGGCAGCAGTCACAGCTCCGCCGAAAATAACCGCCCGAAGGCCGGGCCGCCAAGTTCGTCCAGCGGAAAAAGGCCACAAACACGGGTGGGCTATAGCCTTGGGGGGTGGGGCTGGTCCACTTAGTCCGCCGGACTCGGAATGGCGCGAGACTTTACAAGCGGACTCCGTGTGCCAAAATTAGGCCGCGGACACAGCCGCGCCCAAAAATAACCGCCCGAAGGCCGGGCCGCCAAGTTCATCCAGCAGAAAAAGGCCACAAAAATGGGTGGGCTAGAGCCTGGGGGGGTGAGGCTGCCCAACTTCGTCCGCCGGACTCGGAATGGCGCGAGACATTGCGATCGGCCTCCGTGGAAAATTAGGCCGCGGCCACAGCCGCGCCCAAAAATAACCGCCCGAAGGCCGGGGCGCCAAGTTCGTCCAGCGGAAAAAGGCCACAAAAACGGGTGGGCCATAGCCTTTGGGGGTGGGGCTGGCCCACTTCGTCCGCCGGACTCGGAATGGCGCGAGACATTGCGACCGGCCTCCGTGTGCCAAAAATAGGCCGCGGGCACAGCCGCACCCAAAAATAACCGCCCGAAGGCCAGGGCGCCAAGTTCGTCAAGCCAAAAATGCCACAAAAACGGGTGGGCCATAGCCTTGGGGGGTGGGGCTGGCCGACTTCGTCCGCCGGACTCGGAATGGCACGAGACATTGCGAGCGGCCTCCGTGTGTCAAAAATAGGCCGCGGGCACAGCCGCGCCCAAAAATAACCACCCGGAGGCCGGGGCGCAAAGTTCGTCCAGCGGAAATAGGCCACAAAAACGGGTGGGCTATAACCTTGGGGGGTGGGGCTGGCCAACTTCGTCCGCTGGACTCGGAATGGCCCGAGACTTTGTGAGCGGCCTCCGTGTGCCAAAAATAGGCTGCGGGCATAGCTGCGCCCAAAAATAACCGCTCAAAGGCCGGGGCGCCAAGTTCGTTGAGCGGAAAAAGGCCACAGAAACGGGTGGGCTATAGCCTTGGGGTGTGGGGCTGGCCAACTTCGTCCGCCGGACTCGGAATGGCGGGAGACTTTTGAACGGCCTCCGTGTGCCAAAAATAGGTCTCGGGCACAGCCGCGCCCAAAAATAACCACCCGAAGGCCGGGGCGCCAAGTTCGTCTAGTGGAAAAAGGCCACAAAAACGGGTGGGCTATAGCCTTGGGGTGTGGGGCTGGCCAACTTCGTCCGCCGGACTCGGAATAGCGCGAGACTTTGCGAGCGGCCTCCGTGTGCCAAAAATAGGCCGTGGACACAGCCGTACCCAAAAATAACCGCCCGATGGCCGGGACGCCAATTTCGTCCAGCGGAAAAAGGCCACAAAAACGGGTGGGCTATAGCCTTGGGGGGTGGGGCTGGCCAACTTCGTCCGCCGGACTCGGAATGGCGCGAGACATTGTGATCGCCCTCCGTGTGCCACAAATAGGCCGCGGGCACAGCCGCACCCAAAAATAACCGGCCGAAGGCCGGGGCGCCAAGTTCATCCAGCGGAAAAAGGCCACAAAAACGGGTGGGCCATAGCCTTGGGGGGTGGGGCTGGCCCACTTCGTCCGCCGGACTCGGAATGGCGCGAGACTTTGCGAGCGGCCTCCATGTGCCAAAAATAGGTCGCGGACAAAGCCGCGCCCAAAAATAACCACCCGAAGGCTGGGGCGCCAAGTTCGTCCAGCGGAAAAAGGCCACAAAAACGGGTGGGCTATAGCCTTGGGGGGTGGGGCTGGCCAACTTCGTTCGCCGGACTCGGAATGGCGTGAGACTTTGCGAGCGGCCTCTGTGTGCCAAAAATAGGTCTCGGATACGGCCGCGCCCAAAAATAACTGCCCGAAGGCCGGGGCACCAAGTTCGTCTAGCGGAAAAAGGCCACAAAAACGGTTGGGCTATAGCCTTGGGGTGTGGGGCTGGCCAACTTCGCCCGCCGGACTCGGAATGGCGCGAGACTTTTGAACGGCCTCCGTGTGCCAAAAATAGGTCTCGGGCACAGCCGCGCCCAAAAATAACCACCCGAAGGCCGGGGCGCCAAGTTCGTCTAGTGGAAAAAGGCCACAAAAACGGGTGGGCTATAGCCTTGGGGTGTGGGGCTGGCCAACTTCGTCCGCCGGACTCGGAATAGCGCGAGACTTTGCGAGCGGCCTCCGTGTGCCAAAAATAGGCCGCGGACACAGCCGTACCCAAAAATAACCGCCCGATGGCCGGGACGCCAAGTTCGTCCAGCGGAAAAAGGCCACAAAAACGGGTGGGCTATAGCCTTGGGGGGTGGGGCTGGCCAACTTCGTCCGCCGGACTCGGAATGGCGCGAGACATTGTGATCGCCCTCCGTGTGCCAAAAATAGGCCGCGGGCACAGCCGCACCCAAAAATAACCGGCCGAAGGCCGGGGCGCCAAGTTCGTCCAGCGGAAAAAGGCCACAAAAACGGGTGGGCCATAGCCTTGGGGGGTGGGGCTGGCCCACTTCGTCCGCCGGACTCGGAATGGCGCGAGACTTTGCGAGCGGCCTCCGTGTGCCAAAAATAGGCCGCGGACAAAGCCGCGCCCAAAAATAACCACCCGAAGGCTGGGGCGCCAAGTTCGTCCAGCGGAAAAAGGCCACAAAAACGGGTGGGCTATAGCCTTGGGGGGTGGGGCTGGCCCACTTCCGTCCGGACTCGGAATGGCGCGAGACTTTGCGAGCGGCCTCCGTGTGCCAAAAATAGGCCGCGGACAAAGCCGCGCCCAAAAATAACCGCCCGGAGGCCGGGGCGCCAAGTTCGTCTAGTGGAAAAAGGCCACAAAAACGGGTGGGCTATAGCCTTGGGGTGTGGGGCTGGCCAACTTCGTCCGCCGGACTCGGAATGGTGCGAGACTTTGCGAGCGGCCTCCGTGTGCCAAAACTAGGCCGCGGACACAGCCGTACCCAAAAATAACCACCCGATGGCCGGGACGCCAAGTTCGTCCAGCGGAAAAAGGCCACAAAAACGGGTGGGCTATAGCCTTGGAGGGTGGGGCTGGCCAACTTCGTCTGCCGGACTCTGAATGGCGCGAGACTTTGCGAGCGGCCTCCTTGTGCCAAAAATAGGCCTCGGTCACAGCCGCGCCCAAAAATAACCGCCCGAAGGCCGGGGCGCCAAGTTCGTCTAGCGGAAAAAGGCCACAAAAACGGGTGGGCCATAGCCTTGGGGGGTGGGGCTGGCCCACTTCGTCCGCCGGACTCGGAATGGCGCGAGACTTTGCGAGCGGCCTCCGTGTGCCAAAAATAGGTCGCGGACAAAGCCGCGCCCAAAAATAACCACCCGAAGGCCGGGGCGCCAAGTTCGTCCAGCGGAAAAAGGCCACAAAAACGGGTGGCAGCCTTGGGGGGTGGGGCTGGCCAACTTCGTCCGCCGGACTCGGAATGGCGCGAGACTTTGCGAGTGGCCTCCGTGTGCCAAAAATAGGCCGCGGGCACAGCCGCGCCCAAAAATAACCGCCCGAAGGCCGGGGCGCCAGGTTCGTCCAGCGGAAAAAGGCCACAAAAACGGGTGGGCTATAGCCTTGGGGGGTGGGGCTGGCCAACTTCGTCCGCCGGACTCGGAATGGAGCGAAACTTTGCGAATGGCCTCCGTGTGCCAAAAATAGGCCGCGGGCACAGCCGCGCCCAAAAATAACCGCCCGAAGGCCGGGGCGCCAAGTTCGTCCAGCGGAAAAAGGCCACAAAAACGGGTGGGCTATAGCTTGGGGGGTGGGGCTGGCCAACTTCGTCCGCCGGACTCGGAATGGCGCGAGAGTTTGTGAGTGGCCTCTGTGTGCCAATAATAGGCCGCGGACACAGCCGTGCCCAAAAATAACCTCCTGAAGGCCGGGGCGCCAAGTTCGTCCAGCAGAAAAAGGCCACAAAAACGGGTGGGCTATAGCCTTGGGGGAGGGGCTGGCCAACTTCGTCCGCCGGATTCGGAATGGGGCGAGACTTTGCGAGCGCCCTCCGTGTGCCAAAAATAGGCCGTGGGCACAGCCGCGCCCAAAAATAAGCCACCTATGGTCCCGTCCCCAACTTCGTCCGCCGTAAAAATGCCCAAAAAACGGGTGGGCTATAGACTTGGGGGGAGGGGCTGGCCAACTTCATCCGCCGGACTCGGAATGGGGCGAGACTTTTCGAGCGCCCTTCGTGTGCCAAAAATAGGCTACGGGCACAGCCGCGCCCAAAAATAAGCCCCCGAAGGTCCCATCCCCATGTTCGTCGAACGCAAAAATGCCCAAAAAACGGGTGGGCTATAGCCTTGGGGGGAGGGGCTGGCCCACTTCGTCCGCCGGACTCGGAATGGGGCGGGACTTTGTGAGCACCCTCCGTGTGCCAAAAATAGGCCGCGGGTACAGCCTTGCCCAAAAATAAGCCCCCGAAAGTCCCGTCCCCAAGTTCGTCCGCCGCAAAAATGCCGAAAAAACGGGTGGGATATAGCCTTGGGGGGAGGGGCTGGCCAACTTCGTCCGCCGGACTCGAAATTTGGCGAGAATTTGCGAGCACCCTTCGTGTGCGGAAAATAGGCCGCGCGCACAGCCGCACCCAAAAATAAGCCCCCGAAGATCCCGTCCCCAAGTTCGTCCGCCGCAAAAATGCCCAAAAAATGGGTGGGCTATAGCCTTGGGGGGAGGGGATGGCCAACTTCGTCCGCCCGACTCGGCATGGGGCGAGACTTTGCAAACGCCCACCGTGTGCCAAAAATAGGCCGCGGGCAAAGCCATGCCCAAAAATAAGCCCCCAAAAGTCTCGTCCCCAAGTTCGTCCGCCGCAAAAATGCCCAAAAAACGGGTGGGCTATAGCCTTGCGGGGAGGGGCTGGCCCACTTCGTCCGCCGGACTCGGAATGGGGCGAGACTTTGCGAGCGCCCTACGTGTACCGAAAATAGGCCGCGGGCACAGCCGTACTCAAAAATAAGCCCCCGAAGGTCCCGTCCACAAGTTCGTCCGCCGCAAAAATTCCCAAAAAACGGGTGGGCTATAGCCTTGGGGGGAGGGGATGGCCAACTTCGTCCGCCCGACTCGGAATGGGGCAAGACATTGTGAGCGCCCTCCGTGTGCCAAAAATAGGCCGCGGGCACAGCCGCGCCCAAAAATAAGCCCCCGAAAGTCCCGTCCCCAAGTTCGTCCGCCGCAAAAATGCCCAAAAAACGGGTGGGCTATAGCCTTGGGGGGAGGGGCTGGCCAACTTCGTCCGCCGGACTCGGAATGGGACGTGACTTTACGAGCACCCTCCGTGTGCTAAAAATAGGCTGTGGGCACAGCCGCGCCCAAAAATAACCCCGCGAAGGTCCCGTCCCCAAGTTCATCCGCCGCAAAAATGCCCAAAAAACGGGTGGGCTATAGCATTGGGGGAAGGGGCCACAACTTCCCCGGACTCGGAATGGGGCGAGACTTTGCGCCCCTCCTGTGCCAAAATATGCCGCGGGCACAGCCGCGCCCAAAAATAAGCCCCGAAGGTCCCGTCCCCAAGTTCGTCCGCCGTAAAATGCCCAAAAACGGGTGTGCTATAGCCTTGGGGAGGGGATGGCCAACTCGTCCGCCGGACTCGGAATGGGGCGAGACATTGCAGCACACTCCGTGTGCCAAAATAGGCCATGGGCACAGCCGCGCCCAAAAATAAGCCCCCGAAAGTCCCGTCCCCAAGTTCGTCCGCCGCAAAAATGCCCAAAAAACGGGTGGGATATAGCCTTGGGGGGAGGGGCTGGCCAACTTCGTCCGCCGGACTCGAAATTTGGCGAGAATTTGCGAGCACCCTTCGTGTGCCGAAAATAGGCCGCGCGCAAAGCCGCTCCCAAAAATAAGCCCCCGAAGGTCCCGTCCCCAAGTTCGTCCGCCACAAAAATGACCAAAAAACGGGTGGGCTATAGCCTTGGGGGGAGGAGCTGTCCAACTTCGTCCGCCGGACTCAGAATGGGGGGAGACTTTACGACCGCCTCCGTGTGCCAAAAATAGGCTGCGACCACAGCCGCACCCAAAAATAAGCCCCCGAAGGTCCCGTCCACAAGTTCGTCCGCCGCAAAAATGCCCAAAAAACGGGTGGGCTATAGCCTTGGGGGGAGGGGATGGCCAACTTCGTCCGCCCGACTCGGCATGGGGCGAGACATTGTGAGCGCCCTCCGTGTGCCAAAAATAGGCCGCGGGCACAGCCGCGCCCAAAAATAAGCCCCCGAAGGTCCCGTCCCCAAGTTCGTCCGCCGCAAAAATGCCCAAAAAACGGGTGGGCTATATCCTTGGGGGGAGGGGCTGGCCAACTTCGTCCGCCGGACTCGGAATGGGACGTGACTTTACGAGCACCATCCGTGTGCTAAAAATAGGCTGTGGGCACAGCCGCGCCCAAAAATAAGCCCCCGAAGGTCCCGTCCCCAAGTTCATCCGCCGCAAAAATGCCCAAAAAACGGGTGGGCTATAGCATTGGGGGGAGGGGCTGGCCAACTTCGTCCGCCGGACTCGAAATTTGCCGAGACTTTACGAGCGCCCTCCGTGTGCCAAAAATAGGCTTCCGGCACAGCCGCGCCCAAAAATAAGCCCCCGAAGGTCCCGTCCCCAAGTTCGTCCGCCGTAAAAATGCCCAAAAAACGGGTGGGCTATAGCCTTGGGGGGAGGGGCTGGCCCACTTCGTCCGCCGGACTCGGAATGGGGCGAGACTTTGCAAACGCCCACCGTGTGCCAAAAATAGGCCGCGGGCACAGCCTTGCCCAAAAATAAGCCCCCGAAAGTCCCGTCCCCAAGTTCGTCCGCCGCAAAAATGCCCAAAAAACGGGTGGGCTATAGCCTTGCGGGGAGGGGCTAGCCCACTTCGTTCGCCGGACTCGGAATGGGGCGAGACATTGCGAGCACCCTACATGTACCGAAAATAAGCCGTGGGCACAGCCGTACTCAAAAATAAGCCCCCGAAGGTCCCGTCCCCAAGTTCGTCCGCCGAAAAAATGCCCAAAAAACGGGTGGGCTATAGCCTTGGGGGGAGGGGCTGGCCAACTTCGTCCGCCGGACTCGGAATGGGGCGAGACTTTGCAAACGCCCACCGTGTGCCAAAAATAGGCCGCTGGCACAGCCTTGCCCAAAAATAAGCCCCCGAAAGTCCCACCCCCAAGTTCGTCCGCCGCAAAAATGCCCAAAAAACGGGTGGGCTATAGCCTTGCGGGGAGGGGCTGGCCCACTTCGTCCGCCGGACTCGGAATGGGGTGAGACTTTGCGAGCGCCCTATGTGTACCGAAAATAGGCCGCGGGCACAGCTGCACCCAAAAATAAGCCCCTGAAGGTCCCGTCCCCAAGTTCGTCCGCCGCAAAAATGCCCAAAAAACGGGTGGGCTATAGCCTTGGGGGAGGGATCACAACTTCCGCCGGACTCGGAATGGGGCGAGACTTTGGGAGCGTCCTCCGTGTACTAAAATAGGCTGCAGGCACAGCCGCGGCAAAAAATAAGCCCCCGAAGATCCCGTCCCCAAGTTCGTCCGCCGCAAAAATGCCCAAAAAATGGGTGGGCTATAGCCTTGGGGGGAGGGGCTGGCCAACTTCGTCCCCGGGACTCGGAATGGGGCGAGAATTTGCGAGCGCACTCCATGTACCAAAAAAATGCCGCGGGCACAGCCGCGTCCAAAAATTACCCCCCGAAGGTCCCGTCCCCAAGTTCGTCCACCGCAAAAATGCCCAAAAAACGGGTGGGCTATAGGCTTGGGGGGAGGAGCTGGCCAACTTCGTCCGCCGGACTCGGAATAGGGCGAGACTTTGCGAGCGCCCTCCGTGTGCCAAAAATAGGCCGCGGGCACAGCCGCACCCAAAAATAAGCCCCCGAAGGTCCCGTCCCCAAGTTCGTCGGCCGCAAAAATACCCAAAAAACGGGTGGGCTATAGCCTTGGGGGGAGGGGCTGGCCAACTTCGTCCGCCGGACTCGGAATATGGCGAGACTTTGCGAGCACCCACCGTGTACCAAAAATAGGCCGCGGGCCCAGCCGCGCCCAAAAATTACCCCCCGAAGGTCCCATCCCCAAGTTCGTCCGCCGCAAAAATGCCCAAAAAACGGGTGGGCTATAGCCTTGGGGGGAGGAGCTGGCCAACTTCGTCCGCCGGACTCGGAATGGGGCGAGACTTTGCGAGCGCCCTCCATGTGCCAAAAATATGCCGCTAGCACAGCCGCACCCAAAAATTATCCCCCGAAGGTCCCGTCCCCAAGTTCGTCCGCCGCAAAAATGCCCAAAAATCGGGTGGGCTATATCCTTGGGGGGAGGGGCTGGCCAACTTCGTCCGCCGGACTCGAAATGGGGCGAGACTTTGCGAGCGCCCTCCGTGTGCAAAAAATAGGCCGCGGACACAGCCGCACCCAAAAATAAGCCCCCGAAGGTCCCGTCCCTAAGTCCGTCCGCCGCAAAAATGCCCAAAAAACGGGTGGGCTATAGCCTTGGGGGAAGGGGCTGGCCCACTTCATCCGCTGGACTCGAAATGGGGCGAGACTTTGCGAGCGCCCTCCGTGTGTAAAAAATAGGCCGTGGACACAGCCGCGCCCAAAAATAAGCCCCCGAAGGTCCCGTCCATAAGTCCGTCCGCCACAAAAATGCCCAAAAAACGGGTGGGCTATAGCCTTGGGGGGAGGGGCTGGCCAACTTCGTCCCCCAGACTCGGAATGGGTCGAGACTTTGCGAGCGCCCTCCATGGGCCAAAAATATGCCGTGGGCACAGCCGCGCCCAAAAATTACCCCCCGAAGGTCCCGTCCCCAAGTTCGTCCGCCGCAAAAAAGCCCAAAAAACGGGTGGGCTATTGCCTTGGGGGGAGGAGCTGGCCGACTTCGTCCGCCGGACTCGGAATGGGGCGAGACTTGCAGCGCCTCCGTGTGCCGGGCACAGCCGCTCCCAAAAATTAGCCCCCCAAGGTCCCGTCCCGAAGTCCGTCCGCCACAAAAATGCCCAAAAAACGGGTGGGCTATAGCCTTGGGGGGAGGGGCTGGCCAACTTCCTGTCCCCGACTGGAATGGGGCGAGACTTTGCGAGCGCCCTCCATGGGCCAAAAATATGCCGTGGGCACAGCCACGCCAAAAAATAAGCCCCCGAAGGTAACATCCCCAAGTTCGTCCGCCGCAAAAATGCCCACAAAACGGGTGGGCTATAGCCTTGGGGAGGGCTGGCCAACTCGTCCCCAGACTGGAATGGGGCGAGACTTTGCGAGCGCCCTCCATGGGCCAAAAATATGCCGTGGGCACAGCCACGCCAAAAAATAAGCCCCCGAAGGTCCCCTCCCCAAGTGCGTCCGCCGCAAAAATGCCCAAAAAACGGGTGGGCTATAGCCTTGGGGGCAGGGGCTGGCCAACTTCATCCGCCGGACTCGGAATGGGGCGAGACTTTGCGAGCACCCTCCGTGTGCCAAAAATAGGCCGCGGGCCCAGCCGCACCCAAAAATTACCCCCCGAAGGTCCCGTCCCCAAGTTCGTCCGCCGCAAAAAAGCCCAAAAAACGGGTGGGCTATTGCCTTGGGGGGAGGAGCTGGCCGACTTCGTCCGCCGGACTCGGAATAGGGCGAGACTTTGCGAGCGCCCTCCGTGTGCCAAAAATAGGCCGCGGGCACAGCCGCACCCAAAAATTAGCCCCCGAAGGTCCCGTCCCGAAGTCCGTCCGCCACAAAAATGCCCAAAAAACGGGTGGGCTATAGCCTTGGGGGGAGGGGCTGGCCAACTTCGTCCCCCAGACTCGGAATGGGGCGAGACTTTGCGAGCGCCCTCCATGGGCCAAAAATATGCCGTGGGCACAGCCACGCCAAAAAATAAGCCCCCGAAGGTAACATCCCCAAGTTCGTCCGCCGCAAAAATGCCCAAAAAACGGGTGGGCTATAGCCTTGGGGGCAGGGGCTGGCCAACTTCATCCGCCGGACTCGGAATGGGGCGAGACTTTGCGAGCACCCTCCGTGTGCCAAAAATAGGCCGCGGGCCCAGCCGCACCCAAAAATTACCCCCCGAAGGTCCCGTCCCCAAGTTCGTCCGCAGCAAAAAAGCCCAAAAAACGGGTGGGCTATAGCCTTGGGGGGAGGAGCTGGCTGACTTCGTCCGCCGGACTCGGAATAGGGCGAGACTTTGCGAGCGCCCTCCGTGTGCCAAAAATAGGCCGCGGGCACAGCCGCACCCAAAAATTAACCCCCGAAGGTCCCGTCCCTAAGTCCGTCCACCACAAAAATGCCCAAAAAACGGGTCGGCTATAGCCTTGGGGGGAGGGGCTGGCCAACTTCGTCCCCCAGACTCGGAATGGGGCGAGACTTTGCGAGCGCCCTCCATGGGCCAAAAATATGCCGTGGGCACAGCCGCGCCCAAAAATAAGCCCCCGAAGGTACCGTCCCCAAGTTCGTCCGCCGTAAAAATGCCCAAAAAACGGGTGGGCTATAGCCTTGGGGGGAGGGGCTGGCCAACTTCGTCCGCCGGACTCGGAATGGGGCGAGACTTTGCGAGCGCCCTCCGTGTGCCAAAAATAGGATGCGGGCCCAGCCGCGCCCAAAAATAAGCCCCCAAAGATGCCGTCCCCAAGTTCGTCGAAAGCAAAAATGCCCAAAAAACGGGTGGGCTATAGCCTTGGGGGGAGGGGCTGGCCAACTTCGTCCGGCGGACTCGGAATAGGGCGAGACTTTGCGAGCACCCTCCATGTGCCAAAAATAGGCCGCGGGCACAGCCGCGCCCAAAAATAAGCCCCCGAAGGTCCCGTCCCCAAGTTCGTCCGCCGCAAAAATGCCCAAAAAACGGGTGGGCTATAGCCTTGGGGGGAGGGGCTGCCAACTTCGTCCGCCGGACTCGGAATGGGACGAGGCTTTGCGAGCGCCCTCCGTGTGCAAAAAATAGGCCGCGGGCACAGCCTCACCAAAAAATAAGCGCCCGAAGGTCCAGTCCCCATGTTCGTCCGCCGCAAAAATGCCCAAAAAACGGGTGGGCTATAGCCTTGGGGGGAGGGGCTGGCCAACTTCGTCCGCCGGACTCGGAATGGGGCGAGACTTTGCGAGCGCCCTCCATGTGCCAAAAATATGCCGCGGACACAGCCGCACCCAAAAATTAGCCCCCGAAGGTCCCTTCCCCAAGTTCGTCCGCCGCAAAAATGCCCAAAAATCGGGTGGGCTATATCCTTGGGGGGAGGGGCTGGCCAACTTCGTCCGCCGGACTCGGAATGGGGCATGACTTTGCGAACGCCCCGTGTGTGCGAAAAATAGGCCGCGGGCACAGCCGCGCCCAAAAATAAGCCCCCGAAGGTCCCGTCCCCAAGTTCGTCCGCCGCAAAAATGCCCAAAAAACGGGTGGGCTATAGCCTTGGGGGAAGGGGCTGGCCCACTTCGTCCGCCGGACTAGGAATGGGGCGAGACTTTGCGAGCGCCCTCCGAGTACCAAAAATAGGCCGCGGGCACAGCCGCGTCCAAAAATTAGCCCACGAAGGTCCCGAACCCAAGTTTGTCCGCCGCAAAAATGCCCAAAAATCGGGTGGGCTATATCCTTGGGGGGAGGGGCTGGCCAACTTCGTCCGCCGGACTCGGAATGAGCCGAGACTTTGCGAACGCCCTCCGTGTGCCAAAAATAGGCCGCGGGCACAGCCGCGCAGAAAAATAAGCTCCCGAAGGTCCCGTCCCCAAGTTCGTCCGCCACAAAAATGCCCAAAAAACGGGTGGGCTATAGCCTTGGGGGGAGGAGCTGGCCAACTTCGTCCGCCGGACTCGGAATGGGGCGTGACTTTGCGAGCGCCCCCCGTGTGCGAAAAATTGGCCGCGGGCACAACCGCGCCCAAAAATTAGCCCCCGAAGGTCCCGTCCCCAAGTTCGTCCGCCGCAAAAATGCCCAAAAAACGGGTGGGCTATAGCCTTGGGGGAAGGGGCTGGCCCACTTCGTCCGCCGGACTCGGAATGGGGCGAGACTTTGCGAGCGCCCTCCATGGGCCAAAAATTTGCCGCGGGCACAGCCGCGCCCAAAAATTACCACCCGAAGGTCCCGTCCCCAAGTTCGTCCGCCGCAAAAAAGCCCAAAAAACGGGTGGGCTATAGCCTTGGGGGGAGGAGCTGGCCAACTTCGTCCGCCGGACTCGGAATAGGGCGAGACTTTACGAGCGCCGTCCGTGTGCTAAAAATAGGCCTCGGGCACAGCCGCGCCCAAAAATAAGCCCCCGAAGGTACCGTCCCCAAGTTCGTCCGCCGCAAAAATGCCCAAAAAACGGGTGGGCTATAGCCTTGGGGGGAGGAGCTGGCCAACTTCGTCCGCCGGACTCGGAATGGGGCGTGACTTTGCGAACGCCCCCCGTGTGCGAAAAATAGGCCGCGGGCACAGCCGCGCCCAAAAATATGCCCCCGAAGGTCCCGTCCCCAAGTTCGTCCGCCGCAAAAATGCCCAAAAAACGGGTGGGCTATAGCCTTGGGGGAAGGGGCTGGCCCACTTCGTCCGCCGGACTCGGAATGGGGCGAGACTTTGCGAGCGCCCTCCGTGTGCCAAAAATAGGCCGCGGACACAGCCGCGCCCAAAAATAAGCCCCCGAAGGACCCGTCCCCAAGTCCGTCCGCCGCAAAAATGCCCAAAAAACGGGTGGGCTATAGCCTTGGGGGGAGGGGCTGGCCAACTTCGTCCCCCGGACTCGGAATGGGGCGAGACTTTGAGAGTGCCCTCCATGTGCCAAAAATATGCCGCGGGCGCAGCCGCGCCCAAAAATTACCCCCCGAAGGTCCCGTCCCAAAGTTCGTCCGCCGCAAAAATGCCCAAAAAACGGGTGGGCTATATAGCCTTGGGGGGAGGGGCTGGCCAACTTCGTCCGCCGGACTCGGAATGGGGCGACACTTTGCGAGTGCCCTCCGTGTACCAAAAATAGGCCGCGGGCCCAGCCACGCCCAAAAATAAGCCCCCGAAGGTGCCGTCCCCAAGTTCGTCGAACGCAAAAATGCCCAAAAAACGGGTGGGCTATAGCCTTGGGGGGAGGGGCTGGCCAACTTCGTCTGCCGGACTCGGAATGGGGCGAGACTTTGCGAGCGCCCTCCGTGTGCCAAAAATAGGCCGCGTGCACAGCCGCGTAAAAAAATAAGCCCCCGAAGGTCCCGTCCCCAAGTTCGTCGAACGCAAAAATGCCCAAAAAACGGGTGGGCTATAGCCTTGGGGGGAGGGGCTGGCCAACTTCGTCCGCCGGACTCGGAATAGGGCGAGACTTTGCGAGCGCCCTCCGTGTGCCAAAAATAGGCCGCGGGCACAGCCACGCCCAAAAATAAGCCCCCGAAGGTGCCGTCCCCAAGTTCGTCGAACGCAAAAATGCCCAAAAAACGGGTGGGCTATAGCCTTGGGGGGAGGGGCTGGCCAACTTCGTCCGCCGGACTCGGAATGGGGCGAGACTTTGCGAGCGCCCTCCGTGTACCAAAAAAAGGCCGCGGGCACAGCCGCACCCAAAATAAGCCCCCGAAGGTCCCGTCCCCAAGTTCGTCCGCCGCAAAAAAGCCCAAAAAATGGGTGGGCTATAGCCTTGGGGGGAGGGGCTGGCCAACTTCGTCCGCCGGACTCGGAATGGGGCGAGACTTTGTGAGCGCCCTCCGTGTGCAAAAAATAGGCCGTGGGCACAGCCGCGCAAAAAAACAAGCGCCCGAAGGTCCCGTCCCCATGTTCGTCCACCGTAAAAATGCCCAAAAAACGGGTGGGCTATAGCCTTGGGGGGAGGGGCTGGCCCACTTCGTCCGCCAGACTTGGAATGGGGCGAGACTTTGCGAGCGCCCTCCGTGTGCCAAAAGTAGAATGCTGGCACAGCCGCGCCCAAAAACAAGCGCCCGAAGGTCCCGTCCCCAAGTTCGTCCACCGCAAAAATGCCCAAACCACGGGTGGGCTATAGCCTTGGGGGGAGGGGCTGGCCAACTTCGTCCGCCGGACTCGGAATGGGGCGAGACTTTGCGAGGACCCTCCGTGTGCCAAAAATAGGCCGCGGGCACAGCCGCGCCCAAAAACAAGCGTCCGAAGGTCCCGTCCCATAGTACGTCCGCCGCAAAAATGCCCAAAAAACAGGTGGGCTATAGCCTTGGGGGGAGGGGCTGGCCAACTTTGTCCGCCGGACTCGGAATGGGGCGAGACTTTGCGAGCACCCTCTGTGTGCCAAAAATAGGCCGCGGTCACAGCCGCACTCAAAAACAAGCGCCCGAAGGTCCCGTCCCCAAGTTTGTCCGCCGTAAAAATGCCCAAAAAACGGGTGGGCTATAGCCTTGGGGGGAGGGGCTGGCCAACTTCGTCCTCCGGGCTTGGAATAGGGCGAGACTTTACGAGCTGCCTCCGAGTGCCAAAATAGGCCGCGGCACAGCCGCGCCTAAAAATAAGCGCCGAAGGTCCCGTCCCAAGTTCGTCCGCCGCAAAAGGCCCAAAAACGGGTGGGCTATAGCCTTGGGGGAGGGGCTGGCCAACTCCGCCGGACTCGGAATAGGGTGACACTTTACGAGCGCCCTCCGAGTGCCAAAAATAGGCTGCGGGCACAGCCGCGCCCAAAAATAAGCGTCCGAATGTCCCGTCCCCAAGTACGTCCGCCGCAAAAATGCCCAAAAACCGGGTGCGCTATAGCCTTGGGGGGAGGGGCTGGCCAACTTCGTCCGCCGGACTCGGAATGGGGCGAGACTTTGCGAGTGCCCTCCGTGTGCCAAAAATAGGCCGCGGTCACAGCCGTACTCAAAAACAAGCGCCCGAAGGTCCCGTCCCCAAGTTCGTCCGCCGCAAAAATGCCCAAAAAACGGGTGCGCTATAGCCTTTGGGGGAGGGGCTGGCCAACTTCGTCCGCCGGACTCGGAATAGGCCGAGACTTTGCGAGCACCCTCCGTGTGCCAAAAATAGGCCGCGGGCACAGCCGTGCCCAAAAACAAGTGCCCGAAGTGCTGTCCCCAAGTTCGCCCGCCGCAAAAAGGCCCAAAAAACGGGTAGGCTATAGCCTTGGGGGGAGGGGCTGGCCAACTTCGTCCGGCGGACTCGGAATAGGCCGAGACTTTGCGAGCGCCCTCCGTGTGCCAAAAATAGGCCGCGGGTACAGCCGCGCCGAAAAACAAGTGCCCGAAGGTCCTGTCCACAAGTTCGTCCGCCGCAAAAATGCCCAAAAAACGGGTGGGCTATAGCCTTGGGGGGAGGGGCTGGCCCACTTCGTCCGCCGGACTCGGAATGGGGCGAGACTTTACGAGCGCCCTCCGTGTGCCAAAAATAGGCCGCGGGCACAGCCACGCCCAAAAACAAGCGTCCGAAGGTCCCGTCCCATAGTACGTCCGCCGCAAAAATGCCCAAAAAACGGGTGGGCTATAGCCTTGGGGGGAGGGGCTGGCCAACTGTGTCCGCCGGACTCGGAATGGGGCGAGACTTTGTGAGCGCCCTCCGTATGCCAAAAATAGGCCACGGTCACAGCCGAACTCAAAAACAAGCGCCCGAAGGTCGCGTCCCCAAGTTTGTCCGCCGCAAAAATGCCCAAAAAACGGGTGCGCTATAGCCTTGGGGGGAGGGGATGGCCAACTTCGTCCGCCGGACTCGGAATCGGCCGAGACTTTGCGAGCGCCCTCCGTGTGCCAAAAATAGGCCGCGGGCACAGCCGCGCAAAAAAACAAGCGCCCGAAGGTCCCATCCCCATGTTCGTCCACCGTAAAAATGCCCAAAAAACGGGTGGGCTATAGCCTTGGGCGGAGGGGCTGGCCCACTTCGTCCGCCAGACTCGGAATGGGGCGAGACTTTGCGAGCGCCCTCCATGTGCCAAAAATAGGCCGCGGGCACAGCCACGCCCAAAAACAAGCGTCTGAAGGTCCCGTTCCATAGTACGTCCGCCGCAAAAATGCCCAAAAAACGGGTGGGCTATAGCCTTGGGGGGAGGGGCTGGCCAACTTCGTCCGCCGGACTCGGAATGGGGCGAGACTTTGTGAGCACCCTCCGTGTGCCAAAAATAGGCCGCGGTCACAGCCGTACTCAAAAACAAGCGCCCGAAGGTCCCGTCCCCAAGTTTGTCCGCCGCAAAAATGCCCAAAAAACGGGTGCGCTATAGCCTTGGGGGGAGGGGCTGGCCAACTTCGTCCGCCGGACTCGGAATAGGCCGAGACTTTGCGAGCACCCTCCGTGTGCCAAAAATAGGCCGCGGGGACAGCCGCGCAAAGAAACAAGCGCCCGAAGGTCCCGTCCCCATGTTCGTCCACCGTAAAAATGCCCAAAAAACGGGTGGGCTATAGCCTTGGGGGGAGGGGCTGGCCCACTTCGTCCGCCAGACTCGGAATGGGGCGAGACTTTGCGAGCGCCCTCCGTGTGGTAAAAATAGGATGCGGGAACAGCTGCTCCCAAAAACAAGCGCCCGAAGGTCCCGTCCCCAAGTTCGTCCGCCGAAAAAAAGCCCAAAAAACGGGCGGGCTATAGCCTTGGGGGGAGGGGCTGGCCCAACTCGTCCGCCGGACTTGGAATGGGGCGAGACTTTGCAGCGCCTCCGTGTGCCAAAAATAGGCGGTCACAGCCGCCAAAAACAAGTGCCCGAAGGTCCCGTCCCCAAGTTCGTCCGCCGCAAAATGCCCAAAAACGGGTGGGCTATAGCCTTGGGGAGGGGCTGGCCAACTTCACCGGACTTGGGGCGAGACTTGCGAGCACCCTCCGTGTGCCAAAAATAGGCCGCGGCACAGCCGCGCCAAAAACAAGAAGGTCCCGTCCCCAAGTTTGTCCGCCGTAAAAATGCCCAAAAAACGGGTGGGCTATAGCCTTGGGGGGAGGGGCTGGCCACCTTCGTCCTCCGGGCTTGGAATAGGGCGAGACTTTACGAGCGCCCTCCGAGTGCCAAAAATAGGCCGTGGGCACAGCCGCACCCAAAAATAAGTGCCCGAAGGTCCCGTCCCCAAGTTCGTCCGCCGCAAAAAAGCCCAAAAAACGGGTGGGCTATAGCCTTGGGGGGAGGGGCTGGCCAACTTCGTCCGCCGGACTCGGAATCGGCCGAGACTTTGCGAGCGCCCTCCGTGTGCCAAAAATAGGCCGCGGTCGCAGCCGCACTCAAAAACAAGCGCCCGAAGGTCCCGTCCCCAAGTTCGTCCGCCGCAAAAATACCCAAAAAACGGGTGCGCTATAGCCTTGGGGGGAGGGGCTGGCCAACTTCGTCCGCCGGACTTGGAATTGGCCGAGACTTTGCGAGCGCCCTCCGTGTGCCAAAAATAGGCCACGGGCACAGCCGCGCCCAAAAACAAGTGCCCGAAGGTCCCGTCCCCAAGTTCGTCCGCCGCAAAAATGCCCAAAAAACGGGTGGGCTATAGCCTTGGGGGGATGGGCTGGCCAACTTCGTCCTCCGGGCTTGGAATAGGGCGAGACTTTACGAGCGCCCTCCGAGTGCCAAAAATAGGCCGTGGGCACAGCCGTACCCAAAAATAAGCGCCCGAAGGTCCCGTCCCCAAGTTCGTCCGCCGCAAAAAAGCCCAAAAAACGGGTGGGCTATAGCCTTGGGGGGAGGGGCTGGCCAACTTCGTCCGCCGAACTCGGAATGGGATGAGACTTTGCGAGCGCCCTCCGTGTGCCAAAAATAGGCCGCGGGCAGAGCCGGACCCAAAAATAAGCGCCCGAAGGTCCCGTCCCCATGTTCCTCCGCAGTAAAAATGCCCAAAAAATGGGTGGGCTATAGCCTTGGGGGGAGGGGCTGGCCAACTTCGTCCGCCGGACTCGGAATGGGGCGAGACTTTGCGAGCGCCTTCCGTGTGCCAAAAATAGGCTGCGGGCACAGCTACACCCAAAAATAAGCGCCCGAAGGTCCCGTCCCCAAGTTCGTCCGCCGCAAAAATACCCAAAAAACGGGTGCGCTATAGCCTTGGGGGGAGGGGCTGGCCAACTTCGTCCGCCGGACTTGGAATTGGCCGAGACTTTGCGAGCGCCCTCCGTGTGCCAAAAATAGGCCACGGGCACAGCCGCGCCCAAAAACAAGTGCCCGAAGGTCCCGTCCCCAAGTTCGTCCGCCGCAAAAATGCCCAAAAAACGGGTGGGCTATAGCCTTGGGGGGAGGGGCTGGCCCACTTCGTCGGCCGGACTCGGAATGGGGCGAGACTTTGCGAGCACCCTCCGTGTGCCAAAAATAGGCCGCGGGCACAGCCGCGGCCAAAAATAAGCACCCGAAGGTGCCGTCCCCAAGTTTGTCCGCCGTAAAAATGCCCAAAAAACGGGTGGGCTATAGCCTTGGGGGGAGGGGCTGGCCAACTTCGTCCTCCGGGCTTGGAATAGGGCGAGACTTTACGAGCGCCCTCCGAGTGCCAAAAATAGGCCGTGGGCACAGCCGTACCCAAAAATAAGCGCCCGAAGGTCCCGTCCCCAAGTTCGTCCGCCGCAAAAAAGCCCAAAAAACGGGTGGGCTATAGCCTTGGGGGGAGGGGCTGGCCAACTTCGTCCGCCGAACTCGGAATGGGACGAGACTTTGCGAGCGCCCTCCGTGTGCCAAAAATAGCCCGCGGCACCACCCGGACCCAAAAATAAGCGCCCGAAGGTCCCGTCCCCATGTTCGTCCGCAGTAAAAATGCCCAAAAAATGGGTGGGCTATAGCCTTGGGGGGAGGGGCTGGCCAACTTCGTCCGCCGGACTCGGAATGGGGCGAGACTTTGCGAGCGCCTTCCGTGTGCCAAAAATAGGCTGCGGACACAGCTACACCCAAAAATAAGTGCCCGAAGGTCCCGTCCCCAAGTTCGTCCGAAGCAAAAATGCCCAAAAAACGGGTGGGCTATAGCCTTGGGGGGAGGGGCTGGCCGACTTCGTCCGCCGGACTCGGAATGGGGCGAGACTTTGCGAGCGCCCTCCGTGTGCCAAAAATAGGCCGCGGTCACATCCGCACTCAAAAACAAGCGCCCGAAGGTCCCGTCCCCAAGTTCGTCCGCCGCAAAAATGCCCAAAAAACGGGTGCGCTATAGCCTTGGGGGGAGGGGCTGGCCAACTTCGTCCGCCGGACTTGGAATAGGCCGAGACTTTGCGAGCACCCTCCGTGTGCCAAAAATAGGCCGCGGGCACAGCCGCGCCCAAAAACAAGTGCCCGAAGGTCCCGTCCCCAAGTTCGTCCGAAGCAAAAATGCCCAAAAAACGGGTGGGCTATAGCCTTGGGGGGAGGGGCTGGCCAACTTCGTCGGCCGGACTCGGAATGGGGCGAGACTTTGCGAGCACCCTCCGTGTACCAAAAATAGGCCGCGGGCACAGCCACGGCCAAAAATAAGCACCCGAAGGTGTCGTCCCCAAGTTTGTCCGCCGTAAAAATGCCCAAAAAACGGGTGGGCTATAGCCTTGGGGGGAGGGGCTGGCCAACTTCGTCCGCCGAACTCGGAATGGGACGAGACTTTGCGAGCGCCCTCCGTGTGCCAAAAATAGGCCGCGGGCAGAGCCGGACCCAAAAATAAGCGCCCGAAGGTCCCGTCCCCATGTTCCTCTGCAGTAAAAATGCCCAAAAAATGGGTGGGCTATAGCCTTGGGGGGAGGGGCTGGCCAACTTCGTCCGCCGGACTCGGAATGGGGCGAGACTTTGCGAGCGCCTTCCGTGTGCCAAAAATAGGCTGCGGACACAGCTACACCCAAAAATAAGTGCCCGAAGGTCCCGTCCCCAAGTTCGTACGCCGCAAAAATGCCCAAAAAACGGGTGGGCTATAGCCTTGGGGGGAGGGGCTGGCCGACTTCGTCCGCCGGACTCGGAATGGGGCGAGACTTTGCGAGCGCCCTCCGTGTGCCAAAAATAGGCCGCGGTCACATCCGCACTCAAAAACAAGCGCCCGAAGGTCCCGTCCCCAAGTTCGTCCGCCGCAAAAATGCCCAAAAAACGGGTGCGCTATAGCCTTGGGGGGAGGGGCTGGCCAACTTCGTCCGCCGGACTTGGAATAGGCCGAGACTTTGCGAGCACCCTCCGTGTGCCAAAAATAGGCCGCGGGCACAGCCGCGCCCAAAAACAAGTGCCCGAAGGTCCCGTCCCCAAGTTCGTCCGAAGCAAAAATGCCCAAAAAACGGGTGGGCTATAGCCTTGGGGGGAGGGGCTGGCCAACTTCGTCGGCCGGACTCGGAATGGGGCGAGACTTTGCGAGCACCCTCCGTGTGCCAAAAATAGGCCGCGGACACAGCCGCGGCAAAAAATAAGCACCCGAAGGTGTCGTCCCCAAGTTTGTCCGCCGTAAAAATGCCCAAAAAACGGGTGGGCTATAGCCTTGGGGGGAGGGGCTGGCCAACTTCGTCCTCCGGGCTTGGAATAGGGCGAGACTTTACGAGCGCCCTCCGAGTGCCAAAAATAGGCCGTGGGCACAGCCGTACCCAAAAATAAGCGCCCGAAGGTCCCGTCCCCAAGTTCGTCCGCCGCAAAAATGCCCAAAAAACGGGTGGGCTATAGCCTTGGGGGGAGGGGCTGGCCAACTTCGTCCGCCGAACTCGGAATGGGATGAGACTTTGCGAGCGCCCTCCGTGTGCCAAAAATAGGCCGCGGGCAGAGCCGGACCCAAAAATAAGCGCCCGAAGGTCCCGTCCCCATGTTCGTCCGCAGTAAAAATGCCCAAAAAATGGGTGGGCTATAGCCTTGGGGGGAGGGGCTGGCCAACTTCGTCCGCCGGACTCGGAATGGGGCGAGACTTTGCGAGCGCCTTCCGTGTGCCAAAAATAGGCTGCGGACACAGCCACACCCAAAAATAAGTGCCCGAAGGTCCCGTCCCCAAGTTCGTACGCCGCAAAAATGCCCAAAAAACGGGTGGGCTATAGCCTTGGGGGGAGGGGCTGGCCAACTTCGTCCGCCGGACTCGGAATGGGGGGAGACTTTGCGAGCACCCTCCCTGTGCCAAAAATAGGCCATGGGAACAGCCGCGCCCAAAAACAAGCGCCCGAAGGTCCCGTCCCCCAGTTCGTGCGCCGCAAAAATGCCCAAAAAACGGGTGGGCTATAGCCTTGGGGGGAGGGGCTAGCCAACTTCGTCCGCCGGACTCGAAATGGGGCGAGACTTTGCGAGCGCCCTCCGTGTGCTAAAAATAGGCCGCGGGCACAGCCGCGCCCAAAAAGAAGAGCCCGAAGGTCCCATCCCGAAGTTCGTCCGCCGCAAAAATTCCCAAAAAACGAGTGGGCTATAGCCTTGGGGGGAGGGGCTGGCCAACTTCGTCCGCCGGACTCGGAATGGGGCGAGACTTTGCGAGCGCCCTCCGTGTGCCAAAAATAGGCCGCGGTCACAGCCGCGCCCAAAAATAAGCGCCCGAAGGTCCCGTCCCCAAGTTCGTCCGCCGCAAAAATGCCCAAAAAACGGGTGGGCTATAGCCTTGGGGGGAGGGGCTGGCCAACTTCGTCCGCCGGACTCGGAATGGGGCGAGACTATGCGAGCACCCTCCATGTGCCAAAAATAGTCCACGGGCACAGCCGCACCCAAAAAGAAGAGCCCGAAGGTCCCGTCCCCAAGTTCGTCCGCCGCAAAAATGCCCAAAAAAAGGGTGGGCTATAGGCTTGGGGGGAGGGGCTGGCCAACTTCGTCCGCCGGACTCGGAATGGGGTGAGACTTTGCGAGCACCCTCCGTGTGCAAAAAATAGGCCGCGGGCACAGCAGCACCCAAAAATAAGCGCCCGAAGGTCCCGTCCCCAAGTTCGTCCGCCGCAAAAAGGCCCAAAAAACGGGTGGGCTATAGCCGTGGGGGGAGGGGCTGGCCAACTTCGTCCGCCGGACTCGGAATGGGGCGAGACTTTACGAGCGCCCTCCATGTGCCAAAAATAGTCCACGGGCACAGCCGCACCCAAAAATAAGCACCCGAAGGTCCCGTCCCCAAGTTTGTCCGCCGCAAAAATGCCCAAAAAACGGGTGGGCTATAGCCTTAGGGGGAGGGGCTGGCCCACTTCGTCCGCCGGACTCGGAATGGGGCGAGACTTTGCGAGCGCCCTCCATGTGCCAAAAATAGGCTGCAGGCACAGCCGCGCCCAAAAACAAGCACCCGAAGGTCCCGTCCCCAAGTTCGTCTGCCGCAAAAATGCCCAAAAAACGGGTGGGCTATAGCCTTGGGAGGAGGGGCTGGCCAACTTCGTCTGCCGCACTCGGAATGGGGCGAGACTTTGCGAGCGCCCTCCGTGTGCCAAAAATAGGCTGTGGCCCCAGCCGCGCCCAAAAATAATCGCCCGAAGGTCCCGTCCCCAAGTTCGTCCGCCGCAAAAATGCCAAAAAAACGGGTGGGCTATAGCCTTGGGGGGAGGGGCTGGCCAACTTCGTCCGCCGGACTCGGAATGGGACGAGACTTTGCGAGCGCCCTCCGTGTGCCAAAAATAGGCCGCGGGCACAGTCGCACCCAAAAACAAGCGCCCGAAGGTCCCGTCCCCAAGTTCGTCCGCCGCAAAAATGCCCAAAAAACGGGTGGGCTATAG
This sequence comes from Citrus mangshanensis, assembly GCA_030449895.1. Taxonomy (NCBI): domain Eukaryota; kingdom Viridiplantae; phylum Streptophyta; class Magnoliopsida; order Sapindales; family Rutaceae; genus Citrus; species Citrus mangshanensis. The sequence continues at coordinate 129,807 of JASUUJ010000146.1, forward strand.
CCTTGGGGGGAGGGGCTGGCCAACTTCGTCCGCCGGACTCAGAATGGGACGAGACTTTGTGAGCACCCTCCGTGTGCCAAAAATAGGCCGCGGGCACAGCCGCGCCCAAATATAAGCGCCCGAAGGTCCCGTCCTCAAGTTCGTCCGCCGCAAAAATGCCCAAAAAACGGGTGGGCTATAGCCTTGGGGGGAGGGGCTGGCCAACTTCGTCCGCCGAACTCGGAATGGGACGAGACTTTGCGAGCGCCCTCCGTGTGCCAAAAATAGGCCGTGGGAAGAGCCGGACCCAAAAATAATCACCCGAAGGTCCCGTCCTCAAGTTCGTCCGCCGCAAAAATGCCCAAAAAACGGGTGGGCTATAGCCTTGGGGGGAGGGGCTGGCCCACTTCGTCCGCCGGACTCGGAATGGGGCGATACTTTGCGAGCGGCCTCCGTGTGCCAAAAATAGGCCGCGGGCACAGCCACGCCAAAAACAAGCGCCCGAAGGTCCCGTCCCCAAGTTCGTCCGCCACAAAAATTCCCAAAAAACGGGTGGGCTATGGCCTTGGGGGGAGGGACTAGCCAACTTCGTCCGCCGGACTCGGAATGGGGCGAGACTTTGCGAGCGGCCTCCGTGTGCCAAAAATAGGCCGCGGGCACAGCCACGCCAAAAACAAGCGCCTGAAGGTCCCGTCCCCAAGTTCGTCCGCCACAAAAATTCCCAAAAAACGGGTGGGCTATGGCCTTGGGGGGAGGGGCTAGCCAACTTCGTCCGCCGGACTCGGAATGGGGCGAGACTTTGCGAGCGCCCTCCGGGTGCCAAAAATAGGCTGCGGCCCCAGCCGCGCCCAAAAATAAGCACCCGAAGGTCCCGTCCCCATGTTCGTCCGCCGTAAAAATGCCCAAAAAACGGGTGGGCTATAGCCTTGGGGGGAGGGGCTGGCCCACTTCGTCCGCCGGACTCGGAATGGGGCGAGACTTTGAGAGCGCACTCCGTGTGCCAAAAATAGGCCGCGGGCACAGTTGCGTCCAAAATCAAGCAACCGAAGGTCCCATCCCAAGTTCGTCCGCCGCAAAAATTCCCAAAAAACGGGTGGGCTATAGCCTTGGGGGGAGGGGCTGGCCAACTTCGTCCGCCGGACTCGGAATGGGGCGAGACTTTGCGAGCGCCCTCCGTGTGCCAAAAATAGGCCACGGGCACAGCCGCGCCCAAAAACAAGCGCCCGAAGGTCCCGTCCCCAAGTTCGTCCGCCGCAAAAATGCCCAAAAAATGGGTGGGCTATAGCCATGGGGGGAGGGGCTGGCCCACTTCGTCCGCCGGACTCGGAATGGGTCGAGACTTTGCGAGCGCCCTCCGTGTGCCAAAAATAGGCCGCGGGCAGAGCCGGACCCAAAAATAAGCGCCCGAAGGTCCCGTCCCCATGTTCCTCCGCAGTAAAAATGCCCAAAAAATGGGTGGGCTATAGCCTTGGGGGGAGGGGCTGGCCAACTTCGTCCGCCGGACTCGGAATGGGGCGAGACTTTGCGAGCGCCATCCGTGTGCCAAAAATAGGCAGCGGACACATCAACACACAAAAAAAAGAGCCCGAAGGTCCCGTCCCCAAGTTCGTAAAAATGCCCAAAAAACGGGTGGGCTATAGCCTTGGGGGGAGGGGCTGGCCGACTTCGTCCGCCGGACTCGGAATGGGGCGAGACTTTGCGAGCGCCCTCCGTGTGCCAAAAATAGGCCGCGGTCACATCCGCACTCAAAAACAAGCGCCCGAAGGTCCCGTCCCCAAGTTCGTCCGCCGCAAAAATGCCCAAAAAACGGGTGCGCTATAGCCTTGGGGGGAGGGGCTGGCCAACTTCGTCCGCCGGACTTGGAATAGGCCGAGACTTTGCGAGCACCCTCCGTGTGCCAAAAATAGGCCGCGGGCACAGCCGCGCCCAAAAACAAGTGCCCGAAGGTCCCGTCCCCAAGTTCGTCCGAAGCAAAAATGCCCAAAAAACGGGTGGGCTATAGCCTTGGGGGGAGGGGCTAGCCAACTTCGTCCGCCAGACTCGGAATGGGGCGAGACTTTGCGAGCGCCCTCCGTGTGCCAAAAATAGGCTGCGGGCACAGCCGCGGCCAAAAATAAGTGCCCGAAGGTCCCGTCCCCAAGTTCGTCCGCCGTAAAAATGCCCAAAAAACGGGTGGGCTATAGCCTTGGGGGGAGGGGCTGGCCAACTTCATCCGCCGGACTCGGAATGGGGCGAGACTTTGCGAGCGCCCTCCATGTGCCAAAAATAGGCTGCGGGCACAGCCGCGGCCAAAAATAAGCGCCCAAATATCCCGTCCCCAAGTTCGTCCGCCGTAAAAATGCCCAAAAAACGGGTGGGCTATAGCCTTGGGGGGAGGGGCTGGCCGACTTCGTCCGCCGGACTCGGAATGGGGCGAGACTTTGCGAGCACCCTTCGTGTGCCAAAAATAGGCCGCGAGCACAGCCGCGCCCAAAAATAAGCGCCCGAAGGTCCCGTCCCCAAGTTCGTCCGCCGCAAAAATGCCCAAAAAACGGGTGGGCTATAGCCTTGGGGGGAGGGGCTGGCCAACTTCGTCCGCCGGACTCGGAATGGGGCGAGACTTTGCGAGCGCCCTCCGGGTGCCAAAAATAGGCTGCGGCCCCAGCCGCGCCCAAAAATAAGTGCCCGAAGGTCCCGTCCCCAAGTTCGTCCGCCGCAAAAATGCCCAAAAAACGGGTGGGCTATAGCCTTGGGGCGAGGGGCTAGCCAACTTCATCCGCCGGACTCGGAATGGGGCGAGACTTTGCGAGCGCCCTCCGTGTACCAAAAATAGGCTGTGGGAACAGCCGCGCCCAAAAATAAGCGCCCGATGGTCCCGTCCCCAAGTTCGTCCGCCGTAAAAATGCCCAAAAAACGGGTGGGCAATAGCCTTGGGGGGAGGGGCTGGCCAACTTCATCCGCCGGACTCGGAATGGGGCGAGACTTTGCGAGCGCCCTCCATGTGCCAAAAATAGGCTGCGGGCACAGCCGCGGCCAAAAATAAGCGCCCGAAGGTCCCGTCCCCAAGTTCGTCCGCCGTAAAAATGCCCAAAAAACGGGTGGGCTATAGCCTTGGGGGGAGGGGCTGGCCGACTTCGTCCGCCGGACTCGGAATGGGGCGAGACTTTGCGAGCACCCTTCGTGTAACAAAAATAGGCCGCGAGCACAGCCGCGCCCAAAAATAAGCGCCCGAAGGTCCCGTCCCCAAGTTCGTCCGCCGCAAAAATGCCCAAAAAACGGGTGGGCTATAGCCTTGGGGGGAGGGGCTGGCCAACTTCGTCCGCCGGACTCGGAATGGGGCGAGACATTGCGAGCGCCCTCCGGGTGCCAAAAATAGGCTGCGGCCCCAGCCGCGCCCAAAAATAAGTGCCCGAAGGTCCCGTCCCCAAGTTCGTCCGCCGCAAAAATGGCCAAAAAACGGGTGGGCTATAGCCTTGGGGGGAGGGGCTCGCCAACTTCGTCCGCCGGACTCGGAATGGGGCGAGACTTTGCGAGCGCCCTCCGGGTGCCAAAAATAGGCTGTGGCCCCAGCCGCGCCCAAAAATAAGTGCCCGAAGGTCCCGTCCCCAAGTTCGTCCGCCGCAAAAATGCCCAAAAAACGGGTTGGCTATAGCCTTGGGGGGAGGGGCTGGCCAACTTCGTCCGCCGGAATCGGAATGGGGCGATACTTTGCGAGCGGCCTCCGTGTGCCAAAAATAGGCCGTGGGCACAGCCACACCCAAAAAAAAGGGCCCGAAGGTCCCGTCCCCAAGTTCGTCCGCTGCAAAAATGACCAAAAAACGGGTGGGCTATAGCCTTGGGGGGAGGGGCTGGCCAACTTCGTCCGCCGGACTCGGAATGGGGCGAGTCTTTCCGAGCGCCCTCCGTGTGCCAAAAATAGGCTGCGGGCAAAGCCGCTCCCAAAAATAAGCGTCCGAAGGTCCCGTCCCCAAGTTCGTCCGCCGTAAAAATGCCCAAAAAACGGGTGGGCTATAGCCTTGGGGGGAGGGGCTGGCCAACTTCGTCCGCCGGGCTCGGAATGGGGTGAGACTTTACGAACTCCCTCCGTGTGCCAAAAATAGGCCGTGGGCAGAGCCGCGCTCAAAAACAAGCACCCGAAGGTCCCGTCCCCAAGTTCGTCCGCCGCAATAATGCCGAAAAAACGGGTGGGCTATAGCCTTGGGGGGAGGGGCTGGCCCACTTCGTCCGCCGGACTCGGAATGGGGCGAGACTTTGCGAGCACCCTCCGTGTGCCAAAAATAGGCCGCGGGCACAGCCGCGCCCAAAAACAAGCGCCCGAAGGTCCCGTCCCCAAGTTCGTCCGGCGCAAAAATGCCCAAAAAACGGGTGGGCTATAGCCTTGGGGGGAGGGGCTGGCCAACTTCGTCCGCCGGACTCGGAATTTGCCGAGACTTTGCGAGCGCCCTGCGGGTGCCAAAAATAGGCCGCGGGCACAGCCGTGCCCAAAAATAAGCGCCCGAAGGTCCCGTCCCCAAGTTCGTCCACCGCAAAAATGCCCAAAAAACGGGTGGGCTATAGCCTTGGGGGGAGGGGCTGGCCCACTTCGTCCGCCGGACTCGGAATGGGGCGAGACTTTGCGAGCGCCTTCCGTGTGCCAAAAATAGGCCGCGGGCACAGCCGCGCCCAAATATAAGTGCCCGAAGGTCCCGTCCCCAAGTTCGTCCGCCGCAAAAATGCCCAAAAAACGGGTGGGCTATAGCCTTGGGGGGAGGGGCTGGCCAACTTCATCCGCCCGACTCGGAATGGGGCGAGACTTTACGAGTGCCCTCTGTGTGCCAAAAATAAGCCGTGGGCACAGCCGTACCCAAAAACAAGTGCCCGAAGGTCCCGCCCCCAAGTTCGTCCGCCGCAAAAATGCCCAAAAAACGGGTGGGCTATAGCCTTGGGGGTAGGGGCTGGCCAACTTCGTCCGCCGGACTCGGAATGGGGCGAGACTTTGCGAGCACCCTCTGTGTGCCAAAAATAGGCCGCAGGCACAGCCGCGATCAAATATAAGCGCCCGAAGGTCCCGTCCCAAGTTCGTCTGCCGCAAAAATGCCCAAAAAACGGGTGGGCCATAGCCTTGGGGGGAGGGGCTGGCCAACTTCGTCCGCCGGACTCGGAATTTGCCGAGACTTTGCGAGCGCCCTGCGGGTGCCAAAAATAGGCCGCGGGCACAGCCGTGCCCAAAAATAAGCGCGCGAAGGTCCCGTCCCCAAGTTCGTCCACCGCAAAAATGCCCAAAAAACGGGTGGGCTATAGCCTTGGGGGGAGGGGCTGGCCCACATCGTCCGCCGGACTCGGAATGGGGTGAGACTTTGCGAGCGCCTTCCGTGTGCCAAAAATAGGCCGCGGGCACAGCCGCGCCCAAATATAAGTGCCCAAAGGTCCCGTCCCCAAGTTCGTCCACCGCAAAAATGCCCAAAAAACGGGTGGGCTATAGCCTTGGGGGGAGGGGTGGGCTATAGCCTAGGGGGGAGGGGCTGGCCAACTTCGTCCGCCGGACTCGGAATGGGGCGAGACTTTGCGAGCTCCCTCCGTGTGCCAAAAATATGCCGCGGGCACAGCCGCGCCCAAAAACAAGCGCCCGAAGGTCCCGTCCCCAAGTTCGTCCGCCGCAAAAATGCCCAAAAAATGGGTGGGCTATAGCCTTGGGGGGAGGGGCGGGCCAAATTTGTCCGCCGGAATCGGAATGGGGCGAGACTTTACGAGCGCCCTCCGTGTGCCAAAAATAGGCCGCGGGCACATCCGCGACCAAAAATAAGCGCCCGAAGGTCACGTCCCCAAGTTCGTCCGCCGCAAAAATGCCCAAAAAATGGGTGGGCTATAGCCTTGGGGGGAGGGGCTGGCCCACTACGTCCGCCGGACTCGGAATGGGGCGAGACTTTACGAGCACCCTCCGTGTGCCAAAACTAGGCCGCGGGCACAGCCGTACCCAAAAACAAGCGCCCGACTGTCCCGTCCCCAAGTTCGTTGTTGTGCAAATTTTAATGTACTCGCAAGCGCACGAATCTATTGTAGTACAGACTAATGGTGACGAGTGTCGATCCCACGAGGAGGTGGATTTTAATTATATGTAGAATTAATTTTGTAAATGGGTGGTTGGAATTGTGGTGGAAGTGATTTAAATTATCCCAAAATTGGAATTGAAATGGCGATAATAAATTCTAAAATTGGAATTGAAATGGCGAGAATAAATTGAAGAAAAATTCTATTAAATTGACGCACTTGGGTATCTGGATCCGTATCAACATGCATCATGGGCTAAATAATCCGTATTAATACCAATTAAATCATGAGGGGGGAATCCACACCTCATGAACCACGCTCTAATCAATATGGTGCTAAGGGCTTATCGTGCCAAATAATAATAACCTTGTACTAGAGGCGGGGTGAAACCAAGGCGACAAGATTAGTATTATTTGTCGACGAGAAGTCAAAACATCCACAAAAACTAGAGGGGAAGAGAAAATAAATTTACCAAATAAAGCCCATGACACATGTTGAGACTTCACCTTCAACCCAAGCTTGAAAGAAAATTAGCCACTCATAATTGAACTAGGGGCAAAATGGAAATTTATTAAAATACGAAGAAAATACAAGATGGAGAAGGAATTACAGAAAATGAAGTCCAAAAATGGATTCAGAGATATCAAATTAGGGGGGGGAGGCCCCCTTTTTATAGATACATGGAGTAAATCATAGCCATCGGATTAAAAACAGTTTGGACGCTCAGGATTGCGCCACGTCATCAGTCACCACGCGGGTGAAACGATAACGGTTTGACCGGGTGAAGCGATGTTTGGTTGACAATAATCCTGTGTGATGCATGTACCGTACGCGAGATTTTTCGTCCACTGATATGCTGCCACGTCACCATAAACAGTACATAAGAATTTTAGTCCAACAGGATCGTGACACCTCATCAGTCAATGCCACGTCAACGGTCAATGCCACGTCATCGATCCGTCTATGTGAACAGTGCCGTGAACAGTAACGTAGACAGTACCCGTACATGTGAATAGTACCGTATATGTGAACAGTACCATTTTTCCTTTTATGCTCCTCCTAAGGTTTTCGACCGTCCTGAGTTCAAAAGTGATGTCCGTTTTTCCGTATGATCTCTCCTTTATTCTGAAATGACTATAATACCCCTAAAATACATAAAATACTTAATTAAAATCAAACACACATAATTAAATTGCAAGAAACTTAAATACATAAAAGTAAAGGTTGTTAGTAAGACTTGAAATGTAAAATGATGATTTTCTCCTTTATAAATATACATTTTCTAACACTCAACACACCCCCCAACCAGCTTATTGCTAGTCCCTAGCAAATGAAGCGAAAATAAAATTCAAATTCAAATTCAAAATGATTTTTATTTTATTTTATTTAGAAGCACTCGTGTTTATTCAATCAGATTAATGATAGTAATCAAATAAAAGTATAAGCATTATCTCCAGTCTTAAAGAAACATCACACCCACATCAACCATTCACATGAATCAGCCCAGTAGACTTTGTTATAGCTACTTTCAAGAATGACATGTCAAACCCCAAAATCTCACTGGAAGTAGTGACACTCTCACAAAGAAATTAAACCCAATAAAAATAGTCACTCCAATGAATGATAATTAAGAGAGAAAATAATACAGAAGTGATATTACATGCTCTCACCAAGATGAAATAAATATGCCCTCAGCTTAGAAATAATATGATCTCAAGTCAAACAAAAATGCTAGTCAACCCAATTTATTTATCTTTTTTTTTTTTTTTTATTATGCATCACTACATCTTTTTAGCCCATATAACTAGCTTCTACTTCAAACTATAGTTCCCTAAAATCAAGAAGGACTTTTATTAGGACGTAACGTAGGCTAGGGACATGGCTAACAAAGAAGGAAAATAAGGAAAACAAAGTGTATGTTGAGAAAAAATGCAGATGAATATTTTTTTTTTTGAATTTTCATGGTGGATTTCACCTATTATTTTTTTTATTTTTATTCTTTTGAAACAACAACTCTTGTTTTTTTTTTTTTTTTTGCATAACTTCACTGAACAAAATAATTATTTACATTTTTCTCAAACATAAATAGGTGATGGAACTTATAAGATATCGGGTAATACTCCAAATCAGAGTGGGTCAAGATGATAAGTTGACAAAGAAAAAGTTTTTTTTTTTTTTTTAAAGGCTCAAAATGGTTAACTATGGATATTTAATAAAAGGGATGGCTAGAAAGGCTCAAACGGATCAAAGATGGCCTTTCCATCGTCTTTTAGGGCTCTAAATAATCATCCATATCTACTAGTTAGATGGGCCTCCCAATGTAACAACACACATTTTTTCTTTTTCTTTTTTTCTTTTTACAATTTTTTTTTAAAGGGTTAACTCAAAAGAAATCTAGAGATCGTGTATAAAATAATAAACTGCTAAGCTGTATAGAGAATGGGCAAAAGGGTTACTCTCCAAGAAAAATGATAGGCTCAAAAACTCACTTGGTACTTATTATGACATGTTCATTCCTTTAAGCAACTCATATTTATCTCCGACATCAACATGTAAAGTAGCAAACATAGCGTAACATCACTTAAGACCAAAGATAATACAAATACTTAAAATTTGAAATTAATCATGTCATCCAATGTTAAAACAAATCACACAATTTTTTTTTTTTTAAATAACATTCTACCCCCCAACCTATTCTAAACAAGAAAGGAAAATATGCATGCAGAAATGTGAAAATGATGTAGAAAAACTAATTAGAAAAGTTACACTTAAAATGATAGAAAAAGAAAATGATTTTTTTTTTTTTAAAAGAAGATGCGTTTCTAGAGGCACTACACTCCATATTCAGCCATCTTCGACTCAAAAGTTGGAAAATGTATATTTATAGAGGAGAAAATAAAAAGAAGAAGAAAAATGAACATCAAAACTTAATAAAGAAAAAGAAATTTTTTTTTTTGTTTTTTATTTTTTTTGGTTTTTTTTTTCAAACAATGAAGATGCGTTTCTAGAGTAACTACACTCCATATTCAGCCATCTTCAACACAAAAAGTTAGCAACAGTTAGTTTCTACAACAAAAAATTAGTAAAAACTTAACCAAGATTTCACATTTGTCGACTATTCCCTCCCCCCAACCAGAACGAAACATTGTCCTCAATGTTTAAAAGGAAAGAAGTAGAGTTTAGAAGACATCACCTGGGTGGTGCAACACAGAAGAAAATATTTACAGACGGAGAGTTAAATCTAATTTGTACTTCTTGCTACTATCATTATTTGGTCGCTCCAACACAAAGGTCCGGGGTTGGGCTCAAAAAGCTTAGCAGATCAAGTAGCTCATTAGCAGTGTGAGCACAAATAAAAAGCTTTTTCGCATGGGAAGGAATAAAGTAGTTTTTTATTGCATGGTTAAGAAATGCGATAAAGCCATCATAAAAGTTATTGACATTTAACAAACCGATGGGTTTCTGGTGGATGTGCAGATGGGCCCAAGATGCTAGTGTGATAAGTGCCTCTAGTGTTGCAAGATCTCCTGGAAGGAAAATAAAAGCATCAGCATGATTAAGCATTTCAGTTATTCTTTCTTGCATACCTGAGACGACTAACTCTTCTCCAGTTGATGAGTCAGACGAACTGCCCAATGGTTTTAGAACTCTTGGGATGATGCCTAACACTTGACTTCCCCTGATAAAAGCTGCTTCTGAGACCATTTTTGATAACCCTCGGTTACCTCCTCCATACACCAAGTGTAATTTTCTCGCTGCTATGCTTCGGCCAAGATCGATGGCTGCCTCAACGAACTCTTTATGTTTGCCATAGGTAAATCCAGAAAGCACACAAATGTTCTTGAATTGTCTATTTGGAGTAAGCCATTGCGATACTTCAAAAACAATTTGTGAGTGCTTGACAAAAGATATCACATTTAAGAGTCTTGGTGATAGTGGGTCATGATTGTGTATGAGGTAATATGTCAGTGTCAAAGAACGCGTAAAGCACGTGGCTCGCAAGTCAAAAAGAAAACAGTAAAAAGGAAAAAGCAAACAAAAATAAAATTATTAAAGACAATAATGCAAACAATAAGACAATAGTGAAATAAAATAACAATAAAGTAAAAGGATATTTACACGTGCGGCTGTGCTCACATCTTCCTCTGGTTTTACGTCCGAAAGCGGCTTGAACGCCCTCATGGGTCGAGGATAGGCTTCCTATCCGGTTTTCTTATAAACGGCAAGCGAGGTCGTTTATAGTCGATTCCCGAGACTATATCGTGCATGCTCTTTCGGAATAATGGCCATAATCGGAGAATCGCTCCTTGCACATATCCACGGGATGCGTTTCAAGAGGCAGAAGAATATCATCCAATGACTCCTTATTCAAGCCATCCCTAATGAATTGAATCTTATCTTCCTTATCGGACACCATTCCTAAAGAACATGGGTTTCATCGCAACTCATTCGCACACTTATGACAAGCAGAAATTCTTCGAGCTCGTTTTTCTTGCATAATTTCCTTTACCACAACCAGGCATGTATGCAATAAATTTTGGAGGTAACTCACTGCCGATCGTACTTTAGCCTCGATTAACCAACGGATGTCAGGTATGTTATTCCTCATGAGTAATCGCATGCGTTGGACCGAGCTTTATAGATCGTAAGGAGGGCATTCGAGGAAGTGAAGGGAATCGCTTGTGAAGCTTCGCTAGAATCTCGTTTGTCCCATACTTTCGCCTCGGAATGTCGGTTATTATGGGAAGCTGAAGTAACCGACTTGATTGTCACGAGTACCGTTATCCGCCACTTCAGGGTAACAAACTAAAGCACACAAAGAAAAACAAATTAAAACAAACAAAGAAAATTAAAATCGCCCTCTTATTGAATTTACCTCAAGCTCCAGTGGATGTCGTAAACACTTCTCTCAATATCTCGAGTTGGCTTTCTAAACCCTCAACATAGGCTACTAACTCGGTGGTTGTAGAGCCCAAATACTATGTGTTTTACAAAATTGAATCTGCCTTTTGAGATGAGTTTTGACACGTTGAAGTGGTTTAAGAATGTTCAGGAGGAACAGTCTAAGTATGAGACTCATGATTAACAATGATAAGAGAAAACTTAATAGTTAAACAAACACACTTATGCAAAAATAATTTCAATTAGTAGAAGAATAATATAAAGAAAGAGAAAAATCAAATCAACGAAAGGAAAAAAAAAATCAATTCAAATCTGGTGGGTCACTCAAATTTATTTCGGTGTCTTCTCCATGTGGTTGGTACTCTAGATATGGCTTTAATCTTTGACCATTAACTTTAAACGTGACACCGTTCTTTGGATCCTTAATTTCAATTGCCCGTGGAAAACAAAGATGAACAATAAAGGGACCAGACCATCGAGAGCGTAACTTACCTGGGAATAGGTGCAATCGAGAATTGAATAAAAGCACTTTCTGACCTGGAGTGAATGATTTTCTCATAATTTGCTTATCATGGAAGACTTTCATTCGTTGCTTGTAAATCTTGGCATTTTCGTATGCGTCATTGCGAATTTCTTCAAGTTCTGCCAGTTGTAATCTTCTTTCTGAGCTGGCTTGCTGCATGTCAAAGTTGAATTTCTTGATGGCCCAATACGATGCTCGAGTTCCACAGGTAGGTGGCAAGCTTTTCCATACACTAGCCTGTAGGGTGACATCCCAATCGGGGCCTTGAAAGCCGTTCTATATGCCCATAATGCATCATCAAGTCTTAATGACCAATCTTTTCTGTCCGGCCTCACCGTCTTTTCTAATATGTGCTTTATTTCTCGATTGGAGATCTCAACTTGGCCTTGGTTTGCGGATGATACGGAGTCGCCACTTTGTGTGATTGAATACTTTGTCAAAAGAGCTTTGAATGCTTTGTTACAAAAGTGGCACCACCATCACCGATTATTGCTCGAGGAATCCAAAGCGCGAGACAATGTTGCTTTTCAAAAATCCTATCACCACCTTGTGATCATTGGTTCTACATGGAATTGCTTCTACCCATTTCGATACGTAGTCAACACCAACCAATATGTATTGATGGCCAAAAGAAGGGGGAAAGGGTCCCATGAAGTCGATACCCCATACGTCAAAAATCTCAACCACTAAAATTGGATTTAGTGGCATCATGTTCCTTCGTGTAATGCTCCCCATTCGTTGACACCTATCACATGAAGAACAGAAAGTGTAAGCGTCTCGAAATATAGTTGGCCAATAAAAACCACATTGTAAAACTTTAGTCGCTGTTTTCTTAGCACTGAAATGGCCTCCACAAGCTTGTTCATGGCAGAATGAAAGAATATTCTGAATTTCACTTTCTGGGACACATCGTCTAATAATTTGATCCGCACAATACTTGAACAAATACGGGTCATCCCAAAAGAAATTCTTTATTTCTGCAAAGAATTTAGCCTTGTCTTGCTTGGTCCAATGTTCGGGAAGTTTACCTGTAACAAGATAATTAACTATATCGATACCAGGTAATACTTCCACATTCATTAATTGTTCATCCGGAAATGACTCATTCAATGGTAATGGCTCAGTAATTGTGTCAAAATGTAGAGAGATGGTCCCACAACATTTTCTGTCCCTTTTTATCTTTGAATTCCAAGTAAAACTCCTGCAAAATTAACACACAACGAATTAGTCTAGCTTTTGCATCTTTCTTTGTGAGAAGATATTTAAGAGCAGCATGATCCGTGAATATAATTATTTTACAACCAATGAGATATGATCGAAATTTTTCCAATGCAAACACTACTGCTAGCATTTCTTTTTCAGTAGTTGAATAGTTCAACTGTGCATCATTTAATGTCATACTAGCATAGTAAATAACGTGGGAAATTCGATCAACTCTTTGTCCTAATACTGCTCCTACTGCATAATCAGATGCATCACACATTAGCTCAAATGGTAAGCTCCAGTTTGGGGCCTGAATGATGGGTGATGATGTCAACAACTGTTTTAATTTTTCAAACGCCATAAGACATGAATCACTAAAGATAAAATGTACATCCTTAGCAAGTAAATTGCATAAGGGTCTAGAAACTTTGCTAAAATCTTTAATGAAACGTCTATAGAAACCAGCATGCCCAAGGAAAGATCTTACTTCTCTGACTGTTTTGGGTGGAGGAAGATTAGAAATGAGATCCACCTTGGCTTTGTCAACCTCAATACCTTTGCTCGAAATGATGTGACCGAGAACAATACCTTGTTTTACCATAAAATGGCACTTCTCCCAATTTAAGACTAAATTCTTCTCGATACATCTCTGCAGAACTAGCGTTAGATGATGTAAACATTGATCAAACGAATCACCAAAGACAGAAAAATCATCCATAAAGACTTCAAGGAATCGTTCAACCATATCAGAAAAAATGCTCAACATGCATCGTTGAAATGTAGCAGGTGCATTACATAATCCAAATGGCATTCTCCTATATGCAAAAGTGCCAAAAGGGCAAGTGAAAGTGGTTTTCTCTTGATCTTTTGGTGCTATGGAATCCGATTATATCCAGTAGCCATCAAAAGCAATAAAATTCATGGCTCTAATCTATCAAGCATTTGATCGATAAATGGTAAAGGAAAATGGTCTTTACGTGTGACAGAATTCAATTTTCTATAATCAATGCATACACGCCATCCTGTAGTTACTCTAGTTGGTATCAATTCATTATCAGCATTCGTAACTCGACTCGACTTTTTAGGGACAACATGCAGGTGACCATGAACTATCGAAATTGGGTAAATGATACTGCGTCTAATAGCTTAAGGACTTCAACAACTTCTTTCATATTAGGATTTAACCGACGTTGCATTTCCTAGTAGATTTAGCATTTTCATCAAGGTGAATGTAATGCATGCAATCTGGGGTTTATACCTTTATATGCTATGGTCCATCCTAATGCTCCTTTATGCTCTTTTAAAACATCCAACAACTTACCTTTTTGTTCGTCATTGAGGGATGATGAAATGATTACAAAAATCTTGTCTTCCCCCAAAAATGCATATTCCAATGTGTTGGGCAATGGTTTGAGCTCAAGTTTTGGTGATGATTCTGATGATGGGATGAGTTTCTTCTCTGATGGTGCTAGTTGTTCAACTCTTGACTTCCATTGATTAGTGTCCATGGATGGTGCTGAGTCAAGTAAGGCGTTGACCTCATCGACCGATCTGTCAATATCAAAATCCAAACCAAAGTGAGTTAAGCATGTCTGTAAAGGATCATCACTAAGGTTTGAAATAAAAGAGTCATCAACTAATGCTTCTATTAAATCCACATCAACAATTCCATCATCTGCACTGTGAGGTTGTTTGGCAATGTTGAAGATATTCAGCTCCATAGTCATGTTGCCAAAGGACAACTGCATATTTCCAGTTCTACATTGAATGTGAGCATCCGCAGTTGCCAAGAAAGGTCGGCCTAGGATAATGGGGATGTGCTTCCTTGAATCCTGTATTGGTTGAGTGTCAATTACAATGAAATGAACAGGAAAATAAAATTTGTCTACCTGGATAAGCACATCTTCCACAATACCACGAGGTATTTTCGTGGACCGATCTGCAAGTTGTAACACCACTGGAGTTGGGTGTAATTCTCCCAAGTTTCACGAAAATGTAAGGCAACAAATTTACACTAGCTCCTAAATCCAACAAAGCATTCTCAATTGTGTGGTTCCCTTATGCTACATGAGATAGTGGGAGCACAGGTCTTTGCATTTTAAAGGAATTTTATGTTGGAGTATAGAACTAACGTTTTGTTAAAAATGCCTTCTTTTGAACATGCATATTTCTCTTTTTAGTACAAAGGTCTTTAAGAAACTTGGCATAAGATGGAACTTGTTTAATAGCATCAAGCAAAGGGATGTTAACACTTTGTTTGAAGATTTCGAGAATCTCACATGGATTTTCCCTTCTTGCCTTTAGCTAACCTGGGAAATGGAGCTTTGGGAACGTATTCTCGTGGGTTGGTTTCTTCTTTCTCCTCCGGTGATGAGTCCTCAACATTCACGTACAATTTGATTTTCTTTTGTCACCATCTCCACTTTGTTGTCGACTTCTTTCCTTTTCGCAAGGTCATGACCGCTTTAACTTCTCCATCTTCTTGTGGTGAACTTGCTTCATGCACTCCTTTAGGATTAGGCCTTTGGTTGACTTGGAAATTTACCTTTCTCAGCGGTCATTGCCAAGGTCTGAAGAAGCAAGTTGTCCCACCATCTTCCGAGGCTTGAAACTGATTGGGCTTGTGAATTGAAACTGCTCAACTCATTTCGTAGTCCATCAATAGTGCGATTCAATGGTAGAATGAGTAACATTCTTGAGATTCTGAAATGAATCCTCCCATGGTCTGGGTTGAGAGTAATTCTGGTTCTGATTGTATGGTCTAAATGGTGGCTGAGAGGCTTGAGGATTTTGAGGAATTTGTTGCATTGGTGGAGCTGGAGCTGCTGGTCCATTCTGTTGGAATCCTTGAGACCATGAAAAATTGGGGTGGTCTCTCCATCCAGGGTTATATGTGTTGGAGTATGGGTTGTAATTTGATGGCTTTCTCATTACACCTATGGCATTGGCTTGATCTGGATATGAGTCATGGTCATGTGGTTCTGTTGATTTAGCAGTCGATAACGATGCTATTTGTCGAGCAAGACCTTCAACCATCTCCTTGACTTCTTTGATTCCCGAAGTTGACTCGCCAATGTGAACCTCATTCACTCCCTTAATTCTTCTAGTGTTCCTGAGTGATCGATTCCGTTGCTGGGAATTATCTGATTGTCGCTGGAAGAATTCCCAAATCTCTGATGCACTTTTTGACATTAGCTCTCCTCCACTTGTTGCCATTAGCCATTCTTGCACATTCGGCAATAATCCCTCCAAAAAGTATTGGCATTGGTGCCATTTCTCGTACCCATGATGTGGACACTTCAAGAGTAGCCCATTGAATCGCTCCCATGTTTCGAAAAATTGCTCGTCCTCTCTCTGGGTAAACTCCGAGATTTCCCTGCGAATAGCATTGGTTTTATGCACTGGGAAATATTTATTCAAAAATTTTGTTACCATTTGTTCCCATGATGAAATGCTATTGGCAGGCAATGTATTAAGCCATGAACGAGCTCTATCCTTTAAAGAAAATGGGAATAATCTAAGTTTAACATCATCATCTGAAAAATTTTCATATTTAAATGTTTGACAAATAGCATGAAAATCATTCAAATGATTATATGGGTCCTCATTTTCTAGGCCATAAAATGTGGGGAGACAATTTAGCACACTAGGTTTTAGTTCAAAGCTCCTAGCAGCTACATTTGGGTATCTTATGCATGATGTGCTCAAATTAGCTAAGGGACTAAAATAGTCCTTAAATGGCCTCTCCTGTGGTGCTTGTAAATCCATTCCAAATTTATTTTTAATGTGCTTTTGTGTGCGAAGTGTTTTCTCAAGTTCAAGGTCTATAGGTTCAAGATTAGGTAATAATGACCTACGACCATGCATGCAAAACAAATAAAATAAAAATAATGATGGAAACAAAACAAATAAAAATAAAGATGAGAACAAAACAAATAAAAATAAAGAAGAATGAGAAATTACGATACTAACCTTATTGCGCTATTACAACCTTACTATAAAAAATACACAAAAACAAATTCATGAAATAAATTAACTAAAAAGAATTCATAAGATAAACAAAAATTACAAAAAAAAATAAAATAAAATAAAATAACTTGAAAATTAAATTACAGAAATTTAAAGAAGAGAAAAAGAAAAGAAATACTAACCTCTAAATGCGGATTTACTTTTTTTTTTCTTTTTTTTTTTAATAATAAAAAAAAATACAAGAAAACAAATAAAAGAAATTATTCACAAAAATTAATTCTATGAATTAAAATTACTTACCTCCCGCAAAAACTTGTTGTGCAAATTTTAATGTACTCGCAAGCGCACGAATCTATTGTAGTACAGACTAATGGTGACGAGTGTCGATCCCACGAGGAGGTGGATTTTAATTATATGTAGAATTAATTTTGTAAATGGGTGGTTGGAATTGTGGTGGAAGTGATTTAAATTATCCTAAAATTGGAATTGAAATGGCGATAATAAATTCTAAAATTGGAATTGAAATGGCGAGAATAAATTGAAGAGAAATTCTATTAAATTGACGCACTTGGGTATCTGGATCCGTATCAACATGCATCATGGGCTAAATAATCCGTATTAATACCAATTAAATCATGAGGGGGGAATCCACACCTCATGAACCACGCTCTAATCAATATGGTGCTAAGGGCTTATCGTGCCAAATAATAATAACCTTGTACTAGAGGGCGGTGAAACCAAGGCGGTACTAGACAAGATTAGTATTATTTGTCGACGAGAAGTCAAAACATCCACAAAAACTAGAGGGAAGAGAAAATAAATTTACCAAATAAAGCCCATGACACATGTTGAGACTTCACCTTCAACCCAAGCTTGAAAGAAAATTAGCCACTCATGAACTAGGGCAAATGGAAATTTATTATATTACGAAGAAAATACAAGATGAAGAAGGAATTACAGAAAATGGAGTCAAAATTTTGATTCATGGATATCAAATTAGGGGTCTGAGGCCCTCTTTTTATTGATACATGGAGTTAATCATGGCCATCGGATTAAAACAGCTTTGGGCGCTCGAGTTGCGCCACGTCATCGATCCATCAGTGGTTTGATGGTGAAGCGATAACCAGTTTGACCGGGTGAATGCTTTGGTTGACAATAATCTGTGTGATGCATGTACCGTCGCGAGATTTTTCGTCCAGATATCTTTGCCGTCACCATAAAGCGATGCATAAGAATTTTAGTCCAACAAGACCGTGACACCTCATCGGTCAATGCCCGTCGCGGTCAATGCCACGTCATCGATCCGTCTATGTGAGCGGTGCGATGAAGCGATGCCGTACATGTGAATAGTATATGTGAAGTACCATTTTTCCTTTTATGCTCCTCCTAAGGTTTTCGACCGTCCTGAGTTCAAAAGTGATGTCCGTTTTTCCGTATGATCTCTCCTTTATTCTGAAATGACTATAATACCCCTAAAATACATAAAATACTTAATTAAAATCAAACACACATAATTAAATTGCAAGAAACTTAAATACATAAAAGTAAAGGTTGTTAGTAAGACTTGAAATGTAAAATGATGATTTTCTCCTTTATAAATATACATTTTCTAACACTCAACATTCGTCCGCCGTAAATGCCCAAAAAACGGGTGGGCTATAGCCTTGGAGGGAGGGGCTGGCCAACTTCGTTCGCCGGACTCGGAATGGGGCGAGACTTTGCGAGTGCCCTCCGTGTGCCAAAACTAGTCCGCGGGCACAGCCGCATCCAAAAATAATCGCCCGAAGGTCCCGTCCCCCGGTTCGTCCGCCGCAAAAATGCCCAAAAAACGGGTGGGCTATAGCCTTGCGGGGAGGGGCTGGCCAACTTCGTCCGCCGGACTCGGAATGGGGCGAGACTTTGCGAGCGCCCTCCGTGGGCCAAAAATAGGCCACGGGCACAGCCGCGCCCAAAAACAAGCGGCCTAAGATCCCGTCCCCAAGTTCGTCCGCCGCAAAAATGCCCAAAAAACGGGTGGGCTATAGCCTTGGGGAGAGGGGCTGGCCCACTTCGTCCGCCGGACTCGGAATAGGGCGAGACTTTGCAAGCGACCTCCGTGTGCAAAAAATAGGCCGCGGGCACAGCCGCGCCCAAAAATAAGCGCCCGAAGGTCCCGTCCCCAAGTTCGTCCACCGCAAAAATGCGCAAAAAACGGGTGGGCTATAGCCTTGGGGGGAGGGGTGGGCTATAGCCTAGGGGGGAGGGGCTGGCCAACTTCGTCCGCCGGACTCGGAATGGGGCGAGACTTTGCGAGCTCCCTCCGTGTGCCAAAAATATGCCGCGGGCACAGCCGCGCCCAAAAACAAGCGCCCGAAGGTCCCGTCCCCAAGTTCGTCCGCCGCAAAAATGCCCAAAAAATGGGTGGGCTATAGCCTTGGGGGGAGGGGCGGGCCAAATTCGTCCGCCGGAATCGGAATGGGGCGAGACTTTACGAGCGCCCTCCGTGTGCCAAAAATAGGCCGCGGGCACATCCGCGCCCAAAAATAAGCGCCCGAAGGTCACGTCCCCAAGTTCGTCCGCCGCAAAAATGCCCAAAAAACGGGTGGGCTATAGCCTTGGGGGGAGGGGCTGGCCCACTTCGTCCGCCGGACTCGGAATGGGGCGAGACTTTACGAGCACCCTCCGTGTGCCAAAACTAGGCCGCGGGCACAGCCGTACCCAAAAACAAGCGCCCGACTGTCCCGTCCCCAAGTTCGTCCGCCGTAAATGCCCAAAAAACGGGTGGGCTATAGCCTTGGAGGGAGGGGCTGGCCAACTTCGTCCGCCGGACTCGGAATGGGGCGAGACTTTGCGAGTGCCCTCCGTGTGCCAAAACTAGTCCGCGGGCACAGCCGCATCCAAAAATAATCGCCCGAAGGTCCCGTCCCCCAGTTCGTCCGCCGCAAAAATGCCCAAAAAACGGGTGGGCTATAGCCTTGCGGGGAGGGGCTGGCCAACTTCGTCCGCCGGACTCGGAATGGGGCGAGACTTTGCGAGCGCCCTCCGTGGGCCAAAAATAGGCCACGGGCACAGCCGCGCCCAAAAACAAGCGGCCTAAGATCCCGTCCCCAAGTTCGTCCGCCGCAAAAATGCCCAAAAAACGGGTGGGCTATAGCCTTGGGGAGAGGGGCTGGCCAACTTCGTCCGCCGGACTCGGAATACGGCGAGACTTTGCAAGCACCCTCCGTGTGCAAAAAATAGGCCGCGGGCAACGCCGTACCCAAAAATAAGCGCCCGAAGGTCCCGTCCCCAAGTTCGTCCACCGCAAAAATGCCCAAAAAACGGGTGGGCTGTAGCCTTGGGGGGAGGGGCTGGCCAACTTCGTCCGCCGGACTCGGAATGGGGCGAGACTTTGCGAGCGCCCTCCGTGTGCCAAAAATAGGCCACGGACACAGCCTTGCCCAAAAATAACCGCCCGAAGGTCCCGTCCCCAAGTTCGTCCGCCGCAAAAATGGCCAAAAAACGGGTGGGCTATAGCCTTGGGGGGAGGGGCTGGCCAACTTCGACCGCCGGACTCGGAATGGGGTGAGACTTTACGAGCGCCCTCCGTGTGCCAAAAATAGGCCGCGGTCACAGCCGCGCCCAAAAATAAGGGCCCGAAGGACCCGTCCCCAAGTTCGTCCACCGCAAAAATGCCCAAAAAACGGGTGGGCTATATCCTTGGGGGGAGGGGCTGGCCCACTTCGTCCGCCGGAATCGGAATGGGGCGAGACTTTACGAGCGCCCTCCGTGTGCCAAAAATAGGCCACGGGCACATCCGCACCCAAAAATAAGCTCCCGAAGGTCACGTCCCCAAGTTCGTCCGCCGCAAAAATGCCCAAAAAACGGGTGGGCTATAGCCTTGGGGGGAGGGGCTGGCCAACTTCGTCCGCCGGACTCGGAATGGGGCGAGACTTTACCAGCACCCTCCGTGTGCCAAAACTAGGCCGCGGGCAAAGCCGTACCCAAAAACAAGCGCCTGAAGGACCCTACCCCAAGTTCGTCCGCAAAATGCCCAAGCGGGTGGGCTATAGCCTTGGGGGGAGGGGTGGGCTATAGCCTTGGGGGGAGGGGCTGGCCAACTTCGTCCGCTGGACTCGGAATGGGGCGAGACTTTGCGAGCTCCCTCCGTGTGCCAAAAATAGGCCGCGTGCACAGCCGCGCACAAAATAAGTGCCCGAAGGTCCCGTCCCCAAGTTCGTCCGCCGCAAAATTGGCCAAAAAACGGGTGGGCTATAGCCTTGCGGGGAGGGGCTGGCCAACTTCGTCCGCCGGACTCGGAATGGGGCGAGACTTTGCGAGCGGCCTCCGTGCGCCAAAAATAGGCCGCGGCCACAGCCGCATCCAAAAACAAGTGCCCGAAGGTCCCGTCCCCAAGTTCGTCCGCCGCAAAAATGGCCAAAAAATGGGTGGGCTATAGCCTTGGGGGGAGGGGCTGGCCAACTTCGTCCGCCGGACTCGGAATGGGGTGAGACTTTGCGAGCTCCCTCCGTGTGCCAAAAATAGGCCGCGGGCACAGCCGCGCCCAAAAACAAGCGCCCGAAGGTCCCGTCCCCAAGTTCGTCCGCCGCAAATATGCCCAAAAAACGGGTGGGCTATAGCCTTGGGGGGAGGGGCTGGCCAACTTCGTCCGCCGGAATCGGAATGGGGCGAGACTTTACGAGCGCCCTCCGTGTGCCAAAAATAGGCCGCGGGCATATCCGCGCCCAAAAATAAGCTCCCGAAGGTCACGTCCCCAAGTTCGTCCGCCGCAAAAATGCCCAAAAACGGGTGGGCTATAGCCTTGGGGGGAGGGGCTGGCCAACTTCGTCCGCCGGACTCGGAATGGGGCGAGACTTTACGAGCACCCTCCGTGTGCCAAAACTAGGCAGCGGGCACAGCATTAAAACAAGCGCCCGAAGGTCCCGTCCCCAAGTTCGTCCGCCGCAAAAATGCCCAAAAAACGGGTGGGCTATAGCCTTGGGGGGAGGGGCTGGCCAACTTCGTCCGCCGGACTCGGAATGGGGCGAGACTTTGCGAGCGTCCTCCGTGTGCCAAAACTAGGCTGCGGGCACAGCCGCGTCCAAAAATAAGCGCCCGAAGGTCCCGTCCCCCAGTTCGTCCGCCGCAAAAATGCCCAAAAAACGGGTGGGCTATAGCCTTGCGGGGAGGGGCTGGCCAACTTCGTCCGCCGGACTCGGAATGGGGCGAGACTTTGCGAGCGGCCTCCGTGCGCCAAAAATAGGCCGCGGCCACAGCCGCATCCAAAAACAAGTGCCCGAAGGTCCCGTCCCCAAGTTCGTCCGCCGCAAAAATGGCCAAAAAACGGGTGGGCTATAGCCTTGGGGGGAGGGGCTGGCCAACTTCGTCCGCCGGACTCGGAATGGGGCGAGACTTTGCGAGCGCCCTCCGTGTGCCAAAAATAGGCCGCAGACACAGCCGTGCCCAAAAATAACCGCCCGAAGGTCCCGTCCCCAAGTTCGTCCGCCGCAAAAATGGCCAAAAAACGGGTGGGCTATAGCCTTGGGGGGAGGGGCTGGCCAACTTCGTCCGCCGGACTCTGAATGGGGCGAGACTTTGCGAGCTCCCTCCGTGTGCCAAAAATAGGGCGCGGCCACAGCTGTAGCAAAAACAAGCCCCGAAGGTCCAGTCCCCAAGTTCGTCCGCAAAAATGCCCAAAATACGGGTGGGCTATAGCCTTGGGGAGGCGGAGCCAACTTCGTCCGCCGGACTCGGAATGGGGCGAGACTTTGCGGCGCCCTCCGTGTGCCAAAAATATGCATGGCACAGGCGCCCAATAATAAGCCCCGAATTTCCCGTCCCCAAGTTCGTCCGCAAAAAGGCCCAAAAACGGGTGGGCTATAGCCTTGGGGGATGGGCTGGCCGTCCGCCGGACTCGGAATGGGGCGAATTTGGAGCCCTCCGTGTGCCAAAAATAGGCCACAGCACAGCAGCAAAAATAAGCCCCGAAGGTCCGTCCCCAAGTTCGTCCGCCGCAAAATGCCCAAAAAAGCGGGTGGGCTATAGCCTTAGGGGAGGGGCTGGCCAAGTTCGTCCGCGGACTCGGAATGGGGCGAGCCTCTGCGGCGCCCTCCGTGTGCCAAAAATAGGCCGCGGGCACAGCCGTACCCAAAAATAAGCCCACGAAGGTCCCGTCCCCAAGTTCATCCGCCGCAAAAATGCCCACAAAGCGGGTGGGCTATAGCCTTGGGGAGGGCTGGCCAACCGTCCGCGGACTCGGAATGGGGCAAGGCTTTGCGAGCGCCCTCCGTGTGCCAAAAATAGGCCCGGGAACAGCGTCGCCCAAAAATAAGCCCCGAAGGTCCGTCCCCAAGTTCGTCCGCCAAAAATGCCCAGCGGGTGGGCTATAGCCTTGGGGGGAGGGGCTGGCCAACTTCGTCCGCCGGACTCAGAATGGGGCGAGAATTTGCAAGCGCCCTCCGTGTGCCAAAAATAGGCCGCTGGTACAGCCGCGCCCAAAAATAAGCCCCCGAAGGTCCCGTCCCCAAGTTCGTCCGCCGCAAAAATGCCCAAAAAACGGGTGGGCTATAGCCTTGGGGGAGGGGCTGGCCAACTTCGTCCGCCGGACTCGGAATGTGGCGAGACTTTGCGAGCGCCCTCCGTGTGCCAAAAATAGGCCGGGGGCACTGCCGCACCCAAAAATATGCCCCCGAAGGTCCCGTCCCCAAGTTCGTCCGCCGCAAAAATGCCCAAAAAACGGGTGGGCTATAGCCTTGGGGGGAGGGGCTGGCCAACTTCGTCCGCCGGACTCGGAATGGGGCGAGACTTTTTGAGCGCCCTCCGTGTGCCAAAAATAGGCCGCGGGCTCAGCCGTGCCCTAAAATAAGCCCCCGAAGGTCCCATCCTTAAGTTCGTCCGCCGCAAAATTGCCCAAAAAACGGGTGGGCTATAGCCTTGGGGGGAGGGGATGGCCAACTTCTTCCGCCGGACTCGGAATGGGCCGAGACTTTGCGAGAACCCTGCGTGTGCCAAAAATAGGCGGCGGGCACAACCGCGCCCAAAAATAAGCCCCCGAAGTTCCCGTCCCCAAGTTCGTCAGCCGCAAAAATGTCCAAAAAACGGGTGGGCTATAGCCTTGGGGGGGGGCTGACCAACTTCGTCCGCCGGACTCGGAATGAAGGGAAACTTCGAGCACCCTCCGTGTGCCAAAAATAGGCCGGGCACAGCGCGCCAAAAATAAGGCCGAAGGTCCCGTCCCCAAGTTCGTCCGCCGCAAAATTGCCAAAAAAACGGGTGGGCTATAGCCTTGGGGGGGGGCTGACCAACTTCGTCCGCCGGACTCGGAATGGGGCGAGACTTTACGAGTGCCCTCCGTGTACCAAAAATAGGCCGCGGTCACAGCCGCACCCGAAAATAAGGCCCCGAAGGTCCCGTCCCCAAGTTCGTCCGAGAAAATGCCCAGCGGGTGGGCTATAGCCTTGGGGAGGCTGACCAACTCGTCCGCGGACTCGGAATGGGCGAGACTTTACGAGCGACCTCCGTGTGCCAAAAATAGGCCGTGGGCACAGCCGCGCCCAAAAATAAGCCCCCGAAGGTCCCGTCCCCAAGTTCGTCCGCAGCAAAAATGCCCAAAAAACGGGTGGGCTATAGCCTTGGGGGAGGGGCTGGCCAACTTCGTCCGCCGGACTCGGAATGTGGCGAGACTTTGCGAGCGCCCTCCGTGTGCCAAAAATAGGCCGCTGGTACAGCCGCGCCCAAAAATAAGCCCCCGAAGGTCCCGTCCCCAAGTTCGTCCGCCGCAAAAATGCCCAAAAAACGGGTAGGCTATAGCCTTGGGGGAGGGGCTGGCCAACTTCGTCCGCCGGACTCGGAATGTGGCGAGACTTTGCGAGCGCCCTCCGTGTGCCAAAAATAGGCCGGGGGCACTGCCGCACCCAAAAATATGCCCCCGAAGGTCCCGTCCCCAAGTTCGTCAGCCGCAAAAATGCCCAAAAAACGGGTGGGCTATAGCCTTGGGGGGATAGGCTGGCCAACTTCGTCCGCCGGACTCGGAATGGGGTAAGACTTTGCAAGCGCCCTCCGTGTGCCAAAAATAGGCCACGGGCACAGCCGCGTCCAAAAATAAGCCCCCGAAGGTCCCGTCCCCAAGTTCGTCCGCCGCAAAAATGCCCAAAAAACGGGTGGGCTATAGCCTTGGGGGAGGGCTGGCCATTCGATCCGCCGGACTCGGAATGGGGCGAGACTATGCGAGCACCCTCCGTGTGCCAAAAATAGGCCGCGGCACAGCCGTACCCAAAAATAAGCCCCCGAAGGTCCCGTCCCAAATTTCATCCGCCGCAAAAATGCCCAAAAAATGGGTGGGCTGTAGCCTTGGGGAGAATGCAGCCAACTTCGTCCGCGGTCTCGGAATGGGGCGAGACTTTGCGAGCGCCCTCCGTGTGCCAAAAATAGGCCGTGGGAACAGCCGAGCCCAAAAATAAGCCCCCGAAGGTCCCGTCCCCAAGTTCGTCCTCCGCAAAAATGCCCAGAAAACGGGTGGGCTATAGCCTTGGGGGGAGGGGCTGGCCCACTTCGTCCGCCGGACTCGGAATGGGGCGAGACTTTGCAAGCGCACTCTGTGTGCCAAAAATAGGCTGCGGGCATAGCCACGCCCAAAAATAAAGCCCCCAAAAGTCCCGTCCCCAAGTTCGTCCGCCGCAAAAATGCCCAAAAAACGGGTGGGTATAGCCTTGGGGGGAGGGGCTGGCCAACTTCGTCCGCCTGACTCGGAATGGGGCGAGACATTGCGAGCGCCCTCCGTGTGCCAAAAATAGGCCGTGGGTACAGCCGCGCCCAAAAATAAGCCCCCGAAGGTCCCGTCCCCAAGTTCGTCCTCATGAAAATGCCTGAGCGGGTGGGCTATAGCCTTGGGGAGGGGCTGGCCCACTCGTCCCGGACTCGGAATGGGCGAGACTTTGCAAGCGCACTCCGTGTGCCAAAAATTGCCGGCGGCACAGCCGCTCCCAAAAATAAGCCCCCGAAGGTCCCGTCCCCAAGTTCATCCGCCGCAAAAATGCCCAAAAAATGGGTGGGCTGTAGCCTTGGGGAGGAGTGCAGCCAACTTCGTCCGGTCTCGGAATGGGGCGAGACTTTGCGGCGCCCTCCGTGTGCCAAAAATATGCATGGCACAGCCGCGCCCAATAATAAGCCCCGAATTTCCGTCCCCAAGTTCGTCGCAAAAATGCCCAAAAGCGGGTGGGCTATAGCCTTGGGGGATGGGCTGGCCCGTCCGCCCCGGACTCGGAATGGGGCGAGAATTTGCGAGAGCCCTCCGTGTGCCAAAAATAGGCCACGCGCACAGCCGCGCCAAAAAATAAGCCCCCGAAGGTCCCGTCCCCAAGTTCGTCCGCAAAAATGCCCAAAAGCGGGTGGGCTATAGCCTTAGGGGGAGGGGCTGGCCAAGTTCGTCCGCCGGACTCGGAATGGGGCGAGACTCTGCGAGCACCCTCCATGTGCCAAAAATAGGCCGCGGGCACAGCCGTACCCAAAAATAAGCCCCCGAAGGTCCCGTCCCCAAGTTCATCCGCAAATGCCCAGCGGGTGGGCTATAGCCTTGGGGGGAGGGCTGGCCAACTTCGTCCGCCGGACTCGGAATGGGGCAAGACTTTGCGAGCGCCCTCCGTGTGCCAAAAATAGGCCCCGGGAACAGCGTCGCCCAAAAATAAGCCCCCGAAGGTCCCGTCCCCAAGTTCGTCCGCCGCAAAAATGCCCAGAAAACGGGTGGGCTATAGCCTTGGGGGGAGGGGCTGGCCAACTTCGTCCGCCGGACTCAGAATGGGGCGAGAATTTGCAAGCGCCCTCCGTGTGCCAAAAATAGGCCGCTGGTACAGCCGCGCCCAAAAATAAGCCCCCGAAGGTCCCGTCCCCAAGTTCGTCCGCCGCAAAAATGCCCAAAAAACGGGTGGGCTATAGCCTTGGGGGAGGGGCTGGCCAACTTCGTCCGCCGGACTCGGAATGTGGCGAGACTTTGCGAGCGCCCTCCGTGTGCCAAAAATAGGCCGGGGGCACTGCCGCACCCAAAAATATGCCCCCGAAGGTCCCGTCCCCAAGTTCGTCCGCCGCAAAATGCCCAAGCGGGTGGGCTATAGCCTTGGGGAGGGCTGGCCAACTCGTCCGCCGGACTCGGAATGGGGCGAGACTTTTCGAGCGCCCTCCGTGTGCCAAAAATAGGCCGCGGGCTCAGCCGTGCCCTAAAATAAGCCCCCGAAGGTCCCATCCTTAAGTTCGTCCGCCGCAAAATTGCCCAAAAAACGGGTGGGCTATTGCCTTGGGGGGTGGGGATGGCCAACTTCTTCCGCCGGACTCGGAATGGGCCGAGACTTTGCGAGAACCCTGCGTGTGCCAAAAATAGGCGGCGGGCACAACCGCGCCCAAAAATAAGCCCCCGAAGTTCCGTTCCCCAAGTTCGTCAGCCGCAAAAATGTCCAAAAGCGGGTGGGCTATAGCCTTGGGGGCTGACCAACTCCGCCGGACTCGGAATGAAGGGAAACTTCTGAGCACCCTCCGTGTGCCAAAAATAGGCCGTGGGCACAGCCGCGCCCAAAATAAGGCCGAAGGTCCCGTCCCCAAGTTCGTCCGCAGCAAAAATGCCAAAAAAACGGGTGGGCTATAGCCGTGGGGGGGGGGGCTGACCAACTTCGTCCGCCGGACTCGGAATGGGGCGAGACTTTACGAGGGCCCTCCGTGTGCCGAAAATAGGCCGCGTGCACAGCCGCGCCCAAAAATAAGCCCCCGAAGGTCCCGTCCCCAAGTTCGTCCGAGAAAATGCCCAGCGGGTGGGCTATAGCCTTGAGGGGCTGACCAACAAATCCGCCGGACTCGGAATGGGGCGAGACTTTACGAGCGACCTCCGTGTGCCAAAAATAGGCCGTGGGCACAGCCGCGCCCAAAAATAAGCCCCCGAAGGTCCCGTCCCCAAGTTCGTCCGCAGCAAAAATGCCCAAAAAACGGGTGGGCTATAGCCTTGGGG
Organism: Citrus mangshanensis; assembly: GCA_030449895.1. Lineage (NCBI taxonomy): Eukaryota > Viridiplantae > Streptophyta > Magnoliopsida > Sapindales > Rutaceae > Citrus > Citrus mangshanensis. The sequence continues at coordinate 157,334 of JASUUJ010000146.1, forward strand.
GGAGGGGCTGACCAACTTCGTCCGCCGGACTCGGAATGGGGCGAGACATTACGAACGCCCTCCGTGTGCCAAAAATAGGCCGCAGGCACAGCGGCACCCAAAAATAGGCCCCCGAAGGTCCCGTCCCCAAGTTCGTCCGCCGCTAAAATGCCCAAAAAACGGGTGGGCTATCGCCTTGGGGGGTGGGGCGGGCCCACTTCGTCCGCCGGACTCGGAATGGGGCGAGACTTTGCGAGCGCCCTCCGTGTGCCAAAAATAGGCCGCGGGCACAGCCGCGCCCAATAATAAGCCCCCGAATTTCCCGTCCCCAAGTTCGTCAGCCGCAAAAATGCCCAAAAAACGGGTGGGCTATAGCCTTGGGGGGATAGGCTGGCCAACTTCGTCCGCCGGACTCGGAATGGGGTAAGACTTTGCAAGCACCCTCCGTGTGCCAAAAATAGGCCACGGGCACAGCCGCGTCCAAAAATAAGCCCCCGAAGGTCCCGTCCCCAAGTTCGTCCGCCGCAAAAATGCCCAAAAAACGGGTGGGCTATAGCCTTGGGGGGATGGGCTGGCCAAGTTCGTCCGCCGGACTCGGAATGGGGCGAGACTATGCGAGCACCCTCCGTGTGCCAAAAATAGGCCGCGGCACAGCCGTACCCAAAAATAAGCCCCCGAAGGTCCCGTCCCAAATTTCATCCGCCGCAAAAATGCCCAAAAAATGGGTGGTAGCCTTGGGGAGGAGTGCAGCCAACCGTCCGCGGTCTCGGAATGGGGCGAGACTTTGCGAGCGCCCTCCGTGTGCCAAAAATAGGCCGTGGGAACCGCCGATCCCAAAAATAAGCCCCCGAAGGTCCCGTCCCCAAGTTCGTCCTCCGCAAAAATGCCCAGAAAACGGGTGGGCTATAGCCTTGGGGAGGGCTGGCCACTTCGTCCGCGGACTCGGAATGGGCGAGACTTTGCAAAAGCGCACTCTGTGTGCCAAAAATAGGCTGCGGGCATAGCCACGCCAAAAATAAAGCCCCCAAAGTCCCGTCCCCAAGTTCGTCAAAAATGCCCAAAAAACGGGTGGGTATAGCCTTGGGGGGAGGGGCTGGCCAACTTCGTCCGCCTGACTCGGAATGGGGCGAGACATTGCGAGCGCCCTCCGTGTGCCAAAAATAGGCCGTGGGTACAGCCGCGCCCAAAAATAAGCCCCCGAAGGTCCCTACCCCAAGTTCTTCCTCCGCAAAATGCCCCGGGTGGGCTATAGCCTTGGGGGAGGGGCTGGCCCACTTCGTCCGCCGGACTCGGAATGGGGCGAGACTTTGCAGCGCACTCCGTGTGTGCCAAAAATAGGCGGCGGCACAGCCGGACCCAAAAATAAGCCCCCGAAGGTCCCGTCCCCAAGTTCATCCGCCGCAAAAATGCCCAAAAAATGGGTGGGCTGTAGCCTTGGGGAGGTCTGGCCAACTTCCGCCGGTCTCGGAATGGGCGAGACATTGTGAGCGCCCTCCGTGTGCCAAAAATAGGATGCGGGTACAGCCGCGCCCAAAAATAAGCCCCGAAGGTCCCGTCCCCACGTTCGTCCGCCGTTAAATGGCCTAAATACCGGGTGGGCTCTCGCCTTGGGGGGAGGGGCTGGCCAACTTCGTCCGCCGGACTCGGAATGCGGCGAGACTTTACGAGCGCCCTCCGTGTGCCAAAAATAGGCTGCGGACACTGCCGTACCCAAAAATATGCCCCCGAAGGTCCCATCCCCAAGTACGTCCGCCGCAAAAATGCCCCAACGGGTGGGCTATAGCCTTGGGGAGGGGCTGGCCAGCCGTCCGCCGGACTCGGAATGGGGCGAGAATTTTCGAGCGCCCTCCGTGTGCCAAAAATAGGCCGCGGGCACAGCTGCGCCCAAAAATAAGCCCCCGAAGGTCCCGTCCCCAAGTTCGTCCGCCGCAAAATTGCCCAAGCGGGTGGGCTATAGCCTTGGGGAGGATGGCCAACTCCGCGGACTCGGAATGGGGCGAGACTTTGCGAGAACCCTCCGTGTGCCAAAAATGGCGGCGGGCACAACCACGCCCAAAAATAAGCCCCGAAGGTCCGTCCCCAAGTTCGTCCGCCGCAAAATGCCCAAAAGCGGGTGGGCTATAGCCTTGGGGGACGGGCGGAGCCAACAAATCCGCCGGACTCGGAATGGGGTGAGAATTTGCGAACGCCCTCCGTGTGCGAAAAATAGGCCGCGGGCACAGCCGCGCCCAATAATAAGCCCCCGAATTTCCCGTCCCCAAGTTCTTCATGCAAATATGCCCAAAAGCGGGTGGGCTATAGCCTTGGGGGATGGGCTGGCCAACCGTCCGCCGGACTCGGAATGGGCGAGACTTTGCGACACCCTCCATGTGCCAAAAATAGGCCACGGGCACAGCCGCGCCAAAAATAAGCCCCGAAGGTCCCGTCCCCAAGTTCGTCCTCCGCAAAAATGCCCGAAGCGGGTGGGCTATAGCCTTGGGGAGGGCTGGCCCACTCGTCCGCCGGACTCGGAATGGGGCGAGACTTTGCAAGCGCACTCCGTGTGCCAAAAATAGGCTGCGGGCACAGCCACGCCAAAAAATAAAGCCCCCAAAAGTCCCGTCCCCAAGTTCGTCCGCCGCTAAAATGCCCAAAAAACGGGTGGGCTATAGCCTTGGGGGGAGGGGCTGGCCCACTTCGTCCGCCGGACTCGGAATGGGGCGAGACTTTGCAAGCGCACTCCGTGTCCCAAAAATAGGCTGCGGGCATAGCCACGCCCAAAAATAAAGCCCCCAAAAGTCCCGTCCCCAAGTTCGTCCGCCGCAAAAATGCCCAAAAAACGGGTGGGTATAGCCTTGGGGGGAGGGGCTGGCCAACTTCGTCCGCCTGACTCGGAATGGGGCGAGACTTTGCAAGTGCCCTCCGTGTGCCAAAAATAGGCCGCGGGTACAGCCGCGCCCAAAAATAAGCCCCCGAAGGTCCCGTTCCCAAGTTCGTCCGCCGCAAAAATGCCCAAAAAACGGGTGGGCTATAGCCTTGGGGGGAGGGGCTGGCCAACTTCGTCCGCCGGACTCGGAATGCGGCGAGACTTTGCGAGCGCCCTCCGTGTGCCAAAAATAGGCTGCGGACACTGCCGCACCCAAAAATATGCCCCCGAAGGTCCCGTCCCCAAGTTCGTCCGCCGCAAAAATGCCCAGCGGGTGGGCTATAGCCTTGGGGAGGGCTGGCCAACAAATCCGCCGGACTCGGAATGGGGCGAGAATTTTGAGCGCCCTCCGTGTGCCAACAATAGGCAGCGGGCACAGCCGCACCCAAAATAAGCCCCGAAGGTCCCGTCCCCAAGTTCGTCCGCCAAATTGCCCCAGCGGGTGGGCTATAGTCTTGGGGGGAGGGGCTGGCCCACTTCGTCCGCCGGACTCGGAATGGGGCGAGACTTTGCAAGAGCACTCCGTGTCCCAAAAATAGGCAGCGGGAAAAGCCACGCCCAAAAATAAACCCCCCAAAAGTCCGTCCCCAAGTTCGTCATGAAAATGCCCAGCGGGTGGGTATAGCCTTGGGGGGAGGGGCTGGCCAACTTCGTCCGCCTGACTCGGAATGGGGCGAGACTTTGCAAGTGCCCTCCGTGTGCCAAAAATAGGCCGCGGGTACAGCCGCGCCCAAAAATAAGCCCCCGAAGGTCCCGTTCCCAAGTTCGTACGCCGCAAAAATGCCCAGCGGGTGGGCTATAGCCTTGGGGAGGGCTGGCCAACCGTCCGCCGGACTCGAATGCGGCGAGACTTTGCGGCGCCCTCCGTGTGCCAAAAATAGGCTGCGGACACTGCCGCACCCTTTTAAAAATATGCCCCGAAGGTCCACGTCCCCAAGTTCGTCCGCCAAAATGCCCAGCGGGTGGGCTATAGCCTTGGGGAGGGCTGGCCAACCGTCCGCCGGACTCGGAATGGGGCGAGAATTTTCAGCGCCCTCCGTGTGCCAAAAATAGGCAGCGGGCACAGCCGCACCCAGAAATAAGCCCCAGAAGGTCCCGTCCCCAAGTTCGTAAAATTGCCCAGCGGGTGGGCTATAGTCTTGGGGAGGATGGCCAACTCCGCCGGACTCGGAATGGGGCGATACTGCGAGAACCCTCCGTGTGCCAAAAATAGGTGGCGGGCACAACCGCGCCCAAAAATTATCCCGAAGGTCCGTCCCCAAGTTCGTCCGCGCAAAAATGCCCAGCGGGTGGGCTATAGCCTTGGGGGCGGGCGAGCCAACTCGTCCGCCGGACTCGGAATGGGGTGAGACTGCGAAACGCCCTCCGTGTGCCAAAAATAGGCGCGGCCACAGCCGCGCCCCCGAAGGTCCGTCCCCAAGTTCGTCCGCAAAAATGCCCCAGCGGGTGGCCTATAGCCTTGGGGGGATGGGCTGGCCAACTTCGTCCGCCGGACTCGGAATGGGGCGAGACTTTGCGAGCACCCTCCATGTGCCAAAAATAGGCCACGGGCACAGCCGCGCCCAAAAATAAGCCCCCGAAGGTCCCGTCCCGAAATTCGTCCGCCGCAAAAATGCCCAGAAAACGGGTGGGCTATAGCCTTGGGGGGAGGGGCTGGCCAACTTCGTCCGGACTCGGAATGGGCGAGACTGCGAGCACACTCCGTGTGCCAAAAATAGGCCACGGGCACAGCCGCGCCCAAAAATAAGCCCCGAAGGTCCGTCCCAGAAATTCGTCCGCCGCAAAAATGCCCAGCGGGTGGGCTATAGCCTTGGGGAGGGCTGGCCAACCGTCCGCGGACTCGGAATGAGGCGAGACTTTGCGAGCACCCTCCGTGTGCCAAAAATAGGCAGCGGGACCTTGGGTGCTTGTTTTTGTGCGCAGCTGTGCCCGGCCTATTTTGGCACACGGAGGCGCCGGAACCTTCTCGCCCCATTCCGAGTCCGGACGAAGTGGGCCAGCCCTCCCCCAAGTTTTGCCCACCCGTTTTTGGGCATTTTGCGAACATGGGGAGGGACCTCCCTTTTTCTGGGCGCGGTTGTCCCCATGGCCTATTTTTGGCAACGCAAATCTCCCCCATTCAGTCAGCGGCGGAAGAAGTTGGCGGCCTCTCCCAAGGCTATAGCCCTCCCGTTTTTAAGCATTTGCGGCGAACTTTTGGATCGGGACCTTGAGCGCTATTTTTTTGGGCGCGGCTTCCCGCGGCCTATTTTTCACTCACGGAGGCACTCACAAAGTCTCCCCATTCAGGAGTCGGCGGAAGAAGTTGGCCAGCCTCGCCCAAGGCTATAGCCCACCCTTTTGGGCATTTTGCGGCGGCGGGACCTTCAGTGCTGCCAGGCGCGGCTGTGGCGGCTATTTTTCGCTCACGGAGCGCTCACAAGTCTCACCCCATTCGAGTCGGCGGCCAGCCCTCCCGAGGCTATAGCCGTTTAGGCATTTGCGGCGGACGAGGGACCTTCGAGCTTATTTTTGGGCGGCTGTGCCACGGCCTATTTATGGCACTCGGAGCGCTGCAATGTCTCGTCCCATTCAGTCGGGCGAGCCAGCCCTGCTAGGCTATAGCCCACCGTTTTTGGCGCATTTTGCGGCGGGCGAGACCCAGGCGCTTGTTTTTGGTCGCGGCTTTACCGCAGCCTATTTTTTGCGAGTGCTGCGCAAAGTCTCACCCCATTCGATTCCGGCGAAGTGAGCCCCCTGCCCCCAAAGCTATAGCCCACCTGTTTTTGGGCATTTCGGCGGTTGCTGGGGCGGGACCTTGGCGATTATTTTGGGTGCGGCTGTACCCATGGCCTATTTTCTCACGGAGCGCTCACAAAGTCTTGCCCCATTCCGAGTCGGCGGACTACGTTTGCCAGCCCCTCCCCCCATAGCCACCCGTTTTTGGGCATTTTGCGGCGGAACATGGGGAGGGACCTTGGCACTTGTTTTTGTGCGGCTGTGCCGCGGCTATTTTGGCACACGGAGGGTGCCGAACCTTCTCGCCCCATTCCGAGTCCGGACGAAGTGAGCCAGCCCCTCCCCCAGATATAGCCCACCCGTTTTGGGCATTTGCGGCGAGGCAGAACCTTCTTATTTCTGGGTGTGGTTGTCCCGCTGGCCTATTTTTGGCACATGTAGGGCGCAAAGTCTCCCCATTCCGCGTCGGCGGAGCCCCCTCCCAAGGCTATAGCCCTCCGTTTTGGGCATTTTGCGGGGCGGGACCCCGCTTATTTTGGGCGCGGCTTTACCAGCGGCCTATTTTTTGCTCACGGAGGGCACTCACAAAGTCTCCCCATTCCGAGTCCGGCGAAGAAGTTGGCCAGCCCTCCACCCAAGGCTATAGCCCCTTTTTGGCCATTTTGCGGCGGACAGAGGGACCTTCAGTGCTTATTTTGGCGGCGGCTGTACCCGCTGCCTATCGCTCACGGAGGCGCTCACAAAGTCTCACCCCATTCCGAGTCCGGCGGTTGGCCAGCCTCCCAGGCTATAGCCCGCGTTTTTGGGCATTTTTGCAGGCGGACAATTTTGGGACAGGGACCTTCAGCGCTTATTTTGGCGCGGCTGTGCCACGGCTATTTCTGGCACTCGGAGGTGCTCGCAATGTCTCGTCCCATTCCCGGTCGAGCGGCCAGCCCTGCCCCAGGCTATAGCCCACCCTTTTTGGGAGAATTTTGCGGCCGAACTTGGGACCTTGGCGCTTATTTTTGGCGGCGCTGTGACCGTGGCCTATTTTTCGCACACGGAGCGCGCTGCAGCGTCTGCCCATTCCGAGTCAGCGGAGTTGGCCAGCCCTCCCGAGCTATAGCCCACCCGTTTTTGGGCATTTTGCGGCGAACTTGGGGCGGGACCTTCAGGGTCTTGTTTTTGGGCGTGGCTGTGCCCGCAGCTTGGCACACGGAGGGTGCTCGCAAAGTCTCGCCCCATTCCTAGTCCGGCGGACGAGGCCAGCCCCTCCCCCAAGGATATAGCCCACCGTTTTTGGGCATTTTGCGGCGGATGAACTTGGACCGGGCGCTTATTTTGGGCGTGGCTGTGCCCGTGGCCTATTTTGCACACGGAGGCGCTCACAAACTCTCGCCCCATTCGAGTCTGCGGACTAAGTTTGCCAGCCCTCCCCCAGGCTATAGCCCACCCGTTTTAGGCATTTTGCGGACGAACTGGCAGGGCGGGACCTTGGCACTGTTTTTGTGCGGCTGTGCCATGGCCTATTTTGCACACGGAGGCGCCCGGAACCTTCTCGCCCCATTCCGAGTCCGGGACAGTCGCCAGCCCTCCCCCAAGGATATAGCCTACCCGTTTTTGGGCATTTTGCGGCGGACGAACTTGGGGCGGGACCTTCGGGCCCTTATTTCTGGGCGCAGTTGTCCCAGCGGCCCTATTTTGGCACACGGAGGCGCTCGCAAAATCTCCCCCATTCGAGTCCGAGCGGAAGAAGTTGGCCCTCTCCCAAGGCTATAGCCCTCCGTTTTGGCATTTTGCGGCGGACGAACTTTTGGGGCGGGACCTTGGTGCTTATTTTGGGCGCGGCTGTGCTGCCTATTTATGGCACTCGGAGGCTCGCAATGTCTCGTCCCATTCCAGTCGGGCGGACGTTGGCCAGCCCCTGCCCCCAAGGCTATAGCCCACCCGTTTTTGGGCATTTTGCTGGCGAACTTGGGGCGGGACCTTCGGGCGCTTGTTTTGGTCGCGGCTTTGCCAGCGGCCTATTTTTGGCAGAGAGGTGCTGCAAAGTCTCACCCCATTCGAGTCCGGCGAAGTGGGCCAGCCCCCCCAAGGCTATAGCCCGTTTTTGGGCATTTTTGCGGTGGACGAACTTGGGGCAGGACCTTCGGTGCTTATTTGGGCGGCTGTGTCCACGGCCTATTTGCAAGCGGAGGGCAGTCGAAAAGTCTCGCCCCATTCCGAGTCCGGCGGACAGTTGGCCAGCCTCTCCCCCAAGGCTATAACCCACCGTTTTTGGGCATTTTTGCGGCGGACAAACATGGGGATGGGACCTTCGGACGCTTGTTTTGGGCGCGGCTGTGCTCGCTGCCTATTTTTAGCACACGGAGGTGCTCGCAAAGTCTCGCCCCATTCCGAGTCCGGCGGACGAAGTTGGCCAGCCCTCTCCCAGGCTATAGCCCACCAGTTTTGGGCATTTTTGCGGCGGATGAACTTACGGGCCAGGACCTTGGTGCTTGTTTTGTGCGTGGCTGTGCCCGCGGCTATCTTTGGCACACGGAGGCGCTCGCAAAGTCTCGCCCCATTCCGATTCCGGCGGACAGAAGTTGGCCAGCCTCCCGGCTATAGCCCACCCGTTTTTGGGCATTTTGCAGCGGACGAACTTGGGGATGGGACCTTCGCTTGTTTTGGACGTGGCTGTGCCCTCGGCCTATTTTTGGCACACAGAGGGCGCTCGCAAACTCTCATACCATTCCAGTACGGCGGACGAAGTTGGCCAGCCCCCTCCCCAGGCTGCATAGCCCACCCGTTTTTGGGCATTTTTGCGCGGACGAACTTGGGAGGACCTTCGGGCGCTTATTTTTGGGTGCGGCTATGCGTGCGGTCTATTTTGGCACACGGAGGGTGCTCGCAAAGTCTCGCCCCATTCCGAGTCCGTCGGACGAAGTTGTAGCCCTCCCCCAAGGCTATAGCCCACCCGTTTTTGGCATTTTGCGGCGGACGAACATGGAGATGGGACCATCGGGCACTTATTTTGGATGCGGCTGTGCCCGCTCCTATTTTTAGCACACGGAGGGCGATCGCAAAGTCTCGCCCATTCCGAGTCAGCGGACGAAGTTGGCCAGCCCCAGGCTATAGCCCACCCGTTTATTGGGCATGTTTGGCGGATGAACTTACGGACGGGACCTTGGTGCTTCTTTTGTGCGTGGCTGTGCCCGTGGCCTATCTTTGGCACACGGAGGCGCTGCAAAGTCTCGCCCCATTCGAGTCCGGCGGATGAAGTTGGCCAGCCCTCCCCCAAGGCTATAGCCCACCCCGTTTTTAGGGCATTTTGCGGACGAACTTGGGGACGGGACCTTGGCGCTTGTTTTTGGTCGCGCTTTGCCCGGCCTATTTTTGGCACACGGAGGGTGCTCGCAAAGTCTCACCCCATTCCGAGTCCGCGGGAAGTGGGCCAGCCCCTGCCCCCAAGGCTATAGCCCACCCGTTTTTTGGGCATTTTTTCGGTGGACGAACTTGGGGACCAGGACCTTGGTGCTTATTTTGGGCGCGGCTGTGTCCACGGCCTATTTTTGCAAACAGAGGGCAGTCGAAAAGTCTCGCCCCATTCCGAGTCCGGCGGACGTTGGCCAGCCTCTCCCAAGGCTATAACCCACCCGTTTTGGGCATTTTGCGGCGGACAAACATGGGGCGGGACCTTCGGCGCTTGTTTTGGGCGAGGCTGTGGTGGCGGCGTATTTTTGGCACACGGAGGGTGCTCGCAAAATCTCGCCCAATTCCGAGTCCGGCGGACGAGTGGGCCAGCCCTCCCCCAAGGCTATAGCCCACCCGTTTTTTGGGCATTTTTGCGGCGGACGAATTTTGGGACGGGACCTTCGGGTGCTTATTTTTGGGCGCGGCTGTGCCCACGGCCTATTTATGGAACTCGGAGGGCGCTCGCAATCTCTCGGCCCATTCCGAGTCGGGCGGACGAAGTGGGCCAGCCCCTGCCCCCAAGGCTATAGCCCACCCGTTTTTTGGGCATTTTTGCGGGGCGAACTTGGGGAGGACCTTCGGGTGCTTGTTTTTGGTCGCAGCTTTGCCTGCAGCCTATTTTTGGCACACGGAGGGTGCTCGCAGTCTCACCCCATTCCGATTCCGGCGGACAGAAGTGGGCCAGCCCCTGCCCCCAAGGCTATAGCCCACCCGCTTTTGGGCATTTTGGCGGACGAACATGGAGATGGGACCATCGGGCGCTTATTTTGGATGCGGCTGTGCCCGGCCTATTTTAGCACACGGAGGGCGATCGCAGTCTCGCCCCATTCCGAGTCCGGCGGACAGAAGTTGGCCAGCGCTCCCCTAAGGCTATAGCCCACCCGCTTTGGGCATTTAGGCGGACGAACTTGGGACGGGACCTTCGGGTGCTTGTTTTGGTCGCAGCTTTGCCCGCGGCCTATTTTTGGCACACGGAGGTGCTCGCAAATCTCACCCCATTCCGAGTCCGGCGGACGAAGTAGCCCCCGGCTATAGCCCACCCGTTTTTGGGCATTTTGCGGTGGGACGAACTTGGGACGGGACCTTTGGGTGCTTATTTTGGGCGGGCTGTGTCCGCGGCCTATTTTAAACGGAGGGCAGTCGAAAAGTGTCGCCCATTCCGAGTCCGGCGAGTTGGCCAACCTCTCCCCCAAGGCTATAACCCACCCGGGCATTTGCGCGGACAAACATGGGGACGGGACCTTCGGCGCTTGTTTTGGGCGCGGCTGTGCTCGCGGCCTAGTTTTGGCACACGGAGGGTGCTCACAAAGTCTCGCCCCTTTCCGAGTCCGGCGACGAAGTTGGCCAGCCCTCCCCAAGGCTATAGCCCACCCGTTTTTGGGAATTTTTTGGACGAATTTTGGGACGGGACCTTCGGGCGCTTATTTTTGGGCGCTGTGCCACGGCCTATTTATGGCACTCGGAGGGCGCTCACAATGTCTCGTCCCATTCCGGAGTCGGGCGGACGTGGCCAGCCTCGCCCAAGGCTATAGCCCACCCGCTTTTTGGAATTTTGCGGCGGACGAACCTGGGACGGGACCTTGGGCGCTTGTTTTGGTCGCTTTACCCATGCCTATTTTTGGCACACGGAGGGTGCTCGCAAACTCTCACCCCATTCCGATTCCGCGGACGAGTGGGCCAGCCCACGCCCAAAGCTACAGCCCACCCGCTTTTGGGCATTTTTGCGGGACAAACATTGGGACGGGACCTTCGGGCGACATTATTTTGGGTGCGGCTGTACCGCGGCACTATTTTCGCTCACGGAGGCGCTCACAAAGTCTCGCCTATTCCGAGTCCGGCTGGACGAGTTCGCGCCCCCGCTATAGCCCACCGTTTTTGGGCATTTTGCGGCGGGAAATTGGGGACGGACCTTGGGCGCTATTTTTGGGCGCGGCTATGCCCACGGCCTATTTTGGCACTTGAGGGCGCCAACGCGTCTCGCGCCATTCCGAGTCAGCAGACGAAGTTAGCCTCGCCCTGGCGGCTATAGCCCACCCGTTTTTGGGGCATTTTGGCGCTGGACGAAATTGGGACCGGGACCTTCGGGGGCTTTTTTTGGGCGCGGCTGTGTCCGCGGCCTATTTTTTGCAAACGGAGGGCAGTCGAAAAGTCTCGCCCATTCCGAGTCCGCGGACGGTTGGCCAGCCTCTCCCCAAGGCTATAACCCACCCGCTTTTTGGGCATTTTTGCGGTGGACAAACATGGGGACGGGACCTGGGCGCTTGTTTTGGGCGCGGCTGTGTTCGCCTATTTTTGGCACATGGAGGGTGCTCGCAAAGTCTCACCCCATTCTGATTCCGGGGAAGCCCCTGCCTCAAAGCTATAGCCCACCCGCTTTTGGGCATTTTTGCGGACAAACATTGGGACGCCAGGACCTTGACATTTTTGGGTGCGGCTGTACCGCGGCCTATTTTTCACACGGAGGGCGCCACAAAGTCTCGCCCCATTCCGAGTCCGCGGACGAAGTTCGCCAGCCTCCCCTCAAGGCTATAGCCCACCGGGGCATTTTCTGGATCTAAATTGGGACGGGACCTTCGGGCGCTTATTTTTGGCGCGGCTATGCCCACGGCCTATTTTTGGCACTTGAGGGCGCTCGCAACGCCTCGCGCCATTCCGAGTCGCAGACGGTTGGCCAGCCCCGCTTCAAGGCTATAGCCCACCCGCTTTGGGCATTTTGCGGTGGACGAACTTGGGACGGGACCTTCGGGTGCTTATTTTGGGCGCGGCTGTGTCCGCGGCCTATTTTTGCAAACGGAGGGCAGTCGAAAAGTCTCGCCATTCCGAGTCCGGCGGATTTTGGCCAGCCCTCCCCCAAGGCTATAGCCCACCCGCTTTTTGGGCATTTTTGCGGCGGATGAACTTACGGAGGACCTTGGTGCTTGTTTTTGTGCGTGGCTGTGCCCGCGCCTATCTTTGGCACACAGAGGGCGCCGCAAAGTCTCGCCCCATTCCGAGTCCGGCGGGATTGTGAGCCCGTCCCCCAAGGCTATAGCCCACCCGCTTTTTTGGGCATTTTTGCAGCGGACGAACTTGGGGATGGGACCTTCGGGCGCTTGTTTTGGACGCGGCTGTGCCTCGCCTATTTTTGGCACACAGGGCGCCGCAAACTCTCATACCATTCCGAGTACGGCGGACGAGTTGGCCAGCCCTCCCCAAGGCTATAGCCCACCCGCTTTTTCGGGCATTTTTGCGGGACGAACTTGGGGACGGACCTTCGGTGCTTATTTTTGGGTACGGCTATGTCTACGGTCTATTTTTGGCACACGGAGGGTGCACGCAAAGTCACGCCCCATTCCGAGTCCGTCGGACGAAGTTGGCCAGCCCCTCCCCCCAAGGCTATAGCCCACCCGCTTGGGCATTTTTACGGACGAAACATGGAGATGGGACCATCGGGCACTTATTTTTGATACGGCTGTGCCTGCGTGCCTATTTTTAGCACACGGAGGGCGATCGCAAATCTCGCCCCATTCCGAGTCCGCGGACGAGTTGGCCAGCCCTCCCCCAAGGCTATAGCCCACCCGCTTATCGGCATGTTTGGGGCGGATGAACTTACGATGGGACCTCGGTGCTTGTTTTTGTGCATGGCTGTGCCCGTGGCCTATCTTTGGCACACGGAGGGCGCTCACAAAGTCTCGCCCCATTCCGAGTCCGGCGGACGAAGTTGGCCAGCCCTGCCCACAAGGCTATAGCCCACCCGCTTTTGGGGCATTTTGCGGCGACGAACTTGGGACGGGACCTTCGGCGCTTGTTTTTGGTCGCGGCTTTGTCCGCCTATTTTACACACGGAGGGTGCTCGCAGTCTCACCCCATTCCAGTCCGCGGACGAAGTGGGCCAGCCCTCCCCCAAGGCTATAGCCCACCCGCTTTTTTGGGCATTTTTGCGGGACGAATTTTGGGACGGGACCTTCGGTGCTTATTTTGGGCGCGGCTGTGCCCACGGCCTATTTATGGCACTCGGAGGGCGCTCGCAATGTCTCGGTCCCATTCGAGTCGGGCGGACGAGTTGGCCAGCCTCGCCTCTAAGGCTATAGCCCACCCGTTTTGCGCATTTTGCGGACGAACTTGGGGACGGGACCTTCGGTGCTTGTTTTTGGTCGCGGCTTTGCCCGCAGCCTATTTTTGGCACACGGAGGGTGCTCGCAAAGTCTCACCCCATTCCGATTCCGCGGACGGGTGGCCAGCCTCGCCTTAAGGCTATAGCCCACCTGCTTTTTGGGGCATTTTGGGCGGACGAACATGGAGATGGGACCATCGGGCGCTTATTTTTGATGCGGCTGTGCCCGCGTCTATTTTTAGCACACGGAGGGCGATCGCAAAGTCTCGCCCCATTCCGGAGTCCGGCGGACGAGTTGGCCAGCCCTCCCCTAAGGCTATCGCCCACCCGCTTTTTTTTGACATTTTGCGGCGGACGAACTTGGGACGGACCTTCGGCACTTTTTTTTTGGGCGCGGCTGCCCAAGGCCTATTTTTGGCACACGGAGGGCGCCGTAAAGTTTCGCCCCATTCCGAGTCCGGCGGACGGCAGGCCAGCCCTCCCCCAAGGCTATAGCCCACCCGTTTTTTGGGCATTTTTGCGGCGGACGAACTTGGGGACGGGACCTTCGGGTGCTTGTTTTTGGTCGCGGCTTTGCCCGCAGCCTATTTTTGGCACACGGAGGGTGCTCGCAAAGTCTCACCCCATTCCGATTCCGGCGGACGAAGTGGGCCAGCCCCTGCCCCCAAAGCTATAGCCCACCCGTTTTTTGGGCATTTTTGCGGCGGACAAACATTGGGACGGGACCTTCGGGCGATTATTTTTGGGTACGGCTGTACCCGCGGCCTATTTTTCGCTCACAGAGGGCGCTCACAAAGTCTCGCCCCATTACGAGTCCGGCGGACAAAGTTCGCCAGCCCCTCCCCCCAAGGCTATAGCCCACCCGTTTTTTGGGCATTTTTGCGGCGGACGAACTTGGGGACGGGACCTTCGGGTGCTTGTTTTTGGTCGCGGCTTTGCCCGCAGCCTATTTTTTGCACACGGAGGGTGCTCGCAAAGTCTCACCCCATTCCGATTCCGGCGGACGAAGTGGGCCAGCCCCTGCCCCCAAAGCTATAGCCCACCCATTTTTTGGGCATTTTTGCGGCGGACAAACATTGGGACGGGACCTTCAAGGGCGATTATTTTGGGTGCGGCTGTACCACAAGGCCTATTTTTCGCTCACGGAGGGCGCCGCAACGCTTTCGCTGACATTCCGAGTCGGGCAGACGAAGTTGGCCAGCCCCGCCCAAGGCTATAGCCCCACCTGCTGGGGCATTTTTATGGCGGGCGGACGAACTTGGGGACGGGACCTTCGGCGCTTGTTTTTGGTCGCGGCTTTGCCCGCGCCTATTTTTGGCACACGGAGGGTGCTCGCAAACTCTCACCCCATTCCGAGTCCGGCGGATTTGGGAGCCAGCCTCGCCTCAAGGCTATAGCCCACCCGCTTTTTGGGCATTTTTGCGGTGGACGAACTTGGGGGGACCTTTCGGTTGCTTATTTTGGGCGCGGCTGTAACCGCGGCCTATTTTTTTGTACACAGAGGGCACTCAAAAGTCTCGCCCCATTCTCGAGTCCGCGGACGGTTGGCCAGCCTCCTCAAGGCACAGCCCACCCGCTTTTTGGGCATTTTGCGGCGGACAAACATGGGGACGAGACTGCTTATTTGGGCGTGGCTGTGCCCGCTGCCTATTTTGGCACACGGAGTGTGCTCGCAAAGTCTCGCCCCATTCCGAGTCCGGCGGACGAAGTTGGCCAGCCCTCTCCCCAAGGCTATAGCCCACCTGCTTTTGGGCATTTTTGCCATGACGAACTTGGGACGGGACTTTCGGGGTTATTTTGGCGTGGCTGTGCCCAAGCTGCCTATTTTTGGCACACGGAGGTGCTCTGCAAAGTCTCGCCCCATTCCGAGTCCGGCGGATTGGCCAGCCCCTCCCAAGGCTATAGCCCACCTGCTGGGCATTTTTGCGCTGACGAACTTGGGGACGTGGACCTTCGGGGGCTTATTTTGGGCGCGGCTGTGCCTGGGCCTATTTTTGGCACACAGAGGGCGCCTGAGTCTCGCCCATTCCCGAGTCCGGCGTTATTTTTGGATGCGGCTGTGCCTGCGGCCTATTTTTAGCACACGAGGGCGGCAGTCT
This sequence comes from Citrus mangshanensis, assembly GCA_030449895.1. Taxonomy (NCBI): domain Eukaryota; kingdom Viridiplantae; phylum Streptophyta; class Magnoliopsida; order Sapindales; family Rutaceae; genus Citrus; species Citrus mangshanensis. Next base: position 172,566 of record JASUUJ010000146.1, read on the forward strand.
CGCCCATTCCGAGTCCGCGGACGGTTGGCCAGCCCCACCCCTGCAAGGCTATAGCCCACCCGCTTATCGGGCATGTTTCGGATGAACTTACGGACGGGACCTTCGGTGCTTTTTTTGTGCGTGGCTGTGCCTGTGGCCATCTTTGGCACACGGAGGGCTGAAAGTCTCGCCATTCCGAGTCCGGGCGGATGAAGGCCAGCCTCCTCCCCAAGGCTATAGCCCACCCGCTTATTGGGCATGTTTCAGGGCGGATGAACTTACGGACGGGACCTTCGGTGCTTGTTTGCGTGGGCTGTGCCCGTGGCCTATCTTTGGCACACGGAGGGCCACAAAGTGTCTCGCCCATTCCGAGTCCGGCGGATTTGCGAAGTGGCCAGCCCTGCTCCCCAAGGCTATAGCCCACCCGCTTTTGGGCATTTTCAAGGGTGGACGCACCTTGGGGTGGGACCTTCGGGGTCTTATTTTGGGCGCTGTGCCTGCGGATATTTTTGGCATGGAGGGCGCCGCAAAGTCTCGCCCATTCCGAGTCCGCGGACGGTGGGGCCAGCCCCTCCCCAAAGGCTATAGCCCACCCGCTTTTTTGGGCATTTTGCCATGGGACGCAACTTGGGGACGTGGACTTTGGGGGTTATTTGGGCGCGCTGTGCCCGTGACTCTAATTTGCACACGACACCGCCGCAAGTCTCGCTGAATTCCGAGTCCGTGACGGTTGGCCAGCCCCACCCCAAGGCTATAGCCTACCCGCTTTTGTGGCCTTTTTCCGCTGGACGGTCTTGCGCCGGCCGCTAGTTATTTTTAAGGCCAAAGCTCATTATTTTTGCACACGGAGGCCAGAGAAAGTATCGCGCATTCCGAGTCCGCGGACGGTTGGCCAGCCCCACCCACCAACGCTTATAGCCCACTCGCTTTTTAGGGCCTTTTTCCGCTGGACGAACTTGGCGCCCGGCCTTCGGAGGTTATTTTTGGGCGCCCGCGTGCTATTTACACACGGAGGCCGCCGTGAAACTCTCGCGCCATTCCGAAGTCCGGCAGACGGTTGGCCAGCTCCCACCCCCAACGCTATAGCCCACTCATTTTTGTGGCCTTTTTCCGCTGGATTTAACTTGGCGCCCTGACTGGCGGTGTATTTTTTATGCGCGCTGTGCCGCGTCTATTTTTGGCACACGGAGGCCTCAAAAAGTATCGCGGCATTCCGAGTCCGCGAAAAGAAGTTGGCCAGCCCTACCCCAACGCTATAGCCCACTCTGCTTTTGTTTCCTTTTTCCGCTGACAAACTTGGCGCCCGCCTCGGGAGGTTATTTTTGGGTGCTGCTGTGCCCAAGCGCCTCTTTTGGCACGGGAGGCCGCCGCAAAGTCTCGCCATTCCGAGTCCGGGCGGACAGTTGGCCAGCCCCACCCCCAAGGCTATAGCCCACCCGCTTTTGTGGCCTTTTTCCGCTTGACGAACATGGCGCCTGGCCTTCGGGCGGTTATTTGGGCGCGGCTGTGCCGCGCCTATTTTTGGCACACGGAGGTCAAGCTGCAAAGTCTCGCGCCATTCCGAGTCCGCGACGAAGTGGGCCAGCCCCACCCCCAAGGCTATAGCCCACCCGCTTTTCCGCCTTTTCCGCTGGATCTTGCGCCCGGCCTTCGGCGGTTATTTTGTGCGCGGCTGTGCCCGCAGCCTATTTTTGGCATCGCGGAGGCTGCTCGCAAAGTCTCGCGCCATTCCGAGTCCGCGGACGGTTGGTCAGCCCCACCCCCAATGCTATAGCCCCACTGTTTTTGTGGCCTTTTTCCGCTGACGAACTTGGCGCCCGCCTTCGGTGGTTATTTTGGGCGCGGCTGTGAACGCGCCTATTTTTGGCACACGGAGGCCGCCGCAGTCTCACGCCATTCTGAGTCCGCGGATGTTGGCCAGCCCCACCCTCTGAAGGCTATAGCCTCACCCGCTTTGTGGCCTTTTTCCGCTGCACGAACTTGGCGCCCGCCTTCGGGCGGTTATTTTTGGGTGGCTGTGCCCGCTGCGTCTATTTTTGGCACACGGAGGATGCTCGCAAAGTCTCGCGCCATTCCGAGTCCGCGGACGAAGTTGGCCAGCCCCAGCCCCTTAAGGCTATAGCCCACCCATGCTTGTGGCCTTTTTCAGCTGCACGAACTTGGTGCCCCGCCTCGGGTGGTTATTTTTGGGCGCGGCTGTGCCTCGCTGCCTATTTTTGGTACACGGAGGCCGCCGCAAAATCTCGCGCCATTCCGAGTCCGCGACGAAGTTGGCCAGCCCCACCCCCAAGGCTATAGCCCACCCGCTTGTGGCCTTTTTTCCGCTGGACGACTTGCGCCCGCCTTCGGCGGTTATTTTTGGGCGCGGCTGTGCCTGTTTATTTTTTGGCACACTGAGGACGCCACAAAGTCTCGCGCCATTCCGAGTTCGGTGGACGAAGTTTTCCAGCCCCACCCCCCAAGGCTATAGCCCACCCGTTTTTCTGGCCTTTTTCCGCTGGACGAACTTGGCGCCCCGGCCTTCGGGTGGTTATTTTTAGGCGCGGCTGTGAACACGGCCTATTTTTAGCACACGGAGGCCGCTCGCAAAGTCTCACGCCATTCCGAGTCCGGAGGACGAAGTTGGCCAGCCTCCCTTCTAAAGCAGCTATAGCCCACCCGCTGTGGCCTTTTTCCGCTGCACGAACTTGGCGCCCTGCCTCGGCGGTTAATTTTAAGCAACAGCTCATGGGCCTATTTTTGGCACACGGAGGATGTTCGCAGTCTCGCCATTCCGAGTCCGGCGGACGAAGTTGGCCAGCCCCACCCCCAGGCTATAGCCTTCACCTGCTTGTGGCCTTTTCCACTGCATGAACTTGGCGCCCCGGCTTCGGGTGGTTATTTTTGGGCGCGGCTGTGCGGCCTATTTTGGGCACACGGAGGCCGCCGCAGTCTCGCGCCATTCCGAGTCCGGCGTTTAAGTTTGCCAGCCCCACCCCCAAGGCTATAGCCCACCCGGGTGGCCTTTTTCCGCTGCACGAACTTGGCGCCGCGTCTCGGGCGGTTATTTTGGCGCGGCTATTTTTTGTACACGGAGGCCGCCACAAAATTCTACATTCCGAGTCCGCGGATTTGCCGCCCACCCCCTATATAGCCCACCCGCTTTTGTGGCCTTTTCCGCTGGACGACCTCGCCCGGCCTTCGGCGGTTATTTTGGCTGTGCCCGCTGCCTATTTTTTTGGCACACGGAGGGCGCCACAAAGTTCGCGCCATTCCGAGTCCGGGCGGACGTTTGCCAGCCCCACCCCTGGCTATAGCCCACCCGCTTTCCCTTTTTCCGCTGGACGAATTTCTTGCGCCCGCCTTCGGCGGTTATTTTGGTGTGCTCCATTTTTGGCACACGGAGGCCGCCGCAATGTCTCGCGCATTCCGAGTCCGCGGACGAATTTGGCCAGCCCCACCCCAAGGCTATAGCCCACCCGCTTTTGTGGCCTTTTTCCGCTGGACGAACTTGGCGCCTGCCTTCGGGTGGTTACGGCTGTGTCCGCAGCCTCTTTTGGCACGGAGGCCACTGCAGTCTCGCGCCATTCCGAGTCCGGGCGGACGAAGTTGGCCAGCCCCACTGCTATAGCCCACCCGCTTTTGTGGCCTTTTTCCGTTGGACGAATTGACGCCCGGCCTTTCGGCGGTTATTTTTGGGCGCGCTGTGACCACGGCCTATTTTTGGCACACGAGGCCGCTGCAACGCCTCGCGCTGCTCCGAGTCCGGCGGACGAAGTTGGCCAGCCCCACCCCCAAGGCCAGCAGCCCACCCGCTTTTGGGCCTTTTTCCGCCTGCACGAACTTGGCGCCCGCCTTCGGGTGGTTATTTTTGCGACTTGTGCCCGCGGCCTCTTTTTTTACATCATGGAGGCCGCTCAGAAAGTCTCGCGCCATTCGAGTCTGGCGGACGACGTGGGCCAGCCCCACCCCCCAAGGCTATAGCCCACCCGTTCTTGGTCCCCTTTTCCGCTGGACGACCCTCGCGCCCCGGCCTTCGGGCGGTTATTTTTGGGAGCGGCTGTGCCCGTGGCCTATTTTTGGCACACGGAGACCGCCAGAAAGTCTCGCGCCATTCCGAATCTGACGGCGACGTAAGGGCCAGCCCCACCCCCAAGGCTATAGCCCACCTGCTTTTGTGGCCTTTTTCACGCTGCACGAACCTCATGGCGCCCGCCTTCGGTGGTTATTTTTATGGGCTGCTGTGCTCTGCCTATTTTTGCAACACACGGAGGCCGCCGCAGTCTCAAGCGCCATTCCGAGTCCGGCGGACGAAGTTGGCCAGCCCCACCCCCAATGCTATAGCCCACCCGCTTTTGTGGCCTTTTTCCGCTTGGACGAACTTGCCCCGCTTCGGGAGGTTATTTTGGGAGCTGTGCCCGTGGCCTATTTTTGGTACACGGAGGCCGCCAGAAGTCTCGCGCCATTCAATCCGCGATTTAGTGGCCAGCCCCACCCCCAAGGCTATAGCCCACCCGCTTTTGTGGCCTTTTTCTGCTGGACGAACTTGGCGGCCCGGCTTTCGGGTTATTTTTGACGCTGCTGTGCCCGCGCTTATTTTTATACATGGAGGCCGCCGCAAAGTCTTGCACTATTCCAGTCCGCGACGAAGTTTGCAGCCCCACCCTCAAGGCTATAGCCCACCCGTATTTGTGGCCTTTTTCCGGCTGATTTAACTTGACGCCCCCGACTGGCGGTTATTTTTAAGGGCGCGGCTGTGCCCGCGCTCTATTTTTGGCACACGAAGGTCCGCTTCGCAACGCCTCGCGCCATTCCGAGTCCGGGGACGATTTAGTTGGCCAGCCCCACCCTGCTATAGCCCACCCTTTTTGTGGCCTTTTCCGCTGCACGAACTAATGGCGCCCGGCCTCGGGTGGTTATTTTTGGTGCGGCTGTGCCTCCTTTTTACACGTGGAGGCCGGGCCGCAAAGTCTCGCGCTATTCCGAGTTCGCGAACGAAGCTAGCCAGCCCCACCCCCAAGCTGTTATAGCCCACCCGCTTTTGTGGACTTTTGCCGCTGACGAATCTTGGCGCCCGGCCTTATTTTGGGCGGCTGTGCCCGGGCGCTCTTTTGGCACACGAAGGCCGCCGCAGTATCGCGCTATTCCGAGTCCGAGGACGGTTGGCTGGGCCGCAGCCCCCAACGCTATAGCCCACTGCTTGTGGCCTTTTCCGCTGGACGAATCTTGGCGCCCCAGCCTTCGGTTTTTGGGCGGCTGTGCCCGCGCCTATTTTTGGCACACGGAGGCCACTCGCAGTGTCGCACCATTCCGTGTCCGCGGACGGTTGGCCAGCCCAACCCCCAAGGCTATAGCCCACCCGCTTTTGTGGCCTTTTTCCGCTGGACGAACTTGGCGCCCGGCTCGGCGGTTATTTTGGCTGTGCCCGCGCCTATTTTTGGCACACGGAGGCCGCCGCAACGCCCTCGCTATTCCAGTCCGCGGATTTGCGGTTGGCCAGCCCCACTCCCCGGCTATAGCCCACTGCTTTTGTGGCCTTTTTCCGCTGGACGAACTTGGCGCCCGGCCTTCGGGTGGTTATTTTATGTGCGGCTGTGCCCGCGCCCTCTTTTTTGGCACGTGGAGGCCGCCTGCAATGTCTCGCCATTCCGAGTCCGGGCGGCGGACGGTTTGCCAGCCCCACCCTCAGCATATAGCTCCACCCGCTTTTGTGGCCTTTTTTCTGCTGGACGAACTGGCGCCCGGCTGGTGGTTATTTTTGGGTGCGTTGTGCCCGCGGTTTATTTTTGGCACATGGAGGCCACTCGCAAAGGCTCCCGCCATTCCGAGTCCGGCGGACGAAGCGGGCCAGCCCCAGCCCCTAAGGCTATAGCCCACCCGTTTTGTGGCTTTTTTTCCGCTGGACGAATTTGCGCCCGCCTTCGGGCTGTTATTTTTGGCGCGGCTGTGCCCGCCTATTTTTGCACACGGAGGCCACTTCCGCAAAGTCTCGCCATTCCGAGTCCGCGGACGAAGCGTTGGCCAGCCCCACCCCAATGCTATAGCCCACCCGCTTTTGTGGCCTTTTTCCGCTGGACGAACTTGCGCCCGCCTTCGGTGGTTATTTTTGGGTACGGCTGTGCCCGCAGCCTCTTTTCGCACGTGGAGGCCGCTGCAAAATTCGCATGCCATTCCGAGTCCGGCGGATTTAGTTGGCCAGCCCCACCCCCAGGCTATAGCCCACCCGCTGTGGCCTTTTTCCGCGGGAAGAACTTGGCGCCCGCCTTCGGTGGTTATTTTGGGCGCGGCTCTGCAAGCTCTCTTTTTTTGGCACGTGAGGCCGCTCGCAAAGTCTCGCGCATTCCGAAGTCCGGGCGGACGGTTGGCCAGCCCCACTCCCCTAATACTATAGCCCACCCGTTTCAGGCCTTTTCCGCTGGACGAACTTGGCGCCGGCCTTGGGCGATTATTTTTGCGCGGCTGTGCCCTGCCTATTTTTGCACACGGAGGCCGCCAAATGTCTCGCGCCATTCCGTGTCCGGCGGACGGTTTACTTCAGCCCCACCCTCAGGCTATAGCCCACCCGCTTTTGTGGCCTTTTTTTCTGCTGGACGAACTTGGCGGCCCGGCTGGTGGTTATTTTTTTGGGCGCGGCTGTGCCCGCGTATATTTTTGGCACATGGAGGCCACTCGCAAAGGCTCCCGCCATTCCGAGTCCGGCGGATGCGGGGGCCAGCCCCAGCCCCCAAGGCTATAGCCCACCCATGCTTTTGTGGCTTTTTCCGCTGGACGAATTTGGCGCCCGCCTTCGGCTGTTATTTTTGGGCGCGGCTGTGCCTGCGGTCTATTTTTGCACACGGAGGCCGCCGAAAGTCTCGCGCCATTCCGAGTCCGGACGGACGAAGTAGGCCAGCCCCACCCCCAATGCTATAGCCCACCCGCTTTGTGGCCTTTCCGCTGGACGAACTTGGCGCCCGGCCTCGGGTGGTTATTTTGGGTACGGCTGTGCCCGCGGCCTCTTTTGGCACGTGGAGGCTCGCAAAATCTCGCGCCATTCCGAGTCCGGACGGCGGGCCAGCCCCACCCCCAAGGCTATAGCCCACCCGCTTTTGTGGCCTTTTTCCGCGGAAGAACTTGGCGCCCGGCCTTCGGGTGGTTATTTTTGGGCGCGGCTGTACGCCTCTTTGGCACACGGAGGCCGCCGCAAAGTCTCGCGCTATTCCGAGTCCGGGCGGACGGGTTGGCCAGCCCCACTTCAATACTATAGCCCACCTGCTTTTTGTGGCCTTTTTCCGCTGACGAACTTGGCGCCGGCCTTCGGGCGGTTATTTTGGGCGCTGTGCCTGCTGGCCTATTTTTGCACACGGAGGCCGCTCGAAATGTCTCGCGCATTCCGTGTCCGGCGGATTGCTTACCAGCCCCACCCTCAAGGCTATAGCTCACCCGCTTTTGTGGCCTTTTTCGCTGGACGAATCCCATTGGCGCCCGGCCTTCAAGGCTTATTTTGGCACGCTGTGCCCGTGGCCTCTTTGGCACACGGAGGCCGCCGCAGTCTTCGCCCATTCCGAGTCCGCGATTTTGGCCAGCCCCACTTCAATACTATAGCCCACCCGTTTTTGTGGCCTTTTTCCGCTGGACGAATTTGGCGCCTGGGCCTTCGGGCATTTATTTTTGAGCGCGGCTCTTCCCGCGGCCTATTTTTGGCACACGGAGGCCACTCGAAAAGTCTCGCACCATTCCGAGTCCGGCGGACGAAGTTGGCCAGCCGCAGCCCCCAACGCTATAGCCCACTCGTTTTTGTGGCCTTTTTCCGCTGGACGAACTTGGCGCCCCGGCCTTCGGGCGGTTATTTTTGGGCTGTGCCCGCGCTCATTTTCTGCTCACGGAGGCTTCGCAAAGTCTCGCCATTCCAGTCCGGCGGACGGTTGGCCAGCCCACCCCCGGCTATAGCCCACCCGCTTTTTGTGGCCTTTTTCCGCTGGACGGTTGGCGCCCGGCCTTCGGGTGGTTATTTTTGCGCGGCTGTGCCCGTGGCTTATTTTTTTGGCACACGGAGGCCGCTCGCAAGGCTCGTGCCATTCCGAGTCCGGGGCAGATTTAGTGGGCCAGCCCCACCCCGCAAGGCTATAGCCCACCTGCTTTTGTGGCTTTTTTCCGCTGGATGAACTTGGCCCCGGCCTCGGGATGTTATTTTTGGGCGCGGCTGTGCCTCGCTGCTTATTTTTACACACGGAGGTTGCCGCAAAGGCTCGCGCCATTCCGAGTCGGACGGCGGGCCAGCCCCAGCCCCCAAGGCTATAGCCCACCCGTTGTTGTGGCTTTTTTCCGCTGGACGAACTTGGCGCCCCGGCCTTCGGGCTGTTATTTTTCGTCATGGCTGTGCGAGCAGCCTATTTTTGGCACACGGAGGCCGCTCGCAAAGTCTCGCGCCATTCCGGGTCCGGCGGACGAAGTTGGCCAGCCCCACCTCCCTATGCTAAAGCCCACCCGTTTTTGTGGCCTTTTTCCGCTGGACGAACTTGGCATCCCGGCCTTCGGGTGGTTATTTTTGGTTGCGGCTGTGCCCGCGGCCTCTTTTTGGCACACGGAGGCCACTCGAAAAGTCTCGCACCATTCCGAGTCCGGCGGACGAAGTTGGCCAGCCGCAGCCCCCAACGCTATAGCCTACCCGTTTTTGTGGCCTTTTTCCGCTGGACGAACTTGGCGCCCGGCCTTATTTTTGGCGCGGCTGTGCCTGCGGCCTATTTTCTGCTCACGGAGGCTTCTCACAAAGTCTCGCGCCATTCCGAGTCCGGGCGGACGAAGTTGGCCAGCCCCCACCCCTGCTATAGCCCACCCGTTTTTGTGGCCTTTTTCCGCTGGACGAACTTGGCGCCCGGCCTTCGGTGGTTATTTTGGGCTGCTGTGCCCGCGTGGCTTATTTTGGCACACGGAGGCTTCAAAGGCTCGCCATTCCGAGTCCGCAGACGAAGTGGGCCAGCCCCACTCCCGCAAGGCTATAGCCCCACCTGCTTTTGTGGCTTTTTTCCGCTGGATGAACTTGGCGCCCTGCCTTCGGGATGTTATTTTGGGCGCGCTGTGCCCGCGGTTTATTTTCTGCACACGGAGGCCGCTCGCAAAGGCTCGCGCCATTCCGAGTCCGGCGGACGGCGGGCCAGCCCCAGCCTCAAGGCTATAGCCCACCCGTTGTTGTGGCTTTTTCCGCTGGACGAACTTTGGCGCCCGCCTTCGGGCTGTTATTTTTCGTCATGGCTGTGCGAGCAGCCTATTTTGACGGAGGCCGCCGCAAAGTCTCGCGCCATTCGGTCCGGCGGACGGTTAGCCAGCCCCACCTCCTATGCTAAAGCCCACCCGCTTTTGTGGCCTTTTTCCGCTGGACGAACTTGGCATCCCGGCCTGGTGGTTATTTTTGTTTGGCGGCTGTGCCTCTTTTTGGCATCGTGGAGGCCGCCGCAGTCTCGCAATTCCCGAGTCCGGCGGACGAAGTTGGCCAGCCTCACCCCCAAGGCTATAGCCCACCCGCTTTTGTGGCCTTTTTCCGCTGGACGACTTGGCGCCTGCCTTCGGGCGGTTATTTTTGGGCAAGGCTGTGCGAGCGCCTATTTTTGGCACACGGAGGCCGCTCGCAGTATCGCGCCATTCCGAGTCCGGACGAAGTTGGCCAGCCCCACCCCCGATGCTATAGCCCACCCGCTTTTGTGGCCTTTTTCCGCTGGACGAACTTGCGCCCGGCCTTCGGGTGGTTATTTTTGGCCACGCTGTGCCCGCGGCCTCTTTTTGGCACACGGACTCCGCCGCAAAGTCTCGCGCCTTTCTGAGTCCGCGGACTTGGCCAGCCCCACCCCCAAGGCTATAGCCCACCCGCTTTTGTGGCCTTTTCCGCTGGACGAACTTGGCGCCCGCCTCGGGTGGTTATTTTAGACGCGGCTGTGTCCGTGGCCTATTTTGGCACACGGACTCGCCGAAGTCTCGCGCCCTGAGTCCGGCGACGAGTTGGCCAGCCCCACCCCCTGCTATAGCCCACCCGCTTTGTGGCCTTTTTCCGCTGGGCGAACTTGGCGCCCGGCCTTCGGGTTATTTTGGGCGCAAGCTGTGCCTATTTTTGGCACACGGAGGCCGCCTCGCAAAGTCTCGCGCCATTCCGAGTCTGGCGGACGGCAGGCCAGCCGCAGCCCCCAACGCTATAGCCCACCGCTTTTGTGGCCTTTTCCGCTGGACGACCCTGGCGCCCGGCCTTCAAGGGCGGTTATTTTAGGACGCGCGGCTGTGTCCGTGGCCTATTTTTGGCACACGGACTCCGCCGCAGTCTCGCGCCATTCTCGAGTCCGGGCGGTTGGCCAGCCCCAACCCCAAGGCTATTGCCCACCCGTTTTTGTGGCCTTTTTCCGCTGGACGAATCTTGGCGCCCGGCCTTCGTGGCGGTTATTTTTGGGCGCGGCTCTGCCCGCGGCCTCTAATTTTGGCATACGGAGGCCGCTTGCAAAGTCTCGCGCCATTCCGAGTCCGGCGGACGGTTGGCCTGCCTTATCCCCAAGGCTATAGCCCACCCGTTTTGTGGCCTTTTTCCGCTGGACGAACTTGGCGCCCGGCCTTGGGCGGTTATTTTTGGGCGCGGCTGTGCGCGCGTGCTTTTTTGCCACACGGAGGCCGCCGCAGGCTCGGCCATTCCGAGTCCGCGGACGAAGTTGGCCAGCCCCACCCCCCCAAGGCTAGCCCACCCATTTTTGTGGCCTTTTTCCGCTGGACGAACTCGGCGCCCCGGCCTTCGGGCGGTTATTTTTGGGCGCGGCTGTGCCCATTGCCTATTTTCTGCTCACGGAGGCCTCTCGCAAAATCTCGCGCCATTCCGAGTCCGGCGGACGAAGTTTGCCAGCCACACCCCCCAAGGCTATAGCCCACCCGTTTTTGTGGCCTTTTTCCGCTGGACGAACTTGGCGCCCCGGCCTTCGGGCGGTTATTTTTGGGTGCGGCTGTGCGAGCCCTATTTTTGGCAAACGGAGGTTGCCCAAGTATCGCGCCATTCCGAGTCCGGCGGACGAAGTTGGCCAGCCCCACCTCCGATGCTATAGCCCACCCGCTTTTTGTGGCCTTTTCCGCTGGACAAACTTGGCGCCCGCCTTCGGTGGTTATTTTTGGTTGCGGCTGTGCCAGCCTCTTTTGGCACACACGGACTCCGCCGCAAAGTCTCGCGCTTTCTGAGTCCGCGGACGGTTGGCCAGCCTCACCCCAAGGCTATAGCCCACCCGTTTTGTGGCCTTTTTCCGCTGGACGAGCTTGGCGCCCCGGCCTTCGGGTGGTTATTTTTGGGCGCGGCTGTGCCTGCGGCTTATTTTTGGCGCACGGAGTCCACTCGCAAAGTCTCGCGCCATTCCGAGTCGGACGGTTGGCCAGCCCCACTGAAGGCTATAGCCCACCCGCTTTTGTGGCCTTTTTCCGCTGGACGAGCTTGGCGCCCCGGCCTTCGGGTGGTTATTTTAGGTCGCGGCTGTGTCCGTGGCCTATTTTTGGCACACGGACTCCGCTCGCAAAGTCTCGCGCCTTTCTGAGTCCGGGCGGACGAAGTTGGCCAGCCCCACCCCCAAGGCCATAGCCCACCCGCTTTTGTGGCCTTTTTCCGCTGGGCGAACTTGGCGCCCGGCCTTCGTGGCGTTATTTTGGGCGCGCTGTGCCGGCCTATTTTTGGCACACGGAGGCCGCTCGCAGAAGTCTCGCGCCATTCCGAGTCTGGCGGATGGCAGGCCAGCCGCAGCCCCAACGCTATAGCCCACTCGTTTTGTGGCCTTTTTCCGCTGGACGAACTTGGCGCCCGGCCTCGGGCGGTTATTTTAGGACGCTGTGTCCGTGGCTTTTTTGCACACGGACTCGCCGCAAAGTCTCACGCCATTCTGAGTCCGCGGGATTGTTGGCCAGCCCTAACCCCAAGGCTATAGCCCACCCGCTTAGGCCTTTTTCCGCTGGACGAACTTGGCGCCCGGCCTTTCTGCGGTTATTTTTGGGTCTGCCCGCGGGCCTATTTTTAACATACGGAGGCCGCTTGTAAAGTCTCGCGCCATTCCGAGTCCGGCGGACGGTTTTAAGGCCTGCCCCATCCCCCAAGGCTATCGCCACCCGCTTTTGTGGCCTTTTCCGCTGGACGAACTTGGCGCCTGCCTTCGGGCGGTTATTTTTGGCGCGGCTGTGCGCGCGGCTTCTTTGCCACACGGAGGCCACTCGCAAAGGCTGCCATTCCGAGTCCGCGGACGGTTGGCCAGCCCCACCCCCAAGGCTATAGCCCACCCGCTTTTGTGGCCTTTTTCCGCTGGACGAACTTGGCGCCCGGCCTTCGGGCGGTTATTTTTGGCGTGGCTGTGCCCATTGCCTATTTTCTGCTCACGGAGGCCTCTCTACAAAATCTCGCGCCATTCCGAGTCCGGCGGACGGTTTGCCAGCCCCACCCTAAGGCTATAGCCCACCCGTTTTTGTGGCCTTTTTCCGCTGACGAACTGGCGCCTGCCTTCGGGCGGTTATTTTTGGGCGCTGTGCGAGCGGCCTATTTTTGGCAAACGAGGCCGTTCGCTAAGTATCGCGCTTCAATCCGAGTCCGTGGACGAGTTGGCCAGCCCCACCCCGATGCTATAGCCCACCCGTTTTTGTGGCCTTTTTCCGCTGGACGAACTTGGCGCCCGGCCTTCGGGTGGTTATTTTTGGTTGCGGCTGTGCCCGGCCTTTTTAGCACGTGGAGGCCGCTCGCAAAGTCTCGCGCCAATTCCGAGTCCGCGGACGTTTGCCAGCCCCACCCCCAAGGCTATAGCCCACCCGCTTTTGTGGCCTTTTTCCGCTGGACGAACTTGGCGCCCCTTGGCGGTTATTTTAGGACGCGGCTGTGTCTCGTGGCCTATTTTTGGCACACGGACTCCGCCGCAAAGTCTCGCGCCATTCTGAGTCCGCGGACGGTTGGCCAGCCCCACCCCCAAGGCAATAGCTCACCCGTTTTGTGGCCTTTTTCCGCTGGATGAACTTGGCGCCCCGTCCCTTCGTGGCGTTATTTTTGGGCGCGCTGTGCTCCGGCCTATTTTGGCACACGGACTCCGCTCGGAAAGTCTCACGCCATTCTGAGTCCGCGGACGGTCGGCCAGCCCCACCCCCGATGCTATAGCCCACCCGCTTTTTGTGGCCTTTTTCCGCTGGACGAACTTGGCGCCCGGCCTTCGGGTGGTTATTTTTGGTTGCTGTGCCCACGGCCTCTTTTTAGCACGTGGAGGCCGCCGCAGTCTCGCGCACCTGAGTCCGCGGCGCCAGCCCCACCCCCAAGGCTATAGCCCACCCGCTTTTGTGGCATTTTTCCGCGACGAACTTGGCGCCCGGCCTTGGGCAGTTATTTTGCGCGGCTGTGCCTGCTTATTTTTGGCGCACGGAGGCTGCTCGCAAAAGTCTCGCGCCATTCGAGTCCGCGGACGGTTGGCCATCCCCTCCCCCCTAAGGCTATAGCCCACCCGGTTTTGTGGCCTTTTTCCGCTGGATGAACTTGGCGCCCGGCCTCGGGTGGTTATTTTGAGACGCGGCTGTGTCCGTGGCCTATTTTTGGCACACGGACTCCGCTCGCAAAGTCTCGCGCCATTCTGAGTCCGGCGGACGAAGTTGGCCAGCCTCTCCGCCCAAGGCTATAGCCCACCCGTTTTTGTGGCCTTTTTCCGCTGGACGAACTTGGCGCCCCGGCCTTCGGGCGGTTATTTTTGGGCGCGGCTGTGCGCGCGGCCTATTTTTGGCACAGGGAGGCCGCTCGCAATGTCTCGCGCCATTCCGAGTCCGGCGGACGAAGTGGGCCAGCCCCACCCCCCAAGGCTATGGCCCACCCGTTTTTGTGGCCTTTTTCCGCTGGACGAACTTGTCGCCCCGGCCTTCGGGAGGTTATTTTTGGGTGCGGCTGTGCCCGCGGCCTATTTTTGGCACACGGAGGCCGCTCGCAAAGTCTCGCGCAATTCCGAGTCCGGCGGACGAAGTTGGCCAGCCCCACCCCCCAAGGCTATTGCCCACCCGTTTTTGTGGCCTTTTTGCGTTGGACGAACTTGGCGCCCCGGCCTTCGCGCGGTTATTTTTGGACGCGGCTGTGCGAGCGGCCTATTTTTGGCACACGGAGGCCGCTCGCAAAGTATCGCGCCATTCCGAGTCCGGCGGACGAAGTTGGCCAGCCGCAGCCCCCAACGCTATAGCCCACTCGTTTTTGTGGCGTTTTTCCGCTGGACGAACTTGGCGCCCCGGCCTTCGGGCGGTTATTTTTGGGCGCGGCTGTGCGCGCGGCTTGTTTTTGGCACACGGAGGCCGCTCGCAAAGGCTCGCGCCATTCCGAGTCCGGTGGACGAAGTTGGCCAGCCCCACCCCCCAAGGCTATAGCCCACCCGTTTTTGTGGCCTTTTTCCGCTGGACGAACTTGGCGCCCCGGCCTTCGGGCGGTTATTTTTGGGCGCGGCTGTGCGAGCAGCCTATTTTTGGCAAACGGAGGCCGCTCGCAAAGTATCGCGCCATTCCGAGTCCGGCGGACGAAGTTGGCCAGCCGCAGCCCCCAACGCTATAGCCCACTCGTTTTTGTGGCCTTTTTCCGCTGGACGAACTTGGCGCCCCGGCCTTCGGGCGGTTATTTTAGGACGCGGGTGTGTCCGTGGCCTATTTTTGGCACATGGACTCCGCTCGCAAAGTGTCGCGCCATTCTGAGTCCGGCGGACGAAGTTGGCCAGCCCCAACCCCCAAGGCTATAGCCCACCCGTTTTTGTGGCCTTTTTCCGCTGGACGAACTTGGCGCCCGGCCTTGCGGCGTTATTTTTGGCGCGGCTGTGCCCGCGGCCTATTTTTGGCATAATGGAGGCCGCTCACATAAAGGCTCGCGCCATTACGAGTCCGGCGGACGAAGTTGGACAGCCCCACCCCCCAAGGCTATAGCCCACCTCGCTTTTGTGGCCTTTTTCCGCTGGACGAATCTTGGCGCCCGGCCTTCGGGCGGTTATTTTCGGCGCGGCTGTGCCGTGCCGATTTTCTGCTCACGGAGGCCTCTCGCAAAATCTCGCGCCATTCCGAGTCCGCGGACGAAGTTTGCCAGCCCCACCCCCAAGGCTATAGCCCACCCGTATTTGTGGCCTTTTTCCGCTGGTCGAACTTGGCGCCCCGGCCTTCGGGAGGTTATTTTTGGGTGCGGCTGTGCCCGCGGCATATTTTTGACACACGGAGGCCGCTAGCAAAGTCTCGCGCAATTCCGAGTCCGGCGGAAGAAGTTGGCCAGCCCCACCCCCCAAGGCTATAGCCCACCCGTTTTTGTGGCCTTTTGCGTTGACGAACTTGGCGCCCGGCCTTCGGGCGTTATTTTTGGACGCAGCGTGCGGCCCATTTTTGGCACACGGAGGCGGCTCGCAAAGTATCGCGCCATTCCGAGTCCGGCGGACGTAGTTGGCCAGCCGCAGCCCCCAACGCTATAGCCCACTCGTTTTTGTGGCCTTTTCCGCTGGACGAATCTTGGCGCCCGCCTTGGGCGAAAGTTATTTTTGGCGCGGCTGTGCGCGCGGCTTCTTTTGGCACACGGAGGCCGCCGCAAAGGCTCGCGCCATTCCGAGTCCGGCGGACGGTTGGCCAGCCCCACCCCCAAGGCTATAGCCCACCCGTTTTGTGGCCTTTTCCGCTGGACGAACTTGGCGCCCCTGCCTTCGGGCGGTTATTTTGGCGCGGCTGTGCGGCCTATTTTTGGCACACGGAGGCCGCCGCAAAGTATCGCGCCATTCCGAGTCCGGCGGACGGTTGGCCAGCCGCAGCTCCCCAACGCTATAGCCCACTCTGCTTTTGTGGCCTTTTTCCGCTGGACGAACTTGGCGCCCGGCCTTCGGTGCGTTATTTTGGACGCGGCTGTGCCCGCGGCCTATTTTTGGTTTACGGAGGCCGCTTGCAAAGGCTCGCGCCATTCCGAGTCCGGCGGACGAAGTTGGCCAGCCCCACCCCCCAAGGCTATAGCCCACCCGTTTTTGTGGCCTTTTTCCGCTGGACGAACTTGGCGCCCCGGCCTTCGGGCGGTTATTTCTCGGCGCAGCTGTGCCCGTTGCCGATTTTCTGCTCACGGAGGCCTCTCGCAAAATCTCGCGCCATTCCGAGTCCGGGCGGATTGAAGTTTGCCAGCCCCACCCCCAAGGCTATAGCCCACCCGTATTTGTGGCCTTTTCCGCTGGTCGAACTTGGCGCCCGGCCTTCGGGAGGTTATTTTGGGTGCGGCTGTGCCTGCTGCCTATTTTTTGACACACGGAGGCCGCTCGCAAGTCTCGCGCAATTCCCGAGTCCGAGCGGAAGAAGTTGGCCAGCCCCACCCCCAAGGCTATAGCCCACCCGTTTTGTGGCCTTTTTGCGTTGGACGAACTTGGCGCCCGGCCTTCGGCGGTTATTTTTCGGCGCGGCTGTGCGAGCGGCCTATTTTTGGCACACGGAGGCCGCTCGCAAAGTATCGCGCCATTCCGAGTCCGGCGGACGAAGTTGGCCAGCCGCAGCCCCCAACGCTATAGCCCACTCGTTTTTGTGTCCTTTTTCCGCTGGACGAACTTGGCGCCCCGGCCTTCGGGTGGTTATTTTTAGGGCGCTGTGCGCAAGCTTCTTTTTGGCACGGAGGCCGCTCGCAAGGCTCGCGCCATTCTGAGTCCGGCGGACGAAGTTGGCCAGCCCCACCCCCCAAGGCTATAGCCCACCCGTTTTTGTGGCCTTTTTCCGCTGGACGAACTTGGCGCCCCGGCCTTCGGGGGGTTATTTTTGGGCGCGGCTGTGCGAGCGGCCTATTTTTGGCGCACGGGGGCCGCTTCGCAAAGTATCGCGCCATTCCGAGTCCGGGACGGTTGCCAGCCGCAGCCCCCAACGCTATAGCCCACTCGCTTTGTGGCCTTTTTCCGCTGGACGAACTTGGCGCCCGGCCTTCGGGCGGTTATTTTAGGACGCGGCTGTGTCCGTGTCCTATTTTTGGCACACGGACTCCGCCGCAAAGTCTCAAGCGCCATTCTGAGTCCGGCGGACGAAGTTGGCCAGCCCTAACCCCAAGGCTATAGCCCACCCGCTTTTGTGGCCTTTTTCCGCTGGACGAACTTGGCGCCCGGCCTCGTAAGCGGTTATTTTTGGGCGCGGCTGTGCCCGCTGGACTATTTTTGGCATACGGAGGCCGCTTGCAAAGTCTCGCGCCATTCCGAGTCCGCGGACGGTTGGCCTGCCCCATCCCAAGGCTATAACCCACCCGCTTTTGTGGCCTTTTTCCGCTGGACGGTTGGCGCCCGGCCTTCGGCGGTTATTTTTGGCGCGGCTGTGCGCTTTTTTGGCACACGGAGGCCGCTCGCAAAGGCTCGCGCCATGCCGAGTCCGGCGGGCGGAGTCGGCCAGCGCCACCCCAGGCTATAGCCCACCCGCTTTTGTGGCCTTTTTCGGCTGGACGAACTTGGCGCCTGCCTCGGGCGGTTATTTTTCGCGCGGCTGTGGCCGTTGGCGATTTTCTGCTCACGGAGGCCTCTCGCAAAATCTCGCGCCATTCCGACTCCGCGGATGAAGTTTGCCAGCCCCACCCCCAAGGCTATAGCCCACCCGTGATTTGTGGCCTTTTCCGCTGGTCGAACTTGGCGCCCGGCCTTCGGGAGGTTATTTTTGGTGCGGCTGTGCCCGCGGCCTATTTTTGACACACTTGAGGCCGCCGCAAAGTCTAGCGCAATTCCGAGTCCGGCGGAAGAAGTTGGCCTGCCCCACCCCCAAGGCTATAGCCCACCCGTTTTGTGGCCTTTTGCGTTGGACGAACTTGGCGCCCGGCCTTGGGGCGGTTATTTTTGGACGCGGCTGTGCGAGCGGCCTATTTTGGCACACGGAGGCCGCTCGCAAAGTATCGCGCCATTCCAGTCCGGCGGATTGGTTGGCCAGCCGCAGCTTTCAACGCTAGTAGCCCACTCGCTTTTGTGGCCTTTTTCCGCTGGAATGAACTTGGCGCCTGGCTTCGGGCGGTTATTTTTGGGCGCTGTGCGGCGGCCTATTTTTGGCACACGGAGGCCGCCGCAAAGTATCGCGCCATTCCGAGTCCGGCGGATTTGGCCAGCCGCAGCCCCCAACGCTATAGCCCACCCGCTTTTTGTTGCCTTTTGCGTTGGACGAACTTGCGCCCGGCCTTCGGGGCGGTTATTTTTGGACGCGGCTGTGCGAGCGGACTATTTTTGGCACACGGAGGCCGCCGCAAAGTATCGCGCCATTCCGAGTCCGGACGAAGTTGGCCAGCCCCACCCCCAAGGCTATAACCCACCCGCTTTTGTGGCCTTTTTCCGCTGGATTTAACTATGCGCCCGGACTTCGGTTATTTTTGGGCGCGGCTTTGCCCGCGGCCTATTTTTGGCACACGGAGGCCGTTCGCAAAATCTCGCACCATTCCAAGTCCAACGGACGAAGTGGGCCAGCCCCACCCCCCAACGCTATAGCCCACCCGGTTTTGTGGCCTTTTTCCGCTGGACGATTGGCGCCCCGGCCTTGTGGTTATTTTCGGCCGCGGCTGTGCCCGCCGCCTATTTTTTGCACACGGAGGCCCTCGCAGTCTCGCGCCATTCCGAGTCCGGCGGACGAAGCGGCCAGCCCCACCCCCAAGGCTATGGCCCACCTGCTTTTGTGGCCTTTTTCCACCGCTGATTTAACTTGGCGCCTGCTCTTCGGCGGTTATTTTTGGTGTGGCTGTGCCGCGGCCTATTTTTGGCACACGGAGGCCGCTCGCAATGTCTCGCACCATTCCGAGTCCGGCGGACGGTTGGGCCAGCCCCACCCCCAAGGCTATGGCCCACCCGCTTTTGTGGCCTTTTTCCGCTGGACGAACTTGGCGCCCGGCCTACGGGCGGTTATTTTTGGACGCGCCATGTCCGAGGCCTATTTTTGCCACACGGAGGCCGCCGCAAAGTCTCGCGCCATTCCGAGTCCGGGCGGACGAAGTTGGCCAGCCCCACCCCCAAGGCTATAGCCCACCCGCTTTTGTGGCCTTTTTCTGGCGAACTTGCGCCCGGCCTTGGGCGGTTATTTTTAGGCCTATTTTTGCGCACCGGCCCAGCCGCGCTAAGTGCCCCGCCTTTTATATTTTGTGGCCTTTCCGCTGGGCGAACTTGGCCGGAGGCGCGCAAAGTCTCGCGCCATTCCGAGTCCGGCGGACGGGGGCCAGCCCCACCCCCAAGGCTATAGCCCACACGCTTTTGTGGCCTTTTTCCGCTGGACGAACTTGGCGGCCCGGCCTTGACGGATTATTTTTGGGCGCGGCTGCCTATTTTTGGCACACGGAGGCCGCTCGCAAAGTCTCGCGCCATTCCGAGTCCGGGCGGATTGGCCAGCCCCACCCCCAAGGCCCCACCTGGTGGCCTTTTTCCGCTGTTTCACGAACTGCATTCGAGTCCTGGGCCCCCCACCCCCAAGGCTATAGCCCACAGTTTGTGGCCTTTTCCCTTGCAGGACGAACTTGGCGCTTCGGTGGTTATTTTGGGAGCAGCTGTGCCCGCGCCTATTTTTGGCACACGAGTCCACAAAGTTTACGCGCCATTCCGAGTCCGCGGACGGGTTGGCCAGCCCCACCCCCAAGGCTACAGCCCACCCGTTTTTGTGGCCTTTTTCCGCTGGATGAACTTGGCGCCCGGCCTTTGGGTGGTTATTTTTGGGCGCGGCTTTGTCCAATGGACTATTTTGGCACACGGTGGCCGCCAGAAGTCTCGCGTAATTCCGAGTCCGGCGGATTTGCGGCCAGCCCCACCCCAAGGCTATAGCCCACCCGCTTTGTGGCCTTTTTCCGCTGGACGAACTTGGCGCCCGCCTTCGGGCTGTTATTTTTACGCGCTGTGCCTGCGGCCTATTTTTGGCACACGGAGGCCGCTCGCAAAGTCTAGCGCCATTCCGACTCCGGCGGACGAAGTTGGGCAGCCCCACCCCCCAAGGCTATAGCCCACCCGTTTTTGTGGCCTTTTTCCGCAGGACGAACTTGGCGCCCCGGCCTTCGGGCGGTTATTTTTGGGCGCGGCTGTGTCCACGGCCTATTTTTGGCACACGGAGGGCGCTCACAAAGTCTCGCGCCATTCCGAGTCCGGCGGACGAAGTTGGCCAGCCCCACCCCCCAAGGCCACAGCCCAACCGTTTTTGTGGCCTTTTTCCGCTGGACGAACTTGGCGCCCCGGCCTTTGGGTGGTTATTTTTGGGCGCGGCTTTGTCCACGGACTAGTTTTGGCACACGATGGCCGCTCGTAAAGTCTCGCGTAATTCCGAGTCCGGCGGACGAAGTTGGCCTGCCCCACGCCCCAAGGCTATAGCCCACCCGTTTTTGTGGCCTTTTTCCGCTGGACGAACTTGGCGCCCTGGCCTTCGGGCTGATATTTTTGTACGCGGCTGTGGCCAAGGCCTATTTTTGGCACACGGAGGACGCTCGCAAAGTCTCGCGCCATTCCGACTCCGGCGGACGAAGTTGGGCAGCCCCACCCCCCAAGGCTATAGCCCACCCGTTTTTGTTGCCTTTTTCCGCTGGACGAACTTGGCGCCCCGGCCTTCGGGCGGTTATTTTTGGGCGCAGCTGTGCCCGCGGCCTATTTTTGGCACACGGAGGCCGCCCACAAATTCTCGCGCCATTCCGAGTCCGGCGGGCGAAGTTGGCCAGCCCCACCCCCCAAGGCTACAGCCCACCCGTTTTTGTGGCCTTTTTCCGCTGGACGATCTTTGCGCCCCGGCCTTCGGGCAGTTATTTTTGGGTGCGGCTATGCCCGCGGATTATTTTTGCCACACGGAGGCCGCTCGCAAAGTCTCGCGCCATTCCGAGTCCGGTGGACGAAGTGGGCCAGCCCCACCCGCCAAGGCTATAGCCCACCCGTTTTTGTGGCCTTTTTCCGCAGGACGAACTTGGCGCCCCGGCCTTCGGGCGGTTATTTTTGGGCGCAGCTGTGTCCGCGGCCTATTTTTGGCACACGGAGGCCGCCCACAAAGTTTCGCGCCATTCCGAGTCCGGCGGTCGAAGTTGGCCCGCCCCACCCCCCAAGGCTACAGCCCACCCGTTTTTGTGGCCGTTTTCCGCTGGATGAACTTGGCGCCCCGGCCTTCGGGCGGTTATTTTTGGGCCTGGCTGTGTCCGCGGCCTATTTTTGGCACACGGAGGGCGCTCACAAAGTCTCGCGCCATTCCGAGTCAGGCGGACGAAGTTGGCCAGCCCCACCCCCCAAGGCTACAGCCCACCCGTTTTTGTGGCCTTTTTCCGCTGGACGAACTTTGCGCCCCGGCCTTCGGGCAGTTATTTTTGGGCGCGGCTTTGTCCACGGACTATTTTTGCCACACAGTGGCCGCTCGTAAAGTCTCGCGCCATTCCGAGTCCGGCGGACGAAGTTGGCCAGCCCCACCCCCCAAGGCTACAGCCCACCCGTTTTTGTGGCCGTTTTCCGCTGGATGAACTTGGCGCCCCGGCCTTCGGGCGGTTATTTTTGGGCGCGGCTGTGTCCGCGGCCTATTTTTGGCACACGGAGGGCGCTCACAAAGTCTCGCGCCATTCCGAGTCAGGCGGACGAAGTTGGCCAGCCCCACCCCCCAAGGCTACAGCCCACCCGTTTTTGTGGCCTTTTTCCGCTGGACGAACTTGGCGCCCCGGCCTTCGGGCGGTTATTTTTATACGCGGCTGTGCCCGCGGCCTATTTTTGGCACACGGAGGCCGCCCACAAAGTTTCGCGCCATTCCGAGTCCGGCGGACGAAGTTGGGCAGCCCCACCCCCCAAGGCTACAGCCCACCCGTTTTTGTTGCCTTTTTCCGCTGGATGAACTTGGCGCCCCGGCCTTCGGGCGGTTATTTTTGGGCGCGGCTGTGTCCGCGGCCTATTTTTGGCACACGGAGGCCGTTCGCAAAGCCTCGCGCCATTCCGAGTCCGGCGGACGAAGTGGGCCAGCCCCACCCCCCAAGGCCACAGCCCACACGTTTTTCTGGCCTTTTTCCGCTGGACGAACTTGGCGCCCCGGCCTTTGGGTGGTTATTTTTGGGCGCGGCTTTGTCCACGGACTATTTTTGGCACACGGTGGCCGCTCGTAAAGTCTCGCGTAATTCCGAGTCCGGACGAAGTTGGCCAGCCCCACCCCAAGGGTATAGCCCACCCGCTTTTGTGGCCTTTTTCCGCTGGACGAACTTTGCGCCTTCGGGCAGTTATTTTTGCGCGGCTTTGTCCACGGACTATTTTTGCCACACAGTGGCCGCGTAAACTCTCGCGCCATTCCGAGTCCGGCGGACGAAGTTGGCCAGCCCCACCCCCCCAGGCTAAAGCCCACCAGTTTTTGTGTCCGTTTTCCGCTGGATGAACTTGGCGCCCCGGCCTTCGGGCGGTTATTTTTGGGCGCGCTGTGTCATGCCTATTTTTGGCACACGGAGGGCGCTCACAAAGTCTCGCGCCATTCCGAGTCAGGCGGACGGTTGGCCAGCCCCACCCCCAAGGCTACAGCCCACCCGTTTTGTGGCCTTTTTCCGCTGGACGAACTTGGCGCCCGGCCTTCGGGCGGTTATTTTTATACTGTGGCTGTGCCGCGTCTATTTTTGCACACGGAGGCTGCCCACAAAGTTTCGCGCCATTCCGAGTCCGGCGGAGCAGCCCCACCTCCCAAGGCTACAGCCCACCCGTTTTTGTTGCCTTTTTCCGCTGGATGAACTTGGCGCCCGGCCTTGGTTATTTTGGGCGCGGCTGTGCCTGCAGCCTATTTTTGGCACGGAGGCCGCCGCAAAGTCTCGCGCCATTCCGAGTCCGCGGACGGTTGGCCAGCTCCACCCCAAGGCTATAGCCCACACGTTTTTGTGGCCTTTTTCCGCTGGACGAACTTTGCGCCCCGGCCTTCGGGCGGTTATTTTTGGGTGCGGCTATGCCCGCGGATTATTTTTGCCACACGGAGGCCGCTCGCAAAGTCTCGCGCCATTCCGAGTCCGGCGGACGATGTTGGCCAGCCCCACCCCCCAAGGCTATAGCCCACCCGTTTTTGTGGCCTTTTTCCGCAGGACGAACTTGGCGCCCCAGCCTTCGGGTGGTTATTTTTGGACGCAGCTGAGCCCGCGGCCTATTTTTGGCATACGGAGGCCGCCCACAAAGTTTCGCGCCATTCCGAGTCCGGCGGACGAAGTTGGCCAGCCCCACCCCCCAAGGCTACAGCCCACCCGTTTTTGTGGCCTTTTTCCGCTGGATGAACTTGGCGCCCGGCCTTTGGGTGGTTATTTTTGGGCGCGGCTTTGTCCACGGACTATTTTTGCACACGGTGGCAGTAAAGTCTCGCGTAATTCCGAGTCCGGCGGACGAAGTCGGCCAGCCCCACCCCCCAAGGCTATAGCCCACCCGTTTTTGTGGCCTTTTTCCGCTGGACGAACTTGGCGCCCCGGCCTTCGGGCTGTTATTTTTGTACGCGGCTGTGCCTGCGGCCTATTTTTGGCACACGGAGGCCGCTCGCAAAGTCTAGCGCCATTCCGACTCCGGCGGACGAAGTTGGGCAGCCCCACCCCCCAAGGCTATAGCCCACCCGATTTTGTGGCCTTTTTCCGCAGGACGAACTTGGCGCCCCGGCCTTCGGGTGGTTATTTATGGGCGCAGCTGTGCCCGCGGCCTATTTTTGGCACACGGAGGCCGCTCGCAAAGTCTCGTGCCATTCCGAGTCCGGCGGACGAAGTTGGCCAGCCCCACCCCACAAGGCTACAGCCCACCCGTTTTTGTGGCCTTTTTCCGCTGGATGAACTTGGCGCCCCGGCCTTTGGGTGGTTATTTTTGGGCGCGGCTTTGTCCACGGACTATTTTTGGCACACGGTGGCCGCTCGTAAAGTCTCGCGTAATTCCGAGTCCGGCGGACGAAGTCGGCCAGCCCCACCCCCCAAGGCTATAGCCCACCCGTTTTTGTGGCCTTTTTTCCGCTGGACGAACTTGGCGCCCTGGCCTTCGGGCTGTTATTTTTGTACGCGGCTGTGCCTGCGGCCTATTTTTGGCACACGGAGGCCGCTCGCAAAGTCTCGCGCCATTCCGACTCCGGCGGACGAAGTTGGGCAGCCCCACCCCCCAAGGCTATAGCCCACCCATTTTTGTTGCCTTTTTCCGCTGGACGAACTTGGCGCCCCGGCCTTCGGGAGGTTATTTATGGGCGCGGCTGAGCAAGAGCGAATTTTTTGGAACAAAGAGGCAGCTCGCAAAGTCTCGTGCCATTCCGAGTCCGGCGGACGAAGTTGGCCAGCTCCACCCCCAAGGCTATAGCCCACCCGTTTTTGTGGCCTTTTTCCGCTGGACGAACTTTGCGCCCCGGCCTTCGGGCAGTTATTTTTGGGTGCGGCTATGCCCGCGGATTATTTTTGCCACACGGAGGCCGCTCGCAAAGTCTCGCGCCATTCCGAGTCCGGCGGACGAAGTTGGCCAGCCCCACCCCCCAAGGCTATAGCCCACCCGTTTTTGTGGCCTTTTTCCGCAGGACGAACTTGGCGCCCCGGCCTTCGGGTGGTTATTTTTGGGCGCAGCTGTGCCCGCGGCCTATTTTTGGCACACGGAGGCCGCCCACAAAGTTTCGCGCCATTCCGAGTCCGGCGGACGAAGTTGGCCAGCCCCACCCCCCAAGGCTACAGCCCACCCGTTTTTGTGGCCTTTTTCCGCTGGATGAACTTGGCGCCCCGGCCTTTGGGTGGTTATTTTTGGGCGCGGCTTTGTCCACGGACTATTTTTGGCACACGGTGGCCGCTCGTAAAGTCTCGCGTAATTCCGAGTCCGGCGGACGAAGTCGGCCAGCCCCACCCCCCAAGGCTATAGCCCACCCGTTTTTGTGGCCTTTTTTCCGCTGGACGAACTTGGCGCCCTGGCCTTCGGGCTGTTATTTTTGTACGCGGCTGTGCCTGCGGCCTATTTTTGGCACACGGAGGCCGCTCGCAAAGTCTCGCGCCATTCCGACTCCGGCGGACGAAGTTGGGCAGCCCCACCCCCCAAGGCTATAGCCCACCCATTTTTGTTGCCTTTTTCCGCTGGACGAACTTGGCGCCCCGGCCTTCGGGTGGTTATTTATGGGCGCAGCTGTGCCCGCGGCCTATTTTTGGCACACAGAGGCAGCTCGCAAAGTCTCGTGCCATTCCGAGTCCGGCGGACGAAGTTGGCCAGCTCCACCCCCAAGGCTATAGCCCACCCGTTTTTGTGGCCTTTTTCCGCTGGACGAACTTTGCGCCCCGGCCTTCGGGCAGTTATTTTTGGGTGCGGCTATGCCCGCGGATTATTTTTGCCACACGGAGGCCGCTCGCAAAGTCTCGCGCCATTCCGAGTCCGGCGGACGATGTTGGCCAGCCCCACCCCCCAAGGCTATAGCCCACCCGATTTTGTGGCCTTTTTCCGCAGGACGAACTTGGCGCCCCGGCCTTCGGGTGGTTATTTATGGGCGCAGCTGTGCCCGCGGCCTATTTTTGGCACACGGAGGCCGCTCGCAAAGTCTCGTGCCATTCCGAGTCCGGCGGACGAAGTTGGCCAGCCCCACCCCACAAGGCTACAGCCCACCCGTTTTTGTGGCCTTTTTCCGCTGGATGAACTTGGCGCCCCGGCCTTTGGGTGGTTATTTTTGGGCGCGGCTTTGTCCACGGACTATTTTTGGCACACGGTGGCCGCTCGTAAAGTCTCGCGTAATTCCGAGTCCGGCGGACGAAGTCGGCCAGCCCCACCCCCCAAGGCTATAGCCCACCCATTTTTGTTGCCTTTTTCCGCTGGACGAACTTGGCGCCCCGGCCTTCGGGTGGTTATTTATGGGCGCAGCTGTGCCCGCGGCCTATTTTTGGCACACAGAGGCAGCTCGCAAAGTCTCGTGCCATTCCGAGTCCGGCGGACGAAGTTGGCCAGCTCCACCCCCAAGGCTATAGCCCACCCGTTTTTGTGGCCTTTTTCCGCTGGACGAACTTGGCGCCCCGGCCTTTGGGTGGTTATTTTTGGGCGCGGCTTTGTCCACGGACTATTTTTGCCACACGGAGGCCGCTCGCAAAGTCTCGCCCCATTCCGAATCCGGCGGACGAAGCTGGCCAGCCCCTCCCCCCAAGGCTATAGCCCACCCGTTTTTTGGGCATTTTTGGCGTGGACGAACTTGGGGATGGGACCTTCGGGGACTTATTTTTGGGCGCGGCTGTGCCCGCGGCCTATTTTTGGCACACGGAGGCCGTTCGCAAAGTCTCGCCCCATTCCGAGTCCGGCGGACGAAGTTGGCCAGCCCCTCCCCCCAAGGCTATAGCCCACCCGTTTTTTGGGCATTTTTGCAGCGGACGAACTTGGGGACGGGACCTTCGGGGGCTTATTTTTGGGTACTGCTGTGCCCATGGCCTATTTTTGGCACACGGAGGGTGCTCGCAAAGTCTCGCCCCATTCCGAGTCCGGCGGACGAATTAGCGCACCCGTTTTTTAGGCATTTTTGCGGCGGACGAACTTGGGGACGGGACTTTCGGGGGCTTATTTTTGGGCGCGGATGTGCCCGTGCCTATTTTTGGCACACGGAGGGCGCTCGCAAAGTCTCGCCCCATTCCGAGTCCGGCGGACGAAGCTGGCCAGCCCCTCCCCCCAAGGCTATAGCCCACCCATTTTTTGGGCATTTTTGGCGTGGACGAAGTTGGGGACGGGACCTTCGGGGGCTTATTTTTTGGTGCGGCTGTGCCCACAGCCTATTTTTGGTACACGGAGGGCGCTCGGAAAGTCTCACCCCATTCCGAGTCCGGCGGACGAAGTTGGCCAGCCCCTCCCCCCAAGGCCAAATCCCACCCGTTTTTTGGGCAATTTTGAGGCGGACGAACTTGGGGATGGGACCTTCGGGGGCGCGGCTGTGCACGCGGTCTATTTTTGACACATGGAGGGCGCTTGGAAAGTCTCGCCCCATTCCGAGTCCGGCGGACGAAGTGGGCCAGCCACTCCCCCCAAGGCTATAGCCCACCCGTTTTTTTGGCATTTTTGCGGCGGGCGTACGTGGGGACGGGACCTTCGGGGGCTTATTTTTGGGCGGGGCTGTGCCCGCGGCCTATTTTTGGCACACGGAGGCCGCTCGCAAAGTCTCGTCCATTCCGAGTCCGGCGGACGAAGTTGGCCAGCCCCTCCCCCCAAGGCTATAGCCCACCCGTTTTTTGGGCATTTTTGCGGCGGATGAACTTGGGGACGGGACCTTCGGGGGCTTATTTTTGGGCGCGGTTGTTCCCGCTGCCTATTTTTGGCACACGGAGGCCGCTCGCAAAGTCTCGCCCCTTTCCGAGTCCGGCGGACGAAGTTGGCTAGCCCGTCCCCCCAAGGCTATAGCCCACCCGTTTTTTGGTCATTTTGCGGCAGATGAACTTGGGACAGGACCTTCGGGGATTGTTTTGGGCACTGTGCCGCGGCCTATTTTTGGCACAGGGCTCTGCAAAGTCTCGCCCCATTCCGAGTCCGGCGGACGAGTTGGCCAGCCCCTCCCCCAAGGCTATAGCCCACCCGTTTTTTGGGCATTTTTGCGGCGGATGAACTTGGGGACGGGACCTTCGGGGGCTTATTTTTGGGTGCGGCTGTGCCCACGGCCTATTTTTGGCATACGGAGGCCACTCGCAAAGTCTAACCCCATTCCGAGTCCGGCGGACGAAGTTGGCCAGCCCCTCCCCCCAAGGCTATAGCCCACCCATTTTTTTGGGCATTTTTGCGTTCGGACGAACTTGGGGACGGGACCTTCGGGGGTTTATTTTTGGGTACGGCTGTGCCCGCGGCCTATTTTTGGCACACGGAGGGTGCTCGCAAAGTCTCACCTCATTCTGAGTCCGGCGGACGAAGTTGGCCAGCCCCTCCCCCCAAGGCTATAACCCACCCGTTTTTTGGGCATTTTTGCAGTGGACGAACTTTGGGACGGAACCTTCGGGGGCTTATTTTTGGGCGCGGCAGTGACCGCGGCCTATTTTTAGCACACGGAGGGCTCTCGCAAAGTCTCGCCCCATCTGGCGGACGAGTTGGCCAGCCCTCCCCAAGGTTATAGCTACCCGTTTTTTGGGCATTTTTGAGGCGGACGAACTTGGGGACGGGACCTTCCAGGGCTTATTTTTGGGCGCGGCTGTGCCCGCGGCCTATTTTTGGCACACGGAGGGCGCTCGCAAAGTCTCACCCCATTCCGAGTCCGGCGGACGAAGTGGGCCAACCCCTCCCCCCAAGGCTATAGCCCACCCGTTTTTTGGGCATTTTTGCGGCGGACGAACTTGGGGACGGGACATTCGGGGGCTTATTTTTTGGGCGCGGCTGTGCCCGCGGCCTATTTTTGGCTCACGGAGGGTGCTCGCATAGTATCGTCCCATTACGAGTCCGGCGGACGAAGTTGGCCAGCCCCTCCCCCCAAGGCTATAGCCCACCCGTTTTTTGGGCATTTTTGCGGCGGACGAACTTGGGGACAGGACCTTCGGGGGATTATTTTTGGGCGCGGCTGTGCCCGCGGCTTATTTGTGGCACCCGGAGGCCGTTCGCAAAGTCTCGCCCCATTCCGAGTCCGGCGGACGAAGTTGGCCAGCTCCTCCCCCCAAGGCTATAGCCCACCCGTTTTTTGGGCATTTTTGCGGCGGACGAACTTGGTGACGGGACCTTCGGGGACTTATTTTTGGGCGCGGCTGTGCCCGCGGCCTATTTTTGGCACACGGAGGGTGCTTGCAAAGTCTCGCCCCATTCCGAGTCCGGCGGACGAAGTTGGCCAGCCCCTCCCCCCAAGGCTATAGCCCACCCGTTTTTTGGGCATTTTTGCGGCGGACGAACTTGGGGACGGGACCGTCGGGGGCTTATTTTTGGGCGCGGCTGTGCCCACGGATTATTTTTGGCACACGGAGGGTGCTCGCAAAGTCTCACCTCATTCCGAGTCCGGCGGACGAAGTTGGCCAGCCCCTCCCCCCAAGGCTATAGCCCACCCGTTTTTTGGGCATTTTTGCAGTGGACGAACTTTGGGACGGAACCTTCGGGGACTTATTTTTGGGCGCGGCAGTGACCGCGGCCTATTTTTAGCACACGGAGGGCGCTCGCAAAGTCTCGCCACATTCCGAGTCCGGCGGACGAAGTAGGACAGCCTCCCCCAAGGCTATAGCCCACCCGTTTTTGGGCATTTTGCGGCGGACGAACTTGGGGACGGGACCTTCGGGGCTTATTTTTGGGCGCTGAGCCCGCAGCCTATTTTGGCACACGAAGGACACTCCCAAAGTCTCGCCCCATTCCGAGTCCGGCGGACGAAGTAGGCCAGCCCCTCCCCCCAAGGCTATAGCCCACCCGTTTTTTTGGCATTTTTGCGGCGGACGAACTTGGGGACGGGACCTTCGGGGCTTATTTTTGGGCTGCCCCGCTGCCTATTTTTGGCACACGGAGGGTGCTCGTAAAGTCTCGCCCCATTCCGAGTCCGGCGGACGAAGTCGCCAGCCCCTCCGCCTCAAGGCTATAGCCCACCCGCTTTTGGGCATTTTGGGCGGACGAACTTGGGGAAGGGACATTCGGGGCTTATTTTTGGGCGTGGCTGTGCCCACGGCCTATTTTTGCTCACGGAGGGCGCTGCAAAGTCTCGTCCCATTCCAAGTCCGGCGGCTTGGCCAGCACCTCCCGCCAAGGCTATAGCCCACACGTTTTGGGAATTTTTGCGGCGGACGAACTGGGGACGGGCTCTTCGGGGCTTATTTTTGGCGCGGCTGTGCCCGCGGCTATTTTTGGCACATGGAGGGTGCTCGCAATGTCTCGCCCCATTCCGAGTCCGCGGACGAAGTTGGCCAGCCCTCCCTCCAAGGCTATAGCCCACCCGCTTTTGGGCATTTTGCAGCGGACGAACTTAGGGGGACCTTCGGGGCTTATTTAAGTGCGCTGCAGTGCCCACGGCCTATTTTGGCACACGGAGGGTGCTTCTCGCCCCATTCCGAGTCCGGCGGATTGGCCAGCCCCTTCCCCCGAAGGCTATAGCCCACCCGTTTTTTGGGCATTTTTGCGGCGGACGAACTTGCGGACGGGACCTTCGGGGGCTTATTTTTGGGTGTTGCTGTGCCCGCGGCCTATTTTTGGCTCACGGAGGGCGCTCGTAAAGTCTCGCCCCATTCCGAGTCCGGCGGACGAAGTTGGACAGCCCCTCCCCCCAAGGATATAGCCCACCCGTTTTTTGGGCATTTTTGCGGCCGACGAACTTGGGGACGGGACCTTCGGGGGCTTATTTTTGGGTGCAGCTGTGCCTGCGGCCTATTTTTGGCACACGGAGGGCGCTCGCAAAGTCTCGTCCCATTCCTAGTCCGGCGGACGAAGTTGGCCAGCCCCTCCCCCCAAGGCTATAGCCCACCCGTTTTTTGGGCATTTTTGCGGCGGACGAACTTGGGGACGGGACCTTCGGGGGATTATTTTTGGGCACGGCTGTGCCCGCGGCCTATTTTTGGCACACGGAGGGCACTCGCAAAGTCTCGCCCCATTCCGAGTCCGGCGGACGAAGTTGGCCAGCCACTCCCCCCAAGGCTATAGCCCACCCGTTTTTTGGGCATTTTTGCGGCGGACGAACTTGGGGATGGGACCTTCGGGGGCTTATTTTTGGCGCTGTGCCCGCGGCCTATTTTTGGCACACGGAGGACGGTCGCAAAGTCTCGCCCCATTCGAGTCCGGCGGACGCTGGCAGGCCCTCCCCCAAGGCTATAGCCCACCCGCTTTTGGGCATTTTACGGGACATTCGGGGGGCTTATTTTTGGGCGCTGCTGTGCCTATTTTTGGCTCACGGAGGGCTCTCTTAAAGTCTCGTCCCATTCCGAGTCCGGCGGACAGCCCTCCCCAAGGATATAGCCCACCCGTTTTTGGGCATTTTGTGGACGAACTTGGGGACGGACCTTCGGGGCTTATTTTTGGGTGCGGATGTGCCCGCCTATTTTTGGCACACGGAGGACGCTCACAAAGTCTCGCCCATTCCGAGTCCGGCGGACGGTTGGCCAGCTCCTCCCCCAAGGCTATAGCCCACCCGTTTTTAGGGCATTTTTGCGGACGGACGGGACTTATTTTGGCGCGGCTGTGCCCGCGGCCTATTTTTGGCACACGGAGGGCGCTTTGCAAAGTCTCGCCCCATTCCGAGTCCGGCGGACGGTTGGCCAGCCCTCCCCCAAGGCTATAGCCCACCCGCTTTTGGGCATTTTGCGGCGGACGAACTTGGGACGGGACCGTCGGGCTTATTTTTGGGCGCGGCTCTGCCCACGGATTATTTTGGCACTGGAGGGTGCTCGCAAAGTCTCACCTCATTCCGAGTCCGCGGACGAAGTTGGCCAGCCCCTCTCCCCAAGGCTCTAGCCCACCCGTTTTTTGGGCATTTTTGCAGGGGACGAACTTTGGGACGGACCCTTCGGGGCGTTAGTTTTGGGCACGGCTGGGCCCGCGGCCTATTTTTAGCACACGGAGGGCGCTCGCAAACTCTCGCCACATTCGAGTCCGGACGAGTTGGCCAGCCCTCCCCCAAGGCTATAGCCCACCCGTTTTAGGCATTTTGGGCGGACGAACTTGGGTACGGACCTTCGGGGGCTTATTTTTGGGCGCGGCTGAGCCCGCAGCCTATTTTTGGCACACGAAGGACGCTCCCAAAGTCTCGCCCCATTCCGAGTCCGGCGGACCAGCCCCTCCCCCCAAGGCTATAGCCTACCCGTTTTTTGGCATTTTTGCGGCGGACGAACTTGGGGACGGGACCTTCGGGGGCTTATTTTTGGGCACGGCTGCACCCGCGGCCTATTTTTCGCACACAGAGGGTGCTCATAAAGTCTCGCCCCATTCCGAGTCCGGCGGACGAAGTTGGCCAGCCCCTCCCCCTAAGGCTATAGCCCACCCGTTTTTTGGGCATTTTTGCGGCGGACGAACTTGGGGACGGGAACTTCGGGGATTTATTTTTGGGCGCGGCTGTGCCCGCTGCCTATTTTTGGCTAACGGAGGGCGCTCGCAAAGTCTAGTCCCATTCCAAGTCCGGCGTCAGAAGGTGGCCCGCACCTCCCGCCAAGGCTATAGCCCACACGTTTTTTGGGCATTTTTGCGGCGGACTGGGGCTCTTCGGGGCTTATTTTTTGGCGCGGCTGTGGCCGCGGCCTATTTTTGGCACATGGAGGGTGCTCGCAATGTCTCGCCCCATTCCGAGTCCGGCGGACGAAGTTGGCCAGCCCCTCCCTCCAAGGCTATAGCCCACCCGTTTTTTGGGCATTTTTGCAGCGGACGAACTTAGGGACGGGACCTTCGGGGGCTTATTTAAGTGCGCGGCAGTGCCCACGGCCTATTTTTGGCACACGGAGGGTGCTCGCAAAGTCTCGCCCCATTCCGAGTCCGGCGGACGAAGCTGGCCAGCCCCTCCCCCCAAGGCTATAGCCCACCCGTTTTTTGGGCATTTTTTGCGGCGGACGAACTTGGGGACGGGACATTCGGGCGCTTATTTTTGGGTGCTGCTGTGCCCGCGGCCTATTTTTGGCTCACGGAGGGCGCTCGTAAAGTCTCGTCCCATTCCGAGTCCGGCGGACGAAGTTGGACAGCCCCTCCCCCCAAGGCTATAGCCCACCCGTTTTTTGGGCATTTTTCGAACTTGGGGACGGGACCTTCGGGGGCTTATTTTTGGGTGCAGCTGTGCCTGCGGCCTATTTTTGGCACACGGAGGGCGCTCGCAAAGTCTCGTCCCATTCCTAGTCCGGCGGACGAAGTTGGCCAGCCCCTCCCCCCAAGGCTATAGCCCACCCGTTTTTTGGGCATTTTTGCGGCGGACGAACTTGGGGACGGGACCTTCGGGGGCTTATTTTTGGGCGCGGCTGTGCCCGCGGCCTATTTTTGGCACACGGAGGGCACTCGCAAAGTCTCGCCCCATTCCGAGTCCGGCGGACGAAGTTGGCCAGCCACTCCCCCCAAGGCTATAGCCCACCCGTTTTTTGGGCATTTTTGCGGCGGACGAACTTGGGGATGGGACCTTCGGGGGCTTATTTTTGGGCGCGGCTGTGCCCGCGGCCTATTTTTGGCACACGGAGGACGGTCGCAAAGTCTCGCCCCATTCCGAGTCCGGCGGACGAAGCTGGCAGGCCCCTCCCCCCAAGGCTATAGCCCACCCGTTTTTTGGGCATTTTTTGCGGCGGACGAACTTGGGGACGGGACATTCGGGGGCTTATTTTTGGGCGCTGCTGTGCCCGCGGCCTATTTTTGGCTCACGGAGGGCGCTCGTAAAGTCTCGTCCCATTCCGAGTCCGGCGGACGAAGTGGGACAGCCCCTCCCCCCAAGGATATAGCCCACCCGTTTTTTGGGCATTTTTGCGGCGGACGAACTTGGGGACGGGACCTTCGGGGGCTTATTTTTGGGTGCGGATGTGCCCGCGGCCTATTTTTGGCACACGGAGGACGCTCACAAAGTCTCGTCCCATTCCGAGTCCGGCGGACGAAGTTGGCCAGCCCCTCCCCCCAAGGCTATAGCCCACCCGTTTTTTGGGCATTTTTGCGGCGGACGAACTTGAGGACGGGACCTTCGGGGGCTTATTTTTTGGCATGGCTGTGCCCGTAGCCTATTTTTGGCACACGGAGGACGCTCGCAAAGTCTCGTCCCATTCCGAGTCCGGCGGACGAAGTTGGCCAGCCCCTCCCCCCAAGGCTATAGCCCACCCGTTTTTTGGGCATTTTTGCGGCGGACGAACTTGGGGGCGGGACCTTCGGGGGCTTATTTTGGGCGCGGCTGTGTCCGCGGCCTATTTTTGGCATACGGAGGGTGCTCTTAAAGTCTCGCCCCATTCCGAGTCCGGTGGATGAAGTTGGCCCGCCCCTCCCCCCAAGGCAATAGCCCACCCGTTTTTTGAGCATTTTTGCGGCGGACGAACTTGGGACCTTGGGGCTTATTTTTGGGCGCAGCTGTGCCCACGGCCTATTTTGGCACACGGAGGCGCCGCAAAGTCTCGCCCCATTGCCAGTCCGGCGGACGAAGTGGGCCAGCCCCTCCCCCCGAGGCTATAGCCCACCCATTTTTTGGGCATTTTTGCGGCGGACGAACTTGGGGACAGGCCCTTTGGAAGCTTATTTTTGGGCGAGGCTGTGCCCGCGGACTATTTTTTGCACACGGAGGGCACTCGTAAAGTCTCGCCCCATTTCGAGTCCGACGGTTGGCTGCACCTCCCCAAGGCTATAGCCCACCCTTTTTTTGGGCAATTTTGCGGCTGACGAACTTGGGGACTGTACCTTCTGTTGCTTATTTTTGGGCGCGGCTGTGGCTGCGGCCTATTTTTGGCACACGGAGGGCACTCACAAAGTCTCACCCCATTCCGAGTCCGGCGGACGAAGTGGGCTAGCCCCTCCCCCCAAGGCAATAGACCACACGTTTTAGGCATTTTGCGGACGAACTTGGGGATGGGACCTTCGGGGGCTTATTTTTGGGCATGGCTGTTCCCGCTGCCTATTATTGGCACACGGAGGGTGCTCGCAAAGTCTCGTCCCATTCCGAGTCCGGCGGACGAAGTTGGCCAGCCCCTCCCCCCAAGGCTATAGCCCACCCGTTTTTTGGGCATTTTTGCGGCGAACGAACTTGGGGACGGGACCTTCGGGGGCGAGCGGCCTCCTTGTGCCAAAAATAGGCCGCGGGCAAAACCGCACCCAAAAATAAGCCCCTGAAGGTCCCGTCCCCAAGTTCGTCCGCTAAAAATGCCCAAAACGGGTGGGCTATGGCCTTGGGGAGGGGCTGGCCAACTTCATCCGCCGGACTCGGAATGGGGCGAGATTTGCACCCTCCTTGTGCAAAAAATAGGCTGCGGGCAAAGCCTCTCCCAAAAATAAGCCCCCGACGGTCCCGTCCCCCAAGTTCGTCCGCCGCAAAATGCCCAAAAACGGGTGGGCTATAGCCTTGGGGGAGGGGCTAACTTCGTCCGCGGACTCGGAATGGGGCGAGACTTTGCAGCGGCCTCCGTGTGCCAAAAATAGGCCGCGCCTAAGCTGCGCCAAAAATAAGCCCCGAAGGTCCCATCCCCAAGTTCATCCGCCGTAAAATGCCCAAAAATAGGGTGGGCTATAGCCTTGGGGGGAGGGGCTGGCCAACTTCGTCAGCCGGACTGGGAATGGGGTTAGACTCTGCGAGCGACCTCCGTGTTCCAAAAATAGGCCGCGGGCACAGCCGCGCCCAAAAATAAGCCCCGAAGGTCCTGCCCCGAGTTCGTCCGCCGCAAAAATGCCCAAAAAAAGGGTGGGCTATAGCCTTGGGGGGAGGAGCTGGCCAACTTCGTCCGCCGGACTCGGAATGGGGCGAGACTTTGCTAGCACCCTCCGTGTGCCAAAAGTAGGCACAGGCGCAAAAAATAAGCCCCGAAGGTCCCATCCCCAAGTTCGTCCGCCAAAGTGCCCAAAAAATGGGTGGGCTATAGCCTTGGGGAGGGCTGGCCAACTTATTCCGCCGGACTCGGATTGGGCCGAGACTTTGCGAGCACCCTCCATGTGTAAAAATAGGCCGAGGGCACAGCCGCACCCAAAAAAAATCCCCCGAAGGTCCCGTCCCCAAGT
The DNA here is from genome assembly GCA_030449895.1 of Citrus mangshanensis. Classification (NCBI taxonomy): domain Eukaryota; kingdom Viridiplantae; phylum Streptophyta; class Magnoliopsida; order Sapindales; family Rutaceae; genus Citrus; species Citrus mangshanensis. The sequence goes on from JASUUJ010000146.1 coordinate 207,932, forward strand.
TCGTCCGCCGCAAAAATGCCCAAAAAAAGGGTGGGCTATAGCCTTGGGGGAGGCTGGCTACTGCCGGACTCGGAATGGGGCGAGACTTTGCGAGTGCCCTCCGTGTGCCAAATAGGCCGCGGCCACAGCCGCCGCCAAAAAAAACCCCCCGAAGGTCCCGTCCCCAAGTTCGTCCGACGCAAAAATGCCCAAAAAACGGGTGGGCTATAGCCTTGGGGGGAGGGGCTGGCCAACTTCGTCCGCCGGAGTGCGAATGGGTCGAGACTTTGCGAGCACCCTCCGCCTGTGAAACATAGGTTGCGGACACAGCCGCGGCCAAAAATAAGCCCCCGAAGGTCCCGTCCCCAAGTTCGTCCGCCGCAAAAATGCCCAAAAAACGGGTGGGCTATAGCCTTGGGGGGAGGGGCAGGCCAACTTCGTCCGCCGGACTCGGAATGGGCGAGACTTTGCGAGCGCCCTCCATGTGCCAAAAATAGGCCACGGGCTAAGCCGCGTCCTAAAATAAGCCCCCGAACGTCCCGTCCCCAAGTTCGTCCTCCGCAAAAATGCCCAAAAAACGGGTGGGCTATAGCCTTGGGGGGAGGGGCTGGCCAACTTCGTCCGCCGGACTCGGAATGGGGCGAGACTTTGCAAGCACCCTCCGTGTGCCAAAAATAGGCCACGGGCTAAGCCGCACCCAAAAATAAGCCCCAGGAGGTCCCGTCCCCAAGTTCGTCCGCCGCAAAAATGCCCAAAAAACGGGTGGGCCATAGCCTTGGGGGGAGGGGCTGGCCAACATCGTCCGCCGGACTGGGAATAGGGTGAGACTTTGCGAGCGCCCTCCGTGTGCCAAAAATAGGCCGCGGGCTAAGCCGCGCAAAAAAATAAGCCCCTGAAGGTCCCGTCCCCAAGTTCGTCAGCCGTAAAAATGCCCAAAAAACGGGTAGGCTATAGCCTTGGGGGGAGGGGCTGGCCAACTTCGTCCGCCGGAGTCCGAATGGGGCGAGACTTTTCGAGCACCCTCCGTGTGCCAAAAATAGGCCGCGGGCACAGCCGCGCCCAAAAAAAAGTCCCCGAAGGTCCCGTCCCCAAGTTCGTCCGCCGCAAAAATGCCCAAAAAAAGGGTGGGCTATAGCCTTGGGGGGAGGGGCTGGCCTACTTCGTCCGCCGGACTCGGAATGGGGCGAGACTTTGCGAGCGCCCTCCGTGTGCCAAAAATAGGCCGTGGACACAGCCGCGGCCAAAAATAAGCCCCCGAAGGTCCCGTCCCCAAGTTCGTCCGCCGCAAAAATGCCCAAAAAACGGGTGGGCTATAGCCTTGGGGGGAGGGGCTGGCCGACTTCGTCCGCCGGAGTCCGAATGGGGTGAGACTTTGCGAGCACCCTCCCCGTGCAAAAAATAGGCCGCGGACACAGCCGCGCCCAAAAAAAAGCGCCCGAAGGTCCCGTCCCCAAGTTCGTCCGCCGCAAAAATGCCCAAAAAACGGGTGGGCTATAGCCTTGGGGGAAGGGGCTGGCCCACTTCGTCCGCCGGACTCGGAATGGGGTGAGACTTTGCTAGCACCCTCCGTGTGCCAAAAATAGGCCGCGGGCACAGCCGCGCCCAAAAATAAGCCCCCGAAGGTCCCGTCCCCAAGTTCGTCCGCCGCAAAAATGCCCAAAAAAAGGGTGGGCTATAGCCTTGGGGGGAGGGGCTGGCCAACTTCGTCCACCGGACTTGGAATGGGGCGAGACTTTGCTAGCACCCTCCGTGTGCAAAAAATAGGCCGCGGGCTCAGCCACGCCCAAAAATAAGCCCCCGAAGGTCCCGTCCCCAAGTTCGTCCGCCGCAAAAGTGCCCAAAAAACGGGTGGGCTATAGCCTTGGGGGGAGGGGCTGGCCAACTTATTCCGCCGGACTCGGAATGGGGCGAGACTTTGCGAGCACCCTCTGTGTGCTAAAAATAGGCCGCGGGCACAGCCGCGCCCAAAAATAAGCCCCCGAAGGTCCCGTCCCCAAGTTCGTCCGCCGCAAAAATGCCCAAAAAACGGGTGGGCTATAGCCTTGGGGGGAGGGGCTGGCCTACTTCGTCCGCCGGACTCGGAATGGGGCGAGACTTTACGAGTGCCCTCCGTGTGCCAAAAATAGGCCGTGGACACAGCCGCGGCCAAAAATAAGCCCCCGAAGGTCCCGTCCCCAAGTTCGTCCGCCGCAAAAATGCCCAAAAAACGGGTGGGCTATAGCCTTGGGGGGAGGGGCTGGCCAACTTCTTCCGCCGGACTCGGAATGGGGCGAGACATTGCAAGCGCCCTCCGTGTGCCAAAAATAGGCCATGGGCTAAGCCGCGCCCGAAAATAAGCCCCCGAAGGTCCCGTCCCCAAGTTCGTCCGCCGCAAAAATGCCCAAAAAACGGGTGGGCCATAGCCTTGGGAGGAGGGGCTGGCCAACATCGTCCGCCGGACTGGGAATGGGGTGAGACATTGCGAGCGCCCTCCGTGTGCCAAAAATAGGCCGCGGGCTAAGCCGCGCCAAAAAATAAGCCCCCGAAGGTCCCGTCCCCTAGGTCGTCCGCCGTAAAAATGCCCAAAAAACGGGTAGGCTATAGCCTTGGGGGGAGGGGCTGGCCAACTTCGTCCGCCGGAGTCCGAATGGGGTGAGACTTTGCGAGCACCCTCCGCGTGCCACAAATAGGCCGCGGTCACAGCCGCACCCAAAAATAAACCCCCGAAGGGCACGTCCCCAAGTTCGTCCGCCGCAAAAATGCCCAAAAAACGGGTGGGCTATAGCCTTGGGGGGAGGGGCTGGCCAACTTCGTCCGCCGGACTCGGAATGGGGGGAGACTTTGTGAGCGCCCTCCGTGTGCCAAAAATAGGCCGCGGTCACAACCGCGACCAAAAATAAGCCCCCAAAGGTCCCGTCCCCAAGTTCGTCCGCCGCAAAAATTCCCAAAAAACGGGTGGGCTATAGCCTTGGGGGGAGGGGCTGGCCAACTTCGTCCGCCGGACTCGGAAGGGGGCGAGACTTTGCGAGCGCCCTCCGTTTACCAAAAATAAGCAGCGGGCACAGCCGCGCCCAAAAATAAGCCCCCGAAGGTCCCGTCCCCAAGTTCGTCCGCCGCAAAAATGCCCAAAAAACGGGTGGGCTATAGCCTTGGGGGGAGGGGCTGGCCAACTTCGTCCGCCGGACTCAGAATGGGGCGAGACGTTGCGAGCGCCCTTCGTGTGCCAAAATTAGGCCGTGGGCACAGCCGTGCCCAAAAATAAGCCCCCGAAGGTCCAGTCCCCAAGTTCGTCCGCCGCAAAAATGCCCAAAAAACGGGTGGGCTATACCCTTGGGGGGAGGGGTTGGCCCACTTCGTCCGCCGGACTCGGAATGGGGCGAGACTTTGTGAGCGGCTTCGTGTGCCAAAAATAGGCCGCGGGTACAGCCGCGCCCAAACATAAGCCCCCGAAGGTCCCGTCCCCAAGTTCGTCCGCCGCAAAAATGCCCAAAAAACGGGTGGGCTATAGCCTTGGGGGGAGGGGCTGGCCCACTTCGTCCGCCGGACTCGGAATGGGGCGACACTTTGCGAGCGCCCTCCGTGTGCCAAAAATAGGCCGCGGGCACAGCCGCGCCCAAAAATAAGCGCCCGAAGGCCGGGGCGCCAAGTTCGTCCAGCGGAAAAAGGCCACAAAAACGGGTGGGCTATAGCCTTGGGGGGTGGGGCTGGCCAACTTCGTCCGCCGGACTCGGAATGGCGCGAGACTTTGCGAGCGCTGTCCATGTGCCAAAAATGCGCCGCAGGCACAGCCGCGCCCAAAAATAAGCCCCCGAAGGTCCCGTCCCCAAGTTCGTCCCCCGCAAAAATGCCCAAAAAACAGGTGGGCTATAGCCTTGGGAGGAGGGGCTGGCCCACTTCGTCCGCCGGACTCGGAATGGGGCGAGACTTTGCGAGCGCCCTCCGTGTGCCAAAAATAGGCCGCGGCCACAGCCACACCCAAAAATAAGCCCCCGAAGGTCCCGTCCCCAAGTTCGTCCGCCGCAAAAATGCCCAAAAAACGGGAGGGCTATAGCCTTGGGGGGAGGGGCTGGCCAACTTCGTCCGCCGGACTCGGAATGGGGCGAGACTTTGCGAGCGCCCTCCGTGTGCCAAAAATAGGCCGCGGGCACAGCCGCGCCCAAAAATAAGCGCCCGAAGGCCGGGGCGCCAAGTTCGTCCAGCGGAAAAAGGCCACAAAAACGGGTGGGCTATAGCCTTGGGGGGTGGGGCTGGCCAACTTCGTCCGCCGGACTCGGAATGGCGCGAGACTTTGCGAGCGCTGTCCATGTGCCAAAAATGCGCCGCAGGCACAGCCGCGCCCAAAAATAAGCCCCCGAAGGTCCCATCCCCAAGTTCGTCCCCCGCAAAAATGCCCAAAAAACAGGTGGGCTATAGCCTTGGGAGGAGGGGCTGGCCCACTTCGTCCGCCGGACTCGGAATGGGGCGAAACTTTGCGAGCGCCCTCCGTGTGCCAAAAATAGGCCGCGGCCACAGCCATACCCAAAAATAAACCCCCGAAGGTCACGTCCCCAAGTTCGTCCGCCGCAAAAATGCCCAAAAAACGGGTGGGCTATAGCCTTGGGGGGAGGGGCTGGCCAACTTCGTCCGCCGGACTCGGAATGGGGGGAGACTTTGTGAGCGCCCTCCGTGTGCCAAAAATAGGCCGCGGTCACAACCGCGACCAAAAATAAGCCCCCAAAGGTCCCGTCCCCAAGTTCGTCCGCCGCAAAAATTCCCAAAAAACGGGTGGGCTATAGCCTTGGGGGGAGGGGCTGGCCAACTTCGTCCGCCGGACTCGGAAGGGGGCGAGACTTTGCGAGCGCCCTCCGTTTACCAAAAATAAGCAGCGGGCACAGCCGCGACCAAAAATAAGCCCCCGAAGCTCCCGTCCCCAAGTTCGTCCGCCGCAAAAATGCCCAAAAAATGGGTGGGCTATAGCCTTGGGGGGAGGGGCTGGCCAACTTCGTCCGCCGGACTCGGAATGGGACGAGACTTTGCGAGCGCCCTCCGTGTGACAAAAATAGGCCGCGGGCACAGCCGCGCCGAAAAATAAGCCCCCGAAGTTCCCGTCCCCAGGTTCGTCCGCCGCAAAAATGCCCAAACAATGGGTGGGCTATACCCTTGGGGGGAGGGGCTGGCCAGCTTCGTCCGCCGGACTCGGAATGGGACGAGACTTTGCGAGCGCCCTCCGTGAGACAAAAATAGGCCGCGGGCACAGCCGCGCCCAAAAATAATCGCCCGAAGGCCGGGGCGCCAAGTTCGTCCAGCGGAAAAAGGCCACAAAAACGGGCGGGCTATAGCCTTGAGGGGTGGGGCTGGCCAACTTCGTCCGCCGGACTCGGAATGGCGCGAGACTTTGCGAGCGGCGTCCGTGTGCCAAAAATAGGCCGCGGGCACGGCCGCGCCCAAAAATAACCGCCTGAAGGCCGGGGCGCCAAGTTCGTCCAGCGGAAAAAGGCCACAAAAACGGGTGGGCTATAGCCTTGGGGGGTGGGGCTGGCCAACTTCATCAACCGGATTGGGAATGGCGCGAGACTTTGTGAGCGGCCTCCGTGTGCCAAAAATAGGCCGCGGCCACAGCCGAGCCCAAAAATAACCGCCCGAAGGCCGGGGCGCCAAGTTCGTCCAGCGGAAAAAGGCCACAAAAACGGGCGGGCTATAATATTGGGGGGTGGGGCTGGCCAACTTCGTCCGCCGGACTCGGAATGGAGCGAGACTTTGCGAGCGGCCCCCGTGTGCCAAAAATAGGCCACGGGCACAGCCGCGCCCAAAAATAATCACCCGAAGGCCGGGGCGCCAAGTTCGTCCAGCGGAAAAAGGCCACAAAAACGGGCGAGCTATAGCCTTGAGGGGTGGGGCTGGCCAACTTCGTCCGCCGGACTCGGAATGGCGCGAGACTTTGCGAGCGGCCTCTGTGTGCCAAAAATAGGCCGCGGGCACAGCCGCGCCCAAAAATAACAGCCTGAAGGCCGGGGCGCCAAGTTCGTCCATCGGAAAAAGGCCACAAAAACGGGTGGGCTATAGCCTTGGGGGCTGGGGCTGGCCAACTTCGTCCACCGGACTCGGAATGGCGCGAGACTTTGCGAGCGGCCTCCGTGTGCCAAAAATAGGCCGCGGGCACAGCCGCGCCCAAAAATAACCGCCCGAAGGCCGGGGCGCCAAGTTCGTCCAGCGGAAAAAGGCCACAAAAACGGGTGGGCTATAGCCTTGGGGGGTGGGGCTGGCCAACTTCGTCCGCCGGACTCGGAATGGAGCGAGACTTTGCGAGCGGCCCCCGTGTGCCAAAAATAGGCCACGGGCACAGCCGCGCCCAAAAATAATCGCCCGAAGGCCGGGGCGCCAAGTTCATCCAGCGGAAAAAGGCCACAAAAACGGGCGGCATATAGCCTTGAGGGGTGGGGCTGGCCAACTTCGTCCGCCGGACTCGGAATGGCGCGAGACTTTGCGAGCGGCCTCCGTGTGCACAAAAATAGGCCCCGGACACAGCCGCGCCCAAAAATAACCGCCGGAAGGCCGGGGCGCCAAGTTCGTCCATCGGAAAAAGGCCACAAAAACGGGTGGGCTATAGCCTTGGGGGCTGGGGCTGGCCAACTTCGTCCACCGGACTCGGAATGGTGCGAGACTTTGCGAGCGGCCTCCATGTGCCAAAAATAGGCCGCGGCCACAGCCGCGCACAAAAATAACCGCCCGAAGGCCGGGGCGCCAAGTTCGTCCAGCGGAAAAAGGCCAAAAACACGGGTGGGCTATAGCCTTGGGGGGTGGGGCTGGCCAACTTCGTCCGCCGGACTCGGAATGGCGCGAGACTTTGCGAGCGGCCTCGGTGTGCCAATAATAGGCCGCGGGCACAGCTGTACCCAAAAATAACCGCCCGAAGTCCGGGGCGCCAAGTTCGTCCAGCGGAAAAAGGCCACAAAAACGGGTGGGCTATAGCCTTGGGGGGTGGGGCTGGCCAACTTCGTCCGCCGGACTCCGAATGGCGCGAGACTTTGCGAGCGGCCTCCGTGTGCCAAAAATAGGCCGCGGACACAGCCGCGCCCAACAATAACCGCCCGAAGGCCGGGGCGCCAAGTTCGTCCAGCGGAAAAAGGCCACAAAAACGGGTGGGCTATAGCCTTGGGGGGTGGGGTTGGCCAACTTCGTCCTCCGGACTCGGAATGGTGCGAGACTTTGCGAGCGGCCTCCGTGTGCCAAAGATAGGCCGCGGGCAAAGCCGCACCCAAAAATAACAGCCCGAAGGCCGGGGCGCCAAGTTCGTCCAGCGGAAAAAGGCCACAAAAACGGGTGGCCTATAGCCTGGGGGGGTGGGGACGGCCCACTTCGCGGACTCGGAATGGCGCGAGACTTTGGGAGCGGCCTCCGTGTGCCAAAAATAGGCCGCGGGCACAGCCGCACCCAAAAATAACCGCCCGAAGGCCGGGGCGCCAAGTTCGTCCAGCGGAAAAAGGCCACAAAAACGAGTGGCCTATAGCCTGGGGGGGTGGGGCCGGCCAACTTCGTCCGCCGGACACGGAAAGGCGCCAGGCGTTGCGAGCGGCTCCGTGTGCCAAAAATATACAGCCGCGCCCAAAAATAACCCCCCGAAGGCCGGGGCGCCAAATTCGTCCAGCGGAAAAACGCCACAAAAACGGGTGGGCTATTGCCTTGGGGGGGGGGGCTGGCCAACTTCGTCCGCCGGACTCGGAATGGCGCGAGACTTTGCGAGCCGCCTCCGCGTGCCAAAAATAGGCCACGGGTATAGCCGCGCCCAAAAATAACTGCCCGAAGGCCGGGGCGCCAAGCTCGTCCAGCGGAAAAAGGCCACAAAAATGGGTGGCCTATAGCCTGCGGGGGTGGGGTTGGCCATCTTCGTCCGCCGGACTCGGAATGGCGCGAGACTTTGCGAGCAGCCTCGGTGTGCCAAAAATAGGCCGCGGGCACAGCTGTACCCAAAAATAACCGCCCGAAGTCCGGGGCGCCAAGTTCGTCCAGCGGAAAAAGGCCACAAAAACGGGTGGGCTATAGCCTTGGGGGGTGGGGCTGGCCAACTTCGTCCGCCGGACTCGGAATGGCACGAGACTTTGCGAGCGGCCTCCGTGTGCCAAAAATAGGGCCGGGGCACAGCCGCTCCCAAAATAACCGCCCAAGGCCGGGCGCCAAGTTCGTCCAGCGGAAAAAGGCCACAAAACGGGTGGCTATAGCCTTGGGGGTGGGGTTGGCCAACTTCGTCCGCCGGACTCGGAATGGTGCGAGACTTTGCAGCGGCCTCCGTGTGCCAACAGCCGCGCCAAAATAACCGCCAAGGCCGGGCGCCAAGTTCGCCCAGCGGAAAGGCCACAAAAACGGGTGGGCTATAGCCTTGGGGGTGGGGCCAACTGTCCGCCGGACTCAATGGTGCGAGACTTTGCGAGCGGCCTCCGTGTGCCGTAACAGCCGCGCCCAAAAATAACCGTCCGAAGGCCGGGGCGCCAAGTTCGTCCAGCGGAAAAAGGCCACAAAAACGGGTGGGCTATAGCCTTGGGGGGTGGGGCTGGCCCACTTCGTCCGCCGGACTCGGAATGGCGCTAGACTTTGCGAACGGCCTCCGTGTGCCAAAAATAGGCGGCGGGCACAGCCGCGCCCAAAAATAACCGCCCGAAGGCCGGGGCGCCAAGTTCGTCCAGCGGAAAAAGGCCAAAAACACGGGTGGGCTATAGCCTTGGGGGGTGGGGCTGGCCAACTTCGTCCGCCGGACTCGGAATGGCGCGAGACTTTGCGAGCGGCCTCGGTGTGCCAAAAATAGGCCGCGGGCACAGCTGAACCCAAAAATAACCGCCCGAAGTCCGGGGCGCCAAGTTCGTCCAGCGGAAAAAGGCCACAAAAACGGGTGGGCTATAGCCTTGGGGGGTGGGGCTGGCCAACTTCGTCCGCCGGACTCCGAATGGCGCGAGACTTTGCGAGCGGCCTCCGTGTTCTAAAAATAGGCCGCGGGCACAGCCGCGTCCAAAAATAACCGCCCGAAGGCCGGGGCGCCAAGTTCGTCCAGCAGAAAAAGGCCACAAAAACGGGTGGGCTATAGCCTTGGGGGGTGGGGTAGGACAACTTCGTCTGCCAGACTCGGAATGGCGCGAGACTTTGCGAGCGGCCTCGGTGTACCAAAAATAGGCCGCGGGTACAGCCGCACCCAAAAATAACCGCCTGAAGGCCGGGCGACAAGTTCGTCCAGCGGAAAAAGGCCACAAAAACGGGTGGGCTATAGCCTTGGGGGGTGGGGCTGGCAAAAATAACCGCCCAAAGGCCGGGGCGCCAAGTTCGTCCAGCGGAAAAAGGCCACAAAAACGGGTGGGCTATAGCTTTGGGGGGTGGGGCTGGCCAACTTCGTCCGCCGGACTCGGAATGGCGCGAGACTTTGCGAGCGGCCTCCGTGTGCCAAAAAATAGGTCAGGGCACAGCCGCGCACAAAAATAAGCGCCCGAAGGCCGGGGCGCCAAGTTCGTCCAGCGGAAAAAGGCCACAAAAACGGGTGGGCTATAGCGTTGGGGGGTGGGGCTGGCCAACTTCGTCCGCCGGACTTGGAATGGCGCGAGACTTTGCGAGCGGCCTCCGTGTGCCAAAAATAGGCCGCGGGCACAGCCGCGCCCAAAAATAACTGCCCGAAGGCCGGGGCGCCAAGTTCGTCCAGCGGAAAAAGGCCACAAAAACGGGTGGGCTATTGCCTTGGGGGGTGGGGCTGGCCAACTTCGTCCGCCGGACTCGGAATGGTGCGAGACTTTGCGAGCGGCCTCCGTGTGCCAAAAATAGGCCGCGGGTACAGCCGCGCCCGAAAATAATCGCCCGAAGGCCGCGGCGCCAAGTTCGTCCAGCGGAAAAAGTCCACAAAAACGGGTGGGCTATAGCCTTGGGGGGAGGGGCTGGCCCACTTCGTCCGCCGGACTCGGAAGGGGACGAGACTTTGCGAGCGCCCTCCGTGTGCCAAAAATAGGCCGCGGGCACAGCCGCGCCCAAAAATAAGCCCCCAATGGTCCCGTCCCCAAGTTCGTCCTCCGCAAAAAAGCCAAAAAACGGGTGGGCGAGGGGCTGGCCGACTTCGTCCGCCGGACTCGGAATGGGGCGAGACTTTGCGAGTGCCCTCCATGTGCCAAAAATAGGCCGCGGGCACAGCCGCACCCAAAAATAAGCACCCGAAAGTCCCGTCCCCAAGTTCGTCCGCCGCAAAAATGCCCAAAAAACGGGTGGGCTATAGCCTTGGGGGGATGGGCTGGCCAATTCCTCCGCCGGACTCCGAATGGGCGAGACTTTGCGAGCACCCTCCGTGTGCCAAAAATAGGCCACGGACACAGCCACGCCCAAAAATAAGCGCCCGAAGGTCCCGTCCCCAAGTTCGTCTGCCGCAAAAATGCCCAAAAAACGGGTGGGCTATAGCCTTGGGGGGAGGGGCTGGCCAACTTCGGACTCGGAATGGGGTGAGACTTTGCGAGCGCCTCCGTGTACCAAAATAGGCCGCGGCCACCGCCTCGCCCAAAAATAAGCCCCCGAAGGTCCCGTCCCCAAGTTCGTCCGCCGCAAAAATGCCCAAAAAATGGGTGGGCTATAGCCTTGGGGGTAGGGGCTGGCCAACTTCGTCCGCCGGACTCGGAATGGGGCGAGACTTTGCGAGCTCCCTCCGTGTACCAAAAATAGGCCGCGGTCACAGCCGCGCCAAAAATTAAGCCCCCGAAGGTCCCGTCCCCAAGTTCGTCCGCCGCAAAAATGCCCAAAAAACGGGTGGGCTATAGCCTTGGGGGGAGGGGCTGGCCAACTTCGTGCGCCGGGCTCGGAATGGGGCGAGACTTTGCGAGTGCCCTCCGTGTGTCAAAAATAGGCCGCGGGCACAGCCGCGCCCAAAAATAAGCCCCCGAATGTCCCGTCCCCAAGTTCGTCCGCTGCAAAAATCCCAAAAAACGGGTGGGCTATAGCCTTGGGGGGAGGGGCTGGCCAAGTTCCTCCGCCGGACTCGGAATGGGGCGAGACTTTGCGAGCACCCTCCGTGTGCCAAAAATAGGCCGCAGGCACAGCCGCGCCCAAAAATAAGCGCCCGAAGGTCCCGTCCCCAAGTTCGTCCGCAAAAATGCCCAAAAAACGGGTGGGCTATAGCCTTGGGGGGAGGGGCAGGCCAAGTTCGTCCGCCGGACTCGGAATGGGGCGAGACTTTGCGTGCACCCTCTGTGTGCCAAAAAAAGGCCGCGGACACAGCCGTACACAAAAATAAGCGCCCGAAGGTCCCGTACCCAAGTTCGTCCGCTGCAAAAATCCCAAAAAACGGGTGGGCTATAGCCGTGGGGGGAGGGGCTGGCCAAGTTCCTCCGCCGGACTCGGAATGGGGCGAGACTTTGCGAGCACCCTCCGTGTGCCAAAAATAGGCCGCAGGCACAGCCGCGCCCAAAAATAAGCACCCGAAGTTCCCGTCCCCAAGTACGTCAGCCCCAAAAAAGCCCAAAAAACAGGTGGGCTATAGCCTTGGGGGGAGGGGCTGGCCAAGTTCGTACGCCGGACTCAGAATGGGGCGAGACTTTGCGAGCGCCTCCGTGTGCCAAAAATAGGCCGCAGGCACAACCGCGCCCAAAAATAAGTGCCCGAAGGTCCCGTCCCCAAGTTCGTCCGCCGCAAAAATGCCCAAAAAACGGGTGAGCTATAGCCTTGGGGGGAGGGGCTGGCCAACTTCGTCCGCCGGACTTGGAATGGGGTGAGACTTTGTGAGCGCCCTCCGTGTGTCAAAAATAGGCCGCGGGCACAGCCTTGCCCTAAAATAAGCCCCCGAAGGTCCCGTCCCCAAGTTCGTCCGCCGCAAAAATGCCCAAAAAACGGGTGGGCTATAGCCTTGGGAGGGGCTGGCCAACTTCGTCCGCCGGACTCGGAATGGGGCGAGGCTTTGCGAGCGCACTCCGTGTGCCAAAAATAGGCCGCGGGCACAGCCGCGCCAAAAAATAAGCGCCCGAAGGTCCCGTCCCCGAGTTCGTCCGCCGCAAAAATGCACAAAAAACGGGTGGGCTGTAGCCTTGGGGGGAGGGGCTGGCCAAGTTCGTCCGCCGGACTCGGAATGGGGCGAGACTTTGCGTGCACCCTCTGTGTGCCAAAAAAAGGCCGCGGACACAGCCGTACACAAAAATAAGCGCCCGAAGGTCCCGTACCCAAGTTCGTCCGCTGCAAAAATCCCAAAAAACGGGTGGGCTATAGCCTTGGGGGGAGGGGCTGGCCAAGTTCCTCCGCCGGACTCGGAATGGGGCGAGACTTTGCGAGCACCCTCCGTGTGCCAAAAATAAGCCGCAGGCACAGCCGCGCCCAAAAATAAGCGCCCGAAGGTCCCGTCCCCAAGTTCGTCCGCCGCAAAAATGCCCAAAAAACGGGTGGGCTATAGCCTTGGGGGGAGGGGCAGGCCAAGTTCGTCCGCCGGACTCGGAATGGGGCGAGACTTTGCGTGCACCCTCTGTGTGCCAAAAAAAGGCCGCGGACACAGCCGTACACAAAAATAAGCGCCCGAAGGTCCCGTACCCAAGTTCGTCCGCTGCAAAAATCCCAAAAAACGGGTGGGCTATAGCCGTGGGGGGAGGGGCTGGCCAAGTTCCTCCGCCGGACTCGGAATGGGGCGAGACTTTGCGAGCACCCTCCGTGTGCCAAAAATAGGCCGCAGGCACAGCCGCGCCCAAAAATAAGCACCCGAAGGTCCCGTCCCCAAGTTCGTCCGCCGCAAAAATGCCCAAAAAACGGGTGGGCTATAGCCTTGGGGGGAGGGGCTGGCCAAGTTCGTACGCCGGACTCAGAATGGGGCGAGACTTTGCGAGCACCCTCCGTGTGCCAAAAATAGGCCGCGGGCACAACCGCACCCAAAAATAAGCGCCCGAAGGTCCCGTCCCCAAGTTCGTCCGCCGCAAAAATGCACAAAAAACGGGTGGGCTGTAGCCTTGGGGGGAGGGGCTGGCCAACTTCGTCCGCCGGACTTGGAATGGGGCGAGACTTTGCGAGCGCCCTCCGTGTGTCAAAAATAGGGCGCGGGCACAGCCTTGCCCTAAAATAAGCCCCCGAAGGTCCCGTCCCCAAGTTCGTCCGCCGCAAAAATGCCCAAAAAACGGGTGGGCTATAGCCTTGGGAGGGGCTGGCCAACTTCGTCCGCCGGACTCGGAATGGGGCGAGACTTTGCGAGCGCACTCCGTGTGCCAAAAATAGGCCGCGGGCACAGCCGCGGCAAAAAATAAGCGCCCGAAGGTCCCGTCCCCGAGTTCGTCCGCCGCAAAAATGCACAAAAAACGGGTGGGCTGTAGCCTTGGGGGGAGGGGCTGGCCAAGTTCGTCCGCCGGACTTGGAATGGGGCGAGACTTTGCGAGCGCCTCCGTGTGCCAAAAATAGGCCGTGGGTACAGCTGCACCCAAAAATAAGCGCCCGAAGGTTCCGTCCCCAAGTTCATCCGCCGCAAAAATGCCCAAAAAACGGGTGGGCTATCGCCTTGGGGGGAGGGGCCGGCCAAGTTCGTCCGCCGGACTCGGAATGGGGTGAGACTTTGCGAGCGCCCTCCGTGTGCCAAAATTAGGCCGTGGGTACAGCCGCGCCAAAAAATAAGCGCCCGAAGGTCCCGTCCCCGAGTTCGTCCGCCGCAAAAATGCACAAAAAACGGGTGGGCTGTAGCCTTGGGGGGAGGGGCTGGCCAAGTTCGTCCGCCGGACTTGGAATGGGGCGAGACTTTGCGAGCGCCTCCGTGTGCCAAAAATAGGCCGCGGGCACAACCGCGCCCAAAAATAAGTGCCCGAAGGTCCCGTCCCCAAGTTCGTCCGCCGCAAAAATGCCCAAAAAACGGGTGAGCTATAGCCTTGGGGGGAGGGGCTGGCCAACTTCGTCCGCCGGACTTGGAATGGGGCGAGACTTTGCGAGCGCCCTCCGTGTGTCAAAAATAGGCCGCGGGCACAGCCTTGCCCTAAAATAAGCCCCCGAAGGTCCCGTCCCCAAGTTCGTCCGCCGCAAAAATGCCCAAAAAACGGGTGGGCTATAGCCTTGGGAGGGGCTGGCCAACTTCGTCCGCCGGACTCGGAATGGGGCGAGACTTTGCGAGCGCACTCCGTGTGCCAAAAATAGGCCGCGGGCACAGCCGCGCCAAAAAATAAGCGCCCGAAGGTCCCGTCCCCGAGTTCGTCCGCCGCAAAAATGCACAAAAAACGGGTGGGCTGTAGCCTTGGGGGGAGGGGCTGGCCAAGTTCGTCCGCCGGACTTGGAATGGGGCGAGACTTTGCGAGCGCCTCCGTGTGCCAAAAATAGGCCGCGGGCACAACCGCGCCCAAAAATAAGTGCCCGAAGGTCCCGTCCCCAAGTTCGTCCGCCGCAAAAATGCCCAAAAAACGGGTGGGCTATAGCCTTGGGGGGAGGGGCTGGCCAACTTCGTCCGCCGGACTCGGAATGGGACGATACTTTGCGAGCGCCCTCCGTGTACCAAAAATAGGCCGCCGGCACAGCTGTACCCAAAAATAAGTGCCCGAAGGTTCCGTCCCCAAGTTCATCCGCCGCAAAAATGCCCAAAAAACGGGTGGGCTATCGCCTTGGGGGGAGGGGCTGGCCAAGTTCGTCCGCCGGACTCGGAATGGGGTGAGACTTTGCGAGCGCCCTCCGTGTGCCAAAAATAGGCCGCGGGCACAGCCTTGCCCTAAAATAAGCCCCCGAAGGTCCCGTCCCCAAGTTCGTCCGCCGCAAAAATGCCCAAAAAACGGGTGGGCTATAGCCTTGGGAGGGGCTGGCCAACTTCGTCCGCCGGACTCGGAATGGGGCGAGACTTTGCGAGCGCACTCCGTGTGCCAAAAATAGGCCGCGGGCACAGCCGCGCCAAAAAATAAGCGCCCGAAGGTCCCGTCCCCGAGTTCGTCCGCCGCAAAAATGCACAAAAAACGGGTGGGCTGTAGCCTTGGGGGGAGGGGCTGGCCAAGTTCGTCCGCCAGACTTGGAATGGGGCGAGACTTTGCGAGCGCCTCCGTGTGCCAAAAATAGGCCGCGGGCACAACCGCGCCAAAAAATAAGTGCCCGAAGGTCCCGTCCCCAAGTTCGTCCGCCGCAAAAATGCCCAAAAAACGGGTGAGCTATAGCCTTGGGGGGAGGGGCTGGCCAACTTCGTCCGCCGGACTTGGAATGGGGCGAGACTTTGCGAGCGCCCTCCGTGTGTCAAAAATAGGCCGCGGGCACAGCCTTGCCCTAAAATAAGCCCCCGAAGGTCCCGTCCCCAAGTTCGTCCGCCGCAAAAATGCCCAAAAAACGGGTGGGCTATAGCCTTGGGAGGGGCTGGCCAACTTCGTCCGCCGGACTCGGAATGGGGCGAGACTTTGCGAGCGCACTCCGTGTGCCAAAAATAGGCCGCGGGCACAGCCGCGGCAAAAAATAAGCGCCCGAAGGTCCCGTCCCCGAGTTCGTCCGCCGCAAAAATGCACAAAAAACGGGTGGGCTGTAGCCTTGGGGGGAGGGGCTGGCCAAGTTCGTCCGCCGGACTTGGAATGGGGCGAGACTTTGCGAGCGCCTCCGTGTGCCAAAAATAGGCCGTGGGTACAGCTGCACCCAAAAATAAGCGCCCGAAGGTTCCGTCCCCAAGTTCATCCGCCGCAAAAATGCCCAAAAAACGGGTGGGCTATCGCCTTGGGGGGAGGGGCCGGCCAAGTTCGTCCGCCGGACTCGGAATGGGGTGACACTTTGCGAACGCCCTCCGTGTGCCAAAAATAGACCGTGGGCACAGCCGCGCCAAAAAATAAGCGCCCGAAGGTCCCGTCCCCGAGTTCGTCCGCCGCAAAAATGCACAAAAAATGGGTGGGCTGTAGCCTTGGGGGGAGGGGCTGGCCAAGTTCGTCCGCCGGACTTGGAATGGGGCGAGACTTTGCGAGCGCCTCTGTGTGCCAAAAATAGGCCGCGGGCACAACCGCGCCCAAAAATAAGTGCCCGAAGGTCCCGTCCTCAAGTTCGTGTGCCGCAAAAATGCCCAAAAAACGGTTGGGCTATAGCCTTGGGGGGAGGGGCTGGCCAAGTTCGTCCGCCGGACTTGGAATGGGGCGAGACTTTGCGAGCGCCTCCGTGTGCCAAAAATAGGCCGCGGGCACAGCCGCGCCAAAAAATTAGCGCCCGAAGGTCCCGTCCCCGAGTTATCCGCCAAAAATGCACAAAAAACGGGTGGGCTATAGCCTTGGGGGGAGTGGCTGGCCAACTTCGTCCGCCGGACTCGGAATGGGACGAGACTTTGCGAGCGCCCTCCGTGTACCAAAAAAAGGCCGCCGGCACAGCTGTACCCAAAAATAAGCGCCCGAAGGTACCGTCCCCAAGTTCATCAGCCGCAAATATGCCCAAAAAAGGGGTGGGCTATCGCCTTGGGGGGAGGGCCCAAGTTCCCCGGACTCGGAATGGGGTGAGACTTTGCGATCGCCCTCCGTGTGCCAAAAATAGGCCGTGGGCACAGCCGCGCCAAAAAATAAGCGCCCGAAGGTCCCGTCCCCGAGTTCGTCCGCCGCAAAAATGCACAAAAAACGGGTGGGCTGTAGCCTTGGGGGGAGGGGCTGGCCAAGTTCGTCCGCCGGACTTGGAATGGGGCGAGACTTTGCGAGCGCCTCCGTGTGCAAAAAATAGGCCGCGGGCACAACCACGCCCAAAAATAAGTGCCCGAAGGTCCCGTCCTCAAGTTCGTCTGCCGCAAAAATGCCCAAAAAACGGTTGGGCTATAGCCTTGGGGGGAGGGGCTGGCCAGATCATCCGCCGGACTCGGAATGGGGCGAGACTTTACGAGCGCCCTCCGTGTGCCAAAAATAGGCCGCGGGCACAGCCGCGCCAAAAAATTAGCGCCCGAAGGTCCCGTCCCCGAGTTCGTCCGCCGCAAAAATGCCCAAAAAACGGGTGGGCTGTAGCCTTGGGGGGAGGGGCTGGCCAAGTTTGTCCGCCGGACTTGGAATGGGGCGAGACTTTACGAGCGCCTCCGTGTGCCAAAAATAGGCCGCGGGCACAACCGCGCCCAAAAATAAGTGCCCGAAGGTCCCGTCCCCAAGTTCGTCCGCCGCAAAAATGCCCAAAAAACGGGTGAGCTATAGCCTTGGGGGGAGGGGCTGGCCAAGTTCGTCCGCCGGACTCGGAATGGGGTGAGACTTTGCGAGCGCCCTCCGTGTCCCAAAAATAGGCCATGGGCACAGCCGCGCCAAAAAATAAGCGCCCGAAGGTCCCGTCCCCGAGTTCGTCCGCCGCAAAAATGCACAAAAAATGGGTGGGCTGTAGCCTTGGGGGGAGGGGCTGGCCAAGTTCGTCCGCCGGACTTGGAATGGGGCGATACTTTGCGAGCGCCTCCATGTGCCAAAAATAGGCCGCGGGCACAACCGCGCCCAAAAATAAGTGCCCGAAGGTCCCGTCCTCAAGTTCGTCTGCCGCAAAAATGCCCAAAAAACGGGTGGGCTATCGCCTTGGGGGGAGGGGCCGGCCAAGTTCGTCCGCCGGACTCGGAATGGGGTGAGACTTTGCGAGCGCCCTCCGTGTGCCAAAATTAGGCCGTGGGTACAGCCGCGCCAAAAAATAAGCGCCCGAAGGTCCCGTCCCCGAGTTCGTCCGCCGCAAAAATGCACAAAAAACGGGTGGGCTGTAGCCTTGGGGGGAGGGGCTGGCCAAGTTCGTCCGCCGGACTTGGAATGGGGCGAGACTTTGCGAGCGCCTCCGTGTGCCAAAAATAGGCCGCGGGCACAACCGCGCCCAAAAATAAGTGCCCGAAGGTCCCGTCCCCAAGTTCGTCCGCCGCAAAAATGCCCAAAAAACGGGTGAGCTATAGCCTTGGGGGGAGGGGCTGGCCAACTTCGTCCGCCGGACTTGGAATGGGGCGAGACTTTGCGAGCGCCCTCCGTGTGTCAAAAGTAGGCCGCGGGCACAGCCTTGCCCTAAAATAAGACCCCGAAGGTCCCGTCCCCAAGTTCGTCCGCCGCAAAAATGCCCAAAAAACGGGTGGGCTATAGCCTTGGGAGGGGCTGGCCAACTTCGTCCGCCGGACTCGGAATGGGGCGAGACTTTGCGAGCGCACTCCGTGTGCCAAAAATAGGCCGCGGGCACAGCCGCGCCAAAAAATAAGTGCCCGAAGGTCCCGTCCCCGAGTTCGTCCGCCGCAAAAATGCACAAAAAACGGGTGGGCTGTAGCCTTGGGGGGAGGGGCTGGCCAAGTTCGTCCGCCGGACTTGGAATGGGGCGAGACTTTGCGAGCGCCTCCGTGTGCCAAAAATAGGCCGTGGGTACAGCTGCACCCAAAAATAAGCACCCGAAGGTTCCGTCCCCAAGTTCATCCGCCGCAAAAATGCCCAAAAAACGGGTGGGCTATCGCCTTGGGGGGAGGGGCCGGCCAAGTTCGTCCGCCGGACTCGGAATGGGGTGACACTTTGCGAACGCCCTCCGTGTGCCAAAAATAGACCGTGGGCACAGCCGCGCCAAAAAATAAGCGCCCGAAGGTCCCGTCCCCGAGTTCGTCCGCCGCAAAAATGCACAAAAAATGGGTGGGCTGTAGCCTTGGGGGGAGGGGCTGGCCAAGTTCGTCCGCCGGACTTGGAATGGGGCGAGACTTTGCGAGCGCCTCCGTGTGCCAAAAATAGGCCGTGGGTACAGCTGCACCCAAAAATAAGCACCCGAAGGTTCCGTCCCCAAGTTCATCCGGCGCAAAAATGCCCAAAAAACGGGTGGGCTATCGCCTTGGGGGGAGGGGCCGGCCAAGTTCGTCCGCCGGACTCGGAATGGGGTGAGACTTTTCGAGCGCCCTCCGTGTGCCAAAATTAGGCCGTGGGTATAGCCGCGCCAAAAAATAAGCGCCCGAAGGTCCCGTCCCCGAGTTCGTCCGCCGCAAAAATGCACAAAAAACGGGTGGGCTGTAGCCTTGGGGGGAGGGGCTGGCCAAGTTCATCCGCCGGACTTGGAATGGGGCGAGACTTTGCGAGCGCCTCCGTGTGTCAAAAATAGGCCGCGGGCAAAGCCTTGCCCTAAAATAAGCCCCCGAAGGTCCCGTCCCCAAGTTCGTCCGCCGCAAAAATGCCCAAAAAACGGGTGGGCTATAGCCTTGGGAGGGGCTGGCCAACTTCGTCCGCCGGACTCGGAATGGGGCGAGACTTTGCGAGCGCACTCCGTGTGCCAAAAATAGGCCGCGGGCACAGCCGCGCCAAAAAATAAGCGCCCGAAGGTCCCGTCCCCGAGTTCGTCCGCCGCAAAAATGCACAAAAAACGGGTGGGCTGTAGCCTTGGGGGGAGGCTGGCCAAGTTGGTCCGCGGGAGTTGGAATGGGGCGAGACTTTGCGAGCGCCTCCGTGTGCCAAAAATAGGCCGTGGGTACAGCTGCACCCAAAAATAAGCGCCCGAAGGTTCCGTCCCCAAGTTCATCCGCCGCAAAAATGCCCAAAAAACGGGTGGGCTATCGCCTTGGGGGGAGGGGCCGGCCAAGTTCGTCCGCCGGACTCGGAATGGGGTGAGACTTTGCGAGCGCCCTCCGTGTGCTAAAAATAGGCCGTGGGCACAGCCGTGCCAAAAAATAAGCGCCCGAAGGTCCCGTCCCCGAGTTCGTCCGCCGCAAAAATGCACAAAAAATGGGTGGGCTGTAACCTTGGGGGGAGGGGCTGGCCAAGTTCGTCCGCCGGACTGGGAATTGGGCGAGACTTTGCGAGCGCCTCCGTGTGCCAAAAATAGGCCGCGGGCACAACCGCACCCAAAAATAAGTGCCCGAAGGTCCCGTCCTCAAGTTCGTCTGCCGCAAAAATGCCCAAAAAACGGTTGGGCTATAGCCTTGGGGGGAGGGGCTGGCCAGTTCATCCGCCGGACTCGGAATGGGGCGAGACTTTGCGAACGCCCTCCGTGTGCTAAAAATAGGCCGCGGGCACAGCCGCGCCAAAAAATTAGCGCCCGAAGGTCCCGTCCCCGAGTTCGTCCGCCGCAAAAATGCACAAAAAACGGGTGGGCTGTAGCCTTGGGGGGAGGGGCTGGCCAAGTTCGTCCGCCGGACTTGGAATGGGGCGAGACTTTGCGAGCGCCTCCGTGTGCCAAAAATAGGCTGCGGGCACAACCGCACCCAAAAATAAGTGCCCGAAGGTCCCGTCCCCAAGTTCGTCCGCCGCAAAAATGCCCAAAAAACGGGTGGGCTATAGCCTTGGGGGGAGGGGCTGGCCAACTTCGTCCGCCGGACTCGGAATGGGACGAGACTTTGCGAGCGCCCTCCGTGTACCAAAAATAGGCCGCCGGCACAGCTGTACCCAAAAATAAGCGCCCGAAGGTTCCGTCCCCAAGTTCATCCGCCGCAAAAATGCCCAAAAAACGGGTGGGCTATCGCCTTGGGGGGAGGGGCGGGCCAAGTTAAATCCGCCGGACTCGGAATGGGGTGAGACTTTGCAGCGCCCTCCGTGTGCCAAAAATAGGCCGTGGGCACAGCCGCGCCAAAAAATAAGCGCCCGAAGGTCCCGTCCCCGAGTTCGTCCGCCGCAAAAATGCACAAAAAACGGGTGGGCTGTAGCCTTGGGGGGAGGGGCTGGCCAAGTTCGTCCGCCGGACTTGGAATGGGGCGAGACTTTGCGAGCGCCTCCGTGTGCCAAAAATAGGCCGCGGGCACAACCGCGCCCAAAAATAAGTGCCCGAAGGTCCCGTCCTCAAGTTCGTCTGCCGCAAAAATGCCCAAAAAACGGTTGGGCTATAGCCTTGGGGGGAGGGGCTGGCCAGTTCATCCGCCGGACTCGGAATGGGGCGAGACTTTGCGAGCGCCCTCCGTGTGCCAAAAATAGGCCGCGGGCACAGCCGCGCCAAAAAATTAGCGCCCGAAGGTCCCGTCCCCGAGTTCGTCCGCCGCAAAAATGCACAAAAAACGGGTGGGCTTTAGCCTTGGGGGGAGGGGCTGGCCAAGTTCGTCCGCCGGACTTGGAATGGGGCGAGACTTTGCGAGCGCCTCCGTGTGCCAAAAATAGGCCGCGGGCACAACCGCGCCCAAAAATAAGCCCCCGAAGGTCCGGTCGCCAAGTTCGTCCGCCGCAAAAATGCCCAAAAAACGGGTGGGCTATAGCCTTAGGGGGAGGGGCTGGCCCACTTCGTCCGCCGGACTCGGAATGGGGCGAGACTTTGCGAGCGCCCTCCATGTGTCAAAAATAGGCCGCGGGCACAGCCATGCCCAAAAATAAGCCCCCGAAGGTCCGGTCCCCAAGTTCGTCCGCCGCAAAAATGCCCAAAAAACGGGTGGGCTATAGCCTTGGGGGGAGGGGCTGGCCAAGTTCCTCTGCCGGACTCAGAATGGGGTTAGACTTTGCGAGCGCCCTCCGTGTGCCAAAAATAGCCCGCGTCCACAGCTGTGCCCAAAAAATAGCGCCTGAAGATCTCGTCCCCAAGTTCTTCCGCCGCAAAAATGCCCAAAAAACGGGTGGGCTATAGCCTTGGGGGGAGGGGCTGGCCATGTTCGTCCGCCGGAATCGGAATAGGGCGAGACTTTGCGAGCGCCCTCCGTGTGCCAAAAATAGGCCATGGGTACAGCTGTACCTAAAAATAAGCGCCCGAACGTCCCGTCCCAATTTCGTCCGCCGCAAAAATGCCCAAAAAACGGGTGGGCTATCGCCTTGGGGGGAGGGGCTGGCCAAGTTCGTCCGCCGGACTCGGAATGGGGTGAGACTTTACGAGCGCCCTCCGTGTGCCAAAAAATAGGCCGTGGGTACAGCCGTGCCAAAAAATAAGCGCCCGAAGGTCCCGTCCCCGAGTTCGTCCGCCGCAAAAATGCACAAAAAACGGGTGGGCTGTAGCCTTGGCGGGAGGGGCTGGCCAAGTGTGTCCGCCGGACTTGGAATTGGGCGAGACTTTGCGAGCGCCTCCGTGTGCCAAAAATAGGCCGCGGGCACAACCGCACCCAAAAATAAGTGCCCGAAGGTCCCGTCCTCAAGTTCGTCTGCCGCAAAAATGCCCAAAAAACGGTTGGGCTATAGCCTTGGGGGGAGGGGCTGGCCAGTTCATCCGCCGGACTCGGAATGGGGTGAGACTTTGCGAGCACCCTCCGTGTGCCAAAAATAGGCCGTGGGCACAGCCGCGCCAAAAAATAAGCGCCCGAAGGTCCCGTCCCCGAGTTCGTCCGCCGCAAAAATGCACAAAAAATGGGTGGGCTGTAACCTTGGGGGGAGGGGCTGGCCAAGTTCGTCCGCCGGACTTGGAATTGGGCGAGACTTTGCGAGCGCCTCCGTGTGCCAAAAATAGGCCACGGGCACAACCGCACCCAAAAATAAGTGCCCGAAGGTCCCGTCCTCAAGTTCGTCTGCCGCAAAAATGCCCAAAAAACGGTTGGGCTATAGCCTTGGGGGGAGGGGCTGGCCAGTTCATTCGCCGGACTCGGAATGGGGCGAGACTTTGCGAACGCCCTCCATGTGTCAAAAATAGGCCGCGGGCACAGCCATGCCCAAAAATAAGCCCCCGAAGGTCCGGTCCCCAAGTTCGTCCGTCGCAAAAATGCCCAAAAAACGGGTGGGCTATAGCCTTGGGGGGAGGGGCTGGCCAAGTTCCTCTGCCGGACTCAGAATGGGGTGAGACTTTGCGAGCGCCCTCCGTGTGCCAAAAATAGGCCGTGTCCACAGCTGTGCCCAAAAAATAGCGCCTGAAGATCTCGTCCCCAAGTTCTTCCGCCGCAAAAATGCCCAAAAAACGGGTGGGCTATAGCCTTGGGGGGAGGGGCTGGCCAAGTTCGTCCGCCGGAATCGGAATAGGGCGAGACTTTGCGAGCGCCCTCCGTGTGCCAAAAATAGGCCATGGGTACAGCTGTACCTAAAAATAAGCGCCCGAACGTCCCGTCCCAAGTTCGTCCGCCGCAAAAATGCCCAAAAAACGGGTGGGCTATAGCCTTGGGGGGAGGTGTTGGCCAAGTTCGTCCGCCAGACTCGGAATGGGGCGAGACTTTATGAGCGCCCTCCGTGTTCCAAAAATAGGCCGTGGGCACAGCTGCACCCAAAAATAAGCGCCCGAAGGTTCCGTCCCCAAGTTCATCCTCCGCAAAAATGCCCAAAAAACGGGTGGGCTATCGCCTTGGGGGGAGGGGCTGGCCAAGTTCGTCCGCCGGACTCGGAATGGGGTGAGACTTTGCGAGCGCCCTCCGTGTGCCAAAAATAGGCCGTGGGCACAGCCGCGCCCAAAAATAAGAACCCGAAGGTCCCGTCCCCAAGTTCGTCCGCCGCAAAAATGCCCAAAAAACGGGTGGGCTATAGCCTTGGGGGGAGGGGCTGGCCAAGTTCGTCCACCGGACTCGGAATAGGGCGAGACTTTGCGAGCGCCCACCGTGTGCAAAAGTAGGCCATGGGTACAGCTGTACCCAAAAAAAAGCGCCCGAAGGTCCCGTCCCAAGTTCGTCCGCCACAAAAATGCCCAAAAAACGGGTGGGCTATAGCCTTGGGGGGAGGGGTTGGCCAAGTTCGTCCGCCAGACTCAGAATGGGTCGAGACTTTATGAGCGCCCTCCGTGTGCCCAAAAATAGGCCGTGGGTACAGCTGCACCCAAAAATAAGCGCCCGAAGGTTCCGTCCCCAAGTTCATCCGCTGCAAAAGTGTCCAAAAAACGGGTGGGCTATCGCCTTGGGGGGAGGGGCTGGCCAAGTTCGTCCGCCGGACTCGGAATGGGGTGAGACTTTGCGAGCGCCCTCCGTGTGTCAAAACTAGGCCATGAGCACAGCTGCGCCAAAAAATAAGCGCCCGAAGGTCCCGTCCTCAAGTTCGACCGCCGCAAAAATGCCCAAAAAACAGTTGGGCTATAGCCTTGGGGGGAGGGGCTGGCCAAGTTCGTCTGCCGGACTCGGAATGGGGCGAGACTTTGCAAGCGCCCTCCGTGTGCCAAAAATAGGCCGCGGGCACAGCCGCGCCAAAAAATAAGCACCCGAAGGTCCCATCCCCGAGTTCGTCCGCCGCAAAAATGCACAAAAAACGGGTGGGCTGTAGCCTTGGGGGGAGGGGCTGGCCATGTTCGTCCACCGGACTTGGAATGGGGCGAGACTTTGCGAGAGCCCTCCGTGTGCCAAAAATAGGCCGCGGGAAAAACCGCGCCCAAAAATAAGTGCCCGAAGGTCCCGTCCCCAAGTTCGTCCGCAGCAAAAGTGTCCAAAAAACGGGTGGGCTATCGCCTTGGGGCGAGGGGCTGGCCAAGTTCGTCCGCCGGACTCGGAATGGGGTGAGACTTTGCGAGCACCCTCCGTGTGCCAAAACTAGGCCATTAGCACAGCTACGCCAAAAAATAAGCGCCCGAAGGTCCCGTCCTCAAGTTCGACCGCCGCAAAAATGCCCAAAAAATAGTTGGGCTATAGCCTTGGGGGGAGGGGCTGGCCAAGTTCGTCCGCCGGACTCGGAATGAGGGGAGACTTTGCGAGCGCCCTCCGTGTGCCAAAAATAGGCCGCGGGCACAGCCGTACCCAAAAATAAGCCCCCGAAGGTCCCGTCCCCAAGTTCGTCCGGCGCAAAAATGCCCAAAAAACGGGTGGGCTATAGCCTTGGGGGGAGGGGCTGGCCAACTTCGTCCGCCGGACTCGGAATGCGGCGAGACTTTGCGAGCGCCCTCCGTGTGCCAAAAATAGGCCGAAGGCACAGTCACACCCAAAAATAAGCCCCCGAAGGTCCCGTCCCCAAGTTCGTCCGCCGCAAAAATGCCCAAAAAACGGGTGGGCTATAGCCTTGGGGGGAGGGGCTGACCAACTTCGTCCGCCGGACTCGGAATGGGGCGAGACTTTACGAGCGCCCTCCGTGTGCCAAAAATAGGCCGCAGGCGCAGCCGCGCCCAAAAATAAGCCCCCGAAGGTCCCGTCCCCAAGTTCGTCCGCCGCAAAAATGCCCAAAAAACGGGTGGGCTATAGCCTTGGGGGGAGGGGCTGGCCAACTTCGTCCGCCGGACTCGGAATGGGGCGAGACTTTGTGAGTGCCCTCCGTGTGCCAAAAATAGGCCGCGGGCACAGCCGCGCCCAAAAATAAGCCCCCGAAGGTCCCGTCCCCAAGTTCGTCCGCCGCAAAAATGCCCAAAAAACGGGTGGGCTATAGCCTTGGGGGGAGGGGCTGGCCAACTTCGTCCGCCGGACTCGGAATGGGGCGAGACTTTGTGAGTGCCCTCCGTGTGCCAAAAATAGGCCGCGGGCACAGCAGCGCCCAAAAATAACCGCCCGAAGGCCGGGGCGCCAAGTTCGTCCAGCGGAAAAAGGCCAAAAACACGGGTGGGCTATAGCCTTGGGGGGTGGGGCTGGCCAACTTCGTCCGCCGGACTCGGAATGGCGCGAGACTTTGCGAGCGGCCTCGGGTTGCCAAAAATAGGCCACGGGCACAGCTGCACCCAAAAATAACCGCCCGAAGTCCGGGGCGCCAAGTTCGTCCAGCGGAAAAAGGCCACAAAAACCGGTGGGCTATAGCCTTGGGGGGTGGGGCTGGCCAACTTCGTCCGCCGGACTCCGAATGGCGCGAGACTTTGCGAGCGGCCTCCATGTGCCAAAAATAGGCCGCGGACACAGCCGCGCCCAACAATAACCGCCCGAAGGCCGGGGCGCCATGTTCGTCCAGCGGAAAAAGGCCACAAAAACGGGTGGGCTATAGCCTTGGGGGGTGGGGTTGGCCAACTTCGTCCGCCGGACTCGGAATGGTACGAGACTTTGCGAGCGGCCTCCATTTGCCAAAAATAGGCTGCGGGCACAGTCGCACCCAAAAATAACCGCCCGAAGGCCGGGGCGCCAAGTTCGTCCTGCGGAAAAAGGCCACAAAAACGGGTGGCCTATAGCCTGGGGGGGTGGGGCCGGCCGGCCAACTTCGTCCGCCGGACTCGGAATGGCGCGAGACCTTGCGAGCGTCCTCCATGTGCCAAAAATAGGCCGTGGGCACAGCCGCACCCAAAAATAACCGCCCGAAGGCCGGGGCGCCAAGTTCGTCCAGCGGAAAAAGGCCACAAAAACGGGTGGCCTATAGCCTGGGGGGGTGGGGCCGGCCAACTTCGTCCGCCGGACTCGGAATGGCGCGAGACTTTGCGAGCGGCCTCCGTGTGCCAAAAATATACCGCGGGTACAGCCGCGCCCAAAAATAACCCCCCGAAGGCCGGAGCGCCAAATTCGTCCAGCGGAAAAACGCCACAAAAACGGGTGGGCTATTGCCTTGGGGGGGGGGGGGCTGGCCAACTTCGTCCGCCGGACTCGGAATGGCGCGAGACTTTACGAGCCACCTCCGCGTGCCAAAAATAGGCCGCGGGTACAGCCGCGCCCAAAAATAACTGCCCGAAGGCCGGGGCGCCAAGCTCGTCCAGCGGAAAAAGGCCACAAAAACGGGTGGCCTATAGCCTGCGGGGGTGGGGTTGGCCAACTTCGTCCGCCGGACTCGGAATGGCGCGAGACTTTGCGAGCGGCCTCCGTGTGCCAAAAATAGGCCGCGGGCACAGCCCGCCCAAAAATAACCCCCTGAAGGCCGGGGCGCCAAGCTCGTCCAGCGGAAAAAGGCCACAAAAACGGGTGGGCTATTGCCTTGGGGGGGGGGCTGGCCAACTTCGTCCGCCGGACTCGGAATGGCGCGAGACTTTGCGAGTGGCCTCCGCGTGCCAAAAATAGGGCGCGGGTACAGCCGCGCCTAAAAATAACCGCCCGAAGGCCGGGGCGCGAAGCTCGTCCAGCGGAAAAAGGCCACAAAAACGGGTGGCCTATAGCCTTGGGGGGTGGGGCTGGCCAACTTCGTCCGCCGGACTCGGAATGGCGCGAGACTTTGCGAGTGGCCTCCGTGTGCCAAAAATAGGGCGCGGGCACAGCCGCGCCCAAAAATAACCGTCCGAAGGCCGGGGCGCCAAGTTCGTCCAGCTGAAAAAGGCCACAAAAACGGGTGGGCTATAGCCTTGGGGGGTGGGGCAGGGCAACTTCGTCCGCCGGACTCCGAATGGTGCGAGACTTTGCGAGCGGCCTCCGTGTGCAAAAATAGGCCGCGGGCACAGCCGCGCCAAAAAATAACCGCCCGAAGGCCGGGGCGCCAAGTTCGTCCAGCGGAAAAAGGCCAAAAACACGGGTGGGCTATAGCCTTGGGGGGTGGGGCTGGCCAACTTCGTCCGCCGGACTCGGAATGGCGCGAGACTTTGCGAGCGGCCTCGGTGTGCCAAAAAAAGGCCGCGGGCACAGCTGCACCCAAAATTAACCGCCCGAAGTCCGGGGCGCCAAGTTCGTCCAGCGGAAAAAGGCCACAAAAACGGGTGGGCTATTGCCTTGGGGGGTGGGGCTGGCCAACTTCGTCCGCCGGACTCGGAATGGCGCGAGACTTTGCGAGCGGCCTCCGTGTGCCAAAAATAGGCCGCGGGCACAGCCGCGCCCAAAAATAACCGCCCGAAGGCCGAGGCGCCAAGTTCGTCCAGCGGAAAAAGTCCACAAAAACGGGTGGGCTATAGCCTTGGGGGGTGGGGCTGGCCCACTTCGTCCGCCGGACTCGGAATGGGGCGAGACTTTGCGAGCGGCCTCCGTGTGCCAAAAATAGGCCGCGGGCACAGCCGCACCCAAAAATAAGCCCTTGAAGGTCCCGTCCCCAAGTTCGTCCGAAGCAAAAATGCCCAAAAAACGGGTGGGCTATAGCCTTGGGGGGAGGGCTGGCAAACTTCGTCCACCGGACTCGGAATGGGGTGAGACTTTGCGAGCGGCCTTCGTGTGCCAAAAATAGGCCACGGGCACAGCCATGCCCAAAAATAAACGCCCGAAGGTCCCGTCCCCAAGTTCGTCCGCCGCAAAAATGCCCAAAAAACGGGTGGGCTATAGCCTTTGGGGGAGGGGATGGCCAACTTCGTCCGGCGGACTCGGAATGGGGCGAGACTTTGCGAGCGCCCTCCGTGTGCCAAAAATAGGCCGCGGGCACAGCCGCGCCCAAAAATAAGCGCCCGAAGGTCCCGTCCCCAAGTTCGTCCGCCGCAAAAATTCCCAAAAAACGGGTGGGCTATAGCCTTGGGGGGAGGGGCTGGCCAAGTTCGTACGCCGGACTCAGAATGGGGCGAGACTTTGCGAGCGCCCTCCGTGTGCCAAAAATAGGCCGCGGGCACAGCCACACCCACAAATAAAAGCCCGAAGGTCCCCTCCCCAAGTTCGTCCGCCGCAAAAATGCCCAAAAAACGGGTGGGCTATAGCCTTTGGGGGAGGGGCTGGCCAACTTCGTCCGGCGGACTCGGAATGGGGCAAGACTTTGCGAGCGCCCTCCGTGTGCCAAAAATAGGCCGCGGGCACAGCCGCGCCCAAAAATAAGCGCCCGAAGGTCCCGTCCCCAAGTTCGTCCGCCGCAAAAATGCCCAAAAAACGGGTGGGCTATAGCCTTGGAGGGAGGGGATGGCCAACTTCGTCCGGCGGACTCGGAATGGGGCGAGACTTTGCGATCGCCCTCCATGTGGCAAAAATAGGCCGCGGGCTCAGCCTCGCCCAAAAATAAGTGCCCGAAGGTCCCATCCCCAAGTTCGTCCGGCGCAAAAATGCCCAAAAAACGGGTGGGCTATAGCCTTTGGGGGAGGGGCTGGCCAACTTCGTCCGCCGGACTCGGAATGGGGCGACACTTTTCGAGCGCCCTCCGTGTGCCAAAAATAGGCCGCGGGCACAGCCGCGCCCAAAAATAAGCGCCCGAAGGTCCCTCCCCAAGTTCGTCCGCCGCAAAAATGCCCAAAAAACGGGTGGGCTATAGCCTTGGGGGGAGGGGCTGGCCAACTTCGTCCGCCGGACTCGGAATGGGGCGAGACTTTGCGATCGCCCTCCGTGTGCCAAAAATAGGCTGCGGGCACAGCCGCGCCCAAAAATAAGTGCCCGAAGGTCCCGTCCCCAAGTTCGTCCGCCGCAAAAATGCCCAAAAATCGGGTGGGCTATAGCCTCGGGGGGAGGGGCTGGCCAACTTCGTCCGCCGGACTCGAAATGGGGCGAGACTTTGCGAGCGCCCTCCGTGTGCAAAAAATAGGCCACGGGCACAGCCGCTCCCAAAAATAGGCGCCCGAAAGTCCCGTCCCCAAGTTCGTCCGCCGCAAAAATGCCCAAAAAACGGGTGGGCTATATCCTTGGGGGGAGGGGCTGGCCAACTTCGCCCTCCGGACTTGGAATGGGGTGAGACTTTCCGAACGCCCTCCGTGTGCATAAACTAGGCCGCGGGCACAGCCGCGCCCAAAAATAAGCCCCCGAAGGTCCCGTCCCCAAGTTCATCCACCGCAAAAATGCCCAAAAAACCGGTGAGCTATAGCCTTGGGGGGAGGGGCTGGCCAACTTCGTCCGCCGGACTCAGAATGGGGCGAGACTTTGCGAGCGCCCTCTGTGTGCCAGAAATAGGCCGCGGGCACAACCGCGCCCAAAAATAAGCGCCCGAAGGTCCCGTCCCCAAGTTCGTCCGCCGCAAAAATGCCCAAAAAACGGGTGGGCTATAGCCTTGGGGGGAGGGGCTGGCCAAGTTCGTACGCCGGACTCAGAATGTGACGAGACTTTGCGAGCGCCCTCCGTGTGCCAAAAATAGGCCGCGGGCACAGCCTCACCAAAAAATAAGCACCCGAAGGTCCCGTCCCCATGTTCGTCCGCCGCAAAAAAGCCCACAAAACGGGTGGGCTATAGCCTTGGGGGGAGGGGATGGCCAACTTCGTCCGCCGGACGCAGAATGGGACGAGACTTTGCGAGCGTCCTCCGTGTGCCAAAAATAGGCCGCGGGCACAGCCTCACCAAAAAATAAGTGCCCGAAGGTCCCGTCCCCATGGTCGTCCGACGCAAAAATGCCCAAAAAACGGGTGGGCTATAGCCTTTGGGGGAGGGGCTGGCCAACTTCGTCCGCCGGTCTCGGAATGAGGCGAGACTTTGCGAGCGCCCTCCGTGTGCCAAAACTAGGCCGCGTGCACAGCCGTGCCAAAAAATAAGCCCCCGAAGGTCCCGTCCCCAAGTTCGCCCGCCGCAAAAATGCCCAAAAAACGGGTGGGCTATAGCCTTGGGGGGAGGGGCTGGCCAACTTCGTCCGCCGGACTCGGAATGGGGCGATACTTTCCGAACGCCCTCCGTGTGCATAAACTAGGCCGCGGGCACAGCCTCGTCCAAAAATTAGCCCCCGAAGGTCCCGTCCCCAAGTTCGTCCGCCGCAAAAATGCCCAAAAATCGGGTGGGCTATAGCCTTGGGGGGAGGGGCTGGCCAACTTCGTCCGCCGGACTCGGAATGGGGCGAGACTTTGCGAGCGCCCTCCGTGTGCCAAAAATAGGCCGCGGGCACAGCCGCGCCCAAAAATAAGCGCCCGAAGGTCCCGTCCCCAAGTTCGTCCGCCGCAAAAGTGTCCAAAAAACGGGTGGGCTATCGCCTTGGGGGGGGGGCTGGCCAACTTCGTCCGCCGGACTCGGAATGGCGCGAGACTTTACGAGCCGCCTCCGCGTGCCAAAAATGGGCCGCGGGTACAGCCGCGCCCAAAAATAACTGCCCGAAGGCCGGGGCGCCAAGCTCGTCCAGCGGAAAAAGGCCACAAAAACGGGTGGGCTATTGCCTTGGGGGGGGGGGCTGGCCAACTTCGTCCGCCGGACTCGGAATGGCGCGAGACTTTGCGAGTGGCCTCCGCGTGCCAAAAATAGGGCGCGGGTACAGCCGCGCCTAAAAATAACCGCCCGAAGGCCGGGGCGCGAAGCTCGTCCAGCGGAAAAAGGCCACAAAAACGGGTGGCCTATAGCCTTGGGGGGTGGGGCTGGCCAACTTCGTCCGCCGGACTCGGAATGGCGCGAGACTTTGCGAGTGGCCTCCGTGTGCCAAAAATAGGGCGCGGGCACAGCCGCGCCCAAAAATAACCGTCCAAAGGCCGGGGCGCCAAGTTCGTCCAGCGGAAAAAGGCCACAAAAACGGGTGGGCTATAGCCTTGGGGGGTGGGGCAGGGCAACTTCGTCCGCCGGACTCCGAATGGTGCGAGACTTTGCGAGCGGCCTCCGTGTGCAAAAATAGGCCGCGGGCACAGCCGCGCCAAAAAATAACCGCCCGAAGGCCGGGGCGCCAAGTTCGTCCAGCGGAAAAAGGCCAAAAACACGGGTGGGCTATAGCCTTGGGGGGTGGGGCTGGCCAACTTCGTCCGCCGGACTCGGAATGGCGCGAGACTTTGCGAGCGGCCTCGGTGTGCCAAAAAAAGGCCGCGGGCACAGCTGCACCCAAAAATAACCGCCCGAAGTCCGGGGCGCCAAGTTCGTCCAGCGGAAAAAGGCCACAAAAACGGGTGGGCTATAGCCTTGGGGGGTGGGGCTGGCCAACTTCGTCCGCCGGACTTGGAATGGCGCGAGACTTTGCGAGCGGCCTCCGTGTGCCAAAAATAGGCCGCGGGCACAGCCGCGCCCAAAAATAACTGCCCGAAGGCCGGGGCGCCAAGTTCGTCCAGCGGAAAAAGGCCACAAAAACGGGTGGGCTATTGCCTTGGGGGGTGGGGCTGGCCAACTTCGTCCGCCGGACTCGGAATGGCGCGAGACTTTGCGAGCGGCCTCCGTGTGCCAAAAATAGGCCGCGGGCACAGGCGCGCCCAAAAATAAGCGCCCGAAGGTCCCGTCCCCAAGTTCGTCCGCCGCAAAAATGCCCAAAAAACGGGTGGGCTATAGCCTTGGGGGGAGGGGCTGGCCAAGTTCGTACGCCGGACTCAGAATGTGGCGAGACTTTGCGAGCGCCCTCCGTGTGCCAAAAATAGGCCGCGGGCACAGCCTCACCAAAAAATAAGCACCCGAAGGTCCCGTCCCCATGTTCGTCCGCCGCAAAAAAGCCCACAAAACGGGTGGGCTATAGCCTTGGGGGGAGGGGATGGCCAACTTCGTCCGCCGGACTCAGAATGGGACGAGACTTTGCGAGCGTCCTCCGTGTGCCAAAAATAGGCCGCGGGCACAGCCTCACCAAAAAATAAGTGCCCGAAGGTCCCGTCCCCATGGTCGTCCGGCGCAAAAATGCCCAAAAAACGGGTGGGCTATAGCCTTTGGGGGAGGGGCTGGCCAACTTCGTCCGGCGGACTCGGAATGGGGCGAGACTTTACGAGCGCCCTCCGTGTGCCAAAAATAGGGCGCGGGCACAGCCGCGCCCAAAAATAAGTGTCCGAAGGTCCCGTCCCCAAGTTCGTCCGCCGCAAAAATGCCCAAAAATCGGGTGGGCTATAGCCTCGGGGGGAGGGGCTGGCCAACTTCGTCCGCCGGACTCGGAATGGGGCGACACTTTGCGAGCGCCCTCCGTGTGCCAAAAATAGGCCGCAGGCACAGCCGCGCCCGAAAATAAGCGCCCGAAGGTCCCTCCCCAAGTTCGTCCGCCGCAAAAAAGCCCAAAAAACGGGTGGGCTATAGCCTTGGGGGGAGGGGCTGGCCAACTTCGTCCGCCGGACTCGGAATGGGGCGAGACTTTGCGATCGCCCTCCGTGTGCCAAAAATAGGCCGCTGGCACAGCCGCGCCCAAAAATAAGTGACCAAAGGTCCCGTCCCCAAGTTCGTCCGCCGCAAAAATGCCCAAAAATCGGGTGGGCTATAGCCTCGGGGGGAGGGGCTGGCCAACTTCGTCCGCCGGACTCGGAATGGGGCGAGACTTTGCGAGCGCCCTCCGTGTGCCAAAAATAGGCCACGGGCACAGCCGCGCCCAAAAATAAGCGCCCGAAAGTCCCGTCCCCAAGTTCGTCCGCCGCAAAAATGCCCAAAAAACGGGTGGGCTATATCCTTGGGGGGAGGGGCTGGCCAACTTCGCCCTCCGGACTTGGAATGGGGCGAGACATTGCGAGCGCCCTCCGTGTGCCAAAAATAGGCCGCGGTCACAGCCGCGCCCAAAAATAAGCCCCCGAAGGTCCCGTCCCCAAGTTCGTCCGCCGCAAAAATGCCCAAAAAACGGGTGGGCTATAGCCTTGGGGGGAGGGGCTGGCCCACTTCGTCCGCCGGACTCGGAATGGGTCGAGACTTTGCGAGCGCAGGGGATGGCCAACTTCGTCCGCCGGTTTCCTAATGGCGCGAGACTTTGCGAGCCACCTCCGCGTGCCAAAAATAGGCCGCGGGGACAGCCGCGCCCTAAAAGAACCGCCCGAAGGCGGGGGCGCCATGTTCGTCCTGTGGAAAAAGGCCACAAAAACGGGTGGGCTATAGCCTTGGGGGGTGGGGCTGGCCTAATTCGTCCGCCGGACTCGAAATGGTGCGAGACTTTGCGAGCACCTCCGTGTGCAAAAAATAGGCCACGGGCACAGCCGCGCCCAAAAATAAGCCCCCGAAGGTCCCGTCCCCAAGTTCGTCCGCCGCAAAAATGCCCAAAAAACGGGTGGGCTATAGCCTTGGGGGGAGGGGCTGGCCAACTTCGTCCGCCGGACTCGGAATGGGTCGAGACTTTGCGAGCGCCCTCCGTGTGCCAAAAATAGGCCGCGGGCACAGCCGCGCCCAAAAATAAGCCCCCGAAGGTCCCGTCCCCAAGTTCATCCACCGCAAAAATGCCCAAAAAACCGGTGAGCTATAGCCTTGGGGGGAGGGGCTGGCCAACTTCGTCCGCCGGACTCAGAATGGGGCGAGACTTTGCGAGCGCCCTCTGTGTGCCAAAAATAGGCTGCGGGCACATCCGCACCCAAAAATAAGCCCCCGAAGGTCCCGTCCCCAAGTTCGTCCGCCGCAAAAATGCCCAAAAAACGGGTGGGCTATAGCCTTGGGGGGAGGGGCTCGCCGACTTCGTCCGCCGGACTCGGAATGGGGCGAGACTTTGCGAGCGCCCTCCGTGTGCCAAAAATAGGCCGTGGGCACAGCTGTGCCCAAAAATAAGCGCCCGAAGGTCCCGTCCTCAAGTTCGTCCGCCGCAAAAATGCCCAAAAAACAGTTGGGCTATAGCCTTGGGGGGAGGGGCTGGCCAACTTCGTCCGCCGGTCTCGGAATGAGGCGAGACTTTGCGAGCGCCCTCCGTGTGCCAAAAATAGGCCGCGTGCACAGCCGTGCCAAAAAATAAGCCCCCGAAGGTCCCGTCCCCAAGTTCGCCCGCCGCAAAAATGCCCAAAAAACGGGTGGGCTATAGCCTTGGGGGGAGGGGCTGGCCAACTTCGTCCGCCGGACTCGGAATGGGGCGATACTTTCCGAACGCCCTCCGTGTGCATAAACTAGGCCGCGGGCACAGCCTCGTCCAAAAATTAGCCCCCGAAGGTCCCGTCCCCAAGTTCGTCCGCCGCAAAAATGCCCAAAAAACGGGTGGGCTATAGCCTTGGGGGGAGGGGCTGGCCAACTTCGTCCGCCGGACTCGGAATGGGGCGAGACTTTGCGAGCGCCCTCCGTGTGAAAAAAATAGGCGGCGGGCACAGCCGCGCCCAAAAATAAGCCCCCGAAGGTCCCGTCCCCAAGTTCATCCACCGCAAAAATGCCCAAAAAACCGGTGAGCTATAGCCTTGGGGGGAGGGGCTGGCCAACTTCGTCCGCCGGACTCAGAATGGGGCGAGACTTTGCGAGCGCCCTCTGTGTGCCAAAAATAGGCCGCGGGCACATCCGCACCCAAAAATAAGCCCCCGAAGGTCCCGTCCCCAAGTTCGTCCGCCGCAAAAATGCCCAAAAAACGGGTGGGCTATAGCCTTGGGGGGAGGGGCTGGCCAACTTCGTCCGCCGG
The DNA here is from genome assembly GCA_030449895.1 of Citrus mangshanensis. Classification (NCBI taxonomy): domain Eukaryota; kingdom Viridiplantae; phylum Streptophyta; class Magnoliopsida; order Sapindales; family Rutaceae; genus Citrus; species Citrus mangshanensis. The sequence continues at coordinate 242,368 of JASUUJ010000146.1, forward strand.
ACTCGGAATGGGGCGAGACTTTGCGAGCGGCCTCCGTGTGCCAAAAATAGGCTGCGGGCACAGCCGCACCCAAAAATAAGCCCCCGAAGGTCCCGTCCCCAAGTTCGTCCGCCGCAAAAATGCCCAAAAAACGGGTGGGCTATAGCCTTGGGGGGAGGGGCTCGCCGACTTCGTCCGCCGGACTCGGAATGGGGCGAGACTTTGCGAGCGGCCTCCGTGTGCCAAAAATAGGCTGCGGGCACAGCCGCACCCAAAAATAAGCCCCCGAAGGTCCCGTCCCCAAGTTCGTCCGCCGCAAAATGCCCAAAAAACGGGTGGCTATAGCCTTGGGAGGGTTGGCCAAGTTCGTCCGAGACTCGGAATGGGTCGAGACTTTATGAGCGCCCTCCGTGTGCCAAAAATAGGCCGTGGGTACAGCTGCACCCAAAAATAAGTGCCCGAAGGTTCCGTCCCCAAGTTCGCCCGCCGCAAAAATACCCAAAAAACGGGTGGGCTATAGCCTTGGGGGGAGGGGCTGGCCAACTTCGTCCGCCGGACTCGGAATGGGGCGAGACTTTGCGAGCGCCCTCCGTGTGCCAAAAATAGGCCGCGGGCACAGCCGCGCCCAAAAATAAGCCCCCGAAGGTCCCGTCCCCAAGTTCATCCACCGCAAAAATGCCCAAAACCGGTGAGCTATAGCCTTGGGGGAGGGGCTGCCAACTCGTCCGCCGGACTCAGAATGGGGCGAGACTTTGCAGCGCCCTCTGTGTGCTAGGCCGCGGCACATCCGCACCCAAAAATAACCCCCGAAGGTCCCGTCCCCAAGTTCGTCCGCCGCAAAATGCCCAAAAACGGGTGGGCTATAGCCTTGGGGGAGGCTCGCCGACTTCGTCCGCCGGACTCGGAATGGGGCGAGACTTTGCGAGCGGCCTCCGTGTGCCAAAAATAGGCTGCGGGCACAGCCGCACCCAAAAATAAGCCCCCGAAGGTCCCGTCCCCAAGTTCGTCCGCCGCAAAAATGCCCAAAAAACGGGTGGGCTATAGCCTTGGGGGGAGGGGCTGGCCCACTTCGTCCGCCGGACTCGGAATGCGGCGAGACTTTACGAGCGCCCTCCGTGTGCCAAAAATAGGCCACGGGCACAGCCGCGCCCAAAAAAAAGCCCCAGAAGGTCCCGTCCCCAAGTTCGTCCGCCAAAATAACGCCCAAAAAATGGGTGGGCTAATTCGTCCGCCGAACTCGGAATAGGGAGAGACTTTACGAGCACCCTCCGTGTGCCAAAAATATGCCGTGGGCACAGCCGCACAAAAAAATAAGCCCCCAAAGGTCCCGTCCCCAAGTTCGTCCGCCACAAAAATGCCCAAAAAACGGGTGGGCTATAGCCTTGGGGGGAGTGGCTGGCCAACTTCGTCCGCCGGACTCGGAATGGGGCGAGACTTTGCGAGCGCCCTCCGTGTGTCAAAAATAGGTCGGGGGTACAGCCGCACCCAAAAATAAGCCCCCGGAGGTCCCGTCCCCAAGTTCATCCACCGCAAAAATGCCCAAAAAACCGGTGAGCTATAGCCTTGGGGGGTGGGGCTGGCCAACTTCGTCCGCCGGACTCGGAATGGGGCGAGACTTTGCGAACGCCATCCGTGTGCCAAAAATATGCTGTGGGCACAGCCGCTCCCAAAAATAAGCCCCCGAAGGTCCCGTCCCCAAGTTCGTCGGCTGCAAAAATGCCCAAAAAACGGGTGGGCTATTGCCTTGGGGGGAGGGGCTGGCAAACTTCGTCCGCCGGTCTCGGAATGGGGCGAGACTTTGCGAGCGCCCTCCGTGTGCAAAAAATAGGCCGCGAGCACAGCCGCGCCAAAAAATAAGCCCCCGAAGGTCCCGTCCCCAAGTTCGCCCGCCGCAAAAATGCCCAAAAAACGGGTGGGCTATAGCCTTGCGGGGAGGGGCTGGCCAACTTCGTCCGCCGGACTCAGAATGGGGCGAGACTTTGCGAGCGCCCTCTGTGTGCCAAAAATAGGCCGCGGGCACAGCCGCGCCCAAAAAACGGGTGGGCTATAGCCTTGGGGGGAGGGGCTGGCCCACTTCGTCTGCCGGACTCGGAATGCGGCGAGACTTTACGAGCGCCCTCCGTGTGCCAAAAATAGGCCACGGGCACAGCCGCGCCCAAAAAAAAGCCCCAGAAGGACCAGTCCCCAGGTTCGTCAGCCGAAATAAGGCCCTAAAAAGGGGTGGGCTATTTCGTCCGCCGGACTCAGAATGGGGCGAGACTTTGCGAGCGCCCTCCGTGTGCCAAAAATAGGCCGCGGGCACAGCCACGCCCAAAAATAAGACCCCAAAGGTCCCGTCCCCATTTTCGACGGCCACAAAAATGCCCAAAAAACGGGTGGGCTATAGCCTTGGGGGGAGTGGCTGGCCAACTTCGTCCGCCGGACTCGGAATGGGGCGAGACTTTGCGAGCGCCCTCCGTGTGTCAAAAATAGGCCGCGGGCACAGCTGCACCCAAAAATAAGCCCCCGAAGGTCCCGTCCCCAAGTTCGTCGGCTGCAAAAATGCCCAAAAAACGGGTGGGCTATTGCCTTGGGGGGAGGGGCTAGCCAACTTCGTCCGCCGGACTCGGAATGGGGCGAGACTTTGCGAGCGCCCTCCGTGTGCCAAAAATAGGCCGCGAGCACAGGCGCGCCAAAAAATAAGCACCCGAAGGTCCCGTCCCCAAGTTCACCCGGAGAAAAAATGCCCAAAAAACGGGTGGGCTATAGCCTTGGGGGGAGGGGCTGGCCCACTTCGTCCGCCGGACTCGGAATGGGGCGAGACTTTCCGAACACCCTCCGTGTGCATAAAATAGGCCGCGGACACAGCCTCATCCAAAAATTAGCCCCCGAAGGTCCCGTCCCCAAGTTCGTCCGCCGCAAAAATTCCCAAAAAACGGGTGGGCTATAGCCTTGGGGGGAGGGGCTGGCCAACTTCATCCGCCGGACTCGGAATGGGGCGAGACTTTGCGAACGCCATCCGTGTGCCAAAAATAGGCCACGGGCACAGCCGCGCCCGAAAGTCCCGTCCCCAAGTTCGTCCGCCGCAAAAATGCCCAAAAAACGGGTGGGCTATATCCTTGGGGGGAGGGGCTGGCCAACTTCGCCCTCCGGACTTGGAATGGGGCGAGACATTGCGAGCGCCCTCCGTGTGCCAAAAATAGGCCGCGGTCACAGCCGCGCCCAAAAATAAGCCCCCGAAGGTCCCGTCCCCAAGTTCGTCCGCCGCAAAAATGCCCAAAAAATGGGTGGGCTATAGCCTTGGGGGGAGGGGCTGGCCCACTTCGTCCGCCGGACTCGGAATGGGTCGAGACTTTGCGAGCGCAGGGGATGGCCAACTTCGTCCGCCGGTTTCCTAATGGCGCGAGACTTTGCGAGCCACCTCCGCGTGCCAAAAATAGGCCGCGGGGACAGCCGCGCCTAAAAGAACCGGCCGAAGGCGGGGGCGCCATGTTCGTCCTGTGGAAAAAGGCCACAAAAACGGGTGGGCTATAGCCTTGGGGGGTGGGGCTGGTCCACTTCGTCCGCCGGACTCGGAATGGTGCAAGGCTTTGCGAGCGGCCTCCGTGTGCAAAAAATAGGCCACGGGCACAGCCGCGCCCAAAAATAAGCCCCCGAAGGTCCCGTCCCCAAGTTCGTCCGCCGCAAAAATGCCCAAACAACGGGTGGGCTATAGCCTTGGGGGGAGGGGTTGGCCAAGTTCGTCCGCCAGACTCGGAATGGGTCGAGACTTTATGAGCGCCCTCCGTGTGCCAAAAATAGGCCGTGGGTACAGCTGCACCCAAAAATAAGTGCCCGAAGGTTCCGTCCCCAAGTTCATCCGCCGCAAAAGTGTCCAAAAAACGGGTGGGCTATCGCCTTGGGGGGAGGGGCTGGCCAAGTTCGTCCGCCGGACTCGGAATGGGGTGAGACTTTGTGAGCGCCCTCCGTGTGCCAAAAATAGGCCGTGGGCACAGCTGTGCCCAAAAATAAGCGCCCGAAGGTCCCGTCCTCAAGTTCGTCCGCCGCAAAAATGCCCAAAAAACAGTTGGGCTATAGCATTGGGGGGAGGGGCTGGCCAACTTCGTCCGCCGGTCTCGGAATGAGGCGAGACTTTGCGAGCGCCCTCCGTGTGCCAAAAATAGGCCGCGTGCACAGCCGTGCCAAAAAATAAGCCCCCGAAGGTCCCGTCCCCAAGTTCGTCCGCCGCAAAGATGCCCAAAAAACGGGTGGGCTATAGCCTTGGGGGGAGGGGCTGGCCCACTTCGTCCGCCGGACTCGGAATGCGGCGATACTTTCCGAACGCCCTCCGTGTGCCAAAAATAGGCCACGGGCACAGCCGCGCCCAAAAAAAAGCCCCAGAAGGTCCCGTCCCCAAGTTCGTCCGCCAAAATAACGCCCAAAAAATGGGTGGGCTAATTCGTCCGCCGAACTCGGCATGGGGAGAGACTTTACGAGCGCCCTCCGTGTGCCAAAAATAGGCCGTGGGCACAGCCGCGCCAAAAAATAAGCCCCCAAAGGTCCCGTCCCCAAGTTCATCCACCGCAAAAATGCCCAAAAAACCGGTGAGCTATAGCCTTGGGGGGTGGGGCTGGCCAACTTCGTCCGCCGGACTCGGAATGGGGCGAGACTTTGCGAACGCCATCCGTGTGCCAAAAATATGCTGTGGGCACAGCCGCTCCCAAAAATAAGCCCCCGAAGGTCCCGTCCCCAAGTTCGTCAGCTGCAAAAATGCCCAAAAAACGGGTGGGCTATTGCCTTGGGGGGAGGGGCTGGCAAACTTCGTCCGCCGGTCTCGGAATGGGGCGAGACTTTGCGAGCGCCCTCCGTGTGCAAAAAATAGGCCGCGAGCCGTCCCCAAGTTCGCCCGCCGCAAAAATGCCCAAAAAACGGGTGGGCTATAGCCTTGCGGGGAGGGGCTGGCCAACTTCGTCTGCCGGACTCGGAATGGGGCGAGACTTTGCGAGCACCCTTCGTGTGCAAAAATAGGCTGCGGGCACAGCCGCGCCCAAAAATAAGCCCCCGAAGGTCCCGTCCCCAAGTTCGTCCGCCGCAAAAATGCCCAAAAAACGGATGGGCTATAGCCTTGGGGGGAGGGGCAGGCCAACTTCGTCCGCCGGACTCGGAATGGGGCGAGACTTTGCGAGCGCCCTCCGTGTGCAAAAATAGGCTACGGGCACAGCCGCGCCCAAAAATAAGCCCCCGAAGGTCCCGACCCCAAGTTCGTCCGCCGCAAAAATGCCCAAAAAACGGGTGGGTTATAGCCTTGGGGGGAGGGGCTGGCCAACTTCGTCCGCCGGACTCGGAATGGGACGAGACTTTGCGAGCGCCCTCTGTGTGCCAAAAATAGTGCCGCGGGCACATCAGTGCCCAAAAATAAGCCCCCGAAGGTCCCGTCCCCAAATTCGTCCGCCGCAAAAATGCCCAAAAAACGGGTGGGCTATAGCCTTGGGGGGAGGGGCTGGCCAACTTCGTCCGCCGGACTCGGAATGGGGCGAGACTTTACGAGCACCCTCCGTGCGCCAAAAATAGGCCGCGGGCACGGCCGCGCCCAAAAATAAGCCCCCGAAGGTCCTGTCCCCAAGTTCGTCCGCCTCAAAAATGCCCAAAAAACGGGTGGGCTATAGCCTTGGGGGGAGGGGCTGGCCAACTTCGTCCGCCGGACTCGGAATGGAACGAGACTTTGCGAGCACCCTCTGTGTGCAAAAAATAGGCCGCGGGCACAGCCGCGAAAAAAAATAAGCCCCCGAAGGTCCCGTCCCCAAGTTCGTCCGCCGCAAAAATGCCCAAAAAACGGGTGGGCTATAGCCTTGGGGGGAATGGCTGGCTAACTTCGTCTGCCGGACTCGGAATAGGGCGAGACTTTGCAACCGCCCTCCGTGTGCCAAAAATAGTGCTGCGGGCACAGCCGTGCCCAAAAATAAGCCCCCGAAGGTCCCGTCCCCAAGTTCGTCCGCCGCAAAAATGCCCAAAAAACGGGTGGGCTATAGCCTTGGGGGAAGGGGCCGGCCAACTTCGTCCGCCGGACTCGGAATCGGCCGAGACTTTGCGAGCGGCCTCCATGTCCCAAAACTAAGCCGCGGGCACAGCCGCACCCAAAAATAAGCCCCCGAAGGTCCCATCCCCAAGTTCGTCCGCCGCAAAAATGCCCAAAAAACGGGTGGGCTATAGCCTTGGGGGGAGGGGCTGGCCAACTTCGTCCGCCGGACTCGGAATCGGCCGAGACTTTGCGAGCGGCCTCCATGTCCCAAAAATAGGCCGCGGGCACAGCCGCGCCCAAAAATAAGCCCCCGAAGGTCCCATCCCCAAGTTCGTCCGCCGCAAAAATGCCCAAAAAACGGGTGGGTTATAGCCTGGGGAGGGGCTGGCCAACTCTGTCCGCCGGACTGGGAATGGGGAGAGACTTTGCGAGTGCCCTCCTTCTGCCAAAATAGATCGCGGCACAGCCGCGCCAAAAAATAAGCCACGGAAGGTCCCGTCCCCAAGTTCGTCCAGCAAAAATGCCCAAAAAACGGGTGGGCTATAGCCTTGGGGGGAATGGCTGGCTAACTTCGTCCGCCGGACTCGGAATGGGCCGAGACTTTGCGAGCGCCCTCCGTGTGCCAAAAATAGTACCGCCGGCACATCCGCCCCCAAAATTAAGCCCCCGAAGGTCCCGTCCCCAAGTTCATCCGTCGCAAAAATGCCCAAAAAACGGGTGGGCTATAGCCTTGGGGGGAGGGGCTAGCCCACTTTGTCCGCCGGACTCGGAATGGGGTGAGACTTTGCGAGCACCCTCCATGTGCCAAAAATAGTCCGCGGGCACAGACGCGCCCAAAAATAAGCCCCCAAAGGTCCCTTCCCTAAGTTCGTCCGCCGCAAAAATGCCCAAAAAACGGGTGGGCTATGGCCTTGGGGGGAGGGGCTGGCCAACTTCGTCCGCTGGACTCGGAATGGGGCGAGACTTTGCGAGCACCCTCCGCGTGTGAAAAATAGGCCGCGGGCACAGGCGCGCCCAAAAATAAGCCCCCAAAGGTCCCGTCCCCAAGTTCGTCCGCCGCAAAAATGGCCCAAAAAACGGGTGGGCTATAGCCTTGGGGGGAGGGGCTGGCCAACTTCGTCCGCCGGACTCGGAATGGGGCGAGACTTTACGAGCGCCCTCCGTGCGCCAAAAATAGGCCGTGGGCACGGCCACGCCCAAAAATAAGCCCCCGAAGGTCCTGTCCCCAAGTTCGTCCACCTCAAAAATGCCCAAAAAACGGGTGGGCTATAGCCTTGGGGGGAGGGGCTGGCTAACTTCGTCTGCCGGACTCAGAATAGGGCGAGACTTTGCTAACGCCCTCCATGTACCAAAAATAGTGCCACGGGCCCAGCCGCGCCCAAAAATAAGCCCCCAAAGGTCCCGTCCCCAAGTTCGTCCGCCGCAAAAATGCCCAAAAAACGGGTGGGCTATAGCCTTGGGGGAAGGGGCTGGCCTACTTCGTCCGCCGGACTCGGAATCGGCCGAGACTTTACGAGCGGCCTCCATGTCCCAAAAATAGGCCGCGGGCACAGCCGCACCCAAAAATAAGCCCCCGAAGGTCCCATCCCCAAGTTCGTCCGCCGCAAAAATGCCCAAAAAACGGGTGGGCTATAGCCTTGGGGGGAGGGGCTGGCCAACTTCATCCGCCGGACTCGGAATGGGGCGAGACTTTGCGAGCGCCCTCCGAGTGCAAAAATAGGCTACGGGCACAGCCGCGCCCAAAAATAAGCCCCCGAAGGTCCCGACCCCAAGTTCGTCCGCCGCAAAAATGCCCAAAAAACGGGTGGGCTATAGCCTTGGGGGGAGGGGCTGGCCAACTTCGTTCGCCGGACTCGGAATGGGATGAGACTTTGCGAGCGGCCTCCGTGTGCCAAAAATAGACCTCTGGCACAGCCGCACCCAAAAATAAGCCTCCGAAGGTACCGTACCCAAGTTCGTCCGCCGCAAAAAGGCCCAAAAAATGGGTGGGCTATAGCCTTGGGGGGAGGGGCTGGCCAACTTCGTCCGCCGGACTCGGAATGGGGCGAGACTTTGCGAGCGCCCTCCGTGTGCCAAAAATAGGCCGTGGTTGCAGCCGCGCCCAAAAATAATCGCCTCAAGGTCCCGTCCCCAAGTTCGTCCGCCGCAAAAATGCCCAAAAAACGGGTGGGCCATAGCCTTGGGGGGAGGGGCTGGCCAACATCGTCCGCCGGACTCGGAAGGGGGCGAGACTTTGCGAGCACCCGTCGTGTGCCAAAAATACACCGCGGGCACAGCCGTGCCCAAAAATAAGCGCCCGAAGGTCTCGTCCACAAGTTAGTCCGCCGTAAAAATGCCCAAAAAACGGGTGGGCTATAGCCTTGGGGGGAGGGGCTGGCCAACCTCGTCCGCCGGACTCGAAATGGGGAGAGACTTTGTGAGTGCCCTCCGTGTGAAAAAAATGGGCCGCGGGCACAGCTGCGCCCAAAAATTAGCGCCCGAAGGTTCCGTCCCCAAGTTCGTCCGCCTCAAAAATGCCCAAAAAACAGGTGGGCTATAACCTTGGGGGGAGGGGCTGGCCAAGTTCGTCCGCCGGACTCGGAATGGGACGAGACTTTGCGAGCGCCTCTGTGTGCCAAAATAGGTCGTGGCACAGCAGCGCCCAAAAATAAGCGCCCGAAGGTCCCGTCCCCAAGTTCGTCCGCCGCAAAATGCCGAAAAAAGCGGGTGAGCTATAGCCTTTGGGGAGGGGGCTGGCAACCTCTGCCGGACTCGGAATGGGGCAAGACTTTGCGAGCGACCTCCGTGTGACAAAAATAGGCCGCGGACAAAGACGAGCCAAAAAGTAATCGCCCGAAGGTCCCGTCCCCAAGTTCGTCTGCCGCAAAAATGCCCAAAACGGTGGGCTATAGCCTTGGGGGAGGCTGGCCCACTTCGTCCGCCGGACTCGGATTGGGGCGTGACTTTGCGAGCGCCCTCCGTGTGCCAAAAATAGGCCGCGGTGAAAAAAAAGCGCCCGAAGGTCCCGTCCCCAAGTTCGTCCGCCGCAAAAATGCCCAAAAAACGGGTGGGCTATAGCCTTGGGGGGAGGGGCTGGCCTACTTCGTCCGCCGGACTCGAAATGGGGCGAGACTTTGCGAGCGTCCTCCGTGTGCCAAAAATAGGCTGCGGGCATAGTCGTGCCCAAAAATAAGCGCCCGAAGATCCCGTCCCCAAGTTCGTCCGCCGCAACAATGCCCAAAAAACGGGTGGGCTATAGCCTTGGGGGGAGGGGCCGGCCCACTTCGTCCGCCGGACTCGGAATGGGGCGAGACTTTGCGACCGCCCTCCGTGTGCCAAAAATAGGCCGCGGACACAGCCGCACCCAAAAATAAGTGCCCGAAGGTCCCGTCCACAAGTTCGTCCGCCGTAAAAATGCCCAAAAAATGGGTGGGCTATAGCCTTGGGGGGAGGGGCTGGCCAACATCGTCCGCCGGACTCGGAATGGGACGAGACTTTGCGAGCGCCCTCCGTGTGCCAAAAATAGGCCGCGGGCACAGCCGCGCTCAAAAATAAGTGCCCGAAGGTCCCGTCCCCAAGTTCGTCCGCCGCAAAAATGCCCAAAACACGGGTGGGCTATAGCCTTGGGGGGAGGGGCTGGCCAACTTCGTCCGCCGGACTCGAAATGGGGCGAGACTTTGTGAGCGCCCTCCGTGTGAAAAAAATGGGCCGCGGGCACAGCTGCGCCCAAAAATTAGCGCCCGAAGGTTCCGTCCCCAAGTTCGTCCGCCTCAAAAATGCCCAAAACACGGGTGGGCTATAGCCTTGGGGGGAGGGGCTGGCCAGCTTCGTCCGCCGGACTCGAAATGGGGCGAGACTTTGCGAGCACCCTCCGTGTGCCAAAAATAGGCCGCGGGCACAGCCGCGCCCAAAAATAAGCCCCCGAAGGTCCCGTCCCCAAGTTCGTCCGCCGCAAAAATGCCCAAAAAACGGGTGGGCTATAGCCTTGGGGGGAGGGGCTGGCCAACTTCGTCCGCCGGACTCGGAATGGGACGAGACTTTGCGAGCGCCCTCCGTGTGCTGTAGGCAGTGGGCACAGCCGCGCCCAAAAATAAGCACCAAGGTCCCGTCCCCACTTCGTCCGCCGCAAAATGCCCAAAAAACGGGTGGGCTATAGCCTTGGGGGGAGGGGCTGGCCCACTTCGTCCGCCGGACACGGAATGGGGCGAGACTTTGCGAGCGCCCTCTGTGTACCAAAAATAGGCCGCGGTGAAAAATAAGCACCCGAAGGTCCCGTCCCCAAGTTCGTCCGCCGCAAAAATGCCCAAAAAACGGGGTAGCTATAGCCTTGAGGGGAGGGGCTGGCCAACTTCGTCCGCCGGACTCAGAATGGGGCGAGACTTTGCGAGCGCCCTCCGTGTGCCAAAAATAGGCAGCAGGCACAGCCATGCCCAAAAATAAGCCGCCGAAGGTCCCATCCCCAAGTTCGTCCGCCGCAAAAATGCCCAAAACACGTGTGGGCTATAGCCTTGGGGGGAGGGGTTGGCCAACTTCGTCCGCCGGACTCGAAATGGGGCGAGACTTTGTGAGCGCCCTCCGTGTGCCCAAAATAGGCCGCGGGCACCGCCGCGCCCAAAAATAAACCCCCGAAGGTCCCGTCCCCAAGTTCGTCCGCCGCAAAAATGCCCAAAAAACGGGTGGGCTATAGCCTTGGGGGGAGGGGCTGGCCAACTTCGTCCGCCGGACTCGGAATGGGACGAGACTTTGCGAGCGCCCTCCGTGTGCCAAAAATAGGCAGTGGGCACAGCCGCGCCCAAAAAGAAGCACCCGAAGGTCCCGTCCCCAATTTCGTCCGCCGAAAAAATGCCCAAAAAACGGGTGGGCTATAGCCTTGGGGGGAGGGGCTGGCCCACTTCGTCCGCCGGACACGGAATGGGGCGAGACTTTGCGAGCGCCCTCTGTGTACCAAAAATAGGCCGCGGTGAAAAATAAGCACCCGAAGGTCCCGTCCCCAAGTTCGTCCGCCGCAAAAATGCCCAAAAAACGGGGTAGCTATAGCCTTGAGGGGAGGGGCTGGCCAACTTCGTCCGCCGGACTCAGAATGGGACGAGACTTTGCGAGCGCCCTCCGTGTGCCAAAAATAGGCAGCAGGCACAGCCACGCCCAAAAATAAGCCGCCGAAGGTCCCGTCCCCAAGTTCGTCCGCCGCAAAAATGCCCAAAAAACGGGTGGGCTATAGCCTTGGGGGGAGGAGCTGGCCAACTTCGTTCGCCGGACTCGGAATGGGGCGAGACTTTGCTAGCGCGCTCTGTGCACCAAAAATAGGCCGCGGGCACAGCTGCGGCCAAAAAAAAGACCCCGAAGTTCCCATCCCCGAGTTCGTCCGTCGCAACAATGCCCAAAAAACGGTTGGGCTATAGCCTTGGGGGGAGGGGCTGGCCAACTTCGTCCGCCGGACTCGGAATGGGGCGAGACTTTGCGAGCGCGCTCTGTGCACCAAAAATAGGCCGCGGGCACAGCTGCGGCCAAAAAAAAGACCCCGAAGTTCCCATCCCCGAGTTCGTCCGTCGCAACAATGCCCAAAAAACGGTTGGGCTATAGCCTTGGGGGGAGGGGCTGGCCAACTTCGTCCGCCGGACTCGGAATGGGGCGAGACTTTGCGAGCGCCCTCCGTGTGCCAAAAATAGGCCGTGGGCACAGGCGCGCCCAAAAATAAGCCCCCGAAGGTCCCGTCCCCAAGTTCGTCCGCCGCAAAAATGCCCAAAAAACGGGTGGGCTATAGCCTTGGGGGGAGGGGCTGGCCCACTTCCTCCGCCGGACTCGGAATGGGGCGAGACTTTGCGAGCGAACTCCGTGTGCCAAAAATAGGTCGTAGGCACAGCCGCATCCAAAAATAAGCCCCCGAAGGTCCCGTCCCCAAGTTCGTCCGCGGCAAAAATGCCCAAAAAACGGGTGGGCTATAGCCTTGGGGGGAGGGGCTGGCCAACTTCGTCCGCCGGACTCGGAATGGGGCGAGACTTTGTGAGCACCCTCCATGTTCCAGGCTGTGGGCACAGCCGCCCCCAAAAAATAAGCCCCCGAAGGTCCCGTCCCCAAGTTCGTCCGCCGCAAAAATGCCCAAAAAACGGGTGGGATATAGCCTTGGGGGGAGGGGCTGGCCAACTTCGTCCGCCGGACTCCGAATGGGATGAGACTTTGCGAGCACGCTCTGTGCACCAAAAATAGGCCGCGGGCACAACCGCGGCCAAAAATAAGCCCCCGAAGGTCCCGTCCCCAAGTTCGTCCGCCGCAAAAATGCCCAAAAAACGGTTGGGCTATAGCCTTGGGGGGAGGGGCTGGCCAACTTCGTCCGCCGGACTCGGAATGGGGCGAGACTTTACGAGCACCCTCTGTGTGTCAAAAATAGGCCGCTTACACAGCCGCGTCCAAAAATAAGCCCCCGAAGGTCCCGTCCCCAAGTTCGTCTGCCACAAAAATGCCCAAAGAACGGGTGGGCTATAGCCTTGGGGGGAGGGGCTGGCCAACTTCGTCCGCCGAACTGGGAATGGGGCGAGACTTTGCAAGCGCCCTCCGTGTGCCAAAAATAGGCCGCGGGCACAGCCGCGCCCAAAAATAAGCCCCCGAAGGTCCCCGTCCCCAAGTTCGTCCGATGCAAAAATGCCCAAAAAACGGGTGGGCTATAGCCTTGGGGGGAGGGCCTGGCCCACTTCGTCCGCCGGACTCGGAATTGGCCGAGACTTTGTGAGCACCCTCCGTGTTCTGAAAATAGGCTGCAGGCACAGCCGCCCCAAAAAATAAGCCCCCGAAGGTCCCGTCCCCAAGTTCGTCCGCCGCAAAAATGCCCAAAAAACGGATGGGGTATAGCCTTGGGGGGAGGGGCTGGCCAACTTCTTCCGCCGGACTCGGAATGGGGTGAGACTTTGCCAGCGCCCTCCGTGTGAAAAAAATAGGCCGCGGGCACAGCCGCACCCAAAAATAAGCCCGCAAAGGTCCCGTTCCCAAGTTCGTCCGCCGCAAAAATGCCCAAAACACGGGTGGGCTATAGCCTTGGGGGGAGGGGCTGGCCAGCTTCGTCCGCCGGACTCGGAAGGGGGCGAGACTTTACGAACGCCCTCCGTGCGCCAAAAATAGGCCGCGGGCACGGCCGCGCCCAAAAATAAGCCCCCGAAGGTCCTGTCCCCAAGTTCGTCCGCCTCAAAAATGCCCAAAAAACGGGTGGGCTATAGCCTTGGGGGGAGGGGCTGGCCAACTTCGTCCGCCGGACTCGGAATGGAGCGAGACTTTGCGAGCGCCCTCTGTGTGCCAAAAATAGGCCGCGGGCACAGCCCTGAAAAAAAATAAGCCCCCGAAGGTCCCGTCCCCAAGTTCGTCCGCCGAAAAAATGCCCAAAAAACGGGTGGGCTATAGCCTTGGGGGGAATGGCTGGCTAACTTCGTCTGCCGGACTCGGAATAGGGCGAGACTTTGCGAACGCCCTCCATGTGCCAAAAATAGTGCCGCGGACACAGCCGCGCCAAAAAATAAGCCCCCGAAGGTCCCGTCCCCAAGTTCGTCCGCCGCAAAAATGCCCAAAAAACGGGTGGGCTATAGCCTTGGGGGGAGGGGCTGGCCCACTTCGTCCGCCGGACTCGGAATGGGACGAGACTTTGCGAGCGTCCTCCGTGTGCCAAAAATAGGTCGCGGGCACAGCCGCGCCCAAAAAAAAGCCCCCGAAGGTCCCGTCCCCAAGTTCGTCCGCCGCAAAAATGCCCAAACAACGGGTGGGCTATAGCCCTGGGGGGAGGGGCTGGACAACTTCGTCCGCCGGACTCGGAATGGGGCGAGACTTTGCGAGCGCCCTCCGTGTGCCAAAAGTAGTCCGCGACCACAGCCACGCCGAAAAATAAGCCCCCGAAGGTCCCGTCCCCAAGTTCGTCCGCCGCAAAAATGCCCAAACAACGGGTGGGCTATAGCCTTGGGGGGAGGGGCTAGCCAACTTCGTGCGCCGGACTCGGAATGGGGCGAGACTTTGCGAGCGCCCTCCGTGTGCCAAAAATAGTCCACGGGCACAGCCGTGCCCAAAAATAAGCTCCCGAAGGTCCCATCCCCAAGTTCGTCTTCCGCAAAAATGCCCAAAAAACGGGTAGGGTATACCGTTGGGGGGAGGGGTTGGCCAACTTCGTCCGCCGGACTGGGAATGGGGCGAGACTTTGCGAGCGGCCTCCGTGTGCCAAAAATAGGCAGCGGGCACAGCCGCGGCCAAAAATAAGCCCCCGAAGGTCCCGTCCCCAAGTTCGTCCGCCGCAAAAATGCCCAAACAACGGGTGGCCTATAGCCTTGGGGGGAGGGGCTAGCCAACTTCGTGAGCCGGACTCGGAATGGGGCGAGACTTTGCGAGCGCCCTCCGTGTGCCAAAAATAGTCCGCGGGCACAGCCGTGCCCAAAAATAAGCTCCCGAAGGTCCCGTCCCCAAGTTCGTCTTCCGCAAAAAGGCCCAAAAAACGGGTGGGGTATACTGTTGGGGGGAGGGGTTGCCAACTTCGTCCGCCGGACTGGGAATGGGGCGAGACTTTGCGAGCGCCCTCCGTGTGCCAAAAATAGGCCGCAGACACAGCCGCGCCCAAAAATAAGCTCCCGAAGGTCCCGTCCCCAAGTTCGTCTTCCGCAAAAAGGCCCAAAAAACGGGTAGGGTATACCGTTGGGGGGAGGGGTTGGCCAACTTCGTCCGCCGGACTGGGAATGGGGCGAAACTTTGCGAGCGGCCTCCGTGTGCCAAAAATAGGCAGCGGGCACAGCCGCGGCCAAAAATAAGCCCCCGAAGGTCCCGTCCCCAAGTTCGTCCGCCGCAAAAATGCCCAAAAAACGGGTGGGCTATAGCCTTGGGGGGAGGGGCTGGCCAACTTCGTCCGCCGTACTCGGAATGGGGCGAGACTTTGCGAGCATCCTCCGTGTCCCAAAATAGGTCGCGGGCACAGCCGCGCCCAAAAATAAGCCCCCGAAGGTCCCATCCCCAAGTTCGTCCGCCGCAAAAATGCCCAAACAATGGGTGGCCTATAGCCCTGGGGGGAGGGGCTGGCCAACATCGTCCGCTGGACTCGGAATGGTGCGAGACTTTGCGAGCACCCTCCGTGTGCCAAAAATAGGCCGGAGACACAGCCGCGCCCAAAAATAAGCTCCCGAAGGTCCCGTCCCCAAGTTCGTCTTCCGCAAAAATGCCCAAAAAACGGGTGGGCTATACCGTTGGGGGGAGGGGTTGGCCCACTTCGTCCGCCAGACTGGGAATGGGGCGAGACTTTGCGAGCGGCCTCCGTGTGCCAAAAATAGGCAGCGGACAAAGCCGCGCCCAAAAATAAGCCCCCGAAGGTCCCGTCCCCAAGTTCGTCCGCCGCAAAAATGCCCAAAAAACGGGTGGGCTATAGCCTTGGGGGGAGGGGCTGGCCAACTTCGTCCGCCGGACTCGGAATGGGGCGAGACTTTGCGAGCGTCCTCCGTGTCCCAAAAATAGGTCGTGGGCACTGCTGCGCCCAAAAATAAGCCCCCGTAGGTCCCGTCCCCAAGTTCGTCCGCCGCAAAAATGCCCAAACAACGGGTGGGCTATAGCCTTGGGGGGAGGGGCTGGTCAACTTCGTCCGCCGGACTCGGAATGGGGCGAGACTTTGCGAGCGCCCTCCGTGTGCCAAAAATAGGCCACGAACAAAGCCGCGCCTAAAAATAAGCCCCCGAAGGTCCCGTCCCCAAGTTCGTCCGCCGCAAAAATGCCCAATAAACGGGTTGGCTATAGCCTTGGGGGGAGGGGCTGGCCAACTTCGTGAGCCGGACTCGGAATGGGGCGAGACTTTGCGACCACCCTCCGTGTGCCAAAAGTAGTCCGTGGGCACAGCTGTGCCCAAAAATAAGCTCCCGAAGGTCCCGTCCCCAAGTTCCTCTTCCGCAAAAAGGCCCAAAAAACGGGTGGGGTATACCGTTGGGGGGAGGGGTTGGCCAACTTCGTCCGCCGGGCTCGGAATGGGGCGAGACTTTGCGAGCACCCTACGTGTGCACAAAATAGGTGGCGGGCGCAGCCGCCCCCAAAAATAAGCCCCCGAAGGTCCCGTCCCCAAGTTCGTCCGCCGCAAAAATGCCCAAACAACGGGTGGGCTATAGCCTTGGGGGGAGGGGCTGGCCAACTTCGTCCGCCGGACTCGGAATGGTGCGAGACTTTGCGAGCACCCTCCGTGTGCCAAAAATATGCCGCGGGCACAGCCGCACCCAAAAATAAGCCCCCGAAGGTCCCGTCCCCAAGTTCGTCCGCCGCAAAAATGCCCAAACAACGGGTGGGCTATAGCCTTGGGGGGAGGGGCTGCCCAACATCGTCCGCCGGACTCGGAATGGTGCGAGACTTTGCGAGCACCCTCCGTGTGCCAAAAATATGCCGTGGGCACAGCCGCACCCAAAAATAAGCCCCCGAAGGTCCCGTCCCCAAGTTCGTCCGCCGCAAAAATGCCCAAACAACGGGTGGGCTATAGCCTTGGGGGGAGGGGCTGGTCAACTTCGTCCGCCGGACTCGGAATGGGGCGAGACATTGTGAGCGCCCTCCGTGTGCCAAAAATAGGCCGCGGACACTGCCGCGCCCAATAATAAGCCCCCGAAGGTACCGTCCCCAAGTTCGTCCGCCGCAAAAATGCCCAATAAACGGGTTGGCTATAGCCTTTGGGGGAGGGGCTGGCCAACTTCGTCCGCTGGACTCGGAATGGGGCGAGACTTTGCGAGAGCCCTCCGTGTGCCAAAAGTAGGCCGCGACCACAGCCGCGCCCAAAAATAAGCCCCCGAAGGTCCCGTCCCCAAGTTCGTCCGCCGCAAAAATGCCCAAACAACGGGTGGGCTATAGCCTTGGGGGGAGGGGCTGGCCAACTTCGTCCGCCGGACTCGGAATGGGGCGAGACTTTGCGAACACCCTCCGTGTGCTAAAAATAAGCCGCGGGCACAGCCATAACCAAAAATAAGCTCCCGAAGGTCCTGTCCCCAAGTTCGTCTTCCGCAAAAATGCCCAAAAAACGGGTGGGGTAAAGCCTTTGGGGGAGGGGTTGGCCAACTTCGTCCGCCGGACTGGGAATGGGGCGAGACTTTGCGAGCGGCCTTCGTGTGAAAAAAATAGGCAGCGGGCACAGCTGCGCCCAAAAATAAGCCCCCGAAGGTCCCGTCCCAAAGTTCGTCCGCCGCAAAAATGCCCAAACAACGGGTGGGCTATAGCCTTGGGGGGAGGGGCTGGCCAACTTCGTCCGCCGGACTCGGAATGGGGCGAGACTTTGCGAGAGCCCTCCGTGTGCCAAAAGTAGGCCGCGACCACAGCCGCGCCCAAAAATAAGCCCCCGAAGGTCCCATCCCCAAGTTCGTCCGCCGCAAAAATGCCCAAACAACGGGTGGGCTATAGCCTTTGGGGGAGGGGCTGGCCAACTTCGTCCGCCGGACTCGGAATGGGGCGAGACTTTGCGAGCGCCCTCTGTGTGCCAAAAAAAGGCCGCGGTCACAGCCGTGCCCAAAAATAAGCCCCCGAAGGTCCCGTCCCCAAGTTCGTCCGCCGCAAAAATGCCCAAAAAACGAGTGGGCTATAGCCTTGGGGGAAGGGGCTGGCCCACTTCGTCCGCCGGACTCGGAATGGGGCGAGACTTTGCGAGCGCCCTCCGTGTGCTAAAAATAGGCCGCGGGCACAGCCATGCCCAAAAATAAGCTCCCGAAGGTCCTGTCCCCGAGTTCGTCTTCCGCAAAAATGCCCAAAAAACGGGTGGGGTATACCGTTGGGGGGAGGGGTTGGCCAACTTCGTCCGCCGGACTGGGAATGGGGCGAGACTTTGCGAGCGGCCTTCGTGTGCCAAAAAATAGGCAGCGGGCACAGCTGCACCCAAAAATAAGCCCCCGAAGGTCCCGTCCCAAAGTTCGTCCGCCGCAAAATGCCCAAACAACGGGTGGGCTATAGCCTTGGGGGGAGGGGCTGGTCAACTTCGTCCGCCGGACTCGGAATGGGGCGAGACATTGTGATCGCCCTCCGTGTGCCAAAAATAGGCCGCGGACACTGCCGCGCCCAATAATAAGCCCCCGAAGGTACCGTCCCCAAGTTCGTCCGCCGCAAAAATGCCCAATAAACGGGTTGGCTATAGCCTTTGGGGGAGGGGCTGGCCAACTTCGTCCGCCGGGCTCGGAATGGGGCGAGACTTTGCGAGCACCCTCCGTGTGCCAAAAATATGCCGCGGGCACAGCCGCACCCAAAAATAAGCCCCCGAAGGTCCCGTCCCCAAGTTCGTCCGCCGCAAAAATGCCCAAACAACGGGTGGGCTATAGCCTTGGGGGGAGGGGCTGGCCAACTTCGTCCGCCGGACTCGGAATGGGGCGAGACTTTGCGAGCACCCTCCGTGTGCCAAAAGTAGGCCGCCACCACAGCCGCGCCCAAAAATAAGCCCCCGAAGGTCCCGTCCCCAAGTTCGTCCTCCGCAAAAATGCCCAAACAACGGGTGGGCTATAGCCCTGGGGGGAGGGGCTGGCCAACATCGTCCGCCGGACTCGGAATGGTGCGAGACTTTGCAGCACCCTCCGTGTGCTATGCCGCTGGCACAGCCGCGCCCAAAAATAAGCCCCGAAGGTCCTGCCCCACGTTCGCCCGCCGCAAAAAGCCCCAATCACCGGGGGGGCTATAGCCTTGGGGGGAGGGGCTGGCCAACTTCGTCCGCCGGTCTTGGAATGGGGCGAATCTTTGCGAGCACCCTCCGTGTGCCAAAAATGGGCCGCGGGCACAGCTGCTCCCATAAATAAGCCCCCGAAGGTCCCATCCCCAAGTTCGACGGCCGCAAAAATGCCCAAAAAACGGGTGGGCTATAGCCTTGGGGGGAGGGGCTGGCCAACTTCGTCCGCCGGACTCGGAAAAGGGCGAGCCTTGCGAGCACCCTCCGTGTGACAAAAATAGGCCGCGGGCACAGCCGCACCCAAAAATAAGCCCCCGAAGGTCCCGTCCCCAAGTTCGTCCGCTGCAAAAATTCCCAAAAAACGGGTGGGCTATAGCCTTGGGGGGAGGGGCTGGCCAACTTCGTCCGCCGGACTCGGAATGGGGTGAGACTTTGCGAGCGTCCTCCGTGTCCCAAAAATAGGTCATGGCCACAGCCGCGCCCAAAAATAAGCCCCCGAAGGTCCCGTCCCAAAGTTCGTCCGCCGCAAAAATGCCCAAACAACGGGTGGGCTATAGCCTTGGGGGGAGGGGCTGGCCAACTTCGTCCGCCGGTCTTGGAATGGGGCGAGTCTTTGCGAGCGCCCTCCGTGTGCCAAAAATGGGCCGCGGGCACAGCCGCTCCCATAAATAAGCCCCCGAAGGTCCCATCCCCAAGTTCCTCCGCCGAAAAAAAGCCCAAAAAACGGGTGGGCTATAGCCTTGGGGGGAGGGGCTGGCCAACTTCGTCCGCCGGACTCGGAAAAGGGCGAGCCTTGCGAGCACCCGCCCGGTCGGCAAAGTAGGCCGCGAGCACAGCCGCGACCAAAAATAACCCACCCAAGGTCCCGTCCCCAAGTTCGTCCGCCGCAAAAATGCCCAAACAACGGGTGGGCTATAGCCTTGGGGGGAGGGGCTAGCCAACTTCGTGCGCCGGACTCGTAATGGGGCGAGAATTTTGCGAGCGCCCTCCGTGTGCCAAAAATAGGCCACGGGCACAGCCGTGCCAAAAATAAGCTCCCGAAGGTCCCGTCCCCAAGTTCGTCTTCCGCAAAAATGCCCAAAAAACGGGTGGGGTATACCGTTGGGGGGAAGGGTTGGCCAACTTCGTCCGCCGGACTCGGAATGGGGCGAGACTTTGCGAGCGCTCCGTGTGCTAGGCCGCGGACACTGCCGCGCCCAAAAATAAGCCCCGAAGGTACCGTCCCCAAGTTCCTCCGCCGAAAAATTGTCCAATAAACGGGTTGGCTATCGCCTTGGGGGCAGGCTGGCCAACTCGTCCGCCGGACTCGGAATGGGGCGAGACTTTGCAGCACCCTCCGTAGTAAGTAGGCCGCGACCACAGCCGCGCCCAAAAATACGCCCCCGAAGGTCCCGTCCCCAAGTTCATCCGCCGCAAAAATGCCCAAACAACGGGTGGGCTATAGCCCTGGGGGGAGGGGCTGGCCAACATCGTCCGCCGGACTCGGAATGGTGCGAGACTTTGCGAGCGCCCTCCGTGTGCCAAAAATATGCCACGGGTACAGCCGCGCCCAAAAATAAGCCCCCGAAGGTCCCGTCCCCAAGTTCGTCCGCCGCAAAAATGCCCAAACAACGGGTGGGCTATAGCCTTGGGGGGAGGGGCTGGCCAACTTCGTCCGCCGGTCTTGGAATGGGGCGGGTCTTTGCGAGCCCCCTCCGTGTGCCAAAAATGGGCCGCGGGCACAGCCGCTCCCATAAATAAGCCCCCGAAGGTCCCATCCCCAAGTTCGTCCGCCGAAAAAAAGCCCAAAAAACGGGTGGGCTATAGCCTTGGGGGGAGGGGCTGGCCAACTTCGTCCGCCGGACTCGGAAAAGGGCGAGCCTTGCGAGCACCCTCCGTGTGACAAAAATAGGCCGCGGGCACAGCCGCACCCAAAAATAAGCCCCCGAACGTCCCGTTCCCAAGTTCGTCCGCCGCAAAAATGCCCAATAAACGGGTGGGCTATATAGCCTTGGGGGGAGGGGCTGGCCAACTTCGTCCGCCGGACTTGGAATGGGGTGAGTCTTTTCGAGCACCCTCCGTGTGCCAAAAATAGGCCGCGGACGCAGCCGCGCCCAAAAATAAGCCCCCGAAGGTCCCGTCCCCAAGTTCGTCCGTCGCAAAAATGCCCAAACAACGGGTGGGCTATAGCCTTGGGGGGAGGGGCTGGCCAACTTCGTCCGCCGGACTCGGAATGGGGTGAGACTTTGCGCGCACCCACCGTGTGCCAAAAATGGGCCGCGGGCACAGCCGCTCCCATAAATAAGCCCCCGAAGGTCCCATCCCCAAGTTCGTCCGCCGCAAAAAAGCCCAAAAAACGGGTGGGCTATAGCCTTGGGGGGAGGGGCTGGCCAACTTCGTCCGCCGGACTCTGAAAGGGCGAGCCTTGCGAGCACCCTCCGTGTGACAAAAATAGGCCGTGGACACTGCCGCGCCCAAAAATAAGCCCCCGAAGGTCCCGTCCCCAAGTTCGTCCGCCGCAAAAATGCCCAATAAACGGGTTGGCTATAGCCTTGGGGGGAGGGGCTGGCCAACTTCGTCCGCCGGACTCGGAATGGGGCGAGACTTTGCGAGCACCCTCCGTTTAGTAAAAGTAGGCCGCGACCACAGCCGCGCCCAAAAATACGCCCCCGAAGGTCCCGTCCCCAAGTTCGTCCGCCGCAAAAATGCCCAATAAACGGGTTGGCTATAGCCTTGGGGGGAGGGGATAGCCAACTTCGTGCGCCGGACTCGTAATGGGGCGAGAATTTTGCGAGCGCCCTCCGTGTGCCAAAAATAGGCCACGGGCACAGCCGTGCCCAAAAATAAGCTCCCGAAGGTCCCGTCCCCAAGTTCGTCTTCCGCAAAAATGCCCAAAAAACGGGTGGGGTATACCGTTGGGGGGAAGGGTTGGCCAACTTCGTCCGCCGGACTCGGAATGGGGCGAGACTTTGCGAGCGCCCTCCGTGTGCCAAAAATAGGCCGCGGACACTGCCGCGCCCAAAAATAAGCCCCCGAAGGTCCCGTCCCCAAGTTCGTCCGCCGCAAAAATGCCCAAACAACGGGTGGGCTATAGCCTTGGGGGGAGGGGCTGGCCAACTTCGTCCGCCGGACTCGGAATGGGGCGAGACTTTGCGAGCACCCTCCGTGTAGTAAAAGTAGGCCGCGACCACAGCCGCGCCCAAAAATACGCCCCCGAAGGTCCCGTCCCCAAGTTCATCCGCCGCAAAAATGCCCAAACAACGGGTGGGCTATAGCCCTGGGGGGAGGGGCTGGCCAACATCGTCCGCCGGACTCGGAATGGTGCGAGACTTTGCGAGCGCCCTCCGTGTGCCAAAAATATGCCACGGGCACAGCCGCGCCCAAAAATAAGCCCCCGAAGGTCCCGTCCCCAAGTTCGTCCGCCGCAAAAATGCCCAAACAACGGGTGGGCTATAGCCTTGGGGGGAGGGGCTGGCCAACTTCGTCCGCCGGTCTTGGAATGGGGCGAGTCTTTGCGAGTGCCCTCCGTGTGCCAAAAATGGGCCGCGGGCACAGCCGCTCCCATAAATAAGCCCCCGAAGGTCCCATCCCCAAGTTCGTCCGCCGAAAAAAAGCCCAAAAAACGGGTGGGCTATAGCCTTGGGGGGAGGGGCTGGCCAACTTCGTCCGCCGGACTCGGAAAAGGGCGAGCCTTGCGAGCACCCTCCGTGTGACAAAAATAGGCCGCGGGCACAGCCGCACCCAAAAATAAGCCCCCGAACGTCCCGTTCCCAAGTTCGTCCGCCGCAAAAATGCCCAATAAACGGGTGGGCTATATAGCCTTGGGGGGAGGGGCTGGCCAACTTCGTCCGCCGGACTTGGAATGGGGTGAGTCTTTTCGAGCACCCTCCGTGTGCCAAAAATAGGCCGCGGACGCAGCCGCGCCCAAAAAGAAGCCCCCGAAGGTCCCGTCCCCAAGTTCGTCCGCCGCAAAAATGCCCAAACAACGGGTGGGCTATAGCCTTGGGGGGAGGGGCTGGCCAACTTCGTCCGCCGGACTCGGAATGGGGCGAGACTATGCGCGCACCCTCCGTGTGCCAAAAATAGGCCGCGGAAACAGCCGCGCCCAAAAATAAGCCCCCGAAGGTCCCGTCCCCAAGTTCGTCCGCCGGAAAAATGCCCAATAAACGGGTGGGCTATAGCCTTGGGAGGAGGGGCTGGCCAACTTCGTCCGCCGGACTCGGAATGGAGCGAGACTATGTGAGCAGCCTCCGTGTGCCAAAAATAGGCAGCGGGCACAGCCGCCCCCAAAAATAAGCCCCCGAAGGTCCCGTCCCCAAGTTCGTCCGCCGCAAAAATGCCCAAAAAACGGGTGGGCTATAGCCTTGGGGGGAGGGGCTGGCCAACTTCGTCCGCCGGACTCGGAATGGGGCGAGACTTTGCGAGCATCCTCCGTGTGCCAAAAATAGGTCGTGGGCACAGCCGCGCCCAAAAATAAGCCCCCGAAGGTCCTGTCCCCAAGTTCGTCCGCCGCAAAAATGCCCAAACAACGGGTGGGCTATAGCCTTGGGGGGAGGGGCTGGCCAATCTCGTCCGCCGGACTCGGAATGGGGCGAGACTTTGCGAGAGCCCTCCGTGTGCCAAAAGTAGGCTGCGACCACAGCCGCGCCAAAAAATAAGCCCCCGAATGTCCCGTCCGCAAGTTCGTCCGCCGTAAAAATGCCCAAACAACGGGTGGGCTATAGCCTTGGGGGGAGGGGCTAGCCAACTTCGTGCGCCGGACTCGTAATGGGGCGAGACTTTGCGAGTGCCCTCCGTGTGGTAAAAATAGGCCGCGGGCACAGCCATGCCAAAAAATAAGCTCCCGAAGGTCCTGTCCCCAAGTTCGTCTTCCGCAAAAATGCCCAAAAAACGGGTGGGGTATACCGTTGGGGGGAGGGGTTGGCCAACTTCGTCCGCCGGACTGGGAATGGGGCGAGACTTTGCGAGCGGCCTTCATGTGCCAAAAATAGGCAGCGGGCACAGCCGCGCCCAAAAATAAACCCCCGAAGGTCCCGTCCCCAAGTTCGTCCGCCGCAAAAATTCCCAAAAAACGGGTGGGCTATAGCCTTGGGGGGAGGGGCTGGCCAACTTCGTCCGCCGGACTCGGAATGGGGCGAGCCTTTGCGAGCGTCCTCCGTGTCCCAAAAATAGGTCGTGGGCACAGCAACGCCCAAAAATAAGCCCCCGAAGGTCCCGTCCCAAAGATCGTCCGCCGCAAAAATGCCCAAACAACGGGTGGGCTATAGCCTTGGGGGGAGGGGCTGGTCAACTTCGTCCGCCGGACTCGGAATGGGGCGAGACTTTGCGAGCGCCCTCCGTGTGCCAAAAATAGGCAGCGGACACTGCCGCGTCCAAAAATAAGCCCCCGAAGGTCCCGTCCCCAAGTTCTTCCGCCGCAAAAATGCCCAAAAAACGGGTGGGCTATAGCCTTGGGGGGAGGGGCTGGCCAACTTCGTCCGCCGGACTCGGAATGGGGCGAGACTTTGCGAGCGCCCTCCGTGTTCCAAAAATATGCCACGGGCACAGCCGCGCCCAAAAATAAGCCCCCGAAGGTCCCGTCCCCAAGTTCGTCCGCCGCAAAAATGCCCAATAAACGGGTGGGCTATAGCCTTGGGGGGAGGGGCTGGCCAACTTAGTCCGCCGGACTCGGAATGGGGTGAGACATTAAGAGTGCCCTCCGTGTGCCAAAAATAGGCCACGAGCAAAGCCGCGCCCAAAAATAAGCCCCCGAAGGTCCCGTCACCAAGTTCGTCCGCCGCAAAAATGCCCAAAAAACGGGTGGGCTATAGCCTTGGGGGGAGGGGTTGGCCAACTTCGTCCGCCGGAGTAAGAATAGGGCGAGACTTTACGAGCGCCTTCCGTGTGCCAAAAATAGGCCGCGGCCAGAGCCGCGTCCAAAAATAAGCCCCCGAAGGTCCCGTCCCCAAGTTCGTCCGCCGCAAAAATGCCCAAAAAACGGGTGGGCTATAGCCTTGGGGGGAGGGGTTGGCCAACTTCGTCCGCCGGAGTAAGAATGGGGCGAGACTTTACGAGCGCCTTCCGTGTGCCAAAAATAGGCCGCGGCCAGAGCCGCGTCCAAAAATAAGCCCCCGAAGGTCCCGTCCCCAAGTTCGTCCGCTCGCAAAATGCCCAAAAACGGGTGGGCTATAGCCTTGGGGGAGGGGCAGGCCAACTTAGTCCGCCGGACTCGAATGGGGCGAGACTTTAAGAACGCCTCCGTGTGCCAAAATAGGCTGCGGACAAAGCCGAACCCAAAAATAAGCCCCCGAAGGTCCCGTCCCCAAGTTCGTCCGCCGCAAAAAGTCCCAAAAAATGGGTGGGCTATAGCCTTGGGGGGAGGGGCTGGCCAAGTTCGTCCGCCGGACTCGGAATGGGGCGTGACTTTGGGAGCGGGCTCCGTGTGCCAAAAATAGGCCACTGGCACAGCCGTGCCCAAAAATAAGCCCCCGAAGGTCCCGTCCCCAAGGTCGTCCGCCGCAAAAATGCCCAAAAAACGGGTGGGCTATAGCCTTGGGGAGGGGCTGGCCAACTTCGGCCCACCGGACTCGAATGGGGCGAGACTTTGCAGCACCTCCGTGTGTGCCAAAAATAGGCGCGGCCACAGCCGCGCCCAATAATAAGCCCCCGAAGGTCCCGTCCCAAGTTCGTCCGCCGCAAAAATGCCCAAAAAACGGGTGGGCTATAGCCTTGGGGGGAGGGGCAGGCCAACTTAGTCCGCCGGACTCGGAATGGGGCGAGACTTTAAGAACGCCCTCCGTGTGCCAAAAATAGGCTGCGGGCAAAGCCGAACCCAAAAATATGCCCCCGAAGGTCCCATCCCCAAGTTCGTCCGCCGCAAAAATGCCCAAAAAATGGGTGGGCTATAGCCTTGGGGGGAGGGGCTGGCCAACTTCGTCCGCCGGAGTCGGAATGGGGCGAGACTTTACGAGCACCTTCCGTGAGCCAAAAATAGGCCGCGGGCACAGCCTCGTCCAAAAATAAGCCCCCGAAGGTCCCGTCCCCAAGTTCGCCCGCCGCAAAAAGTCCCAAAAAACGGGTGGGCTATAGCCTTGGGGGGAGGCACTGGCCCACTTCGTCCGCCGGACTCGGAATGGGGTGAGACTTTACAAATGCCTTCCGTGTGCCAAAAATAGGCCATGGACACAGCCGCGCCCAAAAATAAGCCCCCGAAGGTCCAATCCCCAAGTTCGTCCGCCGCAAAAACGCCCAATAAACGGGTGGGCTATAGCCTTGGGGGGAGGGGCTGGTCAACTTCGTCCGCCGGACTCGGAATGGGGCGAGACTTTGCGAGCGCCCTCCGTGTGCCAAAAATAGGCCGCTAGCACATCCGCGCCCAAAAATACGCCCGCGAAGGTCCCGTCCCCAAGTTCGTCCGCCGCAAAAATGCCCAAAAAATGGGTGGGCTATAGCCTTGGGGGGAGGGGCTGGCCCACTTAGTCCGCCGGACTCGGAATGGGGCGAGACTTAGCGAGCACCCTCCGTGTGCCAAAAATAGGCCGCGGGCACAACCGCGTCCAAAAATAAGCCCCCGAAGGTCCCGTCCCCAAGTTCGTCCGCCGCCGCAAAAAGTCCCAAAAAATGGGTGGGCTATAGCCTTGGGGGGAGAGGCTGGCCGACTTCGTCCGCCGGACTCGGAATGGGGCGAGACTTTGTAAACGCCTTCCGTGTGCCAAAAATAGGATGCGGGCACAGCCGCGCCCAAAAATAAGCCCCCGAAGGTCCCGTCCCCAAGTTCGTCCGCCGCAAAAATGCCCAATAAACGGGTGGGCTATAGCCTTGGGGGGAGGGGCTGGTCAACTTCGTCCGCTGGACTCGGAATGGGGCGAGACTTTGCGAGCGCCCTCCGTGTGCCAAAAAATAGGCCGCGGGCACAACCACGCCCAAAAATAAGCCCCCGAAGGTCCCGTCCCCAATATCGTCCGCCGCAAAAATGCCCAAAAATCGGGTGGGCTATAGCCTCGGGGGGAGGGGCTGGCCAACTTAGTCCGCCGGACTCGGAATGGGGCGAGACTTTAAGAGTGCCCTCCGTGTGCCAAAAATAGGCCGCGGGCACAGCTGCGCCCAAAAATAACCCCCGAAGGTCCCGCCCCAAGTTCGTCCGCCGCAAAATGCCCAAACAACAGGTGGGCTATAGCCACGGGGGCAGGGGCTGGCCAACTTCGTCCGCCGGACTCGGAATGGGGTGAGACTTTGCGAGTGCCTCCGTGGGCTGTGGAGACTGCGGGCACAGCCGTGCCCAAAAATAAGCCCCCGAAGGTCCCGTCCCCAAGTTCGTCCGCCGCAAAAATGCCCAAAAAATGGGTGGGCTATAGCCTTGGGGGGAGGGGCTGGCCAACTTCGTCCGCCGGAGTCGGAATGGGGCGAGACTTTACGAGCACCCTCCGTGTGCCAAGAATAGGCCGCGGGCACAGCAGTGTCCAAAAATAAGCCCCCGAAGGTCCCGTCCCCAAGTTCGTCCGCCGCAAAAAGTCCCAAAAAACGGGTGGGCTATAGCCTTGGGGGGAGGGGCTGGACCACTTCGTCCGCCGGACTCGGAATGGGGCGAGACTTTGCAAACGCCTTCCGTGTGCCAAAAATAGGCCACGGGAACAGCCGCGCCCAAAAATAAGCCCCCGAAGGTCCCGTCCCCAAGTTCGTCCGCCGCAAAAATGCCCAATAAACGGGTGGGCTATAGCCTTGGGGGGAGGGGCTGGCCCACTTAGTCCGCCGGACTCGGAATGGGGTGAGACTTTAAGAGTGCCCTCCGTGTGCCAAAAATAGGCCACGAGCAAAGCCGCGCACAAAAATAAGCCCCCGAAGGTCCCGTCCCCAAGTTCGTCCGCCGCAAAAATGCCCAAAAAACGGGTGGGCTATAGCCTTGGGGGGAGGGGTTGGCCAACTTCGTCCGCCGGAGTCAGAATGGGGTGAGACTTTACGAGCGCCTTCCGTGTGCCAAAAATAGGCCGCGGCCAGAGCCGCGTCCAAAAATAAGCCCCCGAAGGTCCCGTCCCCAAGTTCGTCCGCCGCAAAAAGTCCCAAAAAATGGGTGGGCTATAGCCTTGGGGGGAGGGGCTGGCGAACTTCGTCCGCCGGACTCGAAATGGGGTGAGACTTTGCAAACGCCCTCTGTGTGCCAAAAATAGGCCACGGGCACAGCCGCGCCCAAAAATAAGCTCCCGATGGTCCCGTCCCCAAGTTTGTCCGCCGCAAAAATGCCCAAAAAACGGGTGGGCTATAGCCTTGGGGGGAGGGGCTGGCCAACTTCGTCCACCGGACTCGGAATGGGGCGAGACTTTGCGAGCGCCCTCCGTGTGCCAAAAATAGGCTGCGGGCATAGTCGTGCCCAAAAATAAGCGCCCGAAGATCCCGTCCCCAAGTTCGTCCGCCGCAAAAATGCCCAAAAAACGGGTGGGCTATAGCCTTGGGGGGAGGGGCTGGCCAACTTCGTCCGCCGGACTCGGAATCGGCCGAGACTTTGCGAGCGGCCTCCATGTCCCAAAAATAGGCCGCGGGCACAGCCGCGCCCAAAAATAAGCCCCCGAAGGTCCCATCCCCAAGTTCGTCCGCCGCAAAAATGCCCAAAAAACGGGTGGGCTATAGCCTTGGGGGGAGGGGCTGGCCAACTTCGTCCGCCGGACTGGGAATGGGGAGAGACTTTGCGAGCGGCCTCCTTCTGCTAGATCGCGGGCACAGCCGCGCCAAAAATAAGCCACCGAAGGTCCTGGCCCCTTAAGTTCGTCCGCTGCAAAAATGCCCAAAAACGGGTGGGCTATAGCCTTGGGGGAATGGCTGGCTAACTCGTCCGCCGGACTCGGAATGGGCCGAGACTTTGCGAGCGCCTCCGTGTGCCAAAATAGTACCGCCGCACATCCGCCCCAAAATTAAGCCCCCGAAGGTCCCGTCCCCAAGTTCATCCGTCGCAAAATGCCTAAAAACGGTGGCTATAGCCTTGGGGGAGGGGCTAGCCCACTTTGTCCGCCGGACTCGGGAATGGGGTGAGACTTTGCGAGCACCCTCCATGTGCCAAAAATAGTCCGGGCACAGACGCGCCCAAAACTACGCCCCCGAAGTTCCCGTCCCCGAGTTCGTCAGCCTAAAAAATGCCCAAAAAACGGTTGGGCTATACCCTTGGGGGGAGCGGCTGGCCCACTTCGTCCGCCGGACTCGGAATGGGGCGAGACTTTGCGAGCGCCCTCCGTGTGAAAAAAATAGGCCGCGGGCACAGCCGTTCCCAAAATAAGTCCCCGAAGGTCCCGTCCCCAAGTTCGTCTTCCGCAAAAATGCCCAAAAAACGGGTGGGCTATAGCCTTGGGGGGAGGGGCTGGCCCACTTCGTCCGCCGGACTCGGAATGCGGCGAGACTTTGCGAGCGCCATCCGTGTGCCAAAAATAGTCCGCGGGCACAGCCGCGCCCAAAAATAAGCCCCCAAAGGTCCCGTCCCCAAGTTCGTCCGCCGCAAAAATGGCCCAAAAAACGGGTGGGCTATAGCCTTGGGGGGAGGGGCTGGCCAACTTCGTCCGCCGGACTCGGAATGGGGCGAGACTTTACGAACGCCCTCCGTGCGCCAAAAATAGGCCGCGGGCATCGCCACGCCCAAAAATAAGCCCCCGAAGGTCCTGTCCCCAAGTTCGTCCACCTCAAAAATGCCCAAAAAACGGGTGGGCTATAGCCTTGGGGGGAGGGGCTGGCTAACTTCTGCCGGACTCAGAATAGGCGAGACTTTGCGAACGCCTCCGTGTACCAAAAATAGTGCCGCGGCCCAGCCGCGCCCAAAAATAAGCCCCCAAAGGTCCCGTCCCCAAGTTCGTCCGCCGCAAAATGCCCAAAAACGGGTGGGCTATAGCCTTGGGGGAAGGGGCTGGCCTACTTCGTCCGGACTCGGAATCGCCGAGACTTTACGAGCGCCTCCATGTCCCAAAATAGGCCGCGGGCACAGCCGCACCCAAAATAAGCCCCAAGGTCCCATCCCCAAGTTCGTCCGCCGCAAAAATGCCCAAAAACGGGTGGGCTATAGCCTTGGGGGAGGGCTGGCCAACTTCATCCGCCGGACTCGGAATGGGGCGAGACTTTGTGAGCGCCTCCGTGGTGCAAAAATAGGCTACGGGCACAGCCGCGCCCAAAAATAAGCCCCGAAGGTCCCACCCCAAGTTCTCCGCCGCAAAATGCCCAAAAAACGGGTGGGTTATAGCCTTGGGGGGAGGGGCTGGCCAACTTCGTCCGCCGGACTCGGAATGGGGCGAGACTTTGCGAGCGCCCTCAGTGTGCCAAAAATAGTGCCGCGGCACAGCCGTGCCAAAAATAAGCCCCCGAAGGTCCCGTCCCCAAATTCGTCCGCCGCAAAAATGCCCAAAAAATGGGTGGGCTATAGCCTTGGGGGGAGGGGCTGGCCAACTTCGTCCGCCGGACTCGGAATGGGGCGAGACTTTGCGAGAGGCCTCCGTGTGCCAAAATAAGTACACAGTCAAACCCGCGCCCAAAAATAAGCCCCCGAACGTCCCGTCCCCGAGTTCGTCCGCCGCAAAAATGCCCAAAAAACGGGTGGGCTATAGCCTTGGGGGGAGGGGCTGGCCAACTTCGTTCGCCGGACTCGGAATGGGATGAGACTTTGCGAGCGGCCTCCGTGTGCCAAAAATAGACCTCTGGCACAGCCGCACCCAAAAATAAGCCTCCGAAGGTACCGTACCCAAGTTCGTCCGCCGCAAAAAGGCCCAAAAAATGGGTGGGCTATAGCCTTGGGGGGAGGGGCTGGCCAACTTCGTCCGCCGGACTCGGAAGGGGGCGAGACTTTGCGAGCGCCCTCCGTGTGCCATTAATAGTCCTTTGGTTGAGCCGCACCCAAAAATAATCCCCCCAAGGTCCCGTCCCCAAGTTCGTCCCCCGCAAAAAGGCCCAAAAAACGGGTGGGCCATAGCCTTGGGGGGAGGGGCTGGCCAACATCGTCCGCCGGACTCGGAAGGGGGCGAGACTTTGCGAGCGCCCGTCGTGTGCCAAAAATACGCCGCGGGCACAGCCGTGCCCAAAAATAAGCGCCCGAAGGTCTCGGCCCACAAGTTAGTCCGCCGTAAAATGCCCAAAAACGGGTGGGCTATAGCCTTGGGGGGAGGGGCTTGCCAACCTCGTCCGCCGGACTCGAAATGGGGAGAGACTTTGTGAGTGCCCTCCGTGTGAAAAAAATGGGCCGCGGGCACAGCTGCGCCCAAAAATTAGAGCCCGAAGGTACCGTCCCCAAGTTCGTCCGCCTCAAAAATGCCCAAAAAACAGGTGGGCTATATCCTTGGGGGGAGGGGCTGGCCAAGTTCGTCCGCCGGACTCGGAATGGGGCGAGACTTTGCGAGCGCCCTCGGTGTGCCAAAAATAGGACGTGGGCACAGCAGCGCCCAAAAATAAGCGCCCAAGGTCCCGCCCCCAAGTTCGTCCGCTCGCAAAATGCCGAAAAAACGGGTGAGCTATAGCCTTTGGGGGAGGGGCTGGCAACTTCGTCTGCCGGACTCGGAATGGGGCAAGACTTTGCGAGCGCCCTCCGTGTGCCAAAAATAGGCCGCGGACAAAGCCGCGCCTAAAAGTAATCGCCCGAAGGTCCCGTCCCCAAGTTCGCCTCACGCAAAATGCCTAAAAACGGTGGGCTATAGCCTTGGGGGAGGGGCTGGCCCACTTCGTCCGCCGGACTCGGAATGGGGCGAGACTTTGCAGCGCCGTGTGCCAAAATAGGCCGCGGTGATATATAATCGCCCGAAGGTCCCGTCCCCAAGTTCGTCCGCCGCAAAAAATGCCCAAAAATGGGTGGGCTATAGCCTTGGGGGGAGGGGCTGGCCTACTTCGTCCGCCGGACTCGAAATGGGGCGAGACTTTGCGAGCGTCCTCCGTGTGCCAAAAATAGGCTGCGGGCATAGTCGTGCCCAAAAATAAGCGCCCGAAGATCCCGTCCCCAAGTTCGTCCGCCGCAAAAATGCCCAAAAAACGGGTGGGCTATAGCCTTGGGGGGAGGGGCAGGCCAACATCGTCCGCCGGACTCGGAATGGGGCGAGACTTTGCGACCGCCCTCCGTGTGCTGGGACACAGCCGAACCAAAAAATAAGCGCCCGAAGTTCCCGTCCACAAGTTCGTCCGCCGCAAAAATGCCCAAAAAATGGGTGGGCTATAGCCTTGGGGGGAGGGGCTGGCCAACATCGTCCGCCGGACTCGGAATGGGACGAGACTTTGCGAGCGCCCTCCGTGTGCCAAAAATAGGCCGCGGGCACAGCCGCACTCAAAAATAAGTGCCCGAAGGTCCCGTCCCCAAGTTCGTCCGCCGCAAAATGCCCAAAAACGGTTGGGCTATAGCCTGGTGGGAGGTGCTGGCCAACTTCGTCCGCCTGACTCGGAATGGGGCGAGACTTTGCAGTGCCCTCCGTGTGCCAAAATGGGCCGGGCACAGCTGCACCCAAAAATTAGCCCCGAAGGTTCCGCCCCAAGTTCGTCCGCCTCAAAATGCCCAAAACACGGGTGGGCTATAGCCTTGGGGGAGGGGCTGGCCAACTTCGGTCCGCTCGGACTCGGAATGGGACGAGACTTTGCGAGCGCCCTCCGTGTGCCAAAAATAGGCCGCGGGCACAGCTGCGCCCAAAAATTAGCGCCCGAAGGTTCCGTCCCCAAGTTCGTCCGCCTCAAAAATGCCCAAAACACGGGTGGGCTATAGCCTTGGGGGGAGGGGCTGGCCAGCTTCGTCCGCCGGACTCGGAATGGGGCGAGACTTTGCGAGCACCCTCCGTGTGCTGGGGCCGGGCACAGCGGCGCCCAAAAATTAGCCCCCGAAGGTTCCGTCCCCAAGTTCGTCCGCCTCAAAAATGCCCAAAAAACGGGTGGGCTATAGCCTTGGGGGGAGGGGCTGGCCAACTTCGTCCGCCGGACTCGGAATGGGACGAGACTTTGCGAGCGCTCTCCGTGTGCCAAAATAGGCAGTGGGCACATCCGCGCCAAAAATAAGCACCCGAAGGTCCTGGCCCCACTCGTCCGCCGCAAAATGCCCAAAAAACGGGTGGGCTATAGCCTTGGGGGGAGGGGCTGGCCCACTTCGTCCGCCGGACACGGAATGGGGCGAGACTTTGCGAGCGCCCTCGGTGTACCAAAAATAGGCCGCGGTGACAAATAAGCACCCGAAGGTCCCGTCCCCAAGTTCGTCCGACGCAAAAATGCCCAAAAAACGGGGTAGCTATAGCCTTGAGGGGAGGGGCTGGCCAACTTCGTCCGCCGGACTCAGAATGGGACGAGACTTTGCGAGCGCCCTCCGTGTGCCAAAAATAGGCAGCAGGCACAGCCACGCCCAAAAATAAGCCGCCGAAGGTCCCGTCCCCAAGTTCGTCCGCCGCAAAAATGCCCAAAACACGGGTGGGCTATAGCCTTGGGGGGAGGGGTTGGCCAACTTCGTCCGCCGGACTCGAAATGGGGCGAGACTTTGTGAGCGCCCTCCGTGTGAAAAAAATGGGCCGCGGGCACAGCTGCGCCCAAAAAATAGCGCCCGAAGGTTCCGTCCCCAAGTTCGTCCGCCTCAAAAATGCCCAAAACACGGGTGGGCTATAGCCTTGGGGGGAGGGCCTGGCCAGCTTCGTCCGCCGGACTCGAAATGGGGCGAGACTTTGCGAGCGCCCTCCGTGTGCCAAAAATAGGCCGCGGGCACAGCCGCGCCCAAAAATAAGCCCCCGAAGGTCCCGTCCCCAAGTTCGTCCGCCTGCAAAATGCCCAAAAACGGGTGGGCTATAGCCTTGGGAGGAGGGGGCTGGCCAACTTGTCCGCCGGACTCGGAATGGGACGAGACTTTGCGAGCGCCTCCGTGGTGCCAAAATAGGCAGTGGGCACAGCCGCGCCCAAAAAGAAGCACCCAAGGTCCCGTCCCCACCTCTTCAAAAATTCCCAAAAACGGGTGGGCTATAGCCTTGGGGGGAGGGGCTGGCCCACTTCGTCCGCCGGACACGGAATGGGGCGAGACTTTGCGAGCGCCTGTGTGCCAAAATAGGCCGCGGTGAAAAATAAGCACCAAGGTCCCGCCCCCAAGTTCGTCCGCCGCAAAATGCCCAAAAACGGGTAGCTATAGCCTTGAGGGGAGGGGCTGGCCAACTTCGTCCGCCGGACTCAGAATGGGACGAGACTTTGCGAGCGCCCTCCGTGTGCCAAAAATAGGCAGCAGGCACAGCCACGCCCAAAAATAAGCCGCCGAAGGTCCCGTCCCCAAGTTCGTCCGCCGCAAAAATGCCCAAAAAACGGGTGGGCTATAGCCTTGGGGGGAGGAGCTGGCCAACTTCGTTCGCCGGACTCGGAATGGGGCGAGACTTTGCTAGCGCGCTCTGTGCACCAAAAATAGGCCGCGGGCACAGCTGCGGCCAAAAAAAAGACCCCGAAGTTCCCATCCCCGAGTTCGTCCGTCGCAACAATGCCCAAAAAACGGTTGGGCTATAGCCTTGGGGGAGGGGCTGGCTAACTTCCCGCCGGACTCGGAATGGGGCGAGACTTTGCGAGCGCCTCCGTGTGCCAAAATAGGCCGTGGGCACAGGCGCGCCTAAAAATAAGCCCCCAAGGTCCCGGCCCCAAGTTCGTCCGCCGCAAAATGCCCAAAAACGGGTGGGCTACAGCCTTGGGGGAGGGGCTGGCCCACTTCCTCCGCCTCGGACTCGGAATGGGGCGAGACTTTGCAGCGAACTCCATGTGCCAAAAATAGGTCGTAGGCACAGCCGCATCCAAAAATAAGCCCCCGAAGGTCCCGTCCCCAAGTTCGTCCGCGGCAAAAATGCCCAAAACACGGGTGGGCTATAGCCTTGGGGGGAGGGCCTGGCCAGCTTCGTCCGCCGGATTTGAAATGGGGCGAGACTTTGCGAGCGCCCTCCGTGTGCCAAAAATAGGCCGTGGGCACAGCCACGCCCAAAAATAAGCCCTCCAAGGTCCCGCCCCAAGTTCGTCCGCCGCAAAATGCCCAAAAACGGGTGGGCTATAGCCTTGGGGGAGGGGCTGGCCAACTTCGTCCGCCGGACTCGGAATGGGACGAGACTTGCGAGCGCCTCCGTGTGCAAAATAGGCAGTGGGCACAGCCGCGCCCAAAAAGAAGCACCCAAGGTCCCGCCCCACCTTTCGTCCTAAAAATGCCCAAAAAACGGGTGGGCTATAGCCTTGGGGGGAGGGGCTGGCCCACTTCGTCCGCCGGACACGGAATGGTGCGAGACTTTGCGAGCGCCCTCTGTGTGCCAAAAATAGGCCGTGGTGAAAAATAAGCCCCCGAAGGTCCCGTCCCCAAGTTCGTCCGCCGCAAAAATGCCCAATAAACGGGTTGGCTATAGCCTTGGGGGGAGGGGCTGGCCAACTTCGTGAGCCGGACTCGGAATGGGGCGAGACTTTGCGACCGCCCTCCGTGTGCCAAAAGTAGTCCGCGGGCACAGCCGTGCCCAAAAATAAGCTCCCGAAGGTCCCGTCCCCAAGTTCCTCTTCCGCAAAAAGGCCCAAAAAACGGGTGGGGTATACCGTTGGGGGGAGGGGTTGGCCAACTTCGTCCGCCGGGCTCGGAATGGGGCGAGACTTTGCGAGCACCCTACGTGTGCACAAAATAGGTGGCGGGCGCAGCCGGCCCCAAAAATAAGCCCCCGAAGGTCCCGTCCCCAAGTTCGTCCGCGGCAAAAATGCCCAAAACACGGGTGGGCTATAGCCTTGGGGGGAGGGCCTGGCCAGCTTCGTCCGCCGGATTCGAAATGGGGCGAGACTTTGCGAGCGCCCTCCGTGTGCCAAAAATAGGCCGTGGGCACAGCCACGCCCAAAAATAAGCCCCCGAAGGTCCCGCCCCAAGTTCGTCCGCCGCAAAATGCCCAAAAACGGTGGGCTATAGCCTTGGGGGAGGGGCTGGCCAACTCTGTCCGCTCGGACTCGGAATGGGACGAGACTTTGCGAGCGCCTCCGTGTGCAAAATAGGCAGTGGCACAGCGCGCCAAAAAGAAGCACCCGAAGGTCCCGCCCCCACCTCGTCCGCCAAAATGCCCAAAAACGGGTGGGCTATAGCCTTGGGGGAGGGGCTGGCCCACTTCGTCCGCCGGACACGGAATGGGGCGAGACTTTGCGAGCGCCCTCTGTGTGCCAAAAATATGCCGCGGTGAAAAATAAGCACCCCAAGGTCCCGTCCCCAAGGTCGTCCGCCGCAAAATTGCCCAAAAACGGGTGGGTAGCTATAGCCTCGAGGGAGGGCTGGCCAACTTCGGGCCGCTCGGACTCAGAATGGGACGAGACTTGCAGCGCCTCCGTGTGCCAAAAATAGGCAGCAGGCACAGCCACGCCCAAAAATAAGCCGCCGAAGGTCCCGTCCCCAAGTTCGTCCGCCGCAAAAATGCCCAAAAAACGGGTGGGCTATAGCCTTGGGGGGAGGGCCTGGCCCACTTCGTCCGCCGGACTCGGAATTGGCCGAGACTTTGTGAACGCCCTCCGTGTGCCAAAAATAGGCTGTGGGCACAGCCGCCCCCAAAAAATAAGCCCCCGAAGGTCCCGTCCCCAAGTTCGTCCGCCGCAAAAATGCCCAAAAAACGGGTGGGATATAGCCTTGGGGGGAGGGGCTGGCCAACTTCGTCCGCCGGACTCCGAATGGGATGAGACTTTGCGAGCGAACTCCGTGTGCCAAAAATAGGTTGTAGGCACAGCCACATCCAAAAATAAGCCCCCGAAGGTCCCGTCCCCAAGTTCGTCCGCGGCAAAAATGCCCAAAAAACGGGTGGGCTATAGCCTTGGGGGGAGGGGCTGGCCAACTTCGTCCGCCGGACTCGGAATGGGGCGAGACTTTGTGAGCGCCCTCCGTGTGCAAAAATAGGCTACGGGCACAGCCGCGCCCAAAAATAAGCCCTGAAGGTCCCACCCCAAGTTCGTCCGCCGCAAAATGCCCAAAAACGGGTGCGATATAGCCTTGGGGAGGGGCTGGCCAACTTCGTCCGCCGGACTCGGAATGGGGCGAGACTTTGTGAGCACCCTCCATGTTCCGAAAATAGGCTGTGGGCCCAGCCGCCCCCAAAAAATAAGCCCCCGAAGGTCCCGTCCCAAGTTCGTCCGCCGCAAAATGCCCAAAAACGGTGCGATATAGCCTGGGGGAGGCTGGCCCACTGTCCGCCTGACTCCGAATGGGATGAGACTTTGCAGCACGCTCTGTGCACCAAAAATAGGCCGCGGGCACAACCGCGCCAAAAATAAGCCTCAAGGTCCCGTCCCCAAGTTCGTCCGCCGCAAAATGCCCAAAAATGGTTGGGCTATAGCCTTGGGGGAGGGGCTGGCACAACTTCTCCGCCTCGGACTCGGAATGGGGCGAGACTTTACTAGCACCCTCTGTGTGTCAAATATAGGCCGCGGGCACAGCCGCGGCCAAAAATAAGCCCCGAAGGTCCCGCCCCAAGTTCGTCCGCCGCAAAATGCCCAAAGAACGGGTGGGCTATAGCCTTGGGGGAGGGGCTGGCCAACTGGCCCGCCGAACTGGGAATGGGGCGAGACTTTGCAAGCGCCCTCCGTGTGCCAGGCCGCGGGCACAGCCGCCCCCAACCACAAGCACCCGAAGGTCCCCGTCCCCAAGTTCGTCCGACGCAAAATGCCCAAAAACGGGTGGGCTATAGCCTTGGGGGAGGGCCTGGGCCCACTTCGTCCGCCTCGGACTCGGAATTGGCCGAGACTTTGTGAACGCCTCCGTGTTCCGGCTGCGGGCACAGCCGCCCAAAAATAAGCCCCCGAAGGTCCCGTGGCCCCAAGTTCGTCCGCTGCAAAATGCCTAAAACGGGTGGGCTATAGCCTGGGGGAGGGGCTGGCCAACTCGTCCGCCGGACTCGGAATGGGGCGAGACTTTGTGAGCGCCTCCGTGTTCCGGGGCCAGGCTGCAGGCACAGCCGCCCAAAAATAAGCCCCGAAGGTCCCGTCCCCCAAGTTCGTCCGCCGCAAAATGCCCAAAACGGATGGGGTATAGCCTTGGGGGAGGGGCTGGCCAACTTCTTCCGCCTCGGACTCGGAATGGGGTGAGACTTTGCCAGCGCCTCCGTGTGAAAAATAGGCCGCGGCACAGCCGCACTCCAAAAATAAGCCCCCAAAGGTCCTGCTCCCAAGTTCGTCCGCCGCAAAAATGCCCAAAAAACGGGTGGGCCATAGCCTTGGGGGGAGGGGCTGGCCAACATCGTCCGCCGGACTCGGAAGGGGGCGAGACTTTACGAACGCCCTCCGTGCGCCAAAAATAGGCCGCGGGCACGGACGCACCCAAAAATACGCCCCCGAAGGTCCTGTCCCCATGTTCGTCCGCCTCAAAAATGCCCAAAAAACGGGTGGGCTATAGCCTTGGGGGGAGGGGCTGGCCAACTTCGTCCGCCGGACTCGGAATGGAGCGAGACTTTGCGAGCGCCTGTGTGCCAAAATAGGCCGCGGCACAGCCCTGAAAAATAAGCCCCGAAGGTCCCGCTCCCAAGTTCGTCCGAAAAAATGCCTAAAAACGGGTGGGCTATAGCCTTGGGGGAATGGCTGGCTAACTCTCTGCCTGGACTCGAATAGGCGAGACTTTGCGAACGCTCCATGTGCTAGTGCCGCTGACACAGCCGCGCCAAAAATAAGCCCCCGAAGGTCCCGCCCCAAGTTCGTCCGCCGCAAAATGCCCAAAAACGGGTGGGCTATAGCCTTGGGGAGGGGCTGGCCCACTTCTGTCCGCCGGACTGGAATGGAACGAGACTTTGCGAGCCCTCCGTGCTGTGCTAGGTTGCGGCACAGCCGCGCAAAAAGCCCCAAGGTCCCGTCCCAAGTTCGTCTGTAAAATGCCCAAACAACGGGTGGGCTATAGCCCCGGGGAGGGGGCTGACAACTTCGTCCGCCGCTGACTCGGAATGGGGCGAGACTTTGCGAACGCCTCCGTGTGCCAAAAGTAGTCCGCGACCACAGCCACGCCGAAAAATAAGCCCCAAGGTCCCGCCCCAAGTTCGTCCGCCGCAAAAATGCCCAAACAACGGGTGGGCTATAGCCCTGGGGGGAGGGGCTTGACAACTTCGTCCGCCGGACTCGGAATGGGGCGAGACTTTGCGATCGCCCTCCGTGTGCCAAAAATAGTACACGGGCACAGCCGTGCCCAAAAATAAGCTCCATAAGGTCCCATCCCAAAGTTCGCCTTCCTCCGCAAAATGCCCAAAAACGGTAGGTATACCGGGGGGAGGGGTTGGCCAACTTCACCGGACTGGGAATGGGGCGAGACTTTGCGAGCGCCTCCGTGTGTAAAAATAGGCAGCGGGCACAGCCGCTGCAAAAATAAGCCCCGAAGGTCCCGTGGCCCCAAGTTCGTCCGCCGCAAAATGCCCAAACAACGGTGGCCTATAGCCTGGGGGAGGGGCTAGCTAACTCGTGAGCCGGACTCGGAATGGGGCGAGACTTTGCAGCGCCTCCGTGTGCTGTGGGTTAGTCTGGGCACAGCCGTGCCCAAAAATAAGCTCCCCGAAGGTCCTGGCCCCAAGTTCGCTCTCTCCGCAAAGGCCCAAAAACGGTGGGGGTATACTATTGGGGGAGGGGTTACAACTTCGGCCGCCTGACTGGAAATGGGGCGAGACTTTGCAGCACCTCCGTGTGCTGTAAAAATAGGCCGCAGACACAGCCGCGCCCAAAATAAGCTCCCGAAGGTCCCGCCTCCAAGTTCGCCTTCCCGCAAAAAGGCCCAAAAACGGGTAGGTATACCGTGGGGGAGGGGTTGGCCAACTTCGCCGGACTGGGAATGGGGCGAAACTTAGCGGCCTCCGTGTGCTGCAAAAATAGGCAGGGGCACAGCCGCTGCAAAAATAAGCCCCCGAAGGTCCCGTCCCCAAGTTCGTCCCCCGCAAAAAAGCCCAAAAACGGGTGGGCTATAGCCTTGGGGGAGGCTGGCCAACTTCGTCCGCCGTACTCGGAATGGGGCGAGACTTTGCGAGCATCCTCCGTGTCCCAAAATAGGTCACGGGCACAGCCGCGCCCAAAAATAAGCCCCCGAAGGTCCCATCCCCATGTTCGTCCGCCGCAAAAATGCCCAAACAATGGGTGGCCTATAGCCCTGGGGGGAGGGGCTGGCCAACATCGTCCGCTGGACTCGGAATGGTGCGAGTCTTTGCGAGCACCCTCCGTGTGCCAAAAATAGGCCGGAGACACAACCGCGCCCAAAAATAAGCTCCCGAAGGTCCCGTCCCCAAGTTCATCTTCCGCAAAAATGCCCAAAAAACGGGTGGGCTATACCGTTGGGGGGAGGGGTTGGCCCACTTCGTCCGCCAGACTGGGAATGGGGTGAGACTTTGCGAGCGGCCTCCGTGGTGCTGGGGCCAGGCAGCGGACAAAGCCGCGCCAAAAATAAGCCCCCGAAGGTCCTGGCGTCCCCAAGTTCGTCCGCCGCAAAATGCCTAAAAACGGGTGGGCTATAGCCTGGGGGAGGGGCTGGCCAACTTCGTCCGCTCGGACTCGAATGGGGCGAGACTTTGCGAGCGCCCTCCGTGTCCCAAAATAGGTCGCGCGCAGAGCCGCGCCCAAAAATAAGCCCCCGAAGGTCCCGCCCCCAAGTTCGTCTCGCCGCAAAATGCCCAACAACGGGTGGGCTATAGCCTTGGGGAGGGGCTGGTCAACTCGTCCGCCGACTCGGAATGGGGCGAGACTTTGCAGCGCATTCCGTGTGCTGCAAAAATAGGCTACGAACAAAGCCGTGCCTAAAAATAAGCCCCCGAAGGTCCCGTCCCCAAGTTCGTCCCGCCGCAAAATGCCCAATAAACGGTTGGCTATAGCCTTGGGAGGGGCTGGCCAACTTCGTGAGCCGGACTCGGAATGGGGCGAGACTTTGCGACCGCCTCCGTGTGCTGTGTAGTCCGCGGGCACAGCCGTGCCCAAAATAAGCTCCCGAAGGTCCCGCCCCAAGTTCCTCTTCCGCAAAAAGGCCCAAAAACGGGCGGTATACCGTTGGGGGAGGGGTTGGCCAACTCGTCCGCTCGGCCTGGAATGGGGCGAGACTTTGCAGCACCCTACGGTGCACAAAATAGGTGGCGGCGCAGCCGGCCCCAAAATAAGCCCAAGGTCCCGCCCCAAGTTCCCGCCGCAAAAATGCCCAAAAAACGGGTGTGCTATAGCCTTGGGGGGAGGGGCTGGCCAACTTCGTCCGCCGGACTCGGAATGGTGCGAGACTTTGCGAGCACCCTCCGTGTGCCAAAAATAGGCCGCGGGAACAGCCGCACCCAAAAATAAGCTCCCCGAAGGTCCCCCCCAAGTTCGTCCGCCGCAAAAATGCCCAAACAACCGGTGGGCTATAGCCTTGGGGCGAGGGGCTGCCCAACATCGTCCCGCCGGACTCGGAATGGTGCGAGATTTGCGAGCACCTCCGTGTGCCAAAATATGCCGCGGCGCAGCCGCACCCAAAAATAAGCCCTCAAGGTCCTGGCCCCAAGTTCGTCTCGCCGCAAAATGCCCAAACAACGGGTGGGCTATAGCCTTGGGGGAGGGGCTGGTCAACTTCGTCGCTGGACTCGGAATGGGGCGAGACATTGTGAGCGCCTCCGTGTGCTGTAAAATAGGCCGCGGACACTGCCGCGCCCAATAATAAGCCCCCAAGGTACCGTCCCCAAGTTCGTCCGCCGCAAAATGCCCAATAAACGGGTTGGCTATAGCCTTCGGGAGGGGCTGGCCAACTGTCCGCCGACTCGGAATGGGGCGAGACTTTGCAGAGCCTCCGTGTGCCAAAGTAGGCCGCCACCACAGCCGCGCCCAAAAAATAAGCCCCCGAAGGTCCCGTCCCCAAGTTCGTCCGCCGCAACAATGCCCAAAAAAGGGGTGGGCTATAGCCTTGGGGGGAGGGGCTGGCCAACTTCGTCCGCCGGACTCGGAATGGGCGAGACTTTGCGAACACCCTCCGTGTGCTAAAATAAGCCGCGGCACAGCCATACCCAAAAATAAGCTCCCGAAGGTCCTGTCCCCAAGTTCTGCCTTCCGCAAAATGCCCAAAAAACGGGTGGGGTAAAGCCTTTGGGGGAGGGGTTGGCCAACTTCGTCCGCCGGACTCGGAATGGGGCGAGACTTTGCAAGAGCCCTACGTGTGACAAAAATAGGCAGCGACCACAGCAGCGCCCAAAAATAAGCCCCAAGGTCCTGGCGTCCCAAAGTTTGTCCGCCGCCACAATGCCCAACCACCGGGTGGGCTATAGCCTTGGGGGGAGGGGCTGGCCAACTTCGTCCGCCGGACTGGGAATGGGGCGAGACTTTGCAAGAGCCCTCCGTGTGCCAAAAGTAGGCCGCGACCACAGCCGCGCCCAAAAATAAGCCCCCAAAGGTCCCATCCCCAAGTTCGTCCGCTGCAAAAATGCCCAAAAAACGGGTGGGCTATAGCCTTTGGGGAAGGGGCTGGCCCACTTCGTCCGCCGGACTCGGAATGGGGCGAGACTTTGCGAGCGCCTCTGTGTGCCAAAGGCCGTCACAGCCGTGCCCAAAAATAAGCCCCAAGGTCCTGGCCCCAAGTTCGTCCGCCGCAAAAATGCCCAAAAAACGAGTGGGCTATAGCCTTGGGGGAAGGGGCTGGCCCACTTCGTCCGCCGGACTCGGAATGGGGCGAGACTTTGCGAGCGCCCTCCGTGTGCTAAAAATAGGCCGCGGGCACAGCCATGCCCAAAAATAAGCTCCCGAAGGTCCTGTCCCCGAGTTCGTCTTCCGCAAAAATGCCCAAAAAACGGGTGGGGTATACCGTTGGGGGGAGGGGTTGGCCAACTTCGTCCGCCGGACTGGGAATGGGGCGAGACTTTGCGAGCGGCCTTCGTGTGCCAAAAAATAGGCAGCGGGCACAGCTGCACCCAAAAATAAGCCCCCGAAGGTCCCGTCCCAAAGTTCGTCCGCCGCAAAATGCCCAAACAACGGGTGGGCTATAGCCTTGGGGGGAGGGGCTGGTCAACTTCGTCCGCCGGACTCGGAATGGGGCGAGACATTGTGATCGCCTCCGTGTGCTGGGGCCAGGCCGCGGTCACAGCCGCACCCAAAAATCAGCCCCCGAAGGTACCGTCCCCAAGTTCGTCCGCCGCAAAAATGCCCAATAAACGGGTTGGCTATAGCCTTTGGGGGAGGGGCTGGCCAAATTCGTCCGCCGGGCTCGGAATGGGGCGAGACTTTGTGAGCGGCCTCCGTGTGCCAAAAATAGGCAGCGGGCACAGCCGCCCCCAAAAATAAGCCCCCGAAGGTCCCGTCCCCAAGTTCGTCCGCCGAAAAATGCCCAAAAAACGGGTGGGCTATAGCCTTTGGGGGAGGGGCTGGCCAACGTCGTCCGCCGGTCTCGGAATGGGGCGAGACTTTGCGAGCACCCTCCGTGTGCCAAAAGTAGGCCGCCACCACAGCCGCGCCCAAAAATAAGCCCCAAGGTCCCGCCCCCAAGTTCGCCTCCGCAAAATGCCCAAACAACGGGTGGGCTATAGCCCTGGGGAGGGGCTGCCCAACATCGTCCGCCGGACTCGGAATGGTGCGAGACTTTGCGAGCACCTCCGTGGTGCTGCCGCTGGCACAGCCGCGCCCAAAAATAAGCCCAAGGTCCCGTCCCCAAGTTCGTCCCGCAAAATGCCCAAACAACGGGTGGGCTATAGCCTTGGGGAGGGGGCTGGCCAACTCGTCCGCCTCGGTCTTGGAATGGGGCGAGTCTTTGCAGCACCTCCGTGTGCCAAAATGGGCCGCGGCACAGCTGCTCCTAAATAAGCCCCCGAAGGTCCCATCCCCAAGTTCGACGGCAGCAAAAATGCCCAAAAAACGGGTGGGCTATAGCCTTGGGGGGAGGGGCTGGCCAACTTCGTCCGCATCACTCGGAAAAGGGCGAGCCTTGCGAGCACCCTCCGTGTGACAAAAATAGGCCGCGGGCACAG
Source organism: Citrus mangshanensis (assembly GCA_030449895.1). Classification (NCBI taxonomy): domain Eukaryota; kingdom Viridiplantae; phylum Streptophyta; class Magnoliopsida; order Sapindales; family Rutaceae; genus Citrus; species Citrus mangshanensis. Next base: position 285,722 of record JASUUJ010000146.1, read on the forward strand.
CTGCACCCAAAAATAAGCCCCCGAACGTCCCGTTCCCAAATTCGTCCGCCGCAAAAATGCCCAATAAACGGGTGGGCTATATAGCCTTGGGGGGAGGGGCTGGCCCACTTCGTCCGCCGGACTTGGAATGGGGTGAGTCTTTTCGAGCACCCTCCGTGTGCCAAAAATAGGCCGCGGACGCAGCCGCGCGCAAAAATAAGCTCCCGAAGGTCCCGTCCCCAAGTTCGTCTTCCGCAAAAATGCCCAAAAAACGGGTGGGCTATAGCCTTGGGGGGAGGGGCTAGCCAACTTCGTGCGCCGGACTCGTAATGGGGCGAGAATTTTGCGAGCGCCCTCCGTGTGCTGTAGGCCACGGGCACAGCCGTGCCCAAAAATAAGCTCCCCAAGGTCCCGTCCCCAAGTTCTGCCTTCTCCGCAAAAATGCCCAAAAAACGGGTGGGGTATACCGTTGGGGGGAAGGGTTGGCCAACTTCGTCCGCCGGACTGGGAATGGGGCGAGAGTTTGCGAGCGGCCTTGGTGTTCCAAAAATAGGCAGCGGGCACAGCCGCGCCCAATAATAAGCCCCCGAAGGTCCCGTCCCAAAGTTCGTCCCGCTGCAAAATTCCCAAAAACGGGTGGGCTATAGCCTTGGGGGAGGGGCTGGCCAACTTCGTCCGCCGGACTCGGAATGGGGTGAGACTTGCGAGGCCCTCCGTGTCCTAGGTCATGGCCACAGCCGCGCCAAAAATAAGCCCCCGAAGGTCCCGCCCCAAAGTTCGTCCAAAAAAAGCCCAAAAACGGGTGGGCTATAGCCTTGGGGGAGGGGCTGGCCAACTGTCCGCTCGGACTCGGAAAAGGGCGAGCCTTGCGAGCACCTCCGTGTAGTAGGCCGCGACCACAGCCGCGCCCAAAAATAAGCCCCGAAGGTCCCGTCCCCAAGTTCGGCCGCAAAATGCCCAAACAACGGTGGGCTATAGCCTTGGGGAGGGGCTAGCCAACTTCGTGCGCCGGACTCGTAATGGGGCGAGAATTTTGCGAGCGCCCTCCGTGTGCCAAAATAGGCCACGGGCACAGCCGTGCCCAAAAATAAGCTCCCGAAGGTCCCGCCCCAAGTCTGCCTTCCGCAAAATGCCCAAAAACGGGTGGGGTATACCGCTGGGGGAAGGGTTGGCCAACTTCGTCCGCTGGACTCGGAATGTGGCGAGACTTTGCGAGCGCCCGTGTGCCAAAATAGGCCGCGGACACTGCCGCGCCCAAAAATAAGCCCTCGAAGGTACCGCCCCAAGTTCGTCCGCCGCAAAATGCCTAATAAACGGGTTGGCTATAGCCTTGGGGGGAGGGGCTGGCCAACTTCGTCCGCCGGACTCGGAATGGGGCGAGACTTTGCGAGCACCCTCCGTGTAGTAAAAGTAGGCCGCGACCACAGCCGCGCCCAAAAATAAGCCCCCGAAGGTCCCGTCCCCAAGTTCGTCCGCCGCAAAAATGCCCAAACAACGGGTGGGCTATAGCCGTGGGGGAGGGGCCAGCCAACTTCGTGGCGCCGGACTCGTAATGGGGCGAGAATTTTGCGAGCGCCTCCGTGTGCTGTAGGCCATGGGCACAGCCGTGCCCAAAAATAAGCTCCCAAGGTCCCGCCCCCAAGTTCTGCCTCTCCGCAAAATGCCCAAAAAACGGGTGGGGTATACCGTTGGGGGGAAGGGTTGGCCAACTTCGTCCGCCGGACTCGGAATGGGGCGAGACTTGCAGCGCCTCCGTGTGCCAGGCCGCGGACACTGCCGCGCCAAAAATAAACCCCCCGAAGGACCCGGCCCCAAGTTCATCCGCCGCAAAATGCCCAAACAACGGGTGGGCTATAGCCCTGGGGGGAGGGGCTGGCCAACATCGTCCGCCGGACTCGGAATGGTGCGAGACTTTGCGAGCGCCCTCCGTGTGCCAAAAATATGCCACGGGCACAGCCGCTCCCAAAAATAAGCCCCCGAAGGACCCATCCCCAAGTTCGTCCGCCGAAAAAAAGCCCAAAAAACGGGTGGGCTATAGCCTTGGGGGGAGGGGCTGGCCAACTTCGTCCGCCGGTCTTGGAATGGGGCGAGTCTTTGCGAGCGCCCTCCGTGTGCCAAAAATGGGCCGCGGGCACAGCCGCTCCCATAAATAAGCCCCCGAAGGCCCCATCCCCAAGTTCGTCCGCCGAAAAAAAGCCCAAAAAACGGGTGGGCTATAGCCTTGGGGGGAGGGGCTGGCCAACTTCGTCCGCCGGACTCGGAAAAGGGAGAGACTTGAGGGGACCCGCCGTGTGGCCAAAATAGGCCGCGGGCACAGCCGCACCCAAAAATAAGCCCCCGAACGTCCCGTTCCCAAGTTCGTCCGCCGCAAAAATGCCCAATAAACGGGTGGGCTATATAGTCTTGGGGGGAGGGGCTGGCCAACTTCGTCCGCCAGACTTGGAATGGGGTGAGTCTTTTCGAGCACCCTCCGTGTGCCAAAAATAGGCCGCGGACGCAGCCGCGCCCAAAAAGAAGCCCCCGAAGGTCCCGTCCCCAAGTTCGTCCGTCGCAAAAATGCCCAAACAACGGGTGGGCTATAGCCTTGGGGGGAGGGGCTGGCCAACTTCGTCCGCCGGACTCGGAATGGGGTGAGAATTTGAGCGCACACACCGTGAGCCAAAAATGGGCCGCGGGCACAGCCGCTCCCATAAATAAGCCCCCGAAGGTCCCATCCCCAAGTTCGTCCGCCGCAAAAAAGCCCAAAAAACAGGGGGGCTATCGCCTTGGGGGGAGGGGCGGGCCACCGTCGTCCGCCGGACTCGGAAAGGGCGATCCTTGCGCTCACCCTCCGTGTGACAAAAATAGGCCGTGGGCACAGCCGCACCCAAAAATAAGCCCCCGAACGTCCCGTTCCCAAGTTCGTCCGCCGCAAAAATGCCCAATAAACGGGTGGGCTATAGCCTTGGGGGGAGGGGCTAGCCAACTTCGTGCGACGGACTCGTAATGGGGCGAGACTTTTGCGAGCGCCAACCGTGTGCCAAAAATAGGCCACGGGCACAGCCGTGCCCAAAAATAAGCTCCCGAAAGTCCCGGGCCCCCAAGTTCGCTCTTCCGCAAAATGCCCAAAACGGGTGGTACTGGGGGGAAGGGCCAACTCGTCCGCCGGACTCGAATGGGGCGAGACTTTGCAGCGCCTCCGTGGTGCTAGGCCGCGGACACTGCCGCGCCCAAAAATAAGCCCCCTTAAGGTACCGTCCCCAAGTTCGTCCGCCGTAAAATGCCCAATAAACGGGTTGGCTATAGCCTGGGGGAGGGGGCTGGCCAACTTCCCGCCGGACTCGGAATGGGGCGAGACTTTGCAGCACCCTCCGTGTAAAGTAGGCCGCGACCACAGCCGCGCCAAAAATACGCCCGAAGGTCCCGTCCCCAAGTTCATCCGCCGCAAAATGCCCAAACAACGGGTGGGCTATAGCCCGGGGAGGGGGCCAACATCGTCCGCTGACTCGGAATGGTGCGAGACTTTGCGAGCGCTCTGTGTGCCAAAATATGCCACGGGCACAGCTGCGCCAAAAATAAGCCCCCAAGGTCCTGGCCCCCAAGTTCGTCCGCCGAAAAAAAGCCCAAAAAACGGGTGGGCTATAGCCTGGGGGAGGGGCTGGCCAACTGTCCGCTGGTCTTGGAATGGGGCGAGTCTTTGCGAGCGCCTCCAAAAATGGGCCGCGGCACAGCCGCTCCCATAAATAAGCCTCAAGGTCCCATCCCCAAGTTCGCCACAAAAAGCCTAAAAACGGGTGGCTATAGCCTGGGGGAGGGATCCAACTGTCCGCCGGACTCGGAAAAGGGCGAGCCTTACGAGCACCCTCCGTGACAATATAGGCCTCGGGCAGAGCCGCACCCAAAAATAAGCCCCCGAACGTCCCGTTCCCAAGTTCGTCCGCCGCAAAAATGCCCAATAAACGGGTGGGCTATATAGCCTTGGGGGGAGGGGCTGGCCAACTTCGTCCGCCGGACTTGGAATGGGGTGAGTCTTTTCGAGCACCCTCCTTGTGCCAAAAATAGGCCGCGGACGCAGCCGCGCCCAAAAAGAAGCCCCCGAAGGTCCCGTCCCCAAGTTCGTCCGCCGCAAAAATGCCCAAACAACGGGTGGGCTATAGCCTTGGGGGGAGGGGCTGGCCAACTTCGTCCGCCGGACTCGGAATGGGGCGAGACTTTGCGCGCACCCTCCGTGTGCCAAAAATAGGCCGCGGAAACAGCCGCGCCCAAAAATAAGCCCCCGAAGGTCCCGTCCCCAAGTTCGTCCGCCGCAAAAATGCCCAATAAACGGGTGGGCTATAGCCTTGGGAGGAGGGGCTGGCCAACTTCGTCCGCCGGACTCGGAATGGAGCGAGACTATGTGAGCAGCCTCCGTGTGCTGTGGGCCAGGCAGCGGGCACAGCCGCCCCAAAAATAAGCCCCCAAGGTCCCGTCCCCAAGTTCGTCACGCAAAATGCCCAAAAACGGTGGGCTATAGCCTTGGGAGGGGCTGGCCAACTTCGTCCGCCGGACTCGGAATGGGGCGAGACTTTGCGAGCGTCCTCCGTGTGCTAAAATAGGTCGTGGCACAGCCGCGCCAAAAATAAGCCCTCAAGGTCCTGTCCCCAAGTTCGTCCGCCGCAAAATGCCCAAACAACGGGTGGGCTATAGCCTGGGGGAGGGGCTAATCTCGGTCCGCTGACTCGAATGGGGCGAGACTTTGCAGAGCCCTCCGTGTGCCAAAGTAGGCTGCGACCACAGCCGCGCCCAAAATAAGCTCCCGAATGTCCCGTCCGCAAGTTCGTCCGCCGTAAAAATGCCCAAACAACGGGTGGGCTATAGCCTTGGGGGGAGGGGCTAGCCAACTTCGTGCGCCGGACTCGTAATGGGGCGAGACTTTGCGAGTGCCCTCCGTGTGCTAAAAATAGGCCGCGGGCACAGCCATGCCAAAAAATAAGCTCCCGAAGGTCCTGTCCCCATGTTCGTCTTCCGCAAAAATGCCCAAAAACGGGGGTATACCGCTGGGGGAGGTTGGCCAACTTCGTCCGGACTGGGAATGGGGCGAGACTTTGCGAGCGCCTCAGGTGCTGGGGCCAGGCAGCGGGCACAGCCGCACCCAAAAATAAGCCCCCGAAGGTCCCGTCCCCCAAGTTCGCCCGCCGCAAAATTCCCAAAAACGGTGGCTATAGCCTGGGGAGGGCTGGCCAACTGTCCGACGGACTCGGAATGGGGCGATCCTTTGGGAGCGTCCTCCGTGTCCCAAAAATAGGTCGTGGGCACAGCAACGCCCAAAAATAAGCCCCCGAAGGTCCCGTCCCAAAGATCGTCCGCCGCAAAAATGCCCAAACAACGGGTGGGCTATAGCCTTGGGGGGAGGGGCTGGTCAACTTCGTCCGCCGGATTCGGAATGGGGCGAGACTTTGCGAGCGCCCTCCGTGTGCCAAAAATAGGCAGCGGACACTGCCGCGCCCAAAAATAAGCCCCCGAAGGTCCCGTCCCCAAGTTCTTCCGCCGCAAAAATGCCCAAAAAACGGGTGGGCTATAGTCTTGGGGGGAGGGGCTGGCCAACTTCGTCCGCCGGACTCGGAATGGGGCGAGACTTTGCGAGCACCCTCCGTGTGCCAAAAGTAACCCGTGACCACAGACGCGCCCAAAAATAAGCCCCCGAAGGTCCCGTCCCCAAGTTCGTCCTCCTCAAAAATGCCCAAACAACGGGTGGGCTATAGCCCTGGGGGGAGGGGCTGGCCAACATCGTCCGCCGGACTCGGAATGGTGCGAGACTTTGCGAGCACCCTCCGTGTGCCAAAAATAGGCCGCGGCCACAGCCGCGCCCAAAAATAAGCCCCCGAAGGTCCCGTCCCCAAGTTCGTCCGCCGCAAAAATGCCCAAAAAACGGGTGGGCTATAGCCTTGGGGGGAGGGGCAGGCCAACTTAGTCCGCCCGACTTGGAATGGGGCGAGACTTTAAGAACGCCCTCCGTGTGCCAAAAATAGGCTGCGGGCAAAGCCGAACCCAAAAATATGCCCCCGAAGGTCCCATCCCCAAGTTCGTCCGCCGCAAAAATGCCCAAAAAATGGGTGGGCTATAGCCTTGGGGGGAGGGGCTGGCCAACTTCGTCCGCCGGAGTCGGAATGGGGCGAGACTTTACGAGCACCTTCCGTGAGCCAAAAATAGGCCGCGGGCACAGCCTCGTCCAAAAATAAGCCCCCGAAGGTCCCGTCCCCAAGTTCGCCCGCCGCAAAAAGTCCCAAAAAACGGGTGGGCTATAGCCTTGGGGGGAGGCACTGGCCCACTTCGTCCCGCCTCGGACCCGGAATGGGGGGAGACTTTTCAACCACCTTCCGTGTGCCAAAAATAGGCCTCGGACACAGCCGCGCCCAAAAATAAGCCCCCGAAGGTCCAATCCCCAAGTTCGTCCGCCGCAAAAACGCCCAATAAACGGGTGGGCTATAGCCTTGGGGGGAGGGGCTGGTCAACTTCGTCCGCCGGACTCGGAATTGGGCGAGACTTTGCGAGCGCCCTCCGTGTGCCAAAAATAGGTCGCCAGCACAACCGCGCCAAAAATAAGCCTGCCAAGGTCCCGCCCCAAGTTCGTCCGCCGCAAAATGCCCAAAAAATGGGTGGGCTATAGCCTTGGGGGGAGGGTCTGGCCGACTTCGTCCGCCGGACTCGGAATGGGGCGAGACTTTGGGAGCGTGCTCCGTGTGCCAAAAATAGGCCACGGGCACAGCCGTGCCTGCAAAATAAGCCCCCGAAGGTCCCGCGCCCCAAGTTCGTCCGCCGCAAAATGCCCAAAAACGGGTGGGCTATAGCCTTGGGGGAGGCTGGCCCACTCGTCCGCTCGGACTCGGAATGGGCGAGATTTAGCGAGCACCCTCCGTGTTAAAATAGGCCGCGGGCACAGCCGCCCAAAAATAAGCCCCGAAGGTCCCGCCCCCAAGTTCGTCCGCCGCAAAAAGTCCTAAAATGGGTGGCTATAGCCTTGGGGGAGAGGCTGGCCAACTTCCGCCGGACTCGGAATGGGGCGAGACTTTGTAAACGCCTTCCGTGCCAAAATAGGATGTGGGCACAGCCGCCCAAAAATAAGCCCCGAAGGTCCCGTTCCAAAGTTCGCCCGCCGCAAAAATGCCTAACAAACGTGTGGGCTATAGCCTTGGGGGGAGGGGCTGGTCAACTTCGTCCGCTGACTCGGAATGGGGCGAGACTTTGCAGCGCTCCGTGTGCCAAAATAGGCCGCGGCACAACCACGCCAAAAATAAGCCTCCGAAGGTCCCGCCCCAATATCGCCCGCCGCAAAAATGCCCAAAATCGGGTGGGCTATATCGGGGAGGGGTTGGCCAACTTAGTCCGCCGGACTCTGAATGGGCGAGACTTTAAGAGTGCCCTCCGTGTGCCAAAATAGGTCAGCGGGCACAGCTGCGCCCAAAAATAACTCCCCGAAGGTCCCGCCCCAAGTTCGTCCGCCGCAAAATGCCTAAAAACAGGTGGGCTATAGCCTTGGGGAGGGGCTGGCCAACTTCGTCCGCCGGAATCGGAATGGTAAGAGACTTTGCGAGTGCCCGCCGTGTGCCAACAATAGACTGCGGGCACAGCCGCGCCCAAAAATAAGCCCAAGGTCCCCCCCAAGTTCGTCCGCCGCAAAATGCCCAAAATGGGCTATAGCCTTGGGGGAGGGCTGGCTAACTTCTGTCCGCCGGAGTCGGAATGGGGCGAGACTTTACGAGCACCTCCGTGCGCCAAGAATAGGCCGGGCACAGCAGTGTCCAAAAATAAGCCCCAAGGTCCTGCCCCAAGTTCGTCCGCTACGCAAAAAGTCCCAAAAACGGTGTGCTATAGCCTTGGGGGAGGGGCTGGACCACTTCTGTCCGCCGGACTCGGAATGGGGCGAGACTTTGCAAACGCCTTCCGTGTGCCAAAATAGGCCACGGAACAGCCACCAAAATAAGCCCTCAAGGTCCTGGCCCCAAGTTCGTCCGCCGCAAAAATGCCCAATAAACGGGTGGGCTATAGCCTTGGGGGGAGGGGCTGGCCCACTTAGTCCGCCGGACTCGGAATGGGGTGAGACTTTAAGAGAGCCATCCGTGTGCCAAAAATAGGCCGCGACCACAGCCGCGACCAAAAATAAGCCCCCGAACGTCCCGCCCCAAGTTCGTCCGCCGCAAAAATGCCCAAAAAACGGGTGGGCTATAGCCTTGGGGGGAGGGGTTGGCCAACTTCGTCCGCCGGAGTCAGAATGGGGCGAGACTTTACGAGCGCCTTCCGTGTGCCAAAAATAGGCCGCGGCCAGAGCCGCGTCCAAAAATAAGCCCCCGAAGGTCCCGTCCCCAAGTTCGTCCGCCGCAAAAAGTCCCAAAAAAAGGGTGGGCTATAGCCTTGGGGGGAGGGGCTGGCGAACTGTCCGCCTGGACTCGAAATGGGGTGAGACTTTGCAACGCCTCTGTGTGCCAAAAATAGGCCACGGGCACAGCCGCGCCAAAAATAAGCTCCCGATGGTCCCATCCCCAAGTTTGTCCGCCGCAAAATGCCCAAAAACGGTGGGCTATAGCCTGGGGAGGGGCTGGCCAACTTCTCCCACCGACTCGGAATGGGGCGAGACTTGAGCACCTCCGTGCGCCAAGAATAGGCCGCTGGCACAGCAGTGTCCAAAAATAAGACCCCCAAGGTCCTGGCCCCAAGTTCGTCCGCTGCAAAAGTCCCAAAAACGGGTGTGCATAGCTTTGGGGAGGGCTTGACCACTTCGTCCGCCGGACTCGGCATGGGGCGAGACTTGTAAACGCCTGTGTGCCAAAATAGGCCACGGAACAGCTGCGCCAAAAATAAGCCCTCAAGGTCCTGGCCCCAAGTTCGTCCGCCGCAAAATGCCTAATAAACGGGTGGGCTATAGCCTTGGGGGAGGGGCTGGCCCACTTAGTCCGCCGGACTCGAATGGGGTGAGACTTAAGAGTGCCCTCCAGTGTGCCAAAAATAGGCCACGAGCAAAGCCGCGCACAAAAATAAAGCCCAAGGTCCCGTCCCCAAGTTCGCCCGCCGCAAAATGCCTCAAAAACGGGGGCTATAGCCTGGGAGGGGGTTGGCCAACCTGCCCGCCTGGAGTCAGAATGGGGTGAGACTTTACGAGCGCTTCCATGTGCCAAAGAAGCCGCGGCCAGAGCCACAAGGCCCAAAAATAAGCTCCTGAAGGTCCCGCCCCAAGTTCGTCTGCCGCAAAAGTCCTAAAATGGGTGGCTTACAGGCCTGGGGGAGGCTGGCGAACCGTCCGCCGGACTCGAAATGGGGTGAGACTTTGCAAACGCCTCTGTGTGCTAGGCCACGGGCACAGCCGCGCCCAAAAATAAGCTCCCGATGGTCCCATCCCCAAGTTTGTCCGCCGCAAAAATGCCCAAAAACGGTGGGGCTATAGACGGGGAGGGATGGCCAACTTCGTCCACTGGACTCGGAATGGGGCGAGACTTTGCGAACGCCTCCGTGTGCTGTGGCTAGGCCGCGGCACAGCCACAAAATAAGCCCCCGAAGGTCCCCCCCAAGTTCGTCTCGCAAAAATGCCTAAAAACAGTGGGCTACAGCCTGGGGAGGGCTGGCCAACTTCGTCCGCTCGGACTCTAATGGGACGAGACTTTGCGAGCGCCTCCGTGTGCTATAAATAGCCCGCTGACACAGCCACACCCAAAAATAAGCCCCCGAAGGTCCTGGCCCCAAGTTCGTCCGCCGCAAATGCCCAAACAACGGCGGGCGATAGCCTTGGGGAGGGGCGGGCCAACTCGTCCGCCGGACTCGGAATGGGGCGAGACTTTGCGAGCACCTCCGTGTGCCAGGCCGCGGCCATAGCCGCGCCAAAAATAAGCCCCGAAGGTCCCATCCCCAAGTTCGTCCGCCGCAAAATGCCCAAAAACGGGCGGGCTATAGCCTGGGGGAGTGGCAGGCCAACTTAGTCCGGCCGGACTCGAATGGGGCGAGACTTTAAGAACGCCTCTGTGTGCCAAAATAGGCCGCGGGCATAGTCAGTACTCCAAAAATATGCCCTCAAGGTCCCGCTCCCCAAGTTCGTCCGCCGCAAAATGCCCAAAACGGCTGGGCTAGCCTCGAGGGCTGGCTAACTTCGTCTGCCGAGTCGGAATGGGGCGAGACTTACGAGCACCTCCGTGTGTAAAATAGAAGGCCGTGCCACAGCCGCTGGCCCAAAAATAAGCCCCCGAAGGTCCCGCCCCAAGTTCGTCCGCCGCAAAATGCCTAAAAACGGGTGGGCTATAGCCTTGGGGGAGGGGGCTAACTCTCGTCCCGCCGGAGTCTGAATGGGGCGAGACTTTACGAGCACCTCTGTGTACCAAAATAGGCCAGCAGGTATAACAAAAATATGCCTCAAGGTCCTGCCCCAAGTTCGTCCGCCGCAAAATGCCCAAAACGGCGGGCTAGGAGCCTTGGGGAGGGGCTACAACTTCGGTCCGCCGGAGTCGGAATGGGGCGAGATTTACGAGCACCCTCCAGGTGTGCCAAAATAGCCGCGCCACAAGCCGCTGCCCAAAATAAGCCCTCGAAGGTCCCGTCCCCAAGTTCCTGTCCCGCAAAATGCCCAAAAACGCGGGCTATAGCCTCGGGGAGGGGCTGGCAACTCTGTCCCGCTCGGAGTCGGAATGGGGCGAGACTTACGAGCACCTCTGTGTACTAAAATAGGCTGGGGCCACAGCCGCTGGGCCCAAAATAAGCCCCCCGAAGGTCCCGTCCCTCAAGTTCGTCCACCGCAAAAATGCCTAAAAACAGGTGGCTATAGCCTGGGGGAGGGGCGGGCAAACTTAGTCCGCCTGACTCTGAATGGTTCGAGACTTTGCGAGCGCCTTCCGTGTGCTGTGAATAGCCCGCTGACACAGCCACACCTAAAATAAGCCCCCGAAGGTCCCGTCCCCAAGTTCGTCCGCAAAATGCCCAAACAACGGGGGCGATAGCCTGGGGAGTAAGGGCTAACTCCTCGTCCGGACTCTGGAATGGGGCGAGACTTTGTGAGCACCCTCCGTGCTAAAATAGGCCGCGCCACAGCCGCGCCCAAAAATAAGCCCCCGAAGGTCCCATCCCCAAGTTCGTCTCGCAAAATGCCCAAAAACGTGGGCTATAGCCTTGGGGGAGTGGCAGGCCAACTTAGTCCGCCGGACTGGAATGGGGCGAGACTTTAAGAACGCCTCCGTGTGCCAAAATAGGCCGGGCATAGCTGCACCCAAAAATATGCCCCGAAGGTCCTGGCCCCAAGTTCGTCCTCGCCGCAAAAAGCCTAAAAACGGCGGCTAGAGCCTGGGGGAGGGGCTACACTTGTCCTCGCCGGAGTCGGAATGGGGCGAGATTTTACAGCACCTCTCCGTGTGCTGGGCCAGGCCGCGGCCACAGCTCCAAAAATAAGCCCCCGAAGGTCCCGTCCCCAAGTTCGTCCCGCCGCAAAATGCCCAAAAACGGCGGGTTATAGCCTTGGGGAGGGGCTGGCCAACTTCGCCCACCGGACTCGGAATGGGGCGAGACTTTCCGAGCACCCTCCGTGTGCCAGAAATAGGCCGCGGGCACAACCGCCCAAAAATAAGCCCTCAAGGTCCCGCCCCCAAGTTCGTCCGCCGCAAAATGCCTAAAAACAGGTGGGCTATAGCCTGGGGGAGGGTTGGGCCAACTCTCGTCCGCCGGACTCGGAATGGGACGAGACTTTGCGAGCGCCTCCGTGTGCCATAAATAGCCCGCTGACACAGCCGCGCCAAAAATAAGCCCCCGAAGGTCCTGGCCCCAAGTTCGTCCCCGCCGCAAAATGCCTAAACAACGGTGGGCGAGTAGCCTTGGGGGAGGGCGGGCTGTAACTTCGCCGGACTCGGAATGGGGCGAGACTTTGCGAGCACCTCCGTGGTGCTGGTAACAGGCCGCGGCCACAGCCGTGCCCAAAATAAGCCCCAAGGTCCTGGCCCCCAAGTTCACAGCAAAAATGCCCAAAAACGGTGGGCTATAGCCTCGGGGAGGGGCAGGCCAACTTAGTCCGCCGGACTTAATGGGGCGAGACTTTAAGAACGCCTCCGTGTGATAAATAGGGGCTGGGGGCATAGCCGCACCCAAAAATATGCCCCCGAAGGTCCCGCCCCAAGTTCGTCCGCCGCAAAATGCCTAAAAACGGGTGGGCTATAGCCTTGGGGGAGGGGCTGGCCAACTCGTCCGCTCGGAGTCGGAATGGGGCGAAGCCTTTACGAGCACCCTCCGTGTGCCAAAATAGGCCGTGGCACAGCAGCGCCCAAAAATAAGCCCCGAAGGTCCCGGCCCCAAGTTCGTCCGCCGCAAAAGTCCCAAAACGGGTGAGCTTATAGCCTTTGGGAGGGGCTGGCGAACTTCGTCCGCTGGACTCGGAATGGGGCGAGACATTGCGAATGCCTATGGTGCAAAAATAGACCGTGGGCACAACTGCGCCTAAAAATAAGCCCCAAGTTCCCTGCCCCAAGTTCGTCCGCCTGCAAAATGCCTAAAAACGGTGGGCTATAGCCTCGGGGGAGGGGCTGCCAACTTAGTCCGCCTCGTCTCGAATGGGGCGAGACTTAAGAGTGCCTCCGTGTGCCAAAATAGGCCATGAGCACAGTTGCCCTAAAATAACTCCCGAAGGTCCCGCCCTCAAGTTCGTCCACCGCAAAATGCCTAAAAAACGGGTGGGCTTATAGCCTCGGGGGAGGGGCTGGCCAACTGTCCGCTCGGAGTCGGAATGGGGCGAAGCCTTTACGAGCACCCTCCGTGTGCTGCAAAATAGGCCATGGGCACAGCAGCTGCCAAAAATAAGCCCTGAAGGTCCCGCCCCCAAGTTCGGGTCCGCCGCAAAGTCCTAAAACGGTGTGAGCTATAGCCTTGGGGAGGCTGGCCAACCTTCCGCCGTACTGGAATGGGGCGAGACTTTACGAATGCCTCATGTGGTGCTAAAATAGCCGTGGGCACAACCGCGCCTGCAAAAATAAGCCCTAAGTTCCCGTCCCCAAGTTCGTCCGCCGCAAAATGCCTAAAAACGGGGCGCAGCCTGGGGAGGGGTTGCCAACTTAGTCCGCCGGACTCGAATGGGAGAGACTTTGCAAACACCTTCCGTGTGCTGTAATAGGGACACGGGCACAGCCAAGCGCCCAAAAATAAGCCCTGAAGGTCCTCCCCAAGTTCGTCCGCCGCAAAATGCCTAATAAACGGGTGCGGGCTATAGCCTTGGGGGAGGGGCTGGTCACAACTTAGTCCGCCGGACTCGGAATGGGGCGAGATTTTAAGAACGCCTCCGTGTGCTAAAATAGGCCATGGCATAGCCGCACCCAAAAATATGCCCCTGAAGGACCCGTCCCCAAGTTCGCTCCGCCTTAAAATGCCTAAAAACGGGGCTATAGCCTGGGGAGGGCTGGCAACTTCTGTCCGCCTCGGAGTCGGAATAAGGGCGAGATTTACGCAGCACCCTCCGTGTGCTAAAATAGGCCGCGCCACAGCCGCATCCAAAAATAAGCCCCAAGGTCCCGCCCCCGAGTTCGTCCAAAAATGCCCAAAAACAGGTGGGCTATAGCCTTGGGAGGGGCTTGCCAACTTCGTCCGCCGGACTCGAATGGGACGAGACTTTGCGAGCGCCTCCGTGTGCCAGTAAATAGCCCGCTGGCACAGCTGCGCCTAAAAATAAGCCCTCAAGGTCCTGGTCCCTAAGTTCGTCCCGCCGCAAAATGCCTAAACAATGGGTGGGCTATAGCCTGGGGGAGGGCTGGCACAACTTCGTCCGCTCGGACTCGAATGGGGCGAGACTTTGCAGCACCTCCGTGGTGCTGGCCAGGCTCCCGCCACAGCCGCGCCCAAACTTAAGCCCTGAAAGTCCCGGGCCCCAAGTTCGTCCCGCAAAAATGCCTAAAAACGGGTGGGCTATTGCCTGGGGAGGGGCGGGCTAACTTAGTCCGCCGGACTCGGAATGGGGCGAGACTTTAAGAACGCCCTCCGTGGTGCAAAAATAGGTCCGCGGGGCATAGCCGCACCCAAAAATATGCCTCTCGAAGGTCCTGGGCCCCAAGTTCGTCACGCAAAGTCCCAAAAACGGGTGGCTATAGCCTTGGGGGAGGGGCTGGCCAACTTCGTCCGCCGTTCTCTGATTTGTGAGTGTCTTTGCTAACGTCTTCTGTGCGCCAAAAATAGGACGTGGGCACTGCCGCTCCCAAAAATAAGCCCCCGAAGGTCCCGTCCCCAAGTTCGTCCGCCGCAAAATGCCTAATAAACGGGTGGCTATAGCCTTGGGGGAGGGCTGGCCAACTTCGTCCGCTGGACTCGGAATGGGGCGAGACATTGCGAGCGCTCCGTGTGCTAAAATAGGCCGCGGCACAACCGCTGCCCAAAATAAGCCCCCGAAGGTCCTGCCTCCAAGTTCGTCCCGCCAAAATGCCCAAAAACGGTGGGCTATAGCCTTGGGGGGCTGGGCCAACTTAGTCCGCCGGACTCGGAATGGGGCGAGACTTTAAGAGCACCCTCCGTGTGCCAAAATAGGCCACGGGCACAGCCGCGCCCAAAAATAAGCCCATGGTCCCGCCCCCAAGTTCGTCCGCCGCAAAATGCCCAAAACGGTGGGCTATAGCCTGGGGGAGGGGCTGGCCAACTCTGTCCGCCGGACTCGGAATGGGTGAGATTTTGCGAGCACCCTCCGTGTGCTGTGGGCCAGGTTGCGGGCACAGCCACGCCCAAAATAAGCCCCCGAAGGTCCTGGCCCCCATGTTCTCTCCCGCAAAATGCCTAAAACGGGTGGGCTATAGCCTGGGGGAGGTTGGCACAACTTAGTCCGACTCGGAATGGGGCGAGACATTGCAAACGCCCGTGGTGCCAAAATAGGCCACGGGCATAGTTGCACCCAAAAATAAGCCCCCAAAGGTCCTGGCCCCCAAGTTCGGGTCTACCGCCGCAAAAAGTCCTAAAACGGTGGGCTATAGCCTTGGGAGGGGCTGGCGAATCTGTCCGCCGAACTCGGAATGGGGCGAGACATTGCAAACGCCGCGCAAAGCAAAATAGGCCGCGGGTACAGCCGCACCCAAAATAAGCCCAAGGTCCCGTCCCCCAAGTTTGTCCGCCGCAAAATGCCTAAAAACGGGTGGCTATAGCCTGGGGGAGGGCTGGCCAACTTAGTCCGCCGGACTCGGAATGGGGCAAGACTTTAAGAGCGCCTCCGTGTGCCAAAAATAGGCCATGGGCATAGTCGCACTCCAAAATAAGCCCCCCAAGCTCCTGGCCCCAAGTTCTGCCCCCGCAAAAATACCTAAAAACGGGTGGCTATAGCCTCGGGGAGGGGTGGCAATCCTGTCCGCTTGAGTCGGAATGGGGCGAGATTTACGAGCACCCTCCGTGTGCTAAAATAGGCCAGCCACGGGCACAGCCAAAGGCCCAAAAATAAGCCCCGAAGGTCCTGGCCCCAAGTTCGCCTCCGCAAAGTCCCAAAAACAGGGGGCCTTGGGGGAGGGGCTGGCCAACTCGTCCGCCTCGGAGTCGGAATGGGGCGAGACTTTACGAGCACCCTCCGTGTGCAAAAATAGGCCGTGGGCACAGCAACGTCCAAAAATAAGCACCCGAAGGTCCCGCCCCAAGTTCGGTCCCGCCGCAAAAGTCCCAAAAACAGGTGGGCTATAGCCTTGGGGAGGGGCTGGCTAACTGTCCGCCGGAGTCGGAATGGGGCGAGACTTACGCAGCACCCTCCGTGTGCAAAATAGGCCGCGGCATAGTCGCACCCAAAAATAAGCCCCCCCAAGGTCCTGGCCCCAAGTTCGTCCCCCGCAAAAATACCCAAAAACGGGTGGCTATAGCCTGGGGGAGTGGGCTGGCCAACTCGTCCGCCTCGGACTCGGAATGGGGCGAGACTTTGCAAACGCCTTCCGTGTGCCAAAAATAGGCCACGGGCACAGCTGCGCCCAAAAATAAGCCCGAAGGTCCTGGCCCCCAAGTTCGTCCGCCGCAAAAAAAGTCCTAAAAACAGGTGGCTATAGCCTTGGGAGGGGCTGGCCAACTTCTGTCCGCTCGGACTCGGAATGGGCGAGATTTACGAGCACCCTCCGTGTGCCAAAATAGGCCGTGAGCACAGCAACGTCCAAAAATAAGCACCAAGGTCCCGCCCCAAGTTCGTCCGCCGCAAAATGCCCAAAACGGTGGGCTATAGCCTTGGGGGAGGGGCTGGCCAACTTAGTCCGCCGGACTCGGAATGGGGCAATACTTAAGAGCGCCTCCGTGTGCTAAAATAGGCCGCGTGGGCATAGTCGCACTCCAAAAATAAGCCCCGAAGGTCCTGCCCCCAAGTTCGTCCCCCCGCAAAAATACCTAAAAACGGGTGGGCTATAGCCTGGGGAGGGGCTGGCCAACCTGTCCGCTGACTCGAATGGGGCGCAGACTTGCAAACGCCTGTGTGCCAAAATAGGCCACGGGCACAGCTGCGCCCAAAAATAAGCCCCCAAGGTCCTCCCCAAGTTCGTCCGCCTCGCAAAAAGTCCTAAAAACAGGTGGGCTATAGCCTTGTGGGAGGGGCTGGCCACTTCTGTCCGCCGGAGTCGGAATGGGGCGAGACTTTACGAGCACCCTCCGTGAGAAAAAAATAGGCCGTGGGCACAGCAACGTCCAAAAATAAGCACCCGAAGGTCCCGTCCCCAAGTTCGTCCGCCGCAAAAGTCCTAAAATGGGTGGGCTATAGCCTTGGGGGAGTGGCTGGCCCACTTCTGTCCGCCGGACTCGGAATGGGGCGAGACTTTGCGATCGCCTTCCATGTGCCAAATATAGGCCGCGGGCACAGCCGCGCCCAAAAATAAGCCACCGAAGGTCCCGTCCCCAAGTTCGTCCGCCGCAAAAATGCCCAATAAACGGTGGGCTATAGCCTTGGGGGGAGGGGCTGGCCAACTTAGACCGCCGGACTCGGAATGGGGCGAGACTTAAAGAGCCCCCTCCGTGTGCCAAATAAATGACACGGGCACAGCCCCGCCCAAAAATAAGCCCTTGATGGTCCCGGGCCCCAAGTTCGTCCGCCGCAAAATGCCTAAAAACGGTGGGCATAGCCTGGGGGAGGGCTGGCCAATCTCGTCCGCCGGACTCGGAATGGGGTGAGACTTTGCGAGCGCCTCCGTGTGCCAAATATAGGTCGCGGGCACAGCCACGCCCAAAAATAAGCCCCCGAAGGTCCCGTCCCAATGTTCGTCCCCGCAAAATGCCTAAAAACGGCGGGCTATAGCCTTGGGGGAGGGTTGGCCAACTTAGTCCGCTCGGACTCGGAATGGGGCGAGACTTTGCAAACGCCTGTGCCGGGTAAAATAGGCCATGGGCATAGCTGCACCCAAAATAAGTACCCCGAAGGTCCCGTCCCCAAGTTCGTCCGCCGCAAAAATTCCCAAAAAACGGGTGGGCTATAGCGTGGGGGGGAGGGGCTGGCGAACTTCGGCAGGCGAACTCGGACTGGGACGAGACATTGAAAATGCCCTGCGTGTGTCAAAATAGGTCACAGCTGCACTCCAAAAATAAGCCCCCGAAGGTCCCGTCCCCAAGTTCGTCCGCCGCAAAAATGTCCAAAAAACGGGTGGGCTATAGACTTGGGGGGAGGGGTTGGCCAACTTAGTCCGCCGGACTCGGAATGGGGCGAGACTTTAAGAGCACCCTCCGTGTGCCAAAAATAGGCCGCGGGCATAGTCGCACCCAAAAATAAGCCCCCGAAGGTCCCGTCCCCAAGTTCGTCCCCCGCAAAAATGCCCAAAAAACGGGTGGGCTATAGCCTTGGGGGGAGGGGCTGGCCAACTTCGTCCGCCGGACTCGGAATGGGGCGAGACTTTACGAGCACCCTCCGTGTGCCAAAAATAGGCCACGGGCACAGCCACCCCCAAAAATAAGCCTCGAAGGTCCTGGCCCCAAGTTCGCCCCGCAAAAAGTCCTAAAACGGGTGGGCTATAGCCTTGGGGAGGGGGCTGGCTAACTTCCGCCGGACTCGGAATGGGGCGAGACTTTGCAAACGCCTTCCGTGTGCCAAAAATAGGCACAGCTGCGCCAAAAATAAGCCCCAAGGTCCCGCTCCCAAGTTCGTCTCCGCCGCAAAAAGTCCTAAAAACAGGTGGGCTTATAGCCTTGGGGAGGGGGGCTGGCAACTTCCGTCCGCCGGAGTCGGAATGGGGCGAGATTTACGAGCACCCTCCGTGTGCAAAAATAGCCGTGGGCACAGCAACGCTCCAAAATAAGCACCCTGAAGGTCCCATCCCCAAGTTCGTCCCGCCGCAAAAAGTCCCAAAATGGGTGGGCTATAGCCTTGGGGGAGGGGCTGGCCCACTTCATCCGCTCGGACTCGGAATGGGGCGAGACTTGCGAACGCCTTCCATGTACTCAAATATAGGCCGCGGCACAGCCGCGCCCAAAAATAAGCCACCGAAGGTCCTGGCCCCAAGTTCGTCTGTCGCAAAATGCCCAAAAACGGGTGGGCTATAGCCTTGGGGGAGGGCTGGCCAACTCTCGTCCGCCGGACTCGGAATGGGGCGAGATTTTGCGAGCACCCTACGTGTGCCAAAATAGGCTGCGGCGCAGCCGCGCCAAAAATAAGCCCCCGAACGTCCCGTCCCCAAGTTCGCCCCCGCAAAAATGCCCAAAACGGGTGGGCTATAGCCTTGGGGGAGGGGCTGGCCAACTCGTCCGCTGGACTCGGAATGGGGCGAGACTCGAGCGCCTCTGTGTGCCAAAATAGCTGTGGGCACAGCTGCACAAAAATAAGTCCCCCGAAGGTCCCGCCCCAAGTTCGTCCGCCGCAAAATGCCTAAAACGGGTGGGCTATAGCCTTGGGGGAGGGGCTGGCCAAGCCTGTCCGCCGGACTCGAATGGGGCGAGACTTGCAACGCCTCCGTGTGCTGCAAATAGGCCGCGGGAACAGCTGCGCCCAAAAATAAGCCCCCAAGGTCCCGTCCCCAAGTTCGGCCCACCGCAAAATGCCTAAAAACGGGTGGGCTATAGCCATGGGGGAGGGGCTGGCCCACTTGTCCCGCTCGGACTCGAATGGGGCGAGACTTTGCGAGCGCTCCGTGTGCCAAAATAGGCCGCTGGCACAGCCGCACCAAAATAAGCCACCGAAGGTCCTGGCCCCTAAGTTCGTCCGTCGCAAAAATGCCTAAAAAACGGGTGGGCTATAGCCTTGGGGGGAGGGGCTGGCCAACTTCGTCCGCCGGACTCGGAATGGGGCGAGACTTTGCGAGCACCCTACGTGTGCCAAAAATTGGCCGCGGGCACAGCCGCGCCCAAAAATAAGCCCCCGAAGGTCCCGTCCCCAAGTTCGTCCGCCGCAAAAATGCCTCAAAAACGGGTGGCTATAGCCTGGGGGAGGGGCTGGCCTGTCCGCCGGACACGCAATGTGACGAGACTTTGCGAGCTGCCACCGTGTATGAAAAATAGGCTGCGGGCACAGCCGTACCCAAAAATAAGCCACCGAAGGTCCCGTCCACAAGTTCGTCCGACGCAAAAATGAGCAAAAATCTGGAGGCCTATAGCCTTGGGGGGTGGGGATTGCCAAGTTCGTCAGCCGGACTCGGAATGGGCCGAGACTTCACGATCACCCTTCATGATACAACACTAGGCTACGTTCAAAGCCGCTGCCAAAAATAAGCCACCGAAGGTCCCGTCCACAAGTTCGTCCCCGCAAAATGCCCAAAAACGGTGTGCTATAGCCTTGGGAGGGCTGGCCAACTTCGTCCCGCCGGACTCGGAATGGGGCGAGTCTTTTGCGAGCGCCTCCGTACGAAAATAGGCCGCACGCACAGCCGTACCCAAAAATAAGCCACCGAAGTACCCGTCCCCAAGTTCGTCCGTCGCAAAATGCCCAAAAACGGTGGGCTATAGCCTTGGGGACGGGCTGGCCAACTCTCTGTCCGCCGGACTGGAATGGGGCGAGACTTCAGCACCCTACGTGTGTGCCAAAGGGCGGGCACAGCCGCGCCCAAAAATAAGCCCCGAAGGTCCTCCCCAAGTTCGTCCCCGCAAAATGCCCAAAAACGGGTTGGCTATAGCATTGGGGAGGGGTTGGCCAACTTCGCCTCGGACTCGGAATGGGGCGAGACTTTACGAGCGGCCTCCGTGACGAAAAATGGAGGCCACGGGCTCAGCCGCTCCCAAAAATAATCCACCGAAGGTCCTGTCCCCAAGTTCGTCCGTAAAATTCCCAAAACGGGTGGCTATAGCCTTGGGGGAGGGCTGGCCCACTCGGGTCCGCCGGACTCGGAATGGGGCGAGACTTTGAGCGCCTCTGTGTGCCAAAATAGGCTGTGGGCACAGCCGTACAAAAAATAAGTCCCCCGAAGGTCCTGGCCCCCACTCTGTCCGCCGCAAAATGCCCAAAACGGTGGGCTATAGCCTTGGGGGAGGGGCTGGCTGCCCGTCCGCTGACTCGGAATGGGGCAAGACTTTCGAACGCTCTCCGTGTGCAGGCCGCGGCACAGCCGCGCCCAAAAAGTCTCAAGGTCCTGGCCCCAAGTTCGTCCGCCGCAAAATGCCTAAAACGGGTGGGCTATAGCCTGGGGAGGGCTGGCTGAATTCGTCCGGGCTGACTCGGAATGGGGCGAGACTTTGCGAGCGCTCCGTGTGCCAAAATAGGCCGAGGGCAAAGCTGCACCCAAAAATAAGCCACCGAAGGTCCTGTCCTCTAAGTTCGTCCGTCGTAAAAATGCCTAAAACGGGTGGGCTATAGCCTTGGGGAGGGCTGGCCAACTTCAGCTGTCCGCCGACTCGCAATGGGACGAGACTTTGCGAAAGCGGCCACCGTGTATGAAAAATAGGCTGTGGGCACAGCCGTACCCAAAAATAAGCCACCGAAGGTCCCGCCCCCAAGTTCGGTCCGCAAAATGCCCAAAAACGGGTGGGCTATAGCCTTGGGGGAGTGGCTGGCTAACTTCGTCCGCTCGGACTCGAATGGGCCGAGACTTTACGAGCGCCTCCGAGTTTCAGAAAGCCAGGCGGACAAAGCGCTGCCAAAATAAGCCCCCGAAGGTCCTGGCCCATGTTCGTCCCGCCCTGTGAAAATGCCCAAAAACGGTGTGATAGCCTTGGGGGAGGGCTGGCCAACTTCGTCCGCCGGACTCGGAATGGGGCGAGACTTTCAGCACCCTCCGTGTACAAAAATAGGCCGCGAGCACAGCCGTACCCAAAAATAAGCCACCGAAGGTCCTGGCCCCAAGTTCGTCCGTCGCAAAATGCCCAAAAACGGGTGGGCTATAGCCTTGGGGACGGGCTGGCCAACTGTCCGCCTGGACTCGGAATGGGGCGAGACTTCATGCAGCACCCCACGTGGTGCGAAAATAGGCCGCGGCACAGCCGCGCCAAAAATAAGCTCAAGGTCCCGGCCCCTGTTCCCCCCCGCAAAAATGCCCAAAACGGGTGGGCTATTGCCTTGGGGGAGGGGCTGGCCAACTCGTCCGCCGGACTCGGAATGGGGCGAGACTTTACGAGCGCCTCCGTACGAAAATAGGCCACGGCACAGCCGTGCACCCAAAAATAAGCCACCGAAGGTCCCGTCCCCAAGTTCGTCTCGCAAAATTCCCAAAAACGGGTGGGCTATATCCTTGGGGGAGGGCTGGCCCACTTCGTCCGCCTCGGACTCGGAATGGGGCGAGACTTTGCGAGCGCCTGTGTGCCAAAATAGCTGTGGGCACCGCTGCACAAAAATAAGTCCTCAAGGTCCCGTCCCCACTCTGTCCGCTGCAAAATTCCCAAAAACGGGTGGGCTATAGCCTTGGGGAGGGTTGGCCAAGTTCGTCCGCCGGACTCGGAATGGGGTGAGACTTGCGAACGCTCTCCGTGTGCCAAAAATAGGCCGTGGGCACAGCTGCGCACAAAAATAAGCCTCGAAGGTCCCGCCCCAAGTTCGCTCCACCGGAAAAATGACCAAAAAACGGGTGGGCTATAGCCTTGGGGGGAGGGGCTGGCCTACTTCGTCCGCCGGACTCGGAATGGTGCGAGACTTTGCGAGCGCCCTCCGTGTGCCAAAAATAGGCCGTCGACACAGCCGCACCCAAAAATAAGCCCCCGAAGGTCCCGTCCACAAGTTCGTCCCCCGCAAAAATGCCCAAAAAACGGGTGTGCTATAGCCTTGGGGGGAGGGGCTGGCCAACTTCGTCCGCCGGACTCGGAATGGGGCGAGACTTTGCGAGCACCCTCCGTGTACAAAAAATAGGCCGCGAGCACAGCCGTACCCAAAAATAAGCCACCGAAGGTCCCAAGTTCGGGTCTGTCGCAAAAATGCCCAAAAACGGGTGGGCTATAGCCTTGGGGGAGGGCTGGCCAAGGTCGTCCGCCGACTCGGAATGGGGTGAGACTTCATGTAACGCTCTCCGTGTGCTGTAATAGGTCGTGGCACAGCCGCGCCCAAAAATAAGCCCCGAAGGTCCCGTTCCCCAAGTTCGTCCACCGGAAAATGACCAAAAACGGGTGGGCTATAGCCTTGGGAGGGGCTGGCCGACTTCGTCCGGCCTGGACTTGGAATGCGGCGAGACTTTGCAGCGCCCCATGTGCCATAACTAGGCCGCTGGCACAGCCACGCCCAAAAATAAGCCCCCGAAGGTCCCGACCCCAAGTTCGTCCGCCGCAAAAATGCCCAAAAAACGGGTGGGCTATAGCCTTGGGGAGAGGGGCTGGCCAACTTCGTCCGCCCGACTGGAATGGGAGCGAAACTTGCGCAGCGCTCCATGTGCCAAAAAGTAGGCCGCGTGACAGCCGCGCTCCAAAAATAAGCTCCAAGGTCCCGTCCCAAGTTCGCTCTTCCAAAATGCCCAAAAACGGCGGGCTATACCGTGGGGAGGGGTTGGCCAACCCTGGCCGGACTGGGAAATGGGCGAGACTTAGATGCCTCCGTGTGCAAAAATAGGCAGCGGGCACAGCTGCGCCCAAAAATAAGCCCTCGAAGGTCCCGTCCCCAAGTTCGTCTCGCCGCAAAATGCCCAAAAATGGGTGGGCCATAGCCTCGGGGGAGGGGCTGGCCAACCTGTCCGCCGACTCGGAATGGGGCGAGACTTTGCAAGCACCTCTGTGTGCCAAAAAGGCCGCGGTCACAGCCGCGCCGAAAAATAAGCCCCGAAGGTCCTGGCGTCCCCAAGTTCGTCCGCCGCAAAATGCCCAAAAACGGTGGGCTATAGCCTTGGGGAGGGGGCTGGCCAACTGTTCGGGCCGGACTCGGAATGGGCCGAGACTGCGAGCGCCTCTGTGTGCCAAAAAAGGCCACGGTCACAGCCGCGTCAAAAATAAGCCCCAAGGTCCCGCCTCCCCGAGTTCGTCCGCCGCAAAAATGCCCAAAACGAGTGGGCTATAGCCTTGGGGGAGGGGCTGGCCAAATTCTGTCCGCCGGACTCGGAATGGGGCGAGACTTTGCGAGCACCCTCCGTGTGCCAAATAGGCTGCGGCACAGACGTGCTCCAAAATAAGCCCCGAAGGTCCTGCCAGAGTTCGTCCGCCGCAAAAATGCCCAAAAACGGTGGGCTATAGCCTTGGGGGAGGGGCTGGCCAACTTCGTCTGCCGGACTCAGAATGGGGAGAGACTTTGCGAGCGCCCTCCGTGTGCCACAAATAGGCCGCGGGCACAGCCGCGCCCAAAAATAAGCCCCCGAAGGTCCCGTCCCCAAGTTCGTCTGCCGCAAAAATGCCCAAAAAACGGGTGGGCTATAGCCTTGGGGGGAGGGGCTGGCCAAGTTGCCCACCGGACTCAGAATGGGGCGAGACTTTGCGAGCGCCCTTTGTGTGCCAAAAATAGGCCGCGGGCACAGTTGCACCCAAAACTAAGCCCCCGCAGGTCCCGTCCCGAAGTTCGTCCGCCGCAAAAATGCCCAAAAAACGGGTGGGCTATAGCCATGGGGGGAGGGGCTGGCCAACTTTGTCCGCCGGACTCGGAATGTGGCGAGACTTTGCGAGAACCCTCCGTGTGCCAAACATAGGCCGAGGGCACAGCCGCGCCCAAAAATAAGCCCCCGAAGGTCCCGTCCCCAAGTTCGTCCGCCGCAATAATGCCAAAAAACGGGGGGGCTATAGCCTTGGGGGGAGGGGCTGGCCCACTTCGTCCGCCGGACTCGGAATGGGACGAGACTTTACGAGCGGCCTCCGTGTTCCAAAAATAGGCCACGGGCACAGCCGCGCCCAAAAATAAGCCCCAGAAGGTCCCGTCCCCAAGTTCCTCCGCCGCAAAATGCCTAAAACGGGTGGGCTACAGCCTTGGGGGTAGGGGCTGGCCCACTTCGTCCGCCGGACTCGGAATGGGGCGAGACTTTGCGAGCGGCCTCCGTGTGCCAAAAATAGGCCGCGGGCACAGCCGCGCCCAAAAATAAGCCCCCGAAGGTCCCGTCCCCAAGTTCCTCCGCCGCAAAAATGCACAACAAACGGGTGGGCTATAGCCTTGGGGGGAGGGGCTGACCAACTTCGTCCGCCGGATTCGGAATTGGGCGAGACTTTGCGAGCGCGCTCCGTGTGCCAAAAATTGGCCGCAGGCCCAGCCGTACCCAAAAATAAGCCCCCGAAGGTCCCGTCCCCAAGTTCGTCCGCCGCAAAAAAGTCCAAAAAACAGGCGGGCTATAGCCTTGGGGGGAGGGGCTGGCCAACTTCGTCCGCCGGACTCGGAATGGGCCGAGACATTGCGAGCACCCTCCGTGTGCCAAAAATAGGCCGCGGGCACAGGTGCACCCAAAAATAAGCCCCAGAAGGTCCCGTCCCCAAGTTCGTCCGCCGCAAAAATGCCCAAAAAACGGGTGGGCTACAGCCTTGGGGGGAGGGGCTGGCCCACTTCGTCCGCCGGACTCGGAATGGGGCGAGACTTTGCGAGCAGCCTCCGTGTGCCAAAAATAGGCCGCGGGCACAGCCGCGCCCAAAAATAAGCCCCCGAAGGTCCCGTCCCCAAGTTCGTCCGCCGCAAAAATGCACAACAAACGGGTGGGCTATAGCCTTGGGGGGAGGGGCTGGCCAACTTCGTCCGCCGGATTCGGAATTGGGCGAGACTTTGCGAGCGCGCTCCGTGTGCCAAAAATTGGCCGCAGGCACAGCCGTACCCAAAAATAAGCCCCCGAAGGTCCCGTCCCCAAGTTCGTCCGCCGCAAAAATGTCCAAAAAACGGGTGGGCTATAGCCTTGGGGGGAGGGGCTGGCCAACTTCGTCCGCCGGACTCGGAATGGGGCGAGACATTGCGAGCACCCTCCGTGTGCCAAAAATAGGCCGCGGACGCAGGTGCACCCAAAAATAAGCCCCCGGAGGTCCCGTCCCCAAGTTCGTCCGCAACAAAAATGCCCAAAAAACGGGTGAGCCATAGCCTTGGGGGGAGGGGCTGGCCAACTTCGTCCGCCGGACTCGGAATGGGGCGAGACATTGCGAGCGCCCTTTGTGTGCCAAAAATAGGCCGTGGGCACAGCCGCGCCCAAAACTAAGCCCCCGAAGGTCCCGTCCCCAAGTTCGTCCGCCGCAAAAATGCCCAAAAAACGGGTGGGCTATAGCCTCGGGGGGAGGGGCTGCCAACTTAGTCCGCCGGACTCGGAATGGGGAGAGACTTTGCAAACACCTTCCGTGTGCCAAAAATAGGACACGGGCACAGCCGCGCCCAAAAATAAGCCCCCGAAGGTCCCGTCCCCAAGTTCATCCGCCGCAAAAATGCCCAATAAACGGGTGGGCTATAGCCTTGGGGGGAGGGGCTGGTCAACTTCGTCCGCTGGACTCGGAATGGGGCGAGACTTTGCGAGTGCCCTCCGTGTGCCAAAAATAGGCCGCGGGCAAAACCGCACCCAAAAGTAAGCCCCCGAAGGTCCCGTCCCCAAGTTCGTCCGCCGAAAAAATGCCCAAAAAACGGGTGGGCTATAGCCTCGGGGGGAGGGGCTGCCAACTTAGTCCGCCGGACTCGGAATGGGGCGAGACTTTAAGAGTGCCCTCCGTGTGCCAAAATAGGCCGCGAGCACAGTTGCCCCCAAAAATAACCCCCCGAAGGTCCCGTCCCCAAGTTCGTCCGCCGCAAAAATGCCCAAAAAACAGGTGGGCTATAGCCTTGGGGGGAGGGGCTGGTCAACTTTGTCCGCCGGACTCGGAATGGGGCGAGACTTTGCGAGCGCCCTCCGTGTGCCAAAAATAGGCCGCGAGCACAACCGCGCCCAAAAATAAGCCCGCGAAGGTCCCGTCCCCCAAGTTCGTCCGCGTAAAAATGCCCGAAAACGGGTGGCTATAGCCTTGGGAGGGGGCTGGCCAACTTCGTCCGCCTCGGACTCGGAATGGGGCGAGACTTTGCGAGCGGCCCCGTGTGCCAAAAATAGGCCACGGGCACAGCCGTGCCTGCAAAAATAAGCCCTCAAGGTCCCGCCCCAAGTTCGTCCGCCGCAAAATGCCTAAAAACGGGTGGGCTATAGCCTTGGGAGGGGTGGCCCACTTCGTCCGCCGGACTCGGAATGGGGCGAGACTTTGTGAGCACCTCCGTGTGCCAAAATAGGCCGCGGCACAGCCGCGCCCAAAATAAGCCCCGAAGGTCCTGCCCCAAGTTCGTCCTGCAAAAAAGTCCCAAAAAACGGGTGGGCTATAGACTTGGGGGGAGAGGCTGGCCAACTTCGTCCGCCGGACTCGGAATGGGGAGAGACTTTGCAAACACCTTCCGTGTGCCAAAAATAGGACGCAGGCACAGCCGCGCCCAAAAATAAGCCCCCGAAGGTCCCGTCCCCAAGTTCGTCTGCCGCAAAAATGCCCAATAAACGGGTGGGCTATAGCCTTGGGGGGAGGGGCTGGTCTACTTCGTCCGCTGGACTCGGAATGGGGCGAGACTTTGCGAGCGCCCTCCGTGTGCCAAAAATAGGCCGCGGGCACAACCGCGCCCAAAAATAAGCCCCCGAAGGTCCCGTCCCCAAGTTCGTCCGCCGCAAAAATGCCCAAAAAACGGGTGGGCAATAGCCTCGGGGGGAGGGGCTACCAACTTTGTCCGCCGGACTCGGAATGGGGCGAGACTTTAAGAGTGCCATCCGTGTGCCAAAAATAGGCCGCGGGCACAGCTGCGCCCAAAAATAACCCACCGAAGGTCCCGTCCCCAAGTTCGTCCGCCGCAAAAATGCCCAAAAAACGGGTGGGCTATAGCCATGGGGGGAGGGGCTGGCCAACTTTGTCCGCCGGACTCGGAATGTGGCGAGACTTTGCGAGAACCCTCCGTGTGCCAAACATAGGCCGAGGGCACAGCCGCGCCCAAAAATAAGCCCCCGAAGGTCCCGTCCCCAAGTTCGTCCGCCGCAAAAATGCCCAAAAAACGGGTGGGCTATAGCCTTGGGGGGAGGGGCTGGCCCACTTCGTCCGCCGGACTCGGAATGGGACGAGACTTTACGAGCGGCCTCCGTGTGCCAAAAATAGGCCACGGGCACAGCCGCGCCCAAAAATAAGCCCCAGAAGGTCCCGTCCCCAAGTTCGTCCGCCGCAAAAATGCCCAAAAAACGGGTGGGCTAAAGCCTTGGGGGGAGGGGCTGGCCACCGTCGTCCGCCGGACTCGGAATGGGGCGAGACTTTGCGAGCGGCCTCCGTGTGCCAAAAATAGGCCGCGGGCACAGCCGCGCCCAAAAATAAGCCCCCGAAGGTCCCGTCCCCAAGTTCGTCCGCCGCAAAAATGCACAACAAACGGGTGGGCTATAGCCTTGGGGGGAGGGGCTGGCCAACTTCGTCCGCCGGATTCGGAATTGGGCGAGACTTTGCGAGCGCGCTCCGTGTGCCAAAAATTGGCCGCAGGCACAGCCGTACCCAAAAATAAGCCCCCGAAGGTCCCGTCCCCAAGTTCGTCCGCCGCAAAAATGTCCAAAAAACAGGTGGGCTATAGCCTTGGGGGGAGGGGCTGGCCAACTTCGTCCGCCGGACTCGGAATGGGGCGAGACATTGCGAGCACCCTCCGTGTGCCAAAAATAGGCCGCGGGCACAGGTGCACCCAAAAATAAGCCACCGGAGGTCCCGTCCCCAAGTTCGTCCGCAACAAAAATGGCCAAAAAACGGGTGAGCCATAGCCTTGGGGGGAGGGGCGGGCCAACTTCGTCCGCCGGGCTCGTAATGGGGCGAGACATTGCGAGCGCCCTTTGTGTGCCAAAAATAGGCCGTGGGCACAGCCGCGCCCAAAACTAAGCCCCCGAAGGTCCCGTCCCGAAGTTCCTCCGCCGCAAAAATGCCCAAAAAACGGGTGGGCTATAGCCTTGGGGGGAGAGGCTGGCCAACTTCGTCCGCCGGACTCGGAATGGGGAGAGACTTTGCAAACGCCTTCCGTGTGCCAAAAATAGGACGCGGGCACAGCCGCGCCCAAAAAATAAGCCCCCGAAGGTCCCGTCCCCAAGTTCATCCGCCGCAAAAATGCCCAATAAACGGGTGGGCTATAGCCTTGGGGGGAGGGGCTGGTCAACTTCGTCCGCTGGACTCGGAATGGGGCGAGACTTTGCGAGTGCCCTCCGTGTGCTAAAATAGCCGCGGCAAAACCGCACCCAAAAGTAAGCCCCGAAGGTCCCGTCCCAAGTTCGTCCGCCGCAAAATGCCTAAAAACAGGTGGGCTATAGCCTTGGAAGCGAGGGGCTGGTCAACTTTGTCCGCCGGACTCGGAATGGGGCGAGACTTTGCGAGCGCCCTCCGTGTACCAAAAATAGGCCGCGAGCACAACCGCGCCCAAAACTAATCCCGCAAGGTCCCCCCCAAGTTCGTCCGCACAAAAATGCCCGAAAACGGGTGGGCTATAGCCTTGGGGGAGGGGCTGGCCAGCCCCGCCGGACTCGGAATGGGGCGAGACATTGCAGTGCCCTTGTGTGCCAAAATAGCCGTGGGCACAGCCGCCAAAACTAAGCCCCCGAAGGTACCGTCCCGAAGTTCCTCCGCCGCAAAATGCCTAAAAACGGGTGGGCTAAAGCCTTGGGGAGGGGGCGGGCCAACTGTCCCGCCGGGCTCGTGAATGGGGCGAGACATTGCAGCGCCTTGTGTGCCAAAATAGCCGTGGCACAGCCGCGCCCAAAACTAAGCCCCGAACGTCCCGTCCCGAAGTTCCTCCGCCCCAAACATGCCCAAAAAACAGGTGAGCAAAAGCCTAGGGCGGCGAGGCTGGCCAACTTCGTCCGCCGGACTCGGAATGGGGAGAGACTTTGCAAACGCCTCCGTGTGCTGGGCCAGGGACGCGGCACAGCCGCGCCCAAAAAATAAGCCCCCGAAGGTCCCGTCCCCAAGTTCATCCGCCGCAAAAATGCCCAATAAACGGGTGGGCTATAGCCTTGGGGGGAGGGGCTGGTCAACTTCGTCCGCTGGACTCGGAATGGGGCGAGACTTTGCGAGTGCCCTCCGTGTGCCAAAAATAGGCCGCGGGCAAAACCGCACCCAAAAGTAAGCCCCCGAAGGTCCCGTCCCCAAGTTCGTCCGCCGCAAAAATGCCCAAAAAACAGGTGGGCTATAGCCTTGGAAGGAGGGGCTGGTCAACTTTGTCCGCCGGACTCGGAATGGGGCGAGACTTTGCGAGCGCCCTCCGTGTGCCAAAAATAGGCCGCGAGCACAACCGCGCCCAAAAGTAATCCCGCGAAGGTCCCGTCCCCAAGTTCGTCCGCCGCAAAAATGCCCGAAAAACGGGTGGGCTATAGCCTTGGGGGGAGGGGCTGGCCAGCTTCGTCCGCCGGACTCGGAATGGGGCGAGACATTGCGAGTGCCCTTTGTGTGCCAAAAATAGGCCGTGGGCACAGCCGCGCCCAAAACTAAGCCCCCGAAGGTACCGTCCCGAAGTTCCTCCGCCGCAAAAATGCCCAAAAAACGGGTGGGCTAAAGCCTTGGGGGGAGGGGCGGGCCAACTTCGTCCGCCGGGCTCGTAATGGGGCGAGACATTGCCAACGCCTTCCGTGTGCTGGGAGGACGCGGGCACAGCCGCGCCCAAAAATAAGCCCTCGAAGGTCCCGCCCCCAAGTTCATCCGCCGCAAAATGCCCAATAAACGGGTGGGCTATAGCCTGGGGGAGGGGTTGGTCAACTTCGTCCGCTGACTCGGAATGGGGCGAGACTTTGCGAGTGCCCTCCGTGTGCCAAAAATAGGCCGCGGGCAAAACCGCACCCAAAAGTAAGCCCCCGAAGGTCCCGTCCCCAAGTTCGTCCGCCGCAAAAATGCCCAAAAAACAGGTGGGCTATAGCCTTGGGGGGAGGGGCTGGTCAACTTTGTCCGCCGGACTCGGAATGGGGCGAGACTTTGCGAGCGCCCTCCGTGTGCCAAAAATAGGCCGCGAGCACAACCGCGCCCAAAAATAAGCCCGCGAAGGTCCCGTCCCCAAGTTCGTCCGCCGCAAAAATGCCCGAAAAACGGGTGGGCTATAGCCTTGGGGGGAGGGGCTGGCCAACTTCGTCCGCCGGACTCGGAATGGGGCGAGACATTGCGAGTGCCCTTTGTGTGCCAAAAATAGGCCGTGGGCACAGCCGCGCCCAAAACTAAGCCCCCGAAGGTACCGTCCCGAAGTTCCTCCGCCGCAAAAATGCCCAAAAAACGGGTGGGCTATAGCCTTGGGGGGAGAGGCTGGCCCACTTCGTCCGCCGGACTCGGAATGGGGAGAGACTTTGCAAACGCCTTCCGTGTGCCAAAAATAGGACGCGGGCACAGCCGCACCCAAAAAATAAGTCCCCGAAGGTCCTGTCCCCAAGTTCATCCGCCGCAAAAATTCCCAAAAAACGGGTGGGCTATAGCCTCGGGGGGAGGGGCTGCCAACTTAGTCCGCCGGACTCGGAATGGGGCGAGACTTTAAGAGTGCCCTCCGTGTGCCAAAATAGGCCGCGAGCACAGTTGCCCCCAAAAATAACCCCCCGAAGGTCCCGTCCCCAAGTTCGTCCGCCGCAAAAATGCCCAAAAAACGGGTGGGCTATAGCCTTGGGGGGAGGGGCTGGCCAACTTCGTCCGCCGGACTCGGAATGGGGCGAGACTTTGCGAGCGGCCTCCGTGTGCCAAAAATAGGCCACGGGCACAGCCGTGCCCAAAAATAAGCCCCCGAAGGTCCCGTCCCCAAGTTCGTCCGCCGCAAAAATGCCCAAAAAACGGGTGGGCTATAGCCTTGGGGGGAGGGGCTGGCCCACTTCGTCCGCCGGACTTGGAATGGGGCGAGACTTTGTGAGCACCCTCCGTGTGCCAAAAATAGGCCGCGGGCACAGCCGCGTCCAAAAATAAGCCCCCGAAGGTCCCGTCCCCAAGTTCGTCCGCCGCAAAAAGTCCCAAAAAACGGGTGGGCTATAGACTTGGGGGGAGAGGCTGGCCAACTTCGTCCGCCGGACTCGGAATGGGGAGAGACTTTGCAAACACCTTCCGTGTGCCAAAAATAGGACGCAGGCACAGCCGCGCCCAAAAATAAGCCCCCGAAGGTCCCGTCCCCAAGTTCGTCTGCCGCAAAAATGCCCAATAAACGGGTGGGCTATAGCCTTGGGGGGAGGGGCTGGTCTACTTCGTCCGCTGGACTCGGAATGGGGCGAGACTTTGCGAGCGCCCTCCGTGCTGTGGCCAGCCCGCGGGCACACCCGCGCCAAAAAATAAGCCCCCGAAGGTCCCGTCCCCAAGTTCGTCCGCCGCAAAAATGCCCAAAAAACGGGTGGGCAATAGCCTCGGGGGGAGGGGCTACCAACTTTGTCCGCCGGACTCGGAATGGGGCGAGACTTTAAGAGTGCCATCCGTGTGCCAAAAATAGGCCGCGGGCACAGCTGCGCCCAAAAATAACCCACCGAAGGTCCCGTCCCCAAGTTCGTACGCCGCAAAAATGCCCAAAAAACAGGTGGGCTATAGCCTTGGGGGGAGGGGCTGGCCCACTTCGTCCGCCGGACTCGGAATGGGGTGAGACTTTGTGAGCGCCCTCCGTGTGCCAAAAATAGGCTGCAGACATAGCCGCGCCCAAAAATAAGCCCCCGAAGGTCCCGTCCCCAAGTTCGTCCGCCGCAAAAATGCCCAAAAAACGGGTGGGCAATAGCCTCGGGGGGAGGGGCTGGCCAACTTCGTCCGCCGGAGTCGGAATGGGGCGAGAATATACGAGCACCCTCCGTGTGCCAAGAATAGGCCGCGGGCACAGCAGCGTCCAAAAATAAGCCCCCGAAGGTCCCGTCCCCAAGTTCGTCCGCCGCAAAAAGTCCCAAAAAACGGGTGGGCTATAGCCTTGGGGGGATGGGCTGGACCACTTCGTCCGCCGGACTCGGAATGTGGCGAGACTTTGCAAACGCCTTCTGTGTGCCAAAAATAGGCCGCGGGCACAGCCGCGCCCAAAAATAAGCCCCCGAAGGTCCCGTCCCCAAGTTCGTCCGCCGCAAAAATGCCCAATAAACGGGTGGGCTATAGCCTTGGGGGGAGGGGCTGGCCAACTTAGTCCGCCGGACTCGGAATGGGGTGAGACTTTAAGAGTGCCCTCCGTGTGCCAAAAATAGGCCACGAACAAAGCCGCGCCCAAAAATAAGCCCCCAAAGGTCCTGTCCCCAAGTTCGTCCGCCGAAAAAATGCCCAAAAAACGGGTGGGCTATAGCCTTGGGGGGAGGGGTTGGCCCACTTCGTCCGCCGGAGTCAGAATGGGGCGAGACTTTACAAGCGCCTTCCATGTGCCAAAAATAGGCCGCGGCCAGAGCCGCATCCAAAAATAAGCCCCCGAAGGTCCCGTCCCCAAGTTCGTCCGCCGCAAAAAGTCCCAAAAAATGGGTGGGCTATAGCCTTGGGGGGAGGGGCTGGCGAACTTCGTCCGCCGGACTCGAAATGGGGTGAGACTTTGCAAACGCCCTCCGTGTGCCAAAAATAGGCCACGGGCACAGCCGCGCCCAAAAATAAGCTCCCGATGGTCCCGTCCCCAAGTTTGTCCACCGCAAAAATGCCCAAAAAACGGGTGGGCTATAGCCTTGGGGGGAGGGGCTGGTCAACTTCGTCCACCGGACTCGGAATGGGGCGACACTTTGCGAACGCCCTCCGTGTGCCAAAAATAGGCCGCGGACACAGCCGCGCCCAAAAATAAGCCACCGAAGGTCCCGTCCCCAAGTTCGTCCGCCGCAAAAATGCCCAAAAAACAGGTGGGCTATAGCCTTGGGGGGAGGGCTGGCCAACTTCGTCCGCCGGACTCGGAATGGGACGAGACTTTACGAGCGCCGTCCGTGTGCCATAAATAGCCCGCTGACACAGCCGCGCCCAAAAATAAGCCCCCGAAGGTCCCGTCCCCAAGTTCGTCCGCCGCAAAAATGCCCAAACAACGGGTGGGCGATAGCCTTGGGGGGAGGGGCTGGCCAACTTCGTCCACCGGACTCGGAATGGGGCGAGACTTTGCGAGCACCCTCCGTGTGCCAAAAATAGGCCGTGGCCACAGCCGCGCCCAAAAATAAGCCCCCGAAGGTCCCATCCCCAAGTTCGTCCGCCGCAAAAATGCCCAAAAAACGGGTGGGATACAGCCTTGGGGGGAGGGGCAGGCCAACTTAGTCCGCCGGAGTCGGAATGGGGCGAGACTTTAAGAACGCCCTCCGTGTGCCAAAAATAGGCCGCGGGCATAGCCGCACCCAAAAATATGCCCCCGAAGGACCCGTCCCCAAGTTCGTCCGCCGCAAAAATGCCCAAAAAACGGGTGGGCTATAGCCTTGGGGGGAGGGGCTGGCCAACTTCGTCCGCCGGAGTCGGAATGGGGCGACACTTTACGAGCACCCTCCGTGTGCCCAAAATAGGCCGCGGCCACAGCCGCGTCCAAAAATAAGCCCCCGAAGGTCCCGTCCCCAAGTTCGTCCGCCGAAAAAATGCCCAAAAAACAGGTGGGCTATAGCCTTGGGGGGAGGGCTGGCCAACTTCGTCCGCCGGACTCGGAATGGGACGAGACTTTGCGAGCGCCCTCCGTGTGCCATAAATAGCCCGCTGGCACAGCCGCGCCCAAAAATAAGCCCCCGAAGGTCCCGTCCCCAAGTTCGTCCGCCGCAAAAATGCCCAAACAACGGGTGGGCTATAGCCTTGGGGGGAGGGGCTGGCCAACTTCGTCCGCCGGACTCGGAATGGGGCGAGACTTTGCGAGCACCATCCGTGTGCTGCCAGGCCGCGGCCACAGCCGCGCCCAAACTTAAGCCCCCGAACGTCCCGTCCCCAAGTTCGTCCGCCGCAAAAATGCCCAAAAAACGGGTGGGCTATTGCCTTGGGGGGAGGGGCAGGCCAACTTAGTCCGCCGGACTCGGAATGGGGCGAGACTTTAAGAACGCCCTCCGTGTGCCAAAAATAGGCCGTGGGCATAGCCGCACTCCAAAAATATGCCCCGAAGGTCCTGGCCCCAAGTTCGTCCCGCCGCAAAATGCCCAAAAAACGGGTGGGCAATAGCCTTGGGGGGAGGGGCTGGCCAACTTCGTCCGCCGGAGTCGGAATGGGGCGAGACTTTACGAGCACCCTCCGTGTGCCAAAAATAGGCTACGCCAAGAGCCGCATCCAAAAATAAGCCCCCGAAGGTCCCGTCCCCAAGTTCGTCCGCCGCAAAAAGTCCCAAAAAACGGGTGGGCTATAGCCTTGGGGGAGGGGCTGGCCAACTTCGTCCGCCGGACTCGGAATGGGGCGAGACTTTGCAAACGCCTTCCGTGCGCCAAAAATAGGACGTGGGCACAGCGGCACCCAAAAATAAGCCCCCGAAGGTCCCGTCCCCAAGTTCGTCCGCCGCAAAAATGCCCAATAAACGGGTGGGCTATAGCCTTGGGGGGAGGGGCTGGCCAACTTCGTCCGCCGGACTCGGAATGGGGCGAGACTTTGCGAGCGCCCTCCGTGTGCCAAAAATAAGCCGCGGGCACAACCGCGCCCAAAAATAAGCCCCCGAAGGTCCCATCCCCAAGTTCGTCCGCCGCAAAAATGCCCAAAAAACGGGTGGGCTATAGCCTTGGGGGGAGGGGCTGGCCAACTTAGTCCGCCGGACTCGGAATGGGGCGAGACTTTAAGAGCGCCCTCCGTGTGCCAAAAATAGGCCACGGGCACAGCCGCGCCCAAAAATAGGCCCCCGAAGTACCCGTCCCCAAGTTCGTCCGCCGCAAAAATGCCCAAAAAACGGGTGGGCTATAGCCTTGGGGGGAGGGGCTGGCCAACTTCGTCCGCCGGACTCGGAATGGGGTGAGACTTTGCGAGCGCCCTCCGTGTGCTGTGGGCCAGGTCGCGGGCACAGCCACGCCCAAAAATAAGCCCCCGAAGGTCCCGTCCCCAAGTTCGTCCGCCGCAAAAATGCCCAAAAAATGGGTGGGCTATAGCCTTGGGGGGAGGGGCTGGCCAACTTCGTCCGCCGGAGTCGGAATGGGGCGAGACTTTACGAGCACCCTCCGTGTGCCAAAAATAGGCCGTGGGCACAGCAGCGTCCAAAAATAAGCCCCCGAAGGTCCCGTCCCCAAGTTCGTCCGCCGCAAAAAGTCCCAAAAAACGGGTGGGCTATAGCCTTGGGGGGAGGGGCTGGCCAACTTCGTCCGCCGGACTCGGAATGGGGCGAGACTTTGCGAACACCTTCCATGTGCCAAATATAGGCCGCGGGCACAGCCGCGCCCAAAAATAAGCCACCGAAGGTCCCGTCCCCAAGTTCGTCCGCCGCAAAAATGCCCAATAAACGGGTGGGCTATAGCCTTGGGGGGAGGGGCTGGCCAACTTAGTCCGCCGGACTCGTAATGGGGTGAGACTTTAAGAGTGCCCTCCGTGTGCCAAAAATAGGCCGCGAGCAAAGCCGAGCCCAAAAATAAGCCCCCGAAGGTCCCGTCCCCAAGTTCGTCCGCCGCAAAAATGCCCAAAAAACGGGTTGGCTATAGCCTTGGGGGGAGGGGTTGGCCAACTTCGTCCGCCGGAGTCGGAATGGGGCGAGACTTTGCAAGCACCCTCCGTGTGCCAAAAATAGGCCGCGGGCACAGCCGTACCCAAAAATAAACCCCCGAAGGTCCCATCCCAAGTTCGTCCGCCGCAAAAATGCCCAAAAAACGGGTGGGCTATAGCCTTGGTGGGAGGGGCTGGCCAACTTCGTCCGCCGGACTCGGAATGGGGCGAGACTTTGCGAGCGCCCTCCGTGTGCTGGGCCAGGCTGCGGCCACAGCCGCACCCAAAAATAACCCCCCGAAGGTCCCGTCCCCGAGTTCGTCCGCCACAAAAATGGCCAAAAAACGGGTGGGCTATAGCCTTGGGGGGAGGGGCTGGCCAACTTCGTCCGCCGGACTCGGAATGGGGTGAGACTTTAAGAGTGCCCTCCGTGTGCCAAAAATAGGCCACGAACAAAGCCGCGCCCAAAAATAAGCCCCCAAAGGTCCTGTCCCCAAGTTCGTCCGCCGAAAAAATGCCCAAAAAACGGGTGGGCTATAGCCTTGGGGGGAGGGGTTGGCCCACTTCGTCCGCCGGAGTCAGAATGGGGCGAGACTTTACAAGCGCCTTCCATGTGCCAAAAATAGGCCACGGACAGAGTCGCGTCCAAAAATAAGGCCCCGAACGTCCAGTCCCCAAGTTCGTCCGCCGCAAAAAGTCCCAAAAAATGGGTGGGCTATAGCCTTGGGGGGAGGGGCTGGCGAACTTCGTCCGCCGAACTCGGAATGGGGCGAGACTTTGCAAACGCCCTCCGTGTGCCAAAAATAGGCCGCGGGCACAGCTGTGCCCAAAAATAAGCCCCCGAAGGTCCCGTCCCCAAGTTTGTCCGCCGCAAAAATGCCCAAAAAACGGGTGGGCTATAGCCTTGGGGGGAGGGGCTGGCCAACTTCGTCCGCCGGACTCGGAATGGGGCGAGACTTTGCGAGTGCCCTCCGTGTGCCAAAAATAGGCCGCGGGCACAGCCGCGCCTAAAAATAGGCCCCCGAAGGTCCCGTCCCCAAGTTCGTCCGCCGCAAAAATGCCCAAAAAACGGGTGGGCTATAGCCTTGGGGGGAGGGGCTGGCCAACTTCGTCCGCCGGAGTCGGAATGGGGCGAGACTTTACGAGCACCCTCCGTGTGCCAAAAATAGGCCGTGGGCACAGCAGCGTCCAAAAATAAACCCCCGAAGGTCCCATCCCAAGTTCGTCCGCCGCAAAAATGCCCAAAAAACGGGTGGGCTATAGCCTTGGTGGGAGGGGCTGGCCAACTTCGTCCGCCGGACTCGGAATGGGGCGAGACTTTGCGAGCGCCCTCCGTGTGCCAAAAATAGGCCGCGGCCACAGCCGCACCCAAAAATAAGCCCCCGAAGGTCCCGTCCCCGAGTTCGTCCGCCACAAAAATGGCCAAAAAACGGGTGGGCTATAGCCTTGGGGGGAGGGGCTGGCCAACTTGGTCCGCCGGACTCGGAATGGGACGAGACTTTGCGAGCGCCCTCCGTGTGCAAAAAATAGGCCGTGGGCACAGCCGCGCCCAAAAATAAGCCCCTGAAGGTCCCGTCCCCAAGTTCGTCCGCCGTAAAAATGCCGAAAAAACGGGCGGGCTATAGCCTTGGGGGGAGGGGCTGGCCAACTTCGTCCGCCGGACTTGGAATGGGGCGAGACTTTGCGAGCGCCCTCCGTGTGCCAAAAATAGGCTGCGGGAACAGCCGCACCCAAAAATAAGCCCCCGAAGGTCCCGTCCCCATGTTCGTCCGCCGCAAAAATGCCCAAAAAACGGGTGGGCTATATCCTTGGGGGGAGGGGCTGGCCAACTTCGTCCGCCGGACTCGGAATGGGGCGAGACTTTGCGAGCGGCCTCCGTGTACCAAAAATAGGCCGCGGGCACAGCCGTACCCAAAAATAAGCCCCCGAAGGTCCCGTCCCCAAGTTCGTCCGCCGCAAAAATGCCCAAAAAACGGGTGGGCTATAGCCTTGGCGGGAGGTGCGGGCCAACTTCGTCCGCCGGACTCGGAATGGGGCGAGACTTTGCGAGCGCCCTCCGTGTGCCAAAAATAGGCCGCGGGCACAGCCGTACCCAAAAATAAACCCCCGAAGGTCCCATCCCAAGTTCGTCCGCCGCAAAAATGCCCAAAAAACGGGTGGGCTATAGCCTTGGTGGGAGGGGCTGGCCAACTTCGTCCGCCGGACTCGGAATGGGGCGAGACTTTGCGAGCGCCTCAGTGCTAAATAGGCTGGGCACACAGCCGCACCCAAAAATAAGCCCCCGAGGGTCCCGTCTCAAGTTCGTCCGCCGTAAAAATGCCCAAAAAACGGGTGGGCTATAGCCTTGGGGGGAGGGGCTGGCCAACTTCGTCCGCCAGACTCGGAATGGGGCGACACTTTGCGAGCGGCCTCCGTGTACCAAAAATAGGCCGCGGGAAAAGCCGCGCCCAAAAATAAGCCCCCGAAGGTCCCGTCCCCAAGTTCGTCCGCCGCAAAAATGCCCAAAAAACGGGTGGGCTATAGCCTTGGTGGGAGGGGCTGGCCAACTTCGTCCGCCGGAC
The DNA here is from genome assembly GCA_030449895.1 of Citrus mangshanensis. NCBI lineage: Eukaryota > Viridiplantae > Streptophyta > Magnoliopsida > Sapindales > Rutaceae > Citrus > Citrus mangshanensis. Next base: position 323,941 of record JASUUJ010000146.1, read on the forward strand.
TCGGAATGGGGCGAGACTTTGCGAGTGCCCTCCGTGTGCCAAAAATTAACCGCGGGCATAGCCGCGCCCAAAAATAAGCCCCCGAAGGTCCCGCCCCGAGTTTGTCCGCCGCAAAATGCCTAAAACGGGTGGGCTATAGCCTTGGTGGGAGGGGCTGGCCAACTTCGTCCGCCGGACTCGGAATGGGGCGAGACTTTGCGAGCGCCCTCTGTGTGCAAAAAATAGGCCGTGGGCACAGCAACGCCAAAAAATAAGCCCCCGAAGGTCCCGTCCCCAAGTTCGTCCGCCGTAAAAATGCCCAAAAAACGGGTGGGCTATAGCCTTGGGGGGAGGGGCTGGCCAACTTCGTCCGCCGGACTTGGAATGGGGCAGACTTTGCGAGCGCCTCCATGTGCCTAAAATAGGCCGAGGGCACAGCCGCAAAAAAATGAGCCCCAGACGGTCCCGTCCCCAAGTTCGTCCGCCGTAAAAATGCCCAAAAAACGGGTGGGCTATAGCCTTGGGGGGAGGGGCTGGCCAACTTCGTCCGCCGGACTTGGAATGGGGCAGACTTTGCGAGCGCCCACCATGTGCCAAAAATAGGCCGCGGGCACAGCCGCGCCCAAAAATTAGTCCCCCGAAGGTCCCGTCCCAAGTTCGTCCGCCGTAAAAATGCCCAAAAAACGGGTGGGCTATAGCCTTGGGGGGAGGGGCTGGCCAACTTCGTCCGCCGGACTCGGAATGGGGCGAGACTTTGCGAGCGCCCTCCGTGTGCCAAAAATAGGTCGTGGGCACAGCCGCACCCAAAAATAAGCCCCCGGAGGTCCCGTCCCCAAGTTCGTCCGCCGCAAAAATGCCCAAAAAATGGGTAGCCTATAGCCTTGGTGGGAGGGGCTGGCCAACGTCATCCGCCGGACTCGGAATGGGGCAACACTTTGCGAGTACCCTCCCTGTGCCAAAAATAGGCCGCGGGAAAAGCCGCGCCCAAAAATAAGCCCCCGAAGGTCCCGTCCCCAAGTTCGTCCGCCGCAAAAATGCCCAAAAAACGGGTGGGCTATAGCCTTGGTGGGAGGGGCCAATTTGTCCGCCGGACTCGGAATGGGGTGAGACTTTGCAGCGCCTCCGTGTGCGAAAAATAGGCCGCGGGCACAGCCGCACCCAAAAATAAGCCCCCGAGGGTCCCGTCCCAAGTTCGTCCGCCGTAAAAATGCCCAAAAAACGGGTGGGCTATAGCCTTGGGGGGAGGGGCTGGCCCACTTCGTCCGCCAGACTCGGAATGGGGCGAGACTTTGCGAGCGGCCTCCGTGTACCAAAAATAGGCTGCGGGCACAGCCACACCCAAAAATAAGCCCCCGAAGGTCCCGTCCCCAAGTTCCTCCGCCGCAAAAATGCCCAAAAAACGGGTGGGCTATATCATTGGGGGGAGGGGCTGGCCAACTTCGTCCGCCGGACTCGGAATGGGGCGAGACTTTGCGAGTGCCCTCCGTGTGCCAAAAATAGGCCGCGGGCACAGCCGCAGTGAAAAATAAGCCCCCGAAGGTCCCGTCCCCATGTTCGTCCGCCGCAAAAATGCCCAAAAAACGGCTGGGGTATAGCCTTGGGGGGAGGGGCTGGCCAACTTAGTCCGCCGGACTCGGAATGGGGCGAGACTTTGCGGGCACCTCCGTGTGCTGGGGCCAGGATGCGGGCACAGCCGCACCCAAAAAAAGCCCCCAAGGTCCCGCCCCGAGTTCGTCTGCCGCAAAATGCCCAAAAACGGGGGCTATAGCCTGGGGAGGGGGGCTGGCCAACTTCGTCCGCCGGACTCGGAATGGGGGGAGACTTTGCGAGCGCCTCCGTGTGCCAAAATAGGCCGCGGCACAGCCGTGCTGCAAAAATGAGCCTGAAGGTCCCGTCCCCAAGTTCATCCGCCGCAAAAATGGCCAAAAAACGGGTGGGCTATAGCCTTGGGGGGAGGGGCTGGCCAACTTGGTCCGCCGGACTCGGAATGGGGCGAGACTTTGCGAGCGCCCTCCGTTCGCAAAAAATAGGCCGTGGGCACAGCCGCGCCCAAAAATAAGCCCCTGAAGGTCCCGTCCCCAAGTTCGTCCGTCGTAAAAATGCCCAAAAAACGGGCGGGCTATAGCCTTGGGGGGAGGGGATGGCCAACTTGGTCCGCCGGACTCGGAATGGGGCGAGACTTTACGAGCGCCCTCCGTGTGCCAAAAATAGGCCGTGGGAACAGCCGCACCCAAAAATAAGCCCCCGAAGGTCCCGTCCCCAAGTTCGTCCGCCGCAAAAATGCCCACAAAACGGGTGGGCTATAGCCTTGGGGGGAGGGGCTGGCCAACTTCGTCCGCCGGACTCGGAATGGGGCGAGACTTTGCGAGCGGCCTCCGTGTACCAAAAATAGGCCGCGGGCACAGCCACACCCAAAAATAAGCCCCCGAAGGTCCCGTCCCCAAGTTCCTCCGCCGCAAAAATGCCCAAAAAACGGGTGGGCTATATCCTTGGGGGGAGGGGCTGGCCAACTTCGTCCGCCGGACTCGGAATGGGGCGAGACTTTGCGAGTGCCCTCCGTGTGCCAAAAATTAACCGCGGGCATAGCCGCGCCCAAAAATAAGCCCCCGAAGGTCCCGTCCCCGAGTTCGTCCGCCGCAAAAATGCCCAAAAAACGGGTGGGCTATAGCCTTGGGGGGAGGGGCTGGCCAACTTCGTCCGCCGGACTCGGAATGGGGCGAGACTGTGCGAGCGCCCTCCGTGTACCAAAAATAGGTCGTGGGCACAGCCGCACCCAAAAATAAGCCCCCGGAGGTCCCGTCCCCAAGTTCGTCCGCCGCAAAAATGCCCAAAAAATGGGTAGCCTATAGCCTTGGTGGGAGGGGCTGGCCAACGTCATCCGCCGGACTCGGAATGGGGCAACACTTTGCGAGTGCCCTCCCTGTGCCAAAAATAGGACGCGGGAAAAGCCGCGCCCAAACATAAGCCCCCGAAGGTCCCGTCCCCAAGTTCGTCCGCCGCAAAAATGCCCAAAAAACGGGTGGGCTATAGCCTTGGTGGGAGGGGCTGGCCAACTTCGTCCGCCGGACTCGGAATGGGGCGAGACTTTGTGAGCGGCCTCCGTGTACCAAAAATAGGCCGCGGGCACAGCCACACCCAAAAATAAGCCCCCGAAGGTCCCGTCCCCAAGTTCCTCCGCCGCAAAAATGCCCAAAAAACGGGTGGGCTATATCCTTGGGGGGAGGGGCTGGCCAACTTCGTCCGCCGGACTCGGAATGGGGCGAGACTTTGCGAGTGCCCTCCGTGTGCCAAAAATTAACCGCGGGCATAGCCGCGCCCAAAAATAAGCCCCCGAAGGTCCCGTCCCCGAGTTCGTCCGCCGCAAAAATGCCCAAAAAACGGGTGGGCTATAGCCTTGGGGGGAGGGGCTGGCCAACTTCGTTCGCCGGACTCGGAATGGGGCGAGACTGTGCGAGCGCCCTCCGTGTGCCAAAAATAGGTCGTGGGCACAGCCGCACCCCAAAATAAGCCCCCGGAGGTCCCGTCCCCAAGTTCGTCCGCCGCAAAAATGCCCAAAAAATGGGTAGCCTATAGCCTTGGTGGGAGGGGCTGGCCAACGTCATCCGCCGGACTCGGAATGGGGCAACACTTTGCGAGCGCCCTCCGTGTGCGAAAAATAGGCCGCGGGCACAGCCGCACCCAAAAATAAGCCCCCGAGGGTCCCGTCCCAAGTTCGTCCGCCGTAAAAATGCCCAAAAAACGGGTGGGCTATAGCCTTGGGGGGAGGGGCTGGCCAACTTCGTCCGCCAGACTCGGAATGGGGCGACACTTTGCGAGCGGCCTCCGTGTACCAAAAATAGGCCGCGGGAAAAGCCGCGCCCAAAAATAAGCCCCCGAAGGTCCCGTCCCCAAGTTCGTCCGCCGCAAAATGCCCAACATACGGGTGGGCAATAGCCTTGGTGGGAGGGGCTGGCCAACTCGTCCGCCGGACTCGAATGGGGCGAGACTTTGCAGTGCCCTCCGTGTGCTAAAATTAACCGGGCATAGCCGCGCCCAAAATAAGCCCCCGAAGGTCCTGCCTCCGAGTTTGTCCGCCGCAAAAATGCCCAAAACGGGTGGGCTATAGCCTGGGGGAGGGGCTGGCCAACTTCATCCGCTCGGACTGAATGGGGCGAGACTCTGCGAGCGCCCTCTGTGTGCAAAAAATAGGCCGTGGGCACAGCCACGCCAAAAAATAAGCCCCCGAAGGTCCCATCCCCAAGTTCGTCCGCCGTAAAAATGCCCAAAAAACGGGTGGGCTATAGCCTTGGGGGGAGGGGCTGGCCAACTTCGTCCGCCGGACTTGGAATGGGGCAGACTTTGCGAGCGCCCTCCATGTGCCAAAAATAGGCCGCGGGCACAGCCGCGCAAAAAAATGAGCCCCCGAAGGTCCCGTCCCCAAGTTCGTCCGCCGCAAAAATGCCCAAAACGGGTGGGCTATAGCCTTGGTGGGAGGGCTGGCCAACTTCCGCTCGGACTCGAATGGGGCGAGACTTTGCAGCGCCTCCGTGTGCATAAAATAGGTCGGGGTACAGCCGCACCCAAAAATAACCCCCCGAGGTCCCGTCCCCAAGTTCGTCCGCCGCAAAAATGCCCAAAAAACGGGTAGCCTATAGCCTTGGTGGGAGGGGCTGGCCAACGTCATCCGCCGGACTCGGAATGGGGCAACACTTTGCGAGTGCCCTCCCTGTGCCAAAAAAATAGGCCAAGGAAAAGCTGCGCCCAAAAATAAGCCCCCGAAGGTCCCGTCCCCAAGTTCGTCTCGCCGCAAATATGCCCAAAAAACGGGTGGGCTATAGCCTTGGTGGGAGGGGCTGGCCAACTTCGTCCGCCGGACTCGGAATGGGGAGGGACTTTGCAGCGCTCCGTGTGCGAAAATAGGCCGCGGGCACAGCCGTACCCAAAAATAAGCCCCCGAGGGTCCCGTCCCAAGTTCGTCCGCCGTAAAAATGCCCAAAAAACGGGTGGGCTATAGCCTTGGGGGGAGGGGCTGGCCAACTTCGTCCGCCAGACTCGGAATGGGGCGAGACTTTGCGAGCGGCCTCCGTGTACCAAAAATAGTCTGCGGGCACAGCCACACCCAAAAATAAGCCCCCGAAGGTCCCGTCCCCAAGTTCCTCCGCCGAAAAAATGCCCAAAAAACGGGTGGGCTATATCCTTGGGGGGAGGGGCTGGCCAACTTCGTCCGCCGGACTCGGAATGGAGCGAGACTTTGCGAGTGCCCTCCGTGTGCCAAAAATTGACCGCGGGCATAGCCGCGCCCAAAAATAAGCCCCCGAAGGTCCCGTCCCCGAGTTCGTCCGCCGCAAAAATGCCCAAAAAACGGGTGGGCTATAGCCTTGGGGGGAGGGGCTGGCCAACTTCGTCCGCCGGACTCGGAATGGGGCGAGACTCTGCGAGCGCCCTCTGTGTGCAAAAAATAGGCCGTGGGCACAGCCACGCCAAAAAATAAGCCCCCGAAGGTCCCGTCCCCAAGTTCGTCCGCCGTAAAAATGCCCAAAAAACGGGTGGGCTATAGCCTTGGTGGGAGGGGCTGGCCAATTTCGTCCGCCGGACTCGGAATGGGGCGAGACTTTGCGAGCGGCCTCCGTGTACCAAAAATAGGCCGCGGGCACAGCCACACCCAAAAACAAGCCCCCGAAGGTCCCGTCCCCAAGTTCGTCCGCCGTAAAAATGCCAAAAAAACGGGTGGGCTATAGCCTTGGGGGGAGGAGGTGGCCAACTTCGTCCGCCGGACTCGGAATGGGGCAGACTTTGCGAGCTCCCTTCATGTGCCAAAAATAGGCCGCGGGCACAGCCGCGCCAAAAAATGAGCCCCCGAAGGTCCCGTCCCCAAGTTCGTCCGCCGCAAAAATGCCCAAAAAATGGGTGGGCTATAGCCTTGGTGGGAGGGGCTGGCCAACTTCGTCCGCCGGACTCGGAATGGGGCGAGACTTTGCGAGCGCCCTCCGTGTGCCAAAAATAGGCCGTGGGAACAGCCGCACCCAAAAATAAGCCCCCGAAGGTCCCGTCCCCAAGTTCGTCCGCCGCAAAAATGCCCAAAAAACGGGTGGGCTATATCCTTGGGGGGAGGGGCTGGCCAACTTCGTCCGCCGGACTCGGAATGGGGCGAGACTTTGCGAGCGGCCTCCTTGTGACTATCCTAGGCCGCGGGCACAGCCGCACCCAAAAATAAGCCCCCGAAGATCCCGTCCCCAAGTTCGTCCGCCGCAAAAATGCCCAAAAAACGGGTGGGCTATAGCCTTGGGGGGAGGGGCTGGCCAACTTCGTCCGCCGGACTCGGAATGGGGCGAGACTTTGCGAGCGGCCTCCGTGTACCAAAAATAGGCCGCGGGCACAGCCATACCCAAAAATAAGCCCCCGAAGGTCCCGTCCCCAAGTTCCTCCGCCGCAAAAATGCCCAAAAAACGGGTGGGCTATATCCTTGGGGGGAGGGGCTGGCCAACTTCGTCCGCCGGACTCGGAATGGGGTGAGACTTTGCGAGTGCCCTCCGTGTGCCAAAAATTAACCGCGGGCACAGCCGCGCCCAAAAATAAGCCCCCGAAGGTCCCGTCCCCGAGTTCGTCCGCCGCAAAAATGCCCAAAAAACGGGTGGGCTATAGCCTTGGGGGGAGGGGCTGGCCAACTTCGTCCGCCGGACTCGGAATGGGGCGAGACTCTGCGAGCGCCCTCCGTGTGCCAAAAATAGGCCTCAGACACAGCCGCAGCCAAAAATAAGCCCCCGAAGGTCCCGTCCCCAAGTTCGTCCGCCGCAAAAATGCCCAAAAAACGGGTGGGCTATAGCCTTGGGGGGAGGGGCTGGCCAACTTCGTCCGCCGGACTCGGAATGAGCCGAGACTTTGCGGGTGCCCTCCGTGTGCCTAAAATAGGCCGCGGGCACAGCCACGCCCAAAAATAAGCCCCCGAAGGTCCCGTCCCAAAGTTCGTCCGCCGTAAAAATGCCCAAAAAACGGGTGGGCTATAGCCTTTGGGGGAGGGGCTGGCCAACTTCGTCCGCCGGACTCGGAATGGGGCGAGACTTTGCGAGCGCCCTCCGTGTGCCAAAAATAGGCCGCGGGCACAGCCGCGCCAAAAAATGAGCCCCCGAAGGTCCCGTCCCCAAGTTCGTCCGCCGCAAAAATGCCCAAAAAACTGGTGGGCTATAGCCTTGGTGGGAGGGGCTGGCCAACTTCGTCCGCCGGACTCGGAATGGGGCGAGACTTTGCGAGCGCCCTCCGTGTGCCAAAAATAGGCCGCGGGCACAGCCGTACCCAAAAATAAACCCCCGAAGGTCCCATCCCAAGTTCGTCCGCCGCAAAAATGCCCAAAAAACGGGTGGGCTATAGCCTTGGGGGGAGGGGCTGGCCAACTTGGTCCGCCGGACTCGGAATGGGACGAGACTTTGCGAGCGCCCTCCGTGTGCAAAAAATAGGCCGTGGGCACAGCCGCGCCCAAAAATAAGCCCCTGAAGGTCCCGTCCCCAAGTTCGTCCGCCGTAAAAATGCCCAAAAAACGGGCGGGCTATAGCCTTGGGGGGAGGGGCTGGCCAACTTCGTCCGCCGGACTTGGAATGGGGCGAGACTGTGCGAGCGCCCTCCGTGTGCCAAAAATAGGCTGCGGGAACAGCCGCACCCAAAAATAAGCCCCCGAAGGTCCCGTCCCCAAGTTCGTCCGCCGCAAAAATGCCCAAAAAACGGGTGGGCTATATCCTTGGGGGGAGGGGCTGGCCAACTTCGTCCGCCGGACTCGGAATGGGGCGAGACTTTGCGAGCGGCCTCCATGTACCAAAAATAGGCCGCGGTCACAGCCGTACCCAAAAATAATCCCCCGAAGGTCCCGTCCCCAAGTTCGTCCGCCGCAAAAATGCCCAAAAAACGGGTGGGCTATAGCCTTGGGGGGAGGTGCTGGCCAACTTCGTCCGCCGGACTCGGAATGGGGCGAGACTTTGCAAGCAGCCTACGTGTACCAAAAATAGGCCGCGGGCACAGCTACACCCAAAAATAAGCCCCCGAAGGTCCCGTCCCCAAGTTCCTCCGCCGCAAAAATGCCCAAAAAACGGGTGGGCTATATCCTTGGGGGGAGGGGCTGGCCCACTTCGTCCGCCGGACTCGGAATGGGGCGAGACTTTGCGAGCACCCTCCGTGTGCCAAAAATAGGCCGTGGGCACAGCCGCACCCAAAAATAAGCCCCCGGAGGTCCCGTCCCCAAGTTCGTCCGCCGCAAAAATGCCCAAAAAACGGGTAGCCTATAGCCTTTGTGGGAGGGGCTGGCCAACTTCGTCCGCCGGACTCGGAATGGGGCGACACTTTGCGAACGCCCTCCCTGTGCTAAAAATAGGCCGCGGGAACAGCCGCGCCCAAAAATAAGCCCCCGAAGGTCCCGTCCCCAAGTTCGTCCGCCGCAAATATGCCCAAAAAACGGGTGGGCTATAGCCTTGGGGGGAAGGGCTGGCCAACTTCGTCCGCCGGACTCGGAATGGAGCGAGACTTTGCGAGCGCCCTCCGTGTGCCAAAAATAGGCCGCGGGCACAGCTACACCCAAAAATAAGCCCCCGAAGGTCCCGTCCCCAAGTTCCTCCGCCGCAAAAATGCCCAAAAAACGGGTGGGCTATATCCTTGGGGGGAGGGGCTGGCCCACTTCGTCCGCCGGACTCGGAATGGGGCGAGACTTTGCGAGCACCCTCCGTGTGCCAAAAATAGGCCGTGGGCACAGCCGCACCCAAAAATAAGCCCCCGGAGGTCCCGTCCCCAAGTTCGTCCGCCGCAAAAATGCCCAAAAAAGGGGTAGCCTATAGCCTTTGTGGGAGGGGCTGGCCAACTTCGTCCGCCGGACTCGGAATGGGGCGACACTTTGCGAACGCCCTCCCTGTGCTAAAAATAGGCCTCGGGAACAGCCGCGCCCAAAAATAAGCCCCCGAAGGTCCCGTCCCCAAGTTCGTCCGCCGCAAATATGCCCAAAAAACGGGTGGGCTATAGCCTTGGGGGGAAGGGCTGGCCAACTTCGTCCGCCGGACTCGGAATGGAGCGAGACTTTGCGAGCGCCCTCCGTGTGCCAAAAATAGGCCGCGGGCACAGCCGCGCCCAAAAATAAGCCCCCGAAGGTCCCGTCCCCAAGTTCGTCCGCCGCAAATATGCCCAAAAAACGGGTGGGCTATAGCCTTGGGGGGAGGGGCTGGCCAACTTGGTCCGCCGGACTCGGAATGGAGCGAGACTCTGCGAGCGCCCTCCGTGTGCCAAAAATAGGCCTCGGACACAGCCGCAGTGAAAAAGAAGCCCCCGAAGGTCCCGTCCCCATGTTCGTCCGCCGCAAAAATGCCCAAAAAACGGGTGGGGTATAGCCTTGGGGGGAGGGGCTGGCCAACTTAGTCCGCCGAACTCGGAATGGGACGAGACTTTGCGGGCGCCCTCCGTGTGCCAAAAATAGGATGCGGGCACAGCCGCACCCAAAAAAAAGCCCCCGAAGGTCCCGTCCCCGAGTTCGTCCGCCGCAAAAATGCCCAAAAAACGGGTGGGCTATAGCCTTGGGGGGAGGGGCTGGCCAACTTCGTCCGCCGGACTCGGAATGGGGCGAGACTTTGCGAGCGCCCTCCGTGTGCCAAAAATAGGCCGCGGGCACAGCCGTGCCAAAAAATGAGCCCCCGAAGGTCCCGTCCCCAATTTCATCCGCCGCAAAAATGGCCAAAAAACGGGTGGGCTATAGCCTTGGGGGGAGGGGCTGGCCAACTTGGTCCGCCGGACTCGGAATGGGGCGAGACTTTGCGAGCGCCCTCCGTGCGCAAAAAATAGGCCGTGGGCACAGCCGCGCCCAAAAATAAGCCCCTGAAGGTCCCGTCCCCAAGTTCGTCCGTCGTAAAAATGCCCAAAAAACGGGCGGGCTATAGCCTTGGGGGGAGGGGCTGGCCAACTTGGTCCGCCGGACTCGGAATAGGGCGAGACTTTGCGAGCGCCCTCCGTGTGCCAAAAATAGGCCGTGGGAACAGCCGCACCCAAAAATAAGCCCCCGAAGGTCCCGTCCCCAAGTTCGTCCGCCGCAAAAATGCCCAAAAAACGGGAGGGCTATATCCTTGGGGGGAGGGGCTGGCCAACTTCGTCCGCCGGACTCGGAATGGGGCGAGACTTTGCGAGCGGCCTCCGTGTACCAAAAATAGGCCGCGGGCACAGCCGTACCCAAAAATAAGCCCCCGAAGGTACCGTCCCCAAGTTCGTCCGCCGCAAAAATGCCCAAAAAACGGGTGGGCTATAGCCTTGGGGGGAGGGGCTGGCCAACTTCGTCCGCCGGACTCGGAATGGGGCGAGACTTTGCAAGTGCCCTCCGTGTGCCAAAAATTAACCGCGGGCATAGCCGCGCCTAAAAATAAGCCCCCGAATGTCCCGTCCCCGAGTTCGTCCGCCGCAAAAATGCCCAAAAAACGGGTGGGCTATAGCCTTGGGGGGAGGGGCTGGCCAACTTCGTCCGCCGGACTCGGAATGGGGCGAGACTCTGCGAGCGCCCTCCGTGTGCCAAAAATAGGCCACGGACACAGCCGCAGCCAAAAATAAGCCCCCGAAGGTCCCGTTCCCAAGTTCGTCCGCCGCAAAAATGCCCAAAAAACGGGTGGGCTATAGCCTTGGGGGGAGGGGCTGGCCCACTTCGTCCGCCGGACTCGGAATGAGGCGAGACTTTGCGGGTGCCCTCCGTGTGCCTCAAATAGGCCGCGGGCACAGCCGCGCCCAAAAATAAGCCCCCGTAGGTCCCGTCCCAAAGTTCGTCGGCCGTAAAAATGCCCAAAAAACGGGTGGGCTATAGCCTTTGGGGGAGGGGCTGGCCCACTTCGTCCGCCGGACTTGGAATGGGGCGAGACTTTGCGAGCGCCCTCCGTGTACTGGAGCACAGGCCGCGGACACAGCCGTACCCAAAAATAAGCCCCCGAAAGTCCCGTCCCCAAGTTTTCGTCCGCCGCAAAAATGCCAAAAAACGGGCGGGCTATAGCCTTGGGGGGAGGGGCTGGCCCACTTCGTCCGCCGGACTAGGAATAGGGCGAGACTTTGCGAGCGCCTCCGTGTACCGATAATAGGCCGCGGACACAGCCGTACTCAAAAATAAGCCCGAAGGTCCCGTCCCCAAGTTCCGTCCGTAAAATGCCCAAAAAACGGGCGGGCTATAGCCTTGGGGGGAGGGGCTGGCCCACTTCGTCCGCCGGACTCGGAATGGGGCGAGACTTTGCGACCGCTCTCCATGTGCCAAAAATAGGCCGCGGGCTCAGCCACGCCCAAAAATAAGCCCCCAAAGGTCCGGTCCCCAAGTTCGTCCGCCGCAAAAATGCCCAAAAAACGGGAGGGCTATAGCCTTGGGGGGAGGGGCTGGCCAACTTCGTCCGCCGGACTCGGAATGGGGCGAGACTTTGCGAGCGCCCTCCTTGTGCCAAAAATAGGCTGCGGGCAGAGCCGCGGCAAAAAATAAGCCCCCGAAGATCCCGTCCCCAAGTTCGTCCGCCGCAAAAATGCCCAAAAAACGGGTGGGCTATAGCCTTGGGGGGAGGGGCTGGCCAACTTCGTCCGCCGGACTCGGAATGGGGCGAGACTTTGCAAACGACCACCGTGTGCCGAAAATAGGCCACGGTCACAGCCGCGCCCAAAAATAAGCGCCCGAAGGTCCCGTCCCCAAGTTCGTCCGCCACAAAAATGCCCAAAAAACGGGTGGGCTATAGCCTTGGGGGGAGGGGCTGGCCAACTTCGTCCGCCGGACTCGGAATGGGGCGAGACTTTGCGAGCGCCCTCTGTGTGCCAAAAATAGGCTGCGGGCAGAGCCGCGGCAAAAAATAAGCCCCCGAAGATCCCGTCCCCATGTTCGTCCGCCGCAAAAATGCCCAAAAAACGGGTGGGCTATAGCCTTGGGGGGAGGGGCTGGCCTACTTCGTCCGCCGGACTCGGAATGGGGCGAGACTTTGAGAGCTCCCTCTGTGTGCCAAAAATAGGCTGCGGGCGGAGCCGCGGCAAAAAATAAGCCCCCGAAGATCCCGTCCCCAAGTTCGTCCGCCGCAAAAATGCCCAAAAAACGGGTGGGCTATAGCCTTGGGGGGAGGGGCTGGCCAACTTCGTCCGCCGGACTCGGAATGGGGCGAGACTTTGCAAACGACCACCGTGTGCCGAAAATAGGCCACGGGCACAGCCGCGCACAAAAATAAGCCCCCGAAGGTCCCGTCCCCAAGTTCGTCCGCCACAAAAATGCCCAAAAAACGGGAGGGCTATAGCCTTGGGGGGAGGGGCTGGCCAACTTCGTCCGCCGGACTCGGAATGGGGTGAGACTTTGCGAGCGCCCTCCGTGTACCAAAAATAGGCTGCGGGCACAGCCGCGGCAAAAAATAAGCCCCCGAAGAGCCCGTCCCCAAGTTCGTCCGCCGCAAAAATGCCCAAAAAACGGGTGGGCTATAGCCTTGGGGGGAGGGGCTGTCCAACTTCGTCCTCCGGACTCAGAATGGGGGGAGACATTGTGACCGCCCTCCGTGTACCGAGCACAGGGCCGCGGACACAGCCTCCAAAAATAAGCCCCGAAAGTCCTCCCCAAGTTCGTCTCACAAAATGCCCAAAAAACGGGCGGGCTATAGCCTTGGGGGGAGGGGCTGGCCAACTTCGTCCGCCGGACTCGGAATGGGGCGAGACTTTGCGAGCGCCCTCCGTGTACTGATAATAGGCCACGGACACAGCCGTACCCAAAAATAAGCCCCGAAGGTCCCGTCCCCAAGTTCGTCCGCCGTAAAATGCCCAAAAACGGGCGGGCTATAGCCTTGGGGAGGGGCTGGCCCACTCTGTCCGCCTCGGACTCGGAATGGGGCGAGACTTTGCGACCGCTCCATGTGCCAAAATAGGCCGCGGGCTCAACCACGCCAAAAATAAGCCCCGAAGGTCCCGTCCCCAAGTTCGTCCGCCGCAAAATGCCCAAAACGGGAGGGCTATAGCCTTGGGGGAGGGGCTGGCCAACTCGTCCGCTGGACTCGGAATGGGGCGAGACTTTGCAGCGCCTCCATGTGCCAAAATAGGCTGGGCACAGCCGCAAAAAATAAGCCCCAAAGATCCTGGCGTCCCCAAGTTCGTCCGCCGCAAAATGCCCAAAAAACGGGTGGGCTATAGCCTTGGGGGGAGGGGCTGGCCAACTTCGTCCGCCGGACTCGGAATGGGGCGAGACTTTGCAAACGCCCACCGTGTGCCAAAAATAGGCCACGGGCACAGCCGCGCCCAAAAATATGCCCCCGAAGGTCCCGTCCCCAAGTTTGTCCGCCACAAAAATGCCCAAAAAACGGGAGGGCTATAGCCTTGGGGGGAGGGGCTGGCCAACTTCGTCCGCCGGACTCGGAATGGGGTGAGACTTTGTGAGCGCCCTCCGTGTACCAAAAATAGGCTGCGGGCACAGCCGCGGCAAAAAATAAGCCCCCGAAGAGCCCGTCCCCAAGTTCGTCCGCCGCAAAAATGCCCAAAAAACGGGTGGGCTATAGCCTTGGGGGGAGGGGCTGGCCCACTTCGTCCGCCGGACTCGGAATGGGGCGAGACTTTGCGACCGCTCTCCATGTGCCAAAAATAGGCCGCGGGCTCAGCCACGCCCAAAAATAAGCCCCCGAAGATCCCGTCCCCAAGTTCGTCCGCCGCAAAATGCCCAAAACGGGAGGGCTATAGCCTTGGGGGAGGGCTGGCCAACTTCTGTCCGCTGACTTCGGAACGGGGCGACACTTTGCGAGCGCCCTCCATGTGCCAAAAATAGGCTGCGGGCACAGCCGCAGCAAAAAATAAGCCCCCGAAGATCCCGTCCCCAAGTTCGTCCGCCGCAAAAATGCCCAAAAAACGGGTGGGCTATAGCCTTGGCGGGAGGGGCTGGCCAACTTCGTCCGCCGGACTCGGAATGGGGCGAGACTTTGCAAACGCCCACCGTGTGCCGAAAATAGGCCACGGGCACAGTCGTGCCCAAAAATATGCCCCCGAAGGTCCCGTCCCCAAGTTCGTCCGCCACAAAAATGCCCAAAAAACGGGAGGGCTATAGCCTTGGGGGGAGGGGCTGGCCCACTTCGTCCGCCGGACTCGGAATGGGGTGAGACTTTGTGAGCGCCCTCCGTGTACCAAAAATAGGCTGCGGACACAGCCGCGGCAAAAAATAAGCCCCCGAAGAGCCCGTCCCCAAGTTCGTCCGCCGCAAAAATGCCCAAAAAACGGGTGGGCTATAGCCTTGGGGGGAGGGGCTGGCCAACTTCGTCCGCCGGACTCGGAATGGGGCGAGACTTTGCGAGTGCCCTCTGTGTGCCAAAAATAGGCTTCGGGCAGAGCCGCGGCAAAAAATAAGCCCCCGAAGATCCCGTCCCCAAGTTCGTCCGCCGCAAAAATGCCCAAAAAACGGGTGGGCTATAGCCTTGGGGGGAGGGGCTGTCCAACTTCGTCCGCCGGACTCAGAATGGGGGGAGACATTGTGACCGCCCTCCGTGTACCGATAATAGGCCGCGGACACAGCCGTACCCAAAAATAAGCCCCCGAAAGTCCCGTCCCCAAGTTCGTCCGCCGCAAAAATGCCCAAAAAACGGGCGGGCTATAGCCTTGGGGGGAGGGGCTGGCCAACTTCGTCCGCCGGACTCGGAATGGGGCGAGACTTTGCGAGCGCCCTCCGTGTACTGATAATAGGCCACGGACACAGCCGTACCCAAAAATAAGCCCCGAAGGTCCCGTCCCCAAGTTCGTCCGCCGTAAAAATGCCCAAAAAACGGGCGGGCTATAGCCTTGGGGGGAGGGGCTGGCCCACTTCGTCCGCCGGACTCGGAATGGGGCGAGACTTTGCGACCGCTCTCCATGTGCCAAAAATAGGCCGCGGGCTCAGCCACACCCAAAAATAAGCCCCCGAAGGTCCCGTCCCCAAGTTCGTCCGCAGCAAAAATGCCCAAAAAACGGGAGGGCTATAGCCTTGGGGGGAGGGGCTGGCCAACTTCGTCCGCCGGACTCGGAATGGGGCGAGACTTTGCAGCGCCTCCATGTACCAAAATAGGCTGCGGGCACAGCCGCTGCAAAGAATAAGCCTCAAGATCCCGTCCCCAAGTTCGTCCGCCGAAAAATGCCCAAAAACGGGTGGGCTATAGCCTTGGGGAGGGGCTGGCCAACTCGTCCGCTGACTCGGAATGGGGCGAGACTTGCAAACGCCCACCGTGTGCAAAAATAGGCTGCGGGTACAGCCTTGCCCAAAAATAAGCCTCCGAAAGTCCTCCCAAGTTCGTCCGCCAAAAATGCCAAAAACGGGTGGGCTATAGCCTGCGGGGAGGGCTGGCCCACTTCTGTCCGCCCGACTCGGAATGGGGCGAGACTTTGCGAGCGCCTCCGTGTACCGGAATAGGCCACGGGCACAGTCGCACCCAAAAATAAGCCCCGAAGGTCCCGTCCCCAAGTTCGTCCGCAGCAAAATGCCCAAAAACGGAGGGCTATAGCCTTGGGGGAGGGCTGGCCAACTTCGTCTGCCGGACTCGAATGGGGCGCAGACATTGCGACCGCTCTCCGTGTGCCAAAAATAGGCCGCGGACTCAGCCGCGCCCAAAAATAATCCCCCGAAGGTCCCGTCCCCAAGTTCGTCCGCCGCAAAAATGCCCAAAAAACGGTAGGGCTATAGCCTTGGGGGGAGGGGCTGGCCAACTTCGTCCGCCGGACTCGGAATGGGGCGAGACTTTGCGAGCGCCTCCATGTGCCAGAAATAGGCCACACAGCCACGCCCAAAAATTAGCCCCGAAGGTCCTGGCCCCAAGTTCGTCCGCCGCAAAATGCCCAAAAACGGGTAGGCTATAGCCTTGGGGGGAGGCGCTGGCAACTTCGTCCGCCGGACTCGGAATGGGGCGAGACTTTGCGAGCGCCTCCGTGTGCCAAAAAGGTCACAGCTGCGGCCAAAAATAAGCCGCCGAAGGTCCCGTCTCCAAGTTCGTCCGCAGCAAAAATGCCCAAAAAACGGGAGGGCTATAGCCTTGGGGGGAGGGGCTGGCCAACTTCGTCTGCCGGACTCGGAATGGGGCGAGACATTGCGACCGCTCTCCGTGTGCCAAAAATAGGCCGCGGGCTCAGCCGCGCCCAAAAATAAGCCCCCGAAGGTCCCGTCCCCAAGTTCGTCCGCCGCAAAAATGCCCAAAAAACGGTAGGGCTATAGCCTTGGGGGGAGGGGCTGGCCAACTTCGTCCGCCGGACTCGGAATGGGGCGAGACTTTGCGAGTGCCCTCCATGTGCCAAAAATAGGCTGCGGGCACAGCCGCGGCAAAAAATAAGCCCCCGAAGATCCCGTCCCCAAGTTCGTCCGCCGCAAAAATGCCCAAAAAACGGGTGGGCTATAGCCTTGGGGGGAGGGGCTGGCCAACTTCGTCCGCCGGACTCGGAATGGGGCGAGACTTTGCAAACGCCCACCGTGTGCCGAAAATAGGCCACGGGCACAGCCGCGCCCAAAAATATGCCCCCGAAGGTCCCGTCCCCAAGTTCGTCCGCCACAAAAATGCCCAAAAAACGGGAGGGCTATAGCCTTGGGGGGAGGGGCTGGCCAACTTCGTCCGCCGGACTCGGAATGGGGCGAGACTTTGCGAGCGCCCTCCATGTACCAAAAATAGGCTGCGGGCACAGCCGCGGCAAAAAATAAGCCCCCGAAGATCCCGTCCCCAAGTTCGTCCGCCGCAAAAATGCCCAAAAAACGGGTGGGCTATAGCCTTGGGGGGAGGGGCTGGCCAACTTCGTCCGCCGGACTCGGAATGGGGCGAGACTTTGCAAACGCCCACCGTGTGCCAAAAATAGGCCGCGGGTACAGCCTTGCCCAAAAATAAGCCTCCGAAAGTCCCGTCCCCAAGTTCGTCCGCCGCAAAAATGCCAAAAAAACGGGTGGGCTATAGCCTTGCGGGGAGGGGCTGGCCCACTTCGTCTGCCCGACTCGGAATGGGGCGAGACTTTGCGAGCGCCCTCCGTGTACCGAAAATAGGCCACGGGCACAGTCGTACCCAAAAATAAGCCCCCGAAGGTCCCGTCCCCAAGTTCGTCCGCAGCAAAAATGCCCAAAAAACGGGAGGGCTATAGCCTTGGGGGGAGGGGCTGGCCAACTTCGTCTGCCGGACTCGGAATGGGGCGAGACATTGCGACCGCTCTCCGTGTGCCAAAAATAGGCCGCGGGCTCAGCCGCGCCCAAAAATAATCCCCCGAAGGTCCCGTCCCCAAGTTCGTCCTCGCCGCAAAATGCCCAAAACGGTAGGGCTATAGCCTTGGGGAGGCTGGCCAACTTCTGTCCGCCGGACTCGGAATGGGGCGAGACTTTGCAGCGCCTCCATGTGCCAGAAGAAATAGCCGCGGGCACAGCCACGCCCAAAAATTAGCCTCCCGAAGGTCCCGCCCCAAGTTCGTCCGCCGCAAAATGCCCAAAAACGGGTGGGCTATAGCCTTGGGGGAGGGCTGGCCCACTTCGTCCGCCGGACTCGGAATGGGGCGAGACTTGCAGCGCCTCCGTGTGCCAAAAAAGGCCGCGTGCACAGCTGCGGTGCCAAAAATAAGCCGCCAAGGTCCCGCCTCCAAGTTCGTCCCCGTAAAATGCCTAAAACGGGTGGGCCATAGCCTTGGGGGGAGGGGATGGCCAACTTCGTCCGCCGGACTCGGAATGGGGGGAGACTTTGCGACCGCTCTCCGCATGCGAAAAATAGGCCATGGCCACAGCCACACCCAAAAATAAGGCCCCGAAGGTCCCGTCCACAAGTTCGTCCGCCGCAAAAATGCCCAAAAAACGGGTGGGCTATAGCATTGGGGGGAGGGGCTAGCCAACTTCGTCAGCCGGACTGGAAATTTGGCGAGACTTTGCGACCACCCTCCGTGTGACAAGAATAGGCTGCGGGCACAGCCGCGCCCAAAAATAAGCCCCCGAAAGTCCCGTCCCCAAGTTCGTCCGCCGTAAAAATGCCCAAAAAACGGGTGGGCTATAGCCTTGGGTGGATGGGATGGCCAACTTCGTCCGCCGGACTCGAAATTTGGCGAGACTTTGCGAACACCCTTCGTGTGCTGAAAATAGGCCATGGGCACAGCCGCGCCCAAAAATAAGCCCCCGAAGGTCCCGTCCCCAAGTTCGTCCGCCACAAAAATGACCAAAAAACGGGTGGGCTATAGCCTTGGGGGGAGGGGCTGTCCAACTTCGTCCGCCGGACTCAGAATGGGGGGAGACTTTGCACCGCCTCCGTGTGCTGGGCCAGGCGCGCCACAGCCGCACCCAAAAATAAGCCCCCGAAGGTTCCGTCCCCAAGTTCGTCCGCCGCAAAAATGCCCAAAAAACGGGTGGTCTATAGCCTTGGGGGGAGGGGCTGGCCAACTTCGTCCGCCGTACTCGGAATGGGGCGAGACTTTGCGAGCGCCCTCCATGTTCCAAAAATAGGTCGCGGACACACCCGCGCCAAAAAATAAGCCCCCGATGGTCCCGTCCCCAAGTTCGTCCGCCGCAAAAATGCCCAAAAAACGGGTGGGCTATAGCCTTGGGGGGAGGGGATGGCCAACTCTCCCGCTCGGACTCGGAATGGGGCGAGACTTTGCGAGTGGCCTCCGTGTGCCAAAACTAGGAGACGCGCACAGCCGTGCCAAAAAATAAGCCCCCGAAGGTCCCGTCCCCAAGTTCG
Source organism: Citrus mangshanensis (assembly GCA_030449895.1). Classification (NCBI taxonomy): domain Eukaryota; kingdom Viridiplantae; phylum Streptophyta; class Magnoliopsida; order Sapindales; family Rutaceae; genus Citrus; species Citrus mangshanensis. Next base: position 342,525 of record JASUUJ010000146.1, read on the forward strand.
TCCGCCGCAAAAATGCCCAAAAAACGGGTGGGCTATAGCCTTGGGGGGAGGGGCTGGCCAACTTCGGCCGGCCGGACTCGGAATGGGGCGACTTTGCGAGCGCCTCCGTGTGCTGCCAAAATAGGCTGCAGGCACAGCCGCTCAAAAATAAGCTCCCCAAGGTCCTCCCCGAGTTCGTCCGCCGTAAAAATGCCCAAAAAACGGGTGGCCTATAGCCTTGGGGGGAGGGGATGGCCAACTTCGTCCGCCGGACTCAGAATGGGGCGAGACTTTGCGAGTGCCCTCCGTGTTCCAAAAATAGGTCGCGGACACACCCGCGCCAAAAAATAAGCCCCCGATGGTCCCGTCCCCAAGTTCGTCCGCCGTAAAAATGCCCAAAAAACGGGTGGGCTATAGCCTTGGGGGGAGGGGCTGGCCAACTTCGTCCGCCGGACTCGGAATGGGGCGAGACTTTGCGAGCACACTCCGTGTGCCAAAAATAGGCAAGGTGCACAGCCGCGACCAAAAATAATCCCCCGAAGGTCCCGTCCCCAAGTTCGTCCGCCGCAAAAATGCCCAAAAAACGGGTGGGGTATAGCCTTGGGGGGAGGGGCTGGCCCACTTCGTCCGCCGGACTCGGAATGGGGCGAGACTTTGCGAGTGCCCTCCGTGTGCCAAACATAGGCCGCGGGCACAGCCGCGTCCAAAAATAAGCCACCGAAGGTCCCGTCCCCGAGTTCATCCGCCGTAAAAATGCCCAAAAAACGCGTGGCCTATAGCCTTGGGGGGAGGGGATGGCCAACTTCGTCCGCCGGACTCGGAATGGGGCGACACTTTGCGAGCGCCCTCCGTGTGCCAAAAATAGGCCGCGGGCACAGCGCGCCCAAAAATAAGCCCCCGAAGGTCCCGTCCCCAAGTTCGTCCGCCGCAAAAATGCCCAAAAAACGGGTGCGCTATAGCCTTGGGGGGAGGGGCTGGCCAACTTCGTCCGCCGGACTCGGAATGGGCCGAGACTTTGCGAGCGCCCTCCGTGTGCCAAAAATAGGCAGCCGCCACAGCCGCGCCCAAAAATAAGCCCCCGAAGGTCCCTTCCCCAAGTTCGTCCGCCACAAAAATGCCCAAAAAATGGGTGGGCTATAGCCTTGGGGGGAGGGGATGGCCAACTTCGTCCGCCGGACTCGGAATGGGGCGACACTTTGTGAGCGCCCTCCGTGTGCCAAAAATAGGCCGTGCGCACTGTGCGCCCAAAAATAAGCCCCCGAAGGTCCCGTCCCCAAGTTCGTCCGCCGCAAAAATGCCCAAAAAACGGGTGGGCTATAGCCTTGGGGGGAGGGGCTGGCCAACTTCGTCCGCCGGACTCGGAATGGGGCGAGACTTTGGGAGCGCCCACCATGTGCCAAAGATAGGCCGCCGGCATAGCTGCGCCCAAAAATAAGCCCCCGAAGGTCCCGTCCCCAAGTTCGTCCGCCGCAAAAATGCCTAAAAAACGGGTGGGCTATAGCCTTGGGGGGAGGGTATGGCCGACTTCGTCCGCCGGACTCGGAATGGGGCGAGACTTTGCGAGCGCCCTCCGTGGGCCAAAAATAGGCCGCCGGCATAGCCGCGCCCAAAAGTAAGCCCCCGAAGGTCCCGTCCCAAGTTCGTCCACCGCAAAAATGCCCAAAAAACGGTGGGCTATAGCCTTGGGGGGAGGGGCAGGCCAACTTCGTCCGCCGGACTCGGAATGGGGCGAGACTTTGCGAGCGCCCTCCGTGTGCCAAAAATAGGCCACCGGCACAGCCGCTCCCAAAAATAATCCCCCGAAGGTCCCGTCCCCAAGTTCGTCCGCCGCAAAATGCCTAAAACGGGTGGGCTATAGCCTTGGGTGGAGGGGCTGGCCAACTTCGTCCGCAGGACTCGGCATAGGACGAGACTTTGCGAGCGCCGTCCGTGTGCCAAAAATAGGCCTCCGGCACAGCCGCTCCCAAAACTAAGCCCCCGAAGGTCCCGTCCCCATGTTCTTCAGACGCTTAAATGCCCATAATCTGGGTGGGCTATAGCCTTGGGTGGAGGGGCTGGCCCACTTCGTCCGCCGGACTCGGTATGGGGCTAGACTTTGCGAGCACCCTCTGTGTGCCAAAACTAGGCCGTGGGCGCAGCCGCACCCAAAAAAAAGCCCCCGAAGGTCCCGTCCCCAAGTACGTCCGCTGCAAAAATGCCCAAAACGGGTGGGCTATAGCCTTGGGGGAGGGGCTGCCCACTTCGTCCGGACTCGGAATAGGGCGACACTTTGCGAGCGCCCTCTGTGTGCCAAAAATAGGCCGTGGGCACAGCCGCGCCCAAAAATAAGCCTCCGAAGGTCCCGTCCCCAAGTTCGTCCGCCGCAAAAATGCACTAAAATCGGGTGGGCTATAGCCTTGGGGGGAGGGGCTGGCCCACTTCGTCCGCCGGACTCGGAATGGGGCGAGACTTTGCGAGTGCCCTGTGTGTGCCAAAACTAGGCCGTGGGCGCAGCCGCACCCAAAAAAAAGCCCCCGAAGGACCCGTCCCCAAGTTCGTCCGCTGCAAAAATGCCCAAAAAACGGGTGGGCTATAGCCTTGGGGGGAGGGGCCGGCCCACTTCGTCCGCCGGACTCGGAATGGGGCGACACTTTGCGAGCGCCCTCTGTGTGCCAAAAATAGGCCGTGGGCACAGCCGCGCCCAAAAATAAGCCCCCGAAGGTCCCGTCCCCAAGTTCGTCCGCCGCAAAAATGCTAAAAAAAGGGGTGCGCTATAGCCTTGGGGGGAGGGGCTGGCCGACTTCGTCCGCCAGACTCGGAAAGGGCCGAGACTTTGCGAACGCCCTCCGTGTGCCAAAAATAGGCAGCCAGCACAGCCGCGCCCAAAAATAAGCCCCCGGAGGACACATCCCCAAGTTTGTCCGCCGCAAAAATGCTCAAAAAACGGGTGGGCTATAGCCTTGGGGGGAGGGGCTGGCCAACTTCGTCCGCCGGACTCGAAATGGGGTGAGACTTTGCGAGCGCCCTCCGTGTGCCAAAATAGGCCGCGGCCAAGCCGCACCAAAAAATAAGCCCTCGAAGGTCCCGTCCCCAAGTTCGTCCGCCGCAAAAATGCCCAAAAAATGGGTGGGCTGTAGCCTTTGGGGGAGGGGATGGCCAACTTCGTCCGCCGGACTCGGAATGAGGCGAGACTTAGCGAGCGCCCTCCGTGTGCCAAAAATAGCCACGGGCCCAGTTGCGCACAAAAATAAGCCACCGAAGGTCCCGTCCCCAAGTTCGTCCGCGGCAAAAATGCCCAAAAAACGGGTGGGCTATAGCCTTGGGGGGAGGGGCCGGCCCACTTCGTCCGCCGGACTCGGAATGGGGCGACACTTTACGAGCACCCTCTGTGTGCCAAAAATAGCCCACGGGCACAGCCGCGCCCAAAAATAAGACCCCGAAGGTCCCGTCCCCAAGTTCGTCCGCCGCAAAAATGCCCAAAAAACGGGTGGGCTATAGCCTTCGGGGGAGGGGCTTGCCAACTTCGTCCGCCGGACTCGGAATGGGGAGACACTTTGCTAGCGCCCTCCGTGTGCCAAAAATAGGCCATGGGCACAGCCGCGCCCAAAAATAAGCCCCCGAAAGTCCCGTCCCCAAGTTTGTCCGCCGCAAAAATGCCCAAAAAACGGGTGGGCTATAGCCTTGGGGGGAGGGGATGGCCAACTTCGTCCGCCGGACTCGGAATGGGCCGAGACTTTACGAGTGGCCTCCGTGTGCCAAAACTAGGAGGCGCGCACAGCCGTGCCAAAAAATAAGCCCCCGAAGGTCCCGTCCCCAAGTTCGTCCGCCGCAAAAATGCCCAAACAACGGGTGGGCTATAGCCTTGGGGGGAGGGGCTGGCCAACTTCGTCCGCCGGACTCGGAATGGGGCGAGACTTTGCCAGTGCCCTCCGTGTGCCAAAAATAGGCTGCGGGCACAGCCGCGCCCAAAAATAAGCCCCCGAAGGTCCCGTCCCCAAGTTCGTCCGCCGCAAAAATGCCCAAAAAACGGGTGGTCTATAGCCTTGGGGGGAGGGGCTGGCCAACTTCGTTCGCCGGACTCGGAATGGGGCGAGACTTTGCGAGCACCCTCCGTGTGCCAAAAATAGGCCGCGGGCACAGCCGCCCCAAAAAATAAGCCCCCGAAGGTCCCGTCCCCAAGTTCATCCGCCGCAAAAATGCCCAAAAAATGGGTGGGCTGTAGCCTTGGGGGGAGGGGATGGCCAACTTCGTCCGCCGGACTCGGAATGGGGCGAGACTTAGCGAGCACCCTCCGTGTGCCAAAAATAGCCGCTGGCCCAGTTGCGCACAAAAATAAGCCCCCGAAGGTCCCGTCCCCAAGTTAGTCCGCCGTAAAAATGCCCAAAAAACGGGTGGGCTATAGCCTTGGGGGGAGGGGCTGGCCAACTTCGTCCGCCGGCCTCGGAATGGGGTGAGACTTTGCGAGCACCCTCCGTTTGCCAAAAATAGGCCGCGGACACACTCGCGAGCAAAAATAAGCCCCCGAAGGTCCCGTCCCCAAGTTCGTCCGCGGCAAAAATGCCCAAAAAACGGGTGGGCTATAGCCTTGGGGGGAGGGGCGGGCCCACTTCGTCCGCCGGACTCGGAATGGGGCGAGACTTTGTGAGCGCCTTCCGTGTGCCAAAAATAGGCCGCGGCCACAGCCGTACCAAAAAATAAGCCCTCGAAGGTCCCGTCCCCAAGTTCGTCCGCCTCAAAAATGCCCAAAAAACGGGTGGGCTATAGCCTTGGGGGGAGGGGCTGGCCAACTTCGTCCGCCGGACTCGGAATGGGGCGAGACTTTGCGAGCACCCTCCGTGTGCCAAAAATAGGGCGTGGTCACAGCCGCGCCCAAATACAAGCCCACGAAGGTCCCATCCTCAAGTCCGTCCGCCGTAAAAATGCCCAAAAAACGGGTTGGCTATAGCCTTGGGGGGAGGGGCTGGCCCACTTCGTCCGCCGGACTCGGAATGGGGCGAGACCTTGCGAGCGCCTTCCGTGTGCCAAAAATAGGCCGCGGCCACAGCCGTACCAAAAAATAAGCCCTCGAAGGTCCCGTCCCCAAGTTCGTCCGCCTCAAAAATGCCCAAAAAACGGGTGGGCTATAGCCTTGGGGGGAGGGGCTGGCCAACTTCGTCCGCCGGACTCGGAATGGGGCGAGACTTTGCGAGCACCCTCCGTGTGCCAAAAATAGGGCGTGGTCACAGCCGCGCCCAAATACAAGCCCACGAAGGTCCCATCCTCAAGTCCGTCCGCCGCAAAAAATGCCCAAAAAATGGGTGGGCTGTAGCCTTGGGGGGAGGGGATGGCCAACTTCGTCCGCCGGACTTGGAATGGGGCGAGACCTTACGAGCACCTTCCGTGTGCCAAAAATAGGCCGCGGCACAACCTCGCCAAAAAATAAGCTCTCGAAGGTCCCGTCCCCAAGTTCGTCCGCCGTAAAAATGCCTAAAAAATGGGTGGGCTGTAGCCTTGGGGGGAGGGGATGGCCAACTTCGTCCGCCGGACTCGAAATGGGGTGAGACTTTGCGAGCGCCCTCCGTGTGCCAAAATAGGCCACGGGCACAGCCGCGCCCATAAAATAAGCCCCTGAAGGTCCCGTCCCCAAGTTCGTCCGCCGCAAAAGTGCCCAAAAAACTGGTGGGCTATAGCCTTGGGGGGAGGGGCTGGCCAACTTCGTCCGCCGGACTCGGATTGGGGCGACACTTTGCGAGTGCCCTCCGTGTGCCAAACATAGGCCGCGGACACAGCCGCGCCCAAAAATAAGCCACCGAAGGTCCCGTCCCCAAGTTCGTCCGCCGCAAAAGTGCCCAAAAAATGGGTGGGCTATAGCCTTGGGGGGGGGGGGCTGGCCAACTTCGTCCGCCGGACTCGAAATGGGGCGGGACTTTGCGAGCGCCCTCCGTGTGCCAAAAATAGGCAGCCGGCACAGCCGCGCCCAAAAATAAGCCCCCGAAGGTCTCGTCCCCAAGTTAATCCGCCGCAAAAATGCACTAAACTCGGGTGGGCTATAGCGTTGGGGGGAGGGGCTGGCCAACTTCGTCCGCCGGACTCGGAATGGGGCGAGACTTTGCGAGCGCCCTCTTTGTGCCAAAAATAGGCCGCGGCCACAGCGCGCCCAAAAATAAGCCCCCGAAGGTCCCGTCCCCAAGTTCGTCCGCCGCAAAAATGCCCAAAAAATGGGTGGGCTATAGCCTTAGGGGGAGGGGCTGGCCAACTTAGTCCGCCGGACTAGGAATGGGGCGAGACTTTGCGAGCGGCCCCATGTGCCAAAAATAGGCCATGGGCACAGCCACACCCAAAAATAAGCACCCGAAGGTCCCATCCCCAAGTTCGTCCGCCGCAAAAATGCCCAAAAAATGGGTGGGCTGTAGCCTTGGGGGGAGGGGATGGCCAACTTCGTCCGCCGGACTCGGAATGGGGCGAGACTTAGCGAGCGCCCTCCGTGTGCCAAAAATAGCCGCGGGCTCAGTTGCGCACAAAAATAAGCCCCCGAAGGTCCCGTCCCCAAGTTAGTCCGCCGTAAAAATGCCCAAAAAACGGGTGGGCTATAGCCTTGGGGGGAGGGGCTGGCCAACTTCGTCCGCCGGACTCGGAATGGGCGGACACTTTGCGAGCGGCCTCCGTGTGCCAAAACTAGGCCACAGGCAAAGCCGTGAACAAAAATAATCCCCGAAGGTCCCGTCTCCAAGTTCGTCCGCCGCAAAAATACCCAAAAAACGGGTGGGCTATAGCCTTGGGGGGAGGGGCTGGCCAACTTCGTCCGCCGGACTCGGAATGCGGCGAGACTTTGCGAGCGGTCTCCGTATGTCAAAAATAGGCCGCAGGCACAGCCGTGCCCAAAAATAAGCCCCCGAAGGTCCCGTCCCCAAGTTCGTCCGCCGCAAAAATGCCCAAAAAATGGGTGGCCTATAGCCTTGCGGGGAGGGGCTGGCCAACTTCGTCCGCCGGACTCGGAATGGGGTGAGACTTTGCGAGTGCCCTCCGTGTGCCAAAATAGGCCGGGCACAGTTGCACCCAAAAATAAGCCCCCAAGGTCCTGGCCCCAAGTTCGTCCGCTGCAAAATGCCTAAAATTGGTGGGCTATAGCCTTGAGGGGAGGGGCAGGCCAACTTCGTCCGCCGGACTCGGAATGGGGCGAGGCTTTGCGAGTTCCTTCTGTGTGCCAAAAATAGGCTGCGGTCACAGCTGCGCCCAAAAATAAGCCCCCGAAGGCCCTTCCCCAAGTTCGTCCGCCGCAAAAATGCCCAAAAAACGGGTGGGCTATAACCTTGGGGGGAGGGGCTGGCCAACTTCGTCTGCCGGACTCGGAATGGGGCGAGACTTTGCGAGAGGCCTCTGTGTGCCAAAATAGGCCGCGGCACAGCCGTGCCCAAAAATAACCCCTGAAGGTCCCGCCCCAAGTTCGTCCACCGCAAAATGCCCAAAAACGGGTTTGCTATAGCCTTGGGGAGGGGCTGGCCAACTTCCGCCGGACTCGGAATGGGGCGAGACTTTGCGAGCAGTCTCCGATGCCAAAATAAGCCGCGGGCACAGCTGCGTACCCAAAAATAAGCTCCCGAAGGTCCCGCCCCAAGTTTGTGCTTGAAAATGCCCAAAAAACGGGTGGGCTAGAGCCTTGGGGGGAGGGGCTGGCCAACTTCGTCCGCCGGACTCGGAATGGGGCGAGACTTTGCGAGCGCCCTCCATGTGCCAAAAATAGGCCACGGGCACAGCCGCGCTCAAAAATAAGCCCCCGAAGGTCCCGTCCCCAAGTTCATCCGCCGCAAAAATGCCCAAAAAACGGGTGGGCTATAATCTTGGGGGGAGGGGCTGGCCCACTTCGTCCGCCGGACTCGGAATGGGTCGAGCCTTTGCGAGCGGCCTCCGTGTGCCAAAACTAGGCCGCAGGCACAGCCGTGAACAAAAATAACCCCCGAAGGTCCCGTCTCCAAGTTCGTCCGCCGCAAAAATGCCCAAAAAACGGGTGGGCTATAGCCTTGGGGGGAGGGGCTGGCCAACTTCGTCCGCCGGACTCGGAATGGGGCGAGACTTTGCGAGCGGTCTCCGTATGCCAAAAATAGGCCGCAGGCACAGCCGTGCCCAAAAATAAGCCCCCGAAGGTCCCGTCACCAAGTTCATCCGCCGCAAAAATGCCCAAAAAATGGGTGGCCTATAGCCTTGCGGGGAGGGGCTGGCCAACTTCGTCCGCCGGACTCGGAATGGGGCGAGGCTTTGCGAGTGCCCTCCGTGTGCCAAAAATAGGCTGCGGGCACAGCCGCGCCCAAAAATAAGCCCCCGAAGGCCCTTCCCCAAGTTCGTCCGCCGCAAAAATGCCCAAAAAACGGGTGGGCTATAACCTTGGGGGGAGGGGCTGGCCAACTTCGTCTGCCGGACTCGGAATGGGGCGAGACTTTGCGAGTGGCCTCTGTGTGACAAAAATAGGCCGCGGTCTCAGCCGCACCCAAAAATAACCCCCGAAGGTCCCGTCCCCAAGTTCGTCCGCCGCAAAAATGCCCAAAAAACGGGTTTGCTATAGCCTTGGGGGAGGGGCTACAACTCGTCCGCCGGACTCGAATGCGGCGAGACTTTGCGAGCAGTCTCCGTATGCCAAAATAGGCCATGGCACAGCTGCACCCAAAAATAAGCCCCGAAGATCCCCCCCAAGTTTGTCCGCCGGAAAATGCCCAAAAACGGGTGGGCTATAGCCTTGGGGAGGGGGCTGGCCAACTCGTCCGCCGGACTCGGAATAGGGCGAGACTTTGCAGCGCCTCCGTGTGTAAAATAGGCCGCGGCACAGCCACGCCCAAAATAAGCCCAAGGTGCCGCCCAAGTTCGCCGAACGCAAAATGCCCAAAAACGGGTGGGCTATAGCCTTGGGGGAGGGGCTGGCCAACTCGTCCGCCTGGACTCGGAATGGGACGAGACTTTGCGAGCGCTCCGTGTACTAAAAAGGCCGCGGGCACAGCCGCACCCAAAAATAAGCCCCCGAAGGTCCCGTCCCCAAGTTCGTCCGCCGCAAAAATGCCCAAAAAACGGGTGGGCTATAGCCTTGGGGGGAGGGGCTGGCCAACTTCGTCCGCCGGACTCGGAATGGGGCGAGACTTTGCGAGCGCCCACCCTGTGCCAAAAATAGGCCGCGGGCCCAGCCGCGCCCAAAAATAAGCCCCCGAAGGTGCCGTCCCCAAGTTCATCGAACGCAAAAATGCCCAAAAAACGGGTGGGCTATAGCCTTGGGGGGAGGGGCTGGCCTACTTCGTCCGCCGGACTCGGAATAGGGCGAGACTTTGCGAGCGCCCTACGTGTGCCAAAAATAGGCCGCGGGCACAGCCGCACCCAAAAATAAGCCCCCGAAGGTCCCGTCCCCAAGTTCGTCCGCCGCAAAAATGCCCAAAAAACGGGTGGGCTATAGCCTTGGGGGGACGGGCTGGCCAACTTCGTCCGCCGGACTCGGAATAGGGCGAGACTTTGCGAGCGCCCTCCGTGTGCCAAAAATAGGCCGCGTGCAGAGCCGCGCCCAAAAATAAGCCCCCGATGGTGCCGTCCCCAAGTTCGTCGAACGCAAAAATGCCCAAAAAACGGGTGGGCTATACCCTTGGGGGGAGGGGCTGGCCAACTTCGTCCGCCGGACTCGGAAAGGGGCGAGACTTTGCGAGCACCTCCGTGCGCCAAAAATAGGCCGCGGGCACAGCCGCGCCCAAAAATAAGCCCCCGAAGGTCCCGTCCCCAAGTTCGTCCGCCGCAAAAATGCCCAAAAAACGGGTGGGCTATAGCCTTGGGGGGAGGGGCTGGCCCACTTCGTCCGCCGGACTCGGAATGGGGCGAGACTTTGCAGCACCTCCGTGCGCTGTAGGCCGCGGCACAGCCGCGCCCAAAAATAAGCCCCGAAGGTCCTGGCCCCCAAGTTCGGCCGCAAAATGCCTAAATACGGGTGGGCTATAGCCTTGGGGGGAGGTGCTGGCCAACTTCGTCCTCCTGACTCGGAATGGGGCGTGACTTTGCGAGCGCCCCCCGTGTGCGAAAAATAGGCTGCAGGCACAGCCGCGCCCAAAAATAAGCCCCCGAATGTCCCGTCCCCAAGTTCGTCTGCCGCAAAAATGCCCAAAAAACGGGTGGGCTATAGCCTTGGGGGGAGGGGCTGGCCCACTTCGTCCGCCGGACTCGGAATAGGGCGAGACTTTGTGAGCGCTCTCCGTGTGCAAAAAATAGGCCGCGGGCAGAGCCGCGCCCAAAAATAAGCCCCCGATTGTGCCGTCCCCAAGTTCGTCGAACGCAAAAATGCCCAAAAAACGGGTGGGCTATAGCCTTGGGGGGACGGGCTGGCCAACTTCGTCCGCCGGACTCGGAATGGGGCGAGACTTTGAGAGCGCCCACCATGTGCCAAAAATAGGCCGCGGGCCCAGCCGCGCCCAAAAATAAGCCCCCAAATGTGCCGTCCCCAAGTTCGTCGAACGCAAAAATGCCCAAAAAACGGGTGGGCGATATCCTTGGGGGGAGGGGCTGGCCAACTCGTCCGCCGGACTCGAATAGGGCGAGACTTTGCAGCGCCTCCGTGTGTAAAATAGGCCGCGGGCTGAGCCGCACCCAAAAATAAGCCCCCGATGGTGCCGTCCCCAAGTTCGTCCAGCGCTGAATTGCGCCGTATACGGGTGGGCTGTACACTTGGGTGGAGGGGCTGGCCAACTTCGTCCGCCGGACTCGGCATGGGGCGAGACTTTGCAGCGCCCATGCGCTGTAACAGGCTGCGGGCACAGCCGCGCCCAAAAATAAGCCCCCGAAGGTCCTGGCGTCCCCAAGTTCGTCCGCCGTAAAAATGCCCAAAAAACGGGTGGGCTATAGCCTTGGGGGGACGGGCTGGCCCACTTCGTCCGCCGACTCGGAATGTGACGAGACTTTGCGAGCGCCCTCCGTGGTCCCAAAATAGGCCGCGGGCCCAGCCGCGCCAAAAATAAGCCCCGAAGGTCCCGCCCCAAGTTCGTCCGCCGCAAAATGCCCAAAAACGGGTGGGCTATAGCCTTGGGGGAGGAGCTGGCCAACTTCGGCCCACCGGACTCGGAATGGGGCGTGACTTTGCGAGCGCCCGTGTGCGAAAAGTAGGCAGCGGGCACAGCCGCGCCCAAAAATAAGCCCCCGAAGGTCCCGTCCCCAAGTTCGTCTGCCGCAAAAATGCCCAAAACACGGGTGGGCTATAGCCTTGGGGGGAGGGGCTGGCCCACTTCGTCCGCCGGACTCGGAATAGGGCGAGACTTTGCGAGCGCCCTCCGTGTGCCAAAAATAGGCCGCGGGCAGAGCCGCGCCCAAAAATAAGCCCCCGATGGTGCCGTCCCCAAGTTCGTCGAACGCAAAAATGCCCAAAAAACGGGTGGGCTATACCCTTGGGGGGACGGGCTGGCCAACTTCGTCCGCCGGACTCGGAATGGGGCGAGACTTTGAGAGCGCCCACCGTGTGCCAAACATAGGCCGCGGGCCCAGCCGCGCCCAAAAATAAGCCCCCAAATGTGCCGTCCCCAAGTTCGTCGAACGCAAAAATGCCCAAAAAACGGGTGGGCGATAGCCTTGGGGGGAGGGGCTGGCCAACTTCGTCCGCCGGACTCGGAATGGGGCGGGACTTTGCAGCGCCTCCGTGTGTTAAAATAGCCGCGGGCAGAGCCGCGCCCAAAAATAAGCCCCCGATGGTGCCGTCCCCAAGTTCGTCGAACGCAAAAATGCCCAAAAAACGGGTGGGCTATACCCTTGGGGGGAGGGGCTGGCCAACTTCGTCCGCCGGACTCGGAATGGGACGAGACTTTGCGAGCGCCCAGGCTGTGGCCAGGCTGCGGCACAGCCGCGCCCAAAAATAAGCCCCGAAGGTCCCGTCCCCAAGTTCGTCCGCCGCAAAATGCCCAAAACGGGTGGGCTATAGCCTTGGGGAGGGGCTGGCCCACTGTCCGCCAGACTCGGAATGGGGCGAGACTTTGCGAGCGCCTCCGTGACGCCAGGCCGCGGCAGAGCCGCGCCCAAAAATAAGCCCCGAAGGTCCCGCCCCAAGTTCGTCCGCCGCAAAATGCCTAAAACGGGTGGGCTATAGCCTTGGGGGGAGGAGCTGGCCAACTTCGTCCACCGGACTCGGAATGGGGCGTGACTTTGCGAGCACCCCCCGTGTGCGAAAAATAGGCTGCGGGCACAGTCGCGCCCAAAAATAAGCCCCCGAAGGTCCCGTCCCCAAGTTCGTCTGCCGCAAAAATGCCCAAAAAACGGGTGGGCTATAGCCTTGGGGGGAGGGGCTGGCCCACTTCGTCCGCCGGACTCGGAATAGGGCGAGACTTTGCGAGCGCCCTCCGTGTGCCAAAAATAGGCCGCGGGCAGAGCCGCGCCCAAAAATAAGCCCCCGATGGTGCCGTCCCCAAGTTCGTCGAACGCAAAAATGCCCAAAAAACGGGTGGGCTATACCCTTGGGGGAAGGGGCTGGCCAACTTCGTCCGCCGGACTCGGAATGGGGCGACACTTTGCGAGCGCCTCCGTGCGCCAAAAATAGGCCGCGGGCACAGCCGCGCCCAAAAATAAGCCCCCGAAGGTCCCGTCCCCAAGTTCGTCCGCCGCAAAAATGCCCAAAAAACGGGTGGGCTATAGCCTTGGGGGGAGGGGCTGGCCCACTTCGTCCGCCGGACTCGGAATTGGACGAGACTTTGCGAGCGCCCACCCTGTACCAAAAATAGGCCGCGGGCCCAGCCGCGCCCAAAAATAAGCCCCCGAAGGTCCCGTCCCCAAGTTCGTCCGCCGCAAAAATGCCCAAAAAACGGGTGGGCTATAGCCTTGGGGGGAGGAGCTGGCCAACTTCGTCCACCGGACTCGGAATGGGGCGTGACTTTCCGAGCACCCCCCGTGTGCGAAAAATAGGCTGCGGGCACAGCCGCGCCCAAAAATAAGCCCCCGAAGGTCCCGTCCCCAAGTTCGTCTGCCGCAAAAATGCCCAAAAAACGGGTGGGCTATAGCCTTGGGGGGAGGGGCTGGCCCACTTCGTCCGCCGAACTCGGAATAGGGCGAGACTTTGCGAGCGCCCTCCGTGTGCCAAAAATAGGCCGCGGGCAGAGCCGCACCCAAAAATAAGCCCCCGATGGTGCCGTCCCCAAGTTCGTCGAACGCAAAAATGCCCAAAAAACGGGTGGGCTATACCCTTGGGGGGAGGGGCTGGCCAACTTCGTCCGCCGGACTCGGAATGGGGCGACACTTTGCGAGCGCCTCCGTGCGCCAAAAATAGGCCACGGGCACAGCCGCGCCCAAAAATAAGCCCCCGAAGGTCCCGTCCCCAAGTTCGTCCGCCGCAAAAATGCCCAAAAAACCGGTGGGCTATAGCCTTGGGGGGAGGGGCTGGCCCACTTCGTCCGCCAGACTCGGAATGGGGCGAGACTTTGCGAGCGCCCTCCGTGCGCCAAAAATAGGCCGCGGGCACAGCCGCGCCCAAAAATAAGCCCCCGAAGGTCCTGTCCCCAAGTTCGTCCGCCGCAAAAATGCCCAAAAAACGGGTGGGCTATAGCCTTGGGGGGAGGGGCTGGCCCACTTCGTCCGCCGGACTCGGAATTGGACGAGACTTTACGAGCGCCCACCCTGTACCAAAAATAGGCCGCGGGCCCAGCCGCGCCCAAAAATAAGCCCCCGAAGGTCCCGTCCCCATGTTCGTCCGCCGCAAAAATGCCCAAAAAACGGGTGGGCTATAGCCTTGGGGGGAGGGGCTGGCCAACTTCGTCCACCGGACTCGGAATGGGGCGTGACTTTGCGAGCGCCCCCCGTGTGCGAAAAATAGGCTGCGGGCACAGCCGCGCCCAAAAATAAGCCCCCGAAGGTCCCGTCCCCAAGTTCGTCCGCCGCAAAAATGCCCAAAAAACGGGTGGGCTATAGCCTTGGGGGGAGGGGCTGGCCCACTTCGTCCGCCGGACTCGGAATAGGGCGAGACTTTGTGAGCGCCCTCCGTGTGCTGGGCCAGGCCGCGGCAGAGCCGCGCCCAAAAATAAGCCCCCGATGGTGCCGTCCCCAAGTTCGTCGAACGCAAAAATGCCCAAAAAACGGGTGGGCTATACCCTTGGGGGGACGGGCTGGCCAACTTCGTCCGCCGGACTCGGAATGGGGCGAGACTTTGAGAGCGCCCACCGTGTGCCAAAAATAGGCCGCGGGCCCAGCCGCGCCCAAAAATAAGCCCCCAAATGTGCCGTCCCCAAGTTCGTCGAACGCAAAAATGCCCAGAAAACGGGTGGGCGATAGCCTTGGGGGGAAGGGCTGGCCCACTTCGTCCGCCGGACTCGGAATAGGGCGAGACTTTGCGAGCGCCCTCCGTGTGCCAAAAATAGGCCGCGGGCAGAGCCGCGCCCAAAAATAAGCCCCCGATGGTGCCGTCCCCAAGTTCGCGAACGCAAAATGCCCAAAACGGGTGGGCTATACCCTTGGGGGAGGGGCTGGCCAACTCTCGTCCGGACTCGGAATGGGGCGAGACTTTGCGAGCGCCCGCGCTGTGGCCAGGCTGCGGGCACAGCCGCCCAAAAATAAGCCCTGAAGGTCCCCCCCAAGTTCGTCCGCCGCAAAATGCCCAAAAACGGGTGGGCTATAGCCTTGGGGGGAGGGGCTGGCCCACTTCGTCCGCCAGAATCGGAATGGGGCGAGACTTTGCAGCGCCTCCGTACGCCAGGCCACGGGCACAGCCGCGCCCAAAAATAAGCCCCCGAAGGTCCTGTCCCCAAGTTCGTCCGCCGCAAAAATGCCCAAAAAACGGGTGGGCTATAGCCTTGGGGGGAGGAGCTGGCCAACTTCGTCCACCGGACTCGGAATGGGGCGTGACTTTGCGAGCGCCCCCCGTGTGCGAAAAATAGGCTGCGGGCACAGCCGCGCCCAAAAATAAGCCCCCGAAGGTCCCGTCCCCAAGTTCGTCCGCCGCAAAAATGCCCAAAAAACGGGTGGGCTATAGCCTTGGGGGGAGGGGCTGGCCCACTTCGTCCGCCGGACTCGGAATAGGGCGACACTTTGCAGCGCCTCCGTGTGCCAAAAATAGGCCGTGGGCAGAGCCGCGCCCAAAAATAAGCCCCCGATGGTGCCGTCCCCAAGTTCGTCGAACGCAAAAATGCCCAAAAAACGGGTGGGCTATACCCTTGGGGGGAGGGGCTGGCCAACTTCGTCCGCCGGACTCGGAATGGGGCGACACTTTGCGAACGCCTCCGTGCGCCAAAAATAGGCCGCGGGCACAGCCGCGCCCAAAAATAAGCCCCCGAAGGTCCCGTCCCCAAGTTCGTCCGCCGCAAAAATGCCCAAAAAACGGGTGGGCTATAGCCTTGGGGGGAGGGGCTGGCCCACTTCGTCCGCCGGACTCGGAATTGGACGAGACTTTGCGAGCGCCCACCCTGTACCAAAAATAGGCCGTGGGCCCAGCCGCGCCCAAAAATAAGCCCCCGAAGGTCCCGTCCCCAAGTTCGTCCGCCGCAAAAATGCCCAAAAAACGGGTGGGCTATAGCCTTGGGGGGAGGGGCTGGCCAACTTCGTCCGCCGGACTCGGAATGGGGCGAGACTTTGCGAGCGCCCTCCGTGTGCCAAAAATAGGCCGCGTGCCCAGCCGCGCGCAAAAATAAGCCCCCGAAGGTGCCGTCCCCAAGTTCGTCGATCGCAAAAATGCCCAAAAAACGGGTGGGCTATAGCCTTGGGGGGAGGGGCTGGCCAACTTCGTCCCCCGGACTCGGAATGGGGCGAGACTTTACGAGCGCCCTACGTGCGACAAAAATAGGCCGCGGGCACAGCCGCGGGCACAGCCGCGCCCAAAAATAAGCCCCCGAAGGTCCCGTCCCCATGTTCGTCCGCCGCAAAAATGCCCAAAAAACGGGTGGGCTATATCCTTGGGGGGAGGGGCTGGCCAACTTCGTCCGCCGGACTCGGAATGCGGCGAGACTTTGCGAGCGCCCTCCGTGTGGCAAAAATAGGCCGTGGGCCCAGCCGCGCCAAAAAATAAGCCCCCGAAGGTGCCGTCCCCAAGTTCGTCGAACGCAAAAATGCCCAAAAAACGGGTGGGCTATAGCCTTGGGGGGAGGGGCTGGCCAACTTTGTCCGCCGGACTCGGAATAGGGCGAGACTTTGCGAGCGCCCTCCGTGTGTCAAAAATAGGCCGCGGGCACAGCCGCGCCCAAAAATAAGCTCCCGATGGTGCCGTCCCCAAGTTTGTCGAACGCAAAAATGCCCAAAAAACGGGTGGCCTATACCCTTGGGGGGAGGGGCTGGCCAACTTCGTCCGCCGGACTCGGAATGGGACGAGACTTTGCGAGCGCCTCCGTGCGCCAAAAATAGGCCACGGGCACAGCCGCGCCCAAAAATAAGCCCCCGAAGGTCCCGTCCCCAAGTTCGTCCGCCGCAAAAATGCCCAAAAAACGGGTGGGCTATACCCTTGGGGGGAGGGGCTGGCCAACTTCGTCCGCCGGACTCGGAATGGGGCGAGACTTTGCGAGCACCCTCCGTGCGCCAAAAATAGGCCGCGGGCACAGCCGCGCCCAAAAATAAGCCCCCGAAGGTCCCGTCCCCAAGTTCGTCCGCCGCAAAAATGCCCAAAAAACGGGTGGGCTATAGCCTTGGGGGAGGGCTGGCCAACTTCGTCCGCCGGACTCGGAATGGGGCTAGACTTAGCGCTCCGTGGGCAAAAATAGCCGTGGGCCCAGCCGCCCAAAATAAGCCCTGAAGGTGCCGCCCCAAGTTCGAACGCAAAATGCCTAAAAACGGGTGGGCTATAGCCTTGGGGAGGGCTGGCCAACTTCGTCCGCCGGACTCGGAATAGGGCGAGACTTTGTGAGCGCCTCGGTGTCAAAATAGCCGCGGCACAGCCGCGCCCAAAAATAAGCCCCCGATGGTGCCGTCCCCAAGTTCGTCGAACGCAAAAATGCCCAAAAAACGGGTGCTCTATACCCTTGGGGGGAGGGGCTGGCCAACTTCGTCCGCCGGACTCGGAATGGGGTGAGACTTTGCGAGCGCCTCCGTGCGCCAAAAATAGGCCGCTGGCACAGCCGCGCCCAAAAATAAGCCCCCGAAGGTCCCGTCCCCAAGTTCGTCCGCCGCAAAAATGCCCAAAAAACGGGTGGGCTATAGCCTTGGGGGGAGGGGCTGGCCAACTTCGTCCGCCGGACTCGGAATGGGGCGAGAATTTGAGAGCGCCCACCGTGTGCCAAAAATAGACCGCGGGCCCAGCCGCGCCCAAAAATAAGCCCCCAAAGGTGCCGTCCCCAAGTTCGTCGGACGCAAAAATGACCAAAAAACGGGTGGGCTATAGCCTTGGGGGGAGGGGCTGGCCAACTTCGTCCGCCGGACTCGGAATAGGGCGAGACTTTGTGAGCGCCCTCCGTGTGCCAAAAATAGGCCGCGGGCACAGCCTCGCCCAAAAATAAGCCCCCGATGGTGCCGTCCCCAAGTTCGTCGAACGCAAAAATGCCCAAAAAACGGGTGGGCTATACCCTTGGGGGGAGGGGCTGGCCAACTTCGTCCGCCGGACTCGGAATGTGGCGAGACTTTGCGAGCGCCCTCCGTGTGGCAAAAATAGGCCGTGGGCCCAGCCGCGTCCAAAAATAAGACCCCGAAGGTGCCGTCCCCAAGTTCGTCGAACGCAAAAATGCCCAAAAAACGGGTGGGCTATAGCCTTGGGGGGAGGGGCTGGGCAACTTCGTCCGCCGGACTCGGAATAGGGCGAGACTTTGTGAGCGCCCTCGGTGTGGCAAAAATAGGCCGCGGGCACAGCCGCGCCGAAAAATAAGCCCCCGATGGTGCCGTCCCCAAGTTCGTCGAACGCAAAAATGCCCAAAAAACGGGTGGGCTATACCCTTGGGGGGAGGGGCTGGCCAACTTCGTCCGCCGGACTCGGAATGGGGTGAGACTTTGCGAGCGCCTCCGTGCGCCAAAAATAGGCTGCGGGCACAGCCGCGCCCAAAAATAAGCCCCCGAAGGTCCCGTCCCCAAGTTCGTCCGCCGCAAAAATGCCCAAAAAACGGGTGGGCTATAGCCTTCGGGGGACGGGCTGGCCAACTTCGTCCGCCGGACTCGGAATGGGGCGAGACTTTGCGAGCGCCCTCCGTGTACCAAAAATAGGCCGCGTACCCAGCCGCGCACAAAAATAAGCCCCCGAAGGTGCCGTCCCCAAGTTCGTCGATCGCAAAAATGCCCAAAAAACGGGTGGGCTATAGCCTTGGGGGGAGGGGCTGGCCAACTTCGTCCCCCGGACTCGGAATGGGGCGAGACTTTACGAGCGCCCTACGTGCGCCAAAAATAGGCCGCGGGCACAGCCGCGCCCAAAAATAAGCCCCCGAAGGTCCCGTCCCCAAGTTCGTCCGCCGCAAAAATGCCCAAAAAACGGGTGGGCTATAGCCTTGGGGGGAGGGGCTGGCCAACTTCGTCCGGACTCGGAATGCGGCGAGACTTTGCGAGCGCCTCCGTGTGGCAAAAATAGGCCGTGGGCCCAGCCGCGTCCAAAAATAAGCCCCCGAAGGTGCCGTCCCCAAGTTCGTCGAACGCAAAAATGCCCAAAAAACGGGTGGGCTATAGCCTTGGGGGGAGGGGCTGGCCAACTTCGTCCGCCGGACTCGGAATAGGGCGAGACTTTGTGAGCGCCCTCGGTGTGTCAAAAATAGGCCGCGGGCACAGCCGCGCCCAAAAATAAGCCCCCGATGGTGCCGTCCCCAAGTTCGTCGAACGCAAAAATGCCCAAAAAACGGGTGGGCTATACCCTTGGGGGGAGGGGCTGGCCAACTTCGTCCGCCGGACTCGGAATGGGGTGAGACTTTGCGAGCGCCTCCGTGCGCCAAAAATAGGCCGCTGGCACAGCCGCGCCCAAAAATAAGCCCCCGAAGGTCCCGTCCCCAAGTTCGTCCGCCGCAAAAATGCCCAAAAAACGGGTGGGCTATAGCCTTGGGGGGAGCAGCTGGCCAACTTCGTCCACCGGACTCGGAATGGGGCGTGACTTTGCGAGCGCCCGTGCGAAAAATAGGCTGTGGGCACAGCGCCCAAAAATATGCCCCGAAGGTCCTCCCCAAGTTCGTCCGCCGCAAAATGCCCAAAAACGGGTGGGCAATAGCCTTGGGGGAGGCTGGCCAACTTCTGTCCGCCGACCTCGGAATGGGGCGAGAATTTGAGAGCGCCCACCGTGTGCTGCAGGCCGCGGGCCCAGCCGCGCCCAAAAATAAGCTCCCCAAAGGTGCCGGGCCCCAAGTTCGCCGGACGCAAAAATGACCAAAAACGTGGGCTATAGCCTTGGGGGAGGGGCTGGCCAACTCGTCCGCCGGACTCGGAATAGGGCGAGACTTTGTGAGCGCCTCCGTGTGCCAAAATAGGCCGCGGGCACAGCCTCGCCCAAAAATAAGCCCCGATGGTGCCGCCCCAAGTTCGGAACGCAAAATGCCCAAAAACGGGGGGGCTATACCCTTGGGGGAGGGGCTGGCCAACTTCGTCCGCCGGACTCGGAATGGGGCGAGACTTGCGAGCGCTCCGTGTACCAAAAATAGCCGCGTACTCCAGCCACGCGCAAAAATAAGCCCCCGAAGGTGCCGCCTCAAGTTCGCCGATCGCAAAATGCCCAAAACGGGTGGGCTATACCCTTGGGGGGAGGGGCTGGCCAACTTCGTCCGCCGGACTCGGAATGGGGCGAGACTTTGCGAGCGCCTCCGTGTACCAAAAATAGCCCGCGTACCCAGCCGCGCGCAAAAATAAGCCCCCGAAGGTGCCGTCCCCAAGTTCGTCGATCGCAAAAATGCCCAAAAAACGGGTGGGCTATAGCCTTGGGGGGAGGGGCTGGCCAACTTCGTCCGCCGGACTCGGAATGGGGCGAGACTTTGCGAGCGCCCTCCGTGTACCAAAAATAGGCCGCGTAACCAGCCGCGCGCAAAAATAAGCCCCCGAAGGTGCCGTCCCCAAGTTCGTCGATCGCAAAATGCCCAAAAACGGGTGGGCTATAGCCTTGGGGGAGGGCTGGCCAACTCGTCCCCGGACTCGGAATGGGGCGAGACTTAGCGCCTCCGTGTGGCCAAAAATAGGCCGGGCCACAGCCAAAAATAAGCCCCGAAGGTGCCGTCCCCAAGTTCGCGAACGCAAAATGCCCAAAAACGGGTGGGCTATAGCCTTGGGGGAGGGGCTGGCCAACTCGTCCGCTGGACTCGGAATAGGGCGCAGACTTTGTGAGCGCCTCGGTGTGTCAAAATAGGCCGCGGCACAGCCGCGCCCAAAACTAAGCCCCGATGGTGCCGTCCCCAAGTTCGTCGAACGCAAAAATGCCCAAAAAACGGGTGGGCTATACCCTTGGGGGGAGGGGCTGGCCAACTTCGTCCGCCGGACTCGGAATGGGGTGAGACTTTGCGAGCACCTCCGTGCGCCAAAAATAGGCCGCTGGCACAGCCGCGCCCAAAAATAAGCCCCCGAAGGTCCCGTCCCCAAGTTCGTCCGCCGCAAAATGCCTAAAACGGTGGGCACAGCCTTGGGGAGGGGCTGGCCAACTTCGTCCGCCTCGGACTCGGAATGGGGCGACACTTTGCGAGCGCCTCCGTGCGCCAAAAAGGCTGTGGGCACAGCCGCCCAAAAATAAGCTGAAGGTCCCGTCCCCAAGTTCGTCCGCAAAAAAAGCCCAAAAACGGGTGGGCTATAGCCTGGGGGAGGCTGGCCAACTTCGTCCGCCGGACTCGGAATGGGGCGAGACTTTGCAGCACCCTTCGTGGTGCTGGCCAGCATGGACACAGCCGCACCCAAAAATAAGCCCCCGAAGGTCCCGTCCCCAAGTTCGTCCGCCGCAAAAATGCCCAAAAAACGGGTGGGCTATAGCCTTGGGGGGAGGGGCTGGCCAACTTCGTCCGCCGGACTCGGAATGGGGCGAGACTTCGCGAGCACCCTCCGTGTGCCAAAAATAGGCCGCGGGCCCAGCCGCGCGCAAAAATAATCCCCGAAGGTGCCGTCCCCAAGTTCGTCGATCGCAAAAATGCCCAAAAAACGGGTGGGCTATAGCCTTGGGGGGAGGGGCTGGCCAACTTCGTCCGCCGGACTCGGAATGGGGCGAGACATTTTGAGCACCCTCCTTGTGCCAAAATTAGGCCGCAGGCACACCCGCACCCAAAAATAAGCCCCCGAAGGTCCCGTCCCCAAGTTCGCCGCAAAATGCCCAAAAACGGGTGGGCTATAGCCTTGGGGGAAGGGGTTGGCCAACTCCGTCCGCCGGACTCGAATGGGGCGAGACTTTGCGAGCGCCTCCGTACCAAAAATAGGCCGCGCACCCAGCCGCGCAAAAAATAAGCCCCAAGGTGCCGCCCCAAGTTCGCCGATCGCAAAATGCCCAAAAACGGGTGGGCTATAGCCTGGGAGGGGCTGGCCAACTTCGTCCGCTCGGACTCGGAATGGGGCGAGACTTTGTGAGCGCCTCCGTGTGCTAATAGGCCGCGGGCACAGCCGCGCCTAAAAATAAGCCCCGAAGGTCCCGGCCCCAAGTTCGTCCGCCGCAAAATGCCCAAAAACGGGTGGGCTATAGCCTTGGGGGAGGGGGCTGGCCAACTCGTCCGCCGGACTCGGAATGGGGCGAGACTTTGCGAGCGCCTCCGTGTACCAAAATAGGCCGCAGAACCAGCCGCAAAATAAGCCCTCAAGGTGCCGCCCCAAGTTCGCCGATCGCAAAAATGCCCAAAAACGGGTGGGCTATAGCCTTGGGGGAGGGGCCCAACTTCGTCCCCCTGACTCGGAATGGGGCGAGATTTTACGAGCGCCCTACGGCGCCTAAAATAGGCCGCGGCACAGCCGCGCCCAAAAATAAGCTCCCAAGGTCCCGTCCCCAAGTTCGTCTCGCCGCAAAATGCCCAAAAACGGTGGGCTATGTCCTTGGGGGAGGGGTTGGCTACAACTTCCGCCGGACTCGGAATGCGGCGAGACTTTGCGAGCGCTCCGTGGTGCTAAAATAGGCCGCGTGCCCAGACGCGCGAAAAAATAAGCCCCCAAAGGTGCCGTCCCCATGTTCGTCGAGCGCAAAAATGCCCAAAAAACGGGTGGGCTATTGCCTTGGGGGGAGGGGCTGGCCAACTTCGTCCGCCGGACTCGGAATGGGGCGTGACTTGCGAACGCCCGCCGTGTGTAAAAATAAAATAGGCTGCGGCACAGCCGCGCCCAAAATAAGCCCCAAGGTCCCGCCCCAAGTTCGTCCGCCGCAAAATGCCTAAAAACGGGTGGGCTATAGCCTTGGGGGAGGGGTTAGCCCACTTCGGGCCCGCCTGGACTCAGAATGGGACGAGACTTTGCGAGCACCCTTCGTGGTGCTAAAATAGGCCGCGGACACAGCCGCACCCAAAATAAGCCCTGAAGGTCCCGTCCCCAAGTTCGTCCGCCGCAAAATGCCTAAAAACGGGTGGGCTATAGCCTTGGGGGAGGCTGGCCAACTTCTGTCCGCCGGACTCGGAATGGGGCGAGATTTCGCGAGCACCTCCGTGGTGCCAGGCCGCGGCCCAGCCGCAAAAAATAATCCCCGAAGGTCCCGTCCCCAAGTTCGTCGTCCGCAAAAATGCCCAAAAAACGGGTGGGCTATAGCCTTGGGGGGAGGGGCTGGCCAACTTCGTCCACCGGACTCGGAATGGGGCGAGACATTTTGAGCACCCTCCTTGTGCCAAAATTAGCCGCAGGCACACCCGCACTCCAAAAATAAGCCCCGAAGGTCCCGCCCCAAGTCTGGCCGGGCCGCAAAATGCCCAAAAACGGGTGGGCTATAGCCTTGGGGGGAGTGGCTTGCCAACTTCTTCCGCCGGACTAGGAATGGGTCGAGACTTTGCGAGCGCCTCCAAGTACTCAAAAATAGGTCATGGACACAGCCGCGTCCAAAAATTAGCCCCCGAAGGTCCCGTCCCCAAGTTCGTCCGCCGCAAAAATGCCCAAAAAATCGGGTGGGCTATATCCTTGGGGGGAGGGGCTGGCCAACTTTGTCCGCCGGACTCGGAATGAGCCGAGACTTTGCGAAAGCCCTCCGTGTGCCAAAAATAGGCCGCGGGCCCAGCCGCGCGCAAAAATAATCCCCGAAGGTCCCGCCCCCACGTACGTCCGCCGCAAAAATGCCCAAAAAACGGGTGGGCTATAGCCTTGGGGGGAGGGGCTGGCCAACTTCGTCCGCCGGACTCGGAATGGGGCGAGACTTCGCGAGCACCCTCCGTGTGCCAAAAATAGGCCGCGGGCCCAGCCGCGCGCAAAAATAATCCCCGAAGGTGCCGTCCCCAAGTTCGTCGATCGCAAAAATGCCCAAAAAACGGGTGGGCTATAGCCTTGGGGGGAGGGGCTGGCCAACTTCGTCCACCGGACTCGGAATGGGGCGAGACATTTTGAGCACCCTCCTTGTGCCAAAATTAGGCCGCAGGCACACCCGCACCCAAAAATAAGCCCCCGAAGGTCCCGTCCCCAAGTTCGTCGGCCGCAAAAATGCCCAAAAAACGGGTGGGCTATAGCCTTGGGGGCAGGGGCTGGCCCACTTCGTCCGCCGGACTCGGAATGGGGCGAGACTTTGCAGCGCCTCCATGGGCTGGGAATTTGCCGCGGGCACAGCCGCGCCCAAAAATTACCACCCGAAGGTCCCGTCCCCAAGTTCGTCCGCCGCAAAAAAGCCCAAAAAACGGGTGGGCTATAGCCTTGGGGGGAGGAGCTGGCCAACTTCGTCCGCCGGACTCGGAATAGGGCGAGACTTTGCGAGCGCCCGGTCCGTGTGCTAACAGGCCTCGGCACAGCCGCGCCCAAAAATAAGCCCTCAAGGTACTGGGCCCCAAGTTCGTCCGCCGCAAAAATGCCCAAAAAACGGGTGGGCTATAGCCTTGGGGGGAGGAGCTGCCAACTTCGTCCGCCGGACTCGGAATTGGGCGTGACTTTGCGAACGCCCCCCGTGTGCGAAAAATAGGCCGCGGGCACTGCCGCGCCCAAAAATATGCCCCCGAAGGTGCCGTCCCCAAGTTCGTCGATCGCAAAAATGCCCAAAAATCGGGTGGGCTATAGCCTTGGGGGGAGGGGCTGGCCAACTTCGTCCGCCGGACTCGGAATGGGGCGAGACTTTTTGAGCACCCTCCTTGTGCCAAAATTAGGCCGCAGGCACACCCGCACCCAAAAATAAGCCCCCGAAGGTCCCGTCCCCAAGTTCGTCCGCCGCAAAAATGCCCAAAAAACGGGAGGGCTATAGCCTTGGGGGAAGGGGCTGGCCAACTTCGTCCGCCGCACTAGGAATAGGGCGAGACTTTGCGAGCGCCCTCCAAGTACCAAAAATAGTCCGCGGGCACAGCCGCGTCCAAAAATTAGCCCCTGAAGGTCCCGTCCCCAAGTTCGTCCGCCGCAAAAATGCCCAAAAATCGGGTGGGCTATATCCTTGGGGGGAGGGGTACAACTGGGTCCCGCCTCGGACTCGGAATGAGCCGAGACTTTGCGAACGCCTCCATGTGCCAAAATAGGCCGCGGGCACAGCCGCGCAGAAAATAAGCTCCCGAAGGTCCCGTCCCCAAGGTCGGCCGCCACAAAAATGCCCAAAAAACGGGTGGGCTATAGCCTTGGGGGGAGGAGCTGGCCAACTTCGTCCGCCGGACTCGGAATGGGGCGTGATTTTGCGAGCGCCCCCCGTATGCGAAAAATTGGCCACGGGCACAACCGCGCCCAAAATTTAGCCCCCGAAGGTCCCAAATGCCTAAAAACGTCGCTACTCGGGAAGGGACCAGCTTCCACTGAATGGGGCGAGACTTTGCGAGTGCCTCCCGAAGGCGCCCAAAAATCCCGTCCCGTCAAGTTCGTCCGCCGCAAAATGCCTAAAAACGGTGGGCTATAGCCTTGGGGAGGAGCTGGCCAACTTCGTCCGCCGGACTCGGAATAGGGGCGAGACTTTGAGCGCCGGTGTGCTAAATATAGTGCCTCGGGCACAGCCGCCCAAAAATTAAGCCCCCAAAGGTACCTGGCCCCAAGTTCGTCCCGCCGCAAAAAAGCCTAAAAACGGGTGGCTATAGCCTTGGGGAGGAGCTGGCCAAATGGGCTTCCGCCGGACCTGCCGGACTGAAAAATAGGCTGCTGGCACAGCCGCGCCCAAAAATATGCCCCGAAGGTACCCCAAAGTTCGTCCTCCGCAAAATGCCTAAAAACGGTGGGCTATAGCCTTGGGGGAAGGAGGCTGCCCACTTCCGCCTCGGACTCGGAATGGGGCGAGACTTTGCAGAACGCCTCCGTGCAAAATAGGCCCTGACACAGCCGCGCCCAAAAATAAGCCCCGAAGGACCCAAGTCCTCCGCCTCAAAATGCCTAAAAACGGTGGGCTATAGCCTTGGGGAGTGGGCTGGCCAACTGTCCCCGGACTCGGAATGGGGCGAGACTTTGAGAGCCCTCCATGCTGGCCAAAATAGCCCTGGACACAGCCGCGCCCAAAATTCCCCGTCCCCAAAGTCCGTCCGTGCAAAATGCCCAAAAACGGTGTATGGCTGGGCACGCAAAATGCCTAAAAACGGAGGGGGAGGGGCTGGCCAACTTCTGTCCGCGGACTCGAATGGGGCGACACTTGCGAGTGCCCTCCGTGTACCAAAATAGGCCGCGGCCCAGCCACGCCCAAAATAAGCCCCCGAAGGTGCCGCCCCAAGTTCGCTTTAACGCAAAAATGCCCAAAAACGGGTGGGCTATAGCCTTGGGGGAGGGGCTGGCCAACTCGCCTGCCGGACTCTAATGGGGCGAGACTTTGCAGCGCCTCCGTGTGCCAAAAATAGGCCGCGTGGCACAGCCGCGTAAAAATAAGCCCCAAGGTCCCGGCCCCCAAGTTCGCCGAACGCAAAATGCCCAAAAACGGGTGGGCTATAGCCTTGGGGAGGGCTGGCCAACTTCGGCCCGCTCGGACTCGGAATAGGGCGAGACTTTGCGAGCGCCTCCGTGTGCTAAAAATAGGCTGCACAGCCACGCCCAAAAATAAGCCCCCGAAGGTGCCACAAGTTCGTTTAACGCAAAATGCCTAAAAACGGGTGGCTATAGCCTTGGGGAAGTGGGCTGGTCCACTCTGTCCGCCGGACTCGGAATGGGGCGAGACTTTGCAGCGCTCCGTGGTGCTGGGCCAGGCCGCAACAAGCCGCACCCAAAAATAAGCCCCCGAAGGACCCGTCCCCAAGTCCGTCCGCCGCAAAAATGCCCAAAAAAAGGGTGGGCTATAGCCTTGGGGGGTGGGGCTGGCCAACTTCGTCCCCCGGACTCGGAATGGGGCGCGACTTTGAGATTGCCCTCCATGTGCCAAGGCCCGCCCCAAAGTTCAAAAATGCCCAAAAACGGGTGGGCTATAGCCTTGGGGAGGCCACCACTCGGAAATGGGCGACACTTTGCGAGTGCCCTCCGTGTACCAAAATAGAGCCACGCCCAAAATAAGCCCAAGTTCGCCGAACGCAAAATGCCGGCGGGGCTATAGCCTTGGGGAGGGGGCCAACTTCCTCTGCCGGGACTCGGAATGGGGCGAGACTTTGCGAGCGCCCTCCGTGTGCCAAAAATAGGCTGCGGGCACAGCCGTGCCCAAAAATAAGCCCCCGAAGGTCCCGTCCCCAAGTACGTCGAACGCAAAAATGCCAGAAAAACGGGTGGGCTATAGCCTTGGGGGGAGGGGCTGGCCAACTTCGTCCGCTGGACTCGGAATAGGGCGAGACTTTGCGAGCGGCCTGCGTGTGCCAAAAATAGGCCGCGGGCACAGCAGCGCCAAAATAAGCTCCCGAAGGTGCCGCCCACAAGTTGCCGAACGCAAAAATGCCCAAAAAACGGGTGGGCTATAGCCTTGGGGGAAGGGGCTGCCCACTTCGTCCGCCGGACTCGGAATGGGGCGAGACTTTGCGAGCGCCCTCCGTGTGCCAAAAATAGGCCCTGGACACAGCCGCGCCCAAAAATAAGCCCCCGAAGGACCCGTCCCCAAGTCCGTCCGCCGCAAAAATGCCCAAAAAACGGGTGGGCTATAGCCTTGGGGGGAGGGGCTGGCCAACTTCGTCCCCCGGACTCGGAATGGGGCGAGACTTTGAGAGTGCCCTCCATGTGCCAAAAATATGCCGCGGGCGCAGCCGCGCCCAAAAATTACCCCCCGAAGGTCCCGTCCCAAAGTTCGTCCGCCGCAAAAATGCCCAAAAAACGGGTGGGCTATATAGCCTTGGGGGGAGGGGCTGGCCAACTTCGTCCGCCGGACTCGGAATGGGGCGACACTTTGCGAGTGCCCTCCGTGTGCCAAAAATAGGCCGCGTGCACAGCCGCGTAAAAAAATAAGACCCCGAAGGTCCCGTCCCAAAGTTCGTCGAACGCAAAAATGCCCAAAACCCGGGGGCGCTATAGCCTTGGGGGGAGGGGCTGGCCAACTTCGTCCGCCGGACTCGGAATAGGGCGAGACTTTGCGAGCGCCCTCCGTGTGCCAAAAATAGGCCGCGGGCACAGCCACGCCCAAAAATAAGCCCCCGAAGGTGCCGTCCACAAGTTCGTCGACCGCAAAATGCCTAAAACGGGTGGGCTATAGCCATGGGGGAGGGGCTGGCCAACTCGTCCGCCGGACTGGAATGGGCGAGACTTTGCGAGCGCCTCCGTGTACTAAAAAGGCCGCGGTTACAGCCGCACCCAAAAATAAGCCCCAAGGTCCCTTCCCCAAGTTCGTCTACGCAAAATGCCCAAAAAACGGGTGGGCTATAGCCTTGGGGGGAGGGGCTGGCCAACTTCGTCCGCCGGACTCGGAATGGGGCGAGACTTTGCGAGCGCCCACCCTGTGCCAAAAATAGGCCGCGGGCCCAGCCGCGCCCAAAAATAAGCCCCCGAAGGTGCCGTCCCCAAGTTCATCGAACGCAAAAATGCCCAAAAAACGGGTGGGCTATAGCCTTGGGGGGAGGGGCTGGCCTACTTCGTCCGCCGGACTCGGAATAGGGCGAGACTTTGCGAGCGCCCTACATGTGCTAAAATAGGCCGCGGCAAGGCCGCACTCCAAAATAAGCCCCGAAGGTCCCGCCCCCAAGTTCGTCCCGCCGCAAAAATGCCCAAAACGGGTGGCTATAGCCTTGGGGAGGGCTGGCCAACTGTCCGCGGACTCGGAATGGGGCGAGACTTTGAGACCGCCCACCGTGTGCTAGCCGTGGGCCCAGCCGCGCCCAAAAATAAGCCCCCAAAGGTGCCGTCCCAAGTTCGCCGAACGCAAAAATGCCCGGGTGGGCTATAGCCTTGGGGGAGGGCTGGCCAACTTCGTCCGCCGACTCGGAATAGGGCGAGACTTCAGCGCCTCCGTGTGCCAAAAATAGGCCGCGGGAACAGCCTCGCCAAATTATAAGCACCCGATGGTGCCGTCCCCAAGTTCGAACGCAAAAATGCCAAAAACGGGTGGGCTATACCTTGGGGGAGGGGCCAACTTCGTCAGCCGGACTCGGAATGGGGCGAGACTTTGAGCGCCTCCATGCGCCAAAAATAGGCCGCGGACACAGCCGCGCAAAAAAATAAGCCCCCGAAGGTCCTCCCCCAAGTTCGTCCGCGCAAAATGCCCAAAAACGGGTGGGCTATAGCCTTGGGGGAGGGGGCTGGCCAACTTCGTCCGCCAGACTCGGAATGGGGCGAGACTTTGCAGCGCCTCCGTGCGCCAAAATAGACCGCGGGCTCAGCTGCGCCAAAAATAAGCCCTGCCGCCCAAGTTCGTCCGCCGCAAAAATGCCCAAAAAATGGGTGGGCTATAGCCTTGGGGGGAGGAGCTGGCCAACTTCGTCCACCGGACTCGGAATGGGGCGTGACTTTGCGAGCGCCCCCCGTGTGCGAAAAATAGGCTTCGGGCACGGCCGCACCCAAAAATAAGCCCCCGAAGGTCCCGTCCCAAGTTCGTCCGCCGCAAAAATGCCCAAAAAACGCGTGAGCTATAGCCTTGGGGGGAGGGGCTGGCCAACTTCGTCCGGCGGACTCGGAATAGTGCGAGACTTTGCGAGCACCCTCCGTGTGCCAAAAATAGGCCGCGGGCACAGCCGCGCCCAAAAATAAGTCCCTGAAGGTCCCGTCCCCAAGTTCGTCCAAAAAATGCCCTAAAACGGGTGGGCTATAGCCTTGGGGGAGGGCTGGCCAACTGTCCCTCGGACTCGGAATGGGGCGAGACTTTGAGAGTGCCCTCCATGTGCCAAAAATATGCAGCCGCGCCAAAAATTACCCCGGTTCCCGTCCCAAAGTTCGTCCGCGCAAAATGCCTAAAACGGGTGGGCTATAGCCTGGGGGGAGTGGGCTGGCCAACTCGCCTGACTCGGAATAGGGCGAGACTTTGCGAGCGCTCCGTGTGCCAAAATAGGCCGTGGGCACAGCCACGCCCAAAAATAAGCCCCCAAGGTGCCGTCCACAAGTTCCGAACGCAAAAATGCCCAAAAACGGTGGGCTATAGCCTTGGGGAAGGGGCTGGCCCACTGTCCGGACTCGGAATGGGGCGAGACTTTGCGAGCGCCTCCGTGTGCCAAAAATAGGCCGCAGACACAGCCGCGCCCAAAAATAAGCCTCGAAGGACCTGGCCCCAAGTCCGTCCAAAAATGCCCAAAAACGGGTGGGCTATAGCCTTGGGGAGGGGCTGGCCAACTTCGTCCCCGGACTCGGAATGGGCGAGACTTTGAGAGTGCCCTCCATGTGCCAAATATGCCGGGCGCAGCCGCGCCCAAAAATTACCTCCAAGGTTCCCGTCCCCAAAGTTCGTCCGCCGTAAAATGCCCAAAAACGGGTGGGCTATATAGCCTTGGGGGAGGGCTGGCCAACTTCGTCCGCCGGACTCGGAATGGGCGACACTTTGCGAGTGCCCTCCGTGTACTAAATAGCCGCGGCCCAGCCACGCCAAAAATAAGCCCCGAAGGTGCCGTCCCAAGTTCGCCAACGCAAAAATGCACAAAAATCGGGTGGGCTATAGCCTTGGGGGGAGGGGCTGGCCAACTTCCTCTGCCGGACTCGGAATAGGGCGAGACTTTGCGAGCGCCCTCCGTGTGCCAAAAATAGGCCGCGTGCACAGCCGCGTAAAAAAATAAGCCCCCGAAGGTCCCGTCCCCAAGTTCGTCGAACGCAAAAATGCCCAAAAAACGGGTGGGCTATAGCCTTGGGGGGAGGGGCTGGCCAACTTCGTCCGCCGGACTCGGAATAGGGCGAGACTTTGCGAGCGCCCTCCGTGTGCCAAAAATAGGCCGCGGGCACAGCCACGCCCAAAAATAAGCCCCCGAAGGTGCCGTCCACAAGTTCGTCGAACGCAAAAATGCCCAAAAAACGGGTGGGCTATAGCCTTGGGGGAAGGGGCTGGCCCACTTCGTCCGCCGGACTCGGAATGGGGCGAGACTTTGCGAGCGCCCTCCGTGTGCCAAAAATAGGCCGCGGACACAGCCGCGCCCAAAAATAAGCCCCCGAAGGACCCGTCCCCAAGTCCGTCCGCCGCAAAAATGCCCAAAAAACGGGTGGGCTATAGCCTTGGGGGGAGGGGCTGGCCAACTTCGTCCCCCGGACTCGGAATGGGGCGAGACTTTGAGAGTGCCCTCCATGTGCCAAAAATATGCCGCGGGCGCAGCCGCGCCCAAAAATTACCCCCCGAAGGTCCCGTCCCAAAGTTCGTCCGCCGCAAAAATGCCCAAAAAACGGGTGGGCTATAGCCTTGGGGGGAGGGGCTGGCCAACTTCGTCCCCCGGACTCGGAATGGGGCGAGACTTTGAGAGTGCCCTCCATGTGCCAAAAATATGCCGCGGGCGCAGCCGCGCCCAAAAATTACCCCCCGAAGGTCCCGTCCCAAAGTTCGTCCGCCGCAAAAATGCCCAAAAAACGGGTGGGCTATATAGCCTTGGGGGGAGGGGCTGGCCAACTTCGTCCGGCGGACTCGGAATAGTGCGAGACTTTGCGAGCACCCTCCGTGTGCCAAAAATAGGCCGCGGGCACAGCCGCGCCCAAAAATAAGTCCCTGAAGGTCCCGTCCCCAAGTTCGTCCGCCGCAAAAATGCCCTAAAAACGGGTGGGCTATAGCCTTGGGGGGAGGGGCTGGCCAACTTCGTCCCCCGGACTCGGAATGGGGCGAGACTTTGCGAGCGCCTCCGCGTACCAAAATAGGCCCAGCCGTGCCCAAAAATAAGACTCCCGAAGGTGCCGTCCCCAAGTTCGCCGAATGCAAAATGCCCAAAAACGGGTGGGCTATAGCCTTGGGGGGAGGGGCTGGCCAACTTTGTCCGGCGGACTCGGAATGGGGCGAGACTTTGCGAGCGCCCTCCGTGTGCCAAAAATAGGCCGCGGCCACAGCCGCGCCCAAAACTAAGTGCCCGAAGGTCCCGACCCCAAGTTCGTCTGCCGCAAAAATGCCCAAAAAACGGGTGGGCTATAGCCTTGGGGGGAGGGGCTGGCCAACTTCGTCCGCCGGCCTCGGAATGGCACGAGACTTTGCGAGCGGCCTCCGTGGTGCCAAAATAGGCCGCGGGCACAGCCGCGCCAAAATAACCCCCAAAGGCAGGGTCGCCAAGTTCGCCCTGGAAAAAGGCCACAAAAACGGGTGGCTATAGCCTTGGGGGTGGCTGGCCAACCGTCCGCCGGACTCGGAATGGCGCGAACCTTTGCGAGCGCCTCCGTGTGCTGGGAAAAAAATAGGCTGCGGGCACAGCCGAGCTAAAAATAACCGCCCGTAGGCCGGGCAACAAGTTCCCAGCGGAAAAGGCCGCAAAAACGGGTGGGCTATAGCCTTGGGGTGGGCTGGCCAACTTCGTCCGCCGGACTCGAATGGCGCGAGACTTTGTGAGTGGCCTCCGTGTGCCAAAAATAGGCCGTGGGCACAGCCGCACCAAAAAATAACCGCCCGAAGGCCGGGGCGCCAAGTTCGTCCAGCGTAAAAAGGCCAAAAAACCGGGTGGGCTATAGCCTTGGGGTTGGGGCTGGCCAACTGTCCGCCGGACTCGGAATGGCGCGAAACTTCATGAGCGGCCTCCGTGTGCCAAAAATAGGCCGGGACACAGCCGCGCTAAAAATAACCGCCCGTATGCCGGGCGACAAGTTCGGCCCAGCGGAAAGGCCACAAAAACGGTGGGCTATAGCCTTGGGGGTGGGGCTGGCCAACTTCGCCGGACTCGGAATGGCGCGAGACTTTGTGACCGGCCTCCGTGTGCCAAAAATAGGCCACGGCCACAGCCACACCCCAAAATAACCGCCCGAATGCCGGGGCGCCTAGTTCTTCCAGCGGAAAAAGGCCACACAAACGGGAGGGCTATAGCCTTGGGGTGTGGGGCTGGCCAACTTCGTCCGCCGGACGCCGAATGGCGCGAAACTTTGTCAGTGGCCTCCGTGGTGCCAAAAATAGGCCGTGGGCACAGCCGCACCAAAAATAACCGCCCAAGGCCGGGCGCCAAGTTCGTCCAGCGAAAAGGCCACAAAAACGGGTGGGCTATAGCCTTGGGGGTGGGGCTGGCCAACTTCGTCCGCCGGACTCGGAATGGCGCGAAACTTTGCGAGCGGCCTCCGTGTGCCAAAAATAGGCCGGGGACACAGCCGCGCCAAAAAATAACCGCCCGTATGCCGGGGCGACAAGTTCGTCCAGCGGAAAAAGGCCACAAAAACGGGTGGGCTATAGCCTTGGGGGGTGGGGCTGGCCAACTTCGTCGCCGGACTCGGAATGGCGCGAGACTTTGTGAACGGCCTCCGTGTGCCAAAAATAGGCCACGGGCACAGCCACACCCCAAAATAACCGCCCGAAGGCCGGGGCGCCTAGTTCGTCCAGCGGAAAAAGGCCACAAAAACGGGTGGGCTATAGCCTTGGGGGGTGGGGCTGGCCAACTTCGTCCGCCGGACTCCGAATGGCGCGAGACTTTGAGAGAGGCCTCCGTGTGCCAAAAATAGGCCGTGGACACAGCCGCACCAAAAATAACCGCCCAAGGCCGGGGCGCCTAGTTCGTCCAGCGTAAAAAGGCCAAAAAACCGGGTGGGCTATAGCCTTGGGGGTTGGGGCTGGCCAACTTCGTCCGCCGGACTCGGAATGGCGCGAAACTTTGCGAGCGGCCTCCGTGTGCCAAAAATAGGCCGGGGACACAGCCGCGCCAAAAAATAACCGCCCGTATGCCGGGGCGACAAGTTCGTCCAGCGGAAAAAGGCCACAAAAACGGGTGGGCTATAGCCTTGGGGGGTGGGGCTGGCCAACTTCGTCCGCCGGACTCGGAATGGGGCGAGACTTTGCGAGCGCCCTCCGTGTGCAAAAAATAGACCGTGGGCACAGCCACGCCCAAAAATAAGCTCCTGAAGGTCCCGTCCCCAGGTTCATCCGCCGCAAAAATGCCCAAAAAACGGGTGGGCTATAGCCTTGGGGGGAGGGACTGGCCAACTTCGTCCGCCGGACTCGGAATGAGGCGAGACTTTGCGAGCGGCCTCCGTGTTCCAAAAATAGGCTGTGGGCACAGCCGCGCCCAAAAATAAGCCCCCGAAGGTCCCGTCCCCAAGTTCATCCGCCGCAAAAATGCCCAAAAAACGGGTGGGCTATAGCCTTGGGGGGAGGGGCTGGCCAACTTCGTCTGCCGGACTCGGAACGGGGCTAGACTTTGCGAGCGCCCTCCGTGTGCTGGTCCAGGCCGCGGGCACAGCCGTACCCAAAAATAAGACCCCGAAGGTCCCGTCCCCAAGTTCGTCCGCCGCAAAAATGCCCAAAAAACGGGTGGGCTATAGCCTTGGGGGGAGGGGCTGGCCAACTTCGTCCGCCGGACTCGGAATGGCGCGAGACTTTGCGAGCACCCTCCGTGTGCTAAAAATAGGCCGCGGGCACAGCCGCGCCCAAAAATAAGCCCCCGAAGGTTCGTCCGGCGCAAAAATGCCCAAAACACGGGTGGGCTATAGCCTTGGGGGCAGGGGCTGGCCAACTTCGTCCGCCGGACTCGGAATGGGGTGACTCTTTGCGAGCACCCTCCGTGTGCCAAAATTAGGCCACGGGCACAGCCATACCCACAAATAAGCCCCCGAAAGTCCCGTCCCCAAGTTCGTCCGCCGGAAAAATTCCCAAAAAACGGGTGGGCTATAGCCTTGGGGGGAGGGGCTGGCCAACTTCGTCCGCCGGACTCGGAATGGGGCGAGACTTTGCGAGCACCCTCCGTGTGCAAAAATTAGGCCACGGGCACAGCCACAGCCACAAATAAGCCCCCGAAAGTCCCGTCCCCAAGTTCGTCAGCCGCAAAAATTCCCAAAAAACGGGTGGGCTATAGCCTTGGGGCCGGACTCGGAATGGGGCGAGATTATGCGAGCGCCCTCCGTGTGCCAAACATAGGCCACGGGCACAGCCGCGCCCAAAAATAAGCTCCCAATGGTCCCGTCCCCAAGTCCGTCCGCCGCAAAAATACCCAAAAAACGGGTGGGCTATAGCCTTGGGGGGAGGGGCCGGCCCACTTCGTCCGCCGGACTCGGAATGGGGCGAGACTTTGCGAGCACCCTCCGTGTGCTGTAAAGGCCGTGGGCACAGCCACTTCCAAAAATTACACCCCGAAGGTCCCGTCCCCAAGTTCGTCCGCCGCAAAAATGCCAAAAAAACGGGTGGGCTATAGCCTTGGGAGGGGGCTACAACTTCCCCGCCGGACTCGGAATGGCGCGAGATTTGCAGCACCTCCGTGTGCTAAAAATAGGCCGCGGGCACAGCCGCACCCAAAAATAAGCCCCCGAAGGTTCTTCCGCCGCAAAAATGCCCAAAACACGGGTGGGCTATAGCCTTGGGGGGAGGGGCTGGCCAACTTCGTCCACCGGACTCGGAATGGGGCGAGACTTTGCGAGCGCCCTCCGTGTGCCCAAAATAAGCCGTGGGCACAGCCACACCCAAAAATAAGCCCCCGAAGGTCCCGTCCCCAAGTTCGTCCGCCGCAAAAATGCCCAAAACACGGGTGGGCTATAGCCTTGGGGGGAGGGGCTGGCCAACTTCGTCCGCCGGACTCGAAATGGGGCGAGACTTTGCGAGCACCCTCCGTGTGCCAAAATTAGGCCACGGGCACAGCCACACCCACAAATAAGCCCCCGAAAGTCCCGTCCCCAAGTTCGTCAGCCGCAAAAATTCCCAAAAAACGGGTGGGCTATAGCCTTGGGGCCGGACTCGGAATGGGGCGAGACTTTGCGAGCGCCCTCCGTGTGCCAAACATAGGCCACGGGCACAGCCGCACCCAAAAATAAGCCCCCGAAGGTTCTTCCGCCGCAAAAATGCCCAAAAAACGGGTGGGCTATAGCCTTGGGGGGAGGGGCTGGCCAACTTCGTCCGCCGGACTCGGAATGGGGCGAGACTTTGCGAGCACCCTCCGTGTGCCAAAAATAGGCCGCGGGCACAGCCACTTCCAAAAATAAGCCCCCGAAGGTCCCGTCCCCAAGTTCGTCCGCCGCAAAAATTCCAAAAAAACGGGTGGGCTATAGCCTTGGGGGGAGGGGCTGGCCAACTTCGTCCGCCGGACTCGGAATGGGGCGAGACTTTGCGAGCGCTCTCCGTATGCCCAAAATAAGCCGTGGGCACAGCCGCACCCAAAAATAAGCCCCCGAAGGTCCCGTCCCCAACTTCGTCCGCCGCAAAAATGACCAAAAAACGGGTGGGCTATAGCCTTGGGGGGAGGGGCTGGCCAACTTCGTCAGCCGGACTCGAAATGGGGCGAGACTTTGCGAGCACCCTCCGTGCCAAAATCGGCCGGGGCCACAGCCGCACCCAAAAATAAGCCCCCGAAGGTCCCGTCCCCAAGTTCATCCGCAGCAAAAATGCCCACAAAACGGGTGGGCTATAGCCTTGGGGGGAGGGGCTGGCCAACTTCGTCCCCCGGACTCGGAATGGGGCGAGACTTTACGAGCACCCTCCGTGTGCCAAACATAGGCCACGGGCACAGCCGCGCCCAAAAATAAGCGCCCGAAGGTCCCGTCCCCAAGTTCGTCCGCCGCAAAATTGCCCAAAAAACGGGTGGGCTATAGCCTTGGGGGGAGGGGCTGGCCAACTTCGTCCGCCGGACTCGAAATGGGGCGAGACTTTGCGAGCACCCTCCGTGTGCCAAAAATCGGCCGCGAACACAGCCGCACCAAAAAATAAGCCCCCGAAGGTCCCGTCCCCAAGTTCATCCGCAGCAAAAATGCCCACAAAACGGGTGGGCTATAGCCTTGGGGGGAGGGGCTGGCCAACTTCGTCCGCCGGACTCGGAATGGGGCGAGACATTGCGAGCACCCTCCGTGTGCCAAAAATAGGCCGCGGGCACAGCCACTTCCAAAAATAAGCCCCCGAAGGTCCCGTCCCCAAGTTCGTCCGCCGCAAAAATGCCAAAAAAACGGGTGGGCTATAGCCTTGGGGGGAGGGGCTGGCCAACCCTGTCCGCTCGGACTCGGAATGGGGCGAGACTTTGCGAGCTCTCTCCGTTTGCCAAAAATATGCCGTGGGCACAGCCGCACCCAAAAATAAGCCCCCGAAGGTCCCGTCCCCAACTTCGTCCGCCGCAAAAATGACCAAAAAACGGGTGGGCTATAGCCTTGGGGGGAGGGGCTGGCCAACTTCGTCCGCCGGACTCGAAATGGGGCGATACTTTGCGAGCACCCTCCGTGTGCCAAAAATCGGCCGCGAACACAGCCGCACCAAAAAATAAGCCCCGAAGGTCCCGGCCCCAAGTTCATCCGCAGCAAAAATGCCTACAAAACGGGTGGCTATAGCCTTGGGGGAGGGTTGGCCAACTTCGTCCCCGGACTCGGAATGGGGCGAGATTTACGAGCACCCTCCGTGCCAAACATAGACCACGGGCACAGCCGCGCCCAAAATAAGCGCCAAGGTCCTGGCCCCAAGTTCGTCCGCCAAAATTGCCCAAAAACGGGTGGGCTATAGCCTTGGGGGAGGCTGGCCAACTTCGTCCGCTGGACTCAAATGGGCGAGACTTTGCGAGCACCCTCCGTGTGCCAAAAATCGGCCACGAACACAGCCGCACCAAAAAATAAGCCCCCGAAGGTCCCGTCCCCAAGTTCATCCGCAGCAAAAATGCCCACAAAACGGGTGGGCTATAGCCTTGGGGGGAGGGGCTGGCCAACTTCGTCCGCCGGAATCGGAATGGGGCGAGACTTTGCGAGCGCCCTCCATGTGCAAAAAATAGGCCACGGGCACAGCCGCGCCCTAAAATAAGCCCCCGAAGGTCCCGTCCCCAAGTTCGTCCGCCGCAAAAATGCCCAAAAAACGGGTGGGCTATAGCCTTGGGGGGTGGGGCTGTCCAACTTCGTCCGCCGGACTCGGAATGGGGCGAGACTTTGCGAGCGCCCTCCGTGTGCCCAAAATAAGCCGTGGGCACAGCCACACCCAAAAATAAGCCCCCGAAGGTCCCGTCCCCAAGTTCGTCCGCCGCAAAAATGCCCAAAAAACGGGTGGGCTATAGCCTTGGGGGGAGGGGCTGGCCAACTTCGTCCGCCGGACTCGAAATGGGGCGAGACTTTGCGAGCACCCTCCGTGTGCCAAAAATCGGCCGCGAGCACAGCCGCACCAAAAAATAAGCCCCCGAAGGTCCCGTCCCCAAGTTCATCCGCAGCAAAAATGCCCACAAAACGGGTGGGCTATAGCCTTGGGGGGAGGGGCTGGCCAACTTCGTCCACCGGACTCGGAATGGGGCGAGACTTTACGAGCACCCTCCGTGTGCCAAACATAGGCCACGGGCACAGCCGTGCCCAAAAATAAGCGCCCGAAGGTCCCATCCCCAAGTTCATCCGCCGCAAAAATGCCCAAAAAACGGGTGGGCTATAGCCTTGGGGGGTGGGGCTGGCCAACTTCGTCCGCCGGACTCGGAATGGGGCGAGACTTTGCGAGCGCCCTCTGTGTGCCCAACATAAGCCGTGGGCACAGCCGCGCCCTAAAATAAGCCCCCGAAGGTCCCGTCCCCAAGTTCGTCCGCCGCAAAAATGCCAAAAAAACGGGTGGGCTATAGCCTTGGGGGGAGGGGCTGGCCAACTTCGTCCGCCGGACTCGGAATGGGGCGAGACTTTGCGAGCGCTCTCCGTATGCCCAAAATAAGCCGTGGGCACAGCTGCACCCAAAAATAAGCCCCCGAAGGTCCCGTCCCCAACTTCGTCCGCCGCAAAAATGACCAAAAAACGGGTGGGCTATAGCATTGGGGGGAGGGGCTGGCCAACTTCGTCCGCCGGACTCGAAATGGGGCGAGACTTTGCGAGCACCCTCCGTGTGCCAAAAATCGGGCGCGAACACAGCCGCACCAAAAAATAAGCCCCCGAAGGTCCCGTCCCCAAGTTCATCCGCAGCAAAAATGCCCACAAAACGGGTGGGCTATAGCCTTGGGGGGAGGGGCTGGCCAACTTCGTCCGCCGGAATCGGAATGGGGCGAGACTTTGCGAGCGCCCTCCGTGTGCAAAAAATAGGCCGCGGGCACAGCCGCGCCCTAAAATAAGCCCCCGAAGGTCCCGTCCCCAAGTTCGTCCGCCGCAAAAATGCCCAAAAAACGGGTGGGCTATAGCCTTGGGGGGTGGGGCTGGCCAACTTCGTCCGCCGGAATTGGAATGGGGCGAGACTTTGCGAGCACCCTCCGTGTGCAAAAAATAGGCCGCGGCCACAGCCGCGCCCTAAAATAAGCCCCCGAAGGTCCCGTCCCCAAGTTCGTCCGCCGCAAAAATGCCAAAAAAACGGGTGGGCTATAGCCTTGGGGGGAGGGGCTGGCCAACTTCGTCTGCCGGACTCGGAATGGGGCGAGACTTTGCGAGCGCTCTCCGTATGCCCAAAATAAGCCGTGGGAACAGCCGCACCCAAAAATAAGCCCCCGAAGGTCCCGTCCCCAACTTCGTCCGCCGCAAAAATGACCAAAAAACGGGTGGGCTATAGCCTTGGGGGGAGGGGCTGGCCAACTTCGTCCGCCGGACTCGAAATGGGGCGAGACTTTGCGAGCACCCTCCGTGTGCCAAAAATCGGCCGCGAACACAGCCGCACCAAAAAATAAGCCCCCGAAGGTCCCGTCCCCAAGTTCATCCGCAGCAAAAATGCCCACAAAACGGGTGGGCTATAGCCTTGGGGGGAGGGGCTGGCCAACTTCGTCCCCCGGACTCGGAATGGGGCGAGACTTTACGAGCACCCTCCGTGTGCCAAACATAGGCCACGGGCACAGCCGCGCCCAAAAATAAGCGCCCGAAGGTCCCGTCCCCAAGTTCGTCCGCCGCAAAATTGCCCAAAAATCGGGTGGGCTATAGCCTTGGGGGGAGGGGCTGGCCAACTTCGTCCGCCGGACTCGAAATGGGGCGAGACTTTGCGAGCACCCTCCGTGTGCCAAAAATCGGCCACGAACACAGCCGCACCAAAAAATAAGCCCCCGAAGGTCCCGTCCCCAAGTTCGTCCGCAGCAAAAATGCCCACAAAACGGGTGGGCTATAGCCTTGGGGGGAGGGGCTGGCCAACTTCGTCCGCCGGAATCGGAATGGGGCGAGACTTTGCGAGCGCCCTCCGTGTGCAAAAAATAGGCCGCGGGGACAGCCGCGCCCTAAAATAAGCCCCCGAAGGTCCCGTCCCCAAGTTCGTCCGCCGCAAAAATGCCCAAAAAACGGGTGGGCTATAGCCTTGGGGGGTGGGGCTGGCCAACTTCGTCCGCCGGAATCGGAATGGGGCGAGACTTTGCGAGCGCACTCCGTGTGCAAAAAATAGGCCGCGGGCACAGCCATTTCCAAAATAAGTCCCCGAAGGTCCCGTCCCCAAGTTCGTCCGCCGCAAAAATGCCCGAAAAACGGGTGGGCTATAGCCTTGGGGGGTGGGGCTGGCCAACTTCGTCCGCCAGAATCGGAATGGGGCGAGACTTTGCGAGCGCACTCCGTGTGCAAAAAATAGGCCGCGGGCACAGCCGCGCCCTAAAATAAGCCCCCGAAGGTCCCATCCCCAAGTTCGTCCGCTGCAAAAATGCCCAAAAAACGGGTGGGCTATAACCTTGGGGGGAGGGGCTGGCCCACTTCGTCCGCCGGACTCGAAATGGGGCGAGACTTTGCGAGCACCCTTCGTGTGCCAAAAATCACCCGCGAGCACAGCCACACCCAAAAATAAGCCCCCGAAGGTCCCGTCCCCAAGTTCATCCGCCGCAAAAATGCCCACAAAACGGGTGGGCTATAGCCTTGGGGGGAGGGGCTGGCCAACTTCGTCCACCGGACTCGGAATGGGGCAAGGCTTTACGAGCGCCCTCCTTGTGCAAAACATAGGCCGTGGGCACAGCCGCGCCCAAAAATAAGCCCCCGAAGGTCCCGTCCCCAAGTTCGTCCGCCGCAAAAATGCCCAAAAAAACGGGTGTGCTATAGCCTTGGGGGGAGGGGCTGGCCAACGTCGTCCGCCGGACTCGGAATGGGGCGAGACTTTGCGAGCACCCTCCGTGTGCCAAAAATAGGCCACGGGAACAGCCGCGTTCAAAAATAAGTCCCCGTAGGACACATCCCCAAGTTCGTCCGCCGCAAAAATGCACAAAAAACGGGTGGGCTATAGCCTTCGGGGGAGGGGCTGGCCAACTTCGTTCGCAGGACTCGGAATGGGGCGAGACTTTACGAGTGCCTTCCGTGTGGCAACAATAGGCCACGGGCACAGCCGCGCCCAAAGATGAGCCCCCGAAGGTCCCGTCCCCAAGTTCGTCCGCCGCAAAAATGCCCACAAAACGGGTGGGCTATAGACTTGGGGGGAGGGGCTGGCCAACTTCGTCCGCCGGACTCGAAATGGGGCGAGACTTTGCGAGCACCCTCCGTGTGCCAAAAATCGGCCACAAACACAGCCGCACCAAAAAATAAGCCCCCGAAGGTCCCGTCCCCAAGTTCGTCCGCAGCAAAAATGCCCACAAAACGGGTGGGCTATAGCCTTGGGGGGAGGGGCTGGCCAACTTCGTCCGCCGGAATCGGAATGGGGCGAGACTTTGCGAGTGCCCTCCGTGTGCAATAAATAGGCCGCGGGGACAGTCGCGCCCTAAAATAAGCCCCCGAAGGTCCCGTCCCCAAGTTCGTCCGCCGCAAAAATGCCCAAAAAACGGGTGGGCTATAGCCTTGGGGGGTGGGGCTGGCCAACTTCGTCCGCCGGAATCGGAATGGGGCGAGACTTTGCGAGCGCCCTCCGTGTGCAAAAAATAGGCCGCGGACACAGCCGTACCCAAAAATAAGTCCCCGAAGGTCCCGTCCCCAAGTTCGTCCGCCGCAAAAATGCCCGAAAAACGGGTGGGCTATAGCCTTGGGGGGTGGGGCTGGCCAACTTCGTCCGCCAGAATCGGAATGGGGCGAGACTTTGCGAGCGCACTCCGTGTGCAAAAAATAGGCCGCGGGCACAGCCGCGCCCTAAAATAAGCCCCCGAAGGTCCCATCCCCAAGTTCGTCCGCTGCAAAAATGCCCAAAAAACGGGTGGGCTATAACCTTGGGAGGCTGGCCCACTCGTCCCGCTGGACTCGAAATGGGGCGAGACTTTGCGAGCACCCTTCGTGTGCCAAAAATCACCCGCGAGCACAGCCACACCCAAAAATAAGCCCCCGAAGGTCCCGTCCCCAAGTTCATCCGCCGCAAAAATGCCCACAAAACGGGTGGGCTATAGCCTTGGGGGGAGGGGCTGGCCAACTTCGTCCGCCGGACTCGGAATGGGGCAAGGCTTTACGAGCGCCCTCCTTGTGCAAAACATAGGCCGTGGGCACAGCCGCGCCCAAAAATAAGCCCCCGAAGGTCCCGTCCCCAAGTTCGTCCGCCGCAAAAATGCCCAAAAAAACGGGTGTGCTATAGCCTTGGGGGGAGGGGCTGGCCAACGTCGTCCGCCGGACTCGGAATGGGGCGAGACTTTGCGAGCGCCCTCCGTGTGCCAAAAATAGGCCGCGGGAACAGCCGCGTTCAAAAATAAGTCCCCGAAGGACACATCCCCAAGTTCGTCCGCCGCAAAAATGCCCACAAAACGGGTGGGCTATAGACTTGGGGGGAGGGGCTGGCCAACTTCGTCCGCCGGACTCGGAATGGGGCGAGACTTTACGAGTGCCTTCCGTGTGGCAACAATAGGCCACGGGCACAGCCGCGCCCAAAGATGAGCCCCCGAAGGTCCCGTCCCCAAGTTCGTCCGCCGCAAAAATGCCCACAAAACGGGTGGGCTATAGACTTGGGGGGAGGGGCTGGCCAACTTCGTCCGCCGGACTCGGAATGGGGCGAACTTGCGAGCGCCCTCCGTGTGCCAAAAATAGGCCGCGGGCACAGCCGCGCCCAAAGATGAGCCCCCGAATGTCCCGTCCCCAAGTTCGTCCGCTCAAAAATGCCCAAAAAACGGGTGGGCTATAGCCTTGGGGGGAGGGGCTGGCCAACTTCGTCCGCCCGACTCGGAATGGGGCGAGACTTTGCGAGCGCCCTCCGTGTGCCAAAAATAGGCCGCGGGCACAGCCGCGCCACAAAAATAAGCCCCCGAAGGTCCCGTCCCCGAGTTCGTCCACCGCAAAAATGCCCAAAAATCGGGTGGCCTATAGCCTTGGGGGGAGGGGCTGGCCCACTTCGCCCGCCGGACTCGGAATGGGGTAAGACTTTGCGAGCGCCCTCCGTGTGCCAAAAATAGGCCGCGGGCACAGCCGTACCCAAAAATAAGTCCCCGAAGGTCCCGTCCCCAAGTTCGTCCGCCGCAAAAATGCCCAAAAAACGGGTGGGCTATAGACTTGGGGGGAGGGGCTGGCCAACTTCGTCCGCCGGACTCGGAATGGGACGAGACTTTGCGAGCACCCTCCGTGTGCCAAAAATAGGCCTCGGGCACAGCCACACCCAAAAATAAGCCCCCGAAGGTCCCGTCCCCAAGTTCGTCCGCCGCAAAAATGCCCAAAAAACGGGTGGGCTATAGCCTTGGGGGGAGGGGCTGGCCCACTTCGCCCGCCGGACTCGGAATGGGGTGAGACTTTGCGAGCAACCTCCATGTGCCAAAAATAGGCCGCGGGCACGGCCGCACCCAAAGATGAGCCCCCGAAGGTCCCGTCCCCAAGTTCGTCCGCTGCAAAAATGCCCACAAAACGGGTGGGCTATAGCCTTGGGGGGAGGGGCTGGCCAACTTCGTCCGCCCGACTCGGAATGGGGCGAGACTTTGCGAGTGCCCTCCGTGTGCCAAAAATAGGCCGCGGGCACAGCCGCGCCCAAAGATGAGCCCCCGAAGGTCCCGTCCCCAAGTTCGTCCGCCGCAAAAATGCCCACAAAACGGGTGGGCTATAGACTTGGGGGGAGGGGCTGGCCAACTTCGTCCGCCGGACTCGGAATGGGGCGAACTTGCGAGCGCCCTCCGTGTGCCAAAAATAGGCCTCGGGCACAGCCGCGTCCAAAAATAAGCCCCCGAAGGTCCCATCCCCAAGTTCGTCCGCCGAAAAAATGCCCAAAAAACGGGTGGGCTATAGCGTTGGGGGGAGGGGCTGGCCAACTTCATCCTTAGGACTCGGAATGGGGCGAACTTTACGAGCGCCCTCCGTGTGCCAAAAATAGGCCACGGGCACAGCTGCGCCCAAAAATAAGCCCCCGAAGGTCCCGTCCCCAAGTTCGTCCGCCGCAAAAATGCCCAAAAATCGGGTGGGCTATAGCCTTGGGGGGAGGCGCTGGCCAACCTCGTCCGCCGGACTTGGAATGGGGCGAGACTTTATGAGCGCCCTCCGTGTACCAAAAATAGGCCGCGGGTAC
This sequence comes from Citrus mangshanensis, assembly GCA_030449895.1. Taxonomy (NCBI): domain Eukaryota; kingdom Viridiplantae; phylum Streptophyta; class Magnoliopsida; order Sapindales; family Rutaceae; genus Citrus; species Citrus mangshanensis. Next base: position 386,005 of record JASUUJ010000146.1, read on the forward strand.
AGCCGTGCCCAAAAATAAGCCCCCGAAGGTCCCGTCCCCAAGTTCGTCCGCAGCAAAAATGCCCACAAAACGGGTGGGCTATAGCCTTGGGGGGAGGGGCTGGCCAACTTCGTCCGCCGGACTCGGAATGGGGCGAGACTTTGCAAGCGCCCTCCGTGTGCCAAAAATAGGACGCGGGCACACCCGCACGGAAAAATAAGTCCCCGAAGGTCCCGTCCCAAGGTTCGTCCGCCGGACTCGGAATGGGGCGAACTTGCGAGCGCCCTCCGTGTGGCAAAAATAGGCCTCGGGCACAGCCGCGTCCAAAAATAAGCCCCCGAAGGTCCCATCCCCAAGTTCGTCCGCCGCAAAAATGCCCAAAAAACGGGTGGGCTATAGCGTTGGGGGGAGGGGCTGGCCAACTTCATCCTTTGGACTCGGAATGGGGCGAGACTTTACGAGCGCCCTCCGTGTGCCAAAAATAGGCCACGGGCACAGCTGCGCCCAAAAATAAGCCCCCGAAGGACCCGTCCCCAAGTTCGTCCGCCACAAAAATGCCCAAAAATCGGGTGGGCTATAGCCTTGGGGGGAGGCGCTGGCCAACTTCGTCCGCCGGACTCGGAATGGGGCGACACTTTGCGAGTGCCCTCCGTGTGCCAAAAATAGGCCGCGGGTACAGCCATGCCCAAAAATAAGCCCCCGAAGGTCCCGTCCCCAAGTTCATCCGCAGCAAAAATGCCCAAAAAACGGGTGGGCTATAGCCTTGCGGGGAGGAGCTGGCCAACCTCGTCCGCCGGACTTGGAATGGGGCGAGACTTTGCGAGCGCCCTCCGTGTACCAAAAATAGGCCGCGGGCACGGCCGCGCCAGAAAACAAGCCCCCGAAGGTCCCGTCCCCAAGTTCGTCCGCCGCAAAAATGCCCAAAAAACGGGTGGGCTATAGACTTGGGGGGAGGGGCTGGCCCACTTCGTCCGCCGGACTCTGAATGGGGTGAGACTTTGCGAGCGCCCTCCGTGTGCCAAAAATAGGCCACAGGCACAGCCGCGCCCAAAAATAAGCCCCCGAATGTCCCGTCCCCAAGTTCGTCCGCCGCAAAAATGCCCAAAAAACGGGTGGGCTATAGCCTTGGGGGGAGGGGCTGGCCCACTTCGTCCGCCCGACTCGGAATGGGGCGAGACTTTGCGAGCGCCCTCCGTGTGCCAAAAATAGGCCGCGGGCACAGCCGCGCGCCAAAAATAAGCCCCCGAAGGTCCCGTCCCCGAGTTCGTCCACCGCAAAAATGCCCAAAAATCGGGTGGCCTATAGCCTTGGGGGGAGGGGCTGGCCCACTTCGCCCGCCGGACTCGGAATGGGGAAAGACTTTGCGAGCGCCCTCCGTGTGCCAAAAATAGGCCGCGGCCACAGCCGTACCCAAAAATAAGACCCCGAAGGTCCCGTCCCCAAGTTAAAAAAATGCCCAAAAATCGGGTGGGCTATAGACTTGGGGGGAGGGGCTGGCCAACTTCGTCCGCCGGACTCGGAATGGGACGAGACTTTGCGAGCACCCTCCGTGTGCCAAAAATAGGCCTCGGGCACAGCCGCACCCAAAAATAAGCCCCTGAATGTCCCGTCCCCAAGTTCGTCCGCCGCAAAAATGCCCAAAAAACGGGTGGGCTATAGCCTTGGGGGGAGGGGCTGGCCAACTTCGTCCGCCCGACTCGGAACGGGGCGAGACTTTGCGAGCGCCCTCCGTGTGCCAAAAATAGGCCGTGGGCACAGCCGCGCCCAAAAATAAGCCCCCGAAGGTCCCGTCCCCGAGTTCGTCCACCGCAAAAATGCCCAAAAATCGGGTGGCCTATAGCCTTGGGGGGAGGGGCTGGCCCACTTCGCCCGCCGGACTCGGAATGGGGAAAGACTTTGCGAGCGCCCTCCGTGTGCCAAAAATAGGCCGCGGGCACAGCCGCACCCAAAAATAAGTCCCCGAAGGTCCCGTCCCCAAGTTCGTCCGCCGCAAAAATGCCCAAAAAACGGGTGGGCTATAGACATGGGGGGAGGGGCTGGCCAACTTCGTCCGCCGGACTCGGAATGGGACGAGACTTTGCGAGCACCCTCCGTGTGCCAAAAATAGGCCTCGGGCACAGCCGCACCCAAAAATAAGCCCCCGAATGTCCCGTCCCCAAGTTCGTCCGCCGCAAAAATGCCCAAAAAACGGGTGGGCTATAGCCTTGGGGGGAGGGGCTGGCCAACTTCGTCCGCCCGACTCGGAATGGGGCGAGACTTTGCGAGCGCCCTCCGTGTGCCAAAAATAGGCCGTGGGCACAGCCGCGCCCAAAAATAAGCCCCCGAAGGTCCCGTCCCCGAGTTCGTCCACCGCAAAAATGCCCAAAAATCGGGTGGCCTATAGCCTTGGGGGGAGGAGCTGGCCAACTTCGTCCGTCGGACTCGGAATGGGGCGAGACTTTGCGAGCGCCCTCCGTGTGCCAAAAATAGGCCTCGGGCACAGCCGCGTCCAAAAATAAGCCCCCGAAGGTCCCGTCCCCAAGTTCGTCCGCCGCAAAAATGCCCAAAAAACGGGTGGGCTATAGCCTTGGGGGGAGGGGCTGGCCCACTTCGCCCGCCGGACTCGGAATGGGGCGAGACTTTGCGAGCGCCCTCCGTGTGCCGAAAATAGGCCGCGGGCACAGCCGCACCCAAAAATGAGTCCCCGAAGGTCCCGTCCCCAAGTTCGTTCGCCGCAAAAATACCCAAAAGACGGGTGGGCTATAGCCTTGGGGGGAGGGGCTGGCCAACTTCGTCCGCCGGACTCGGAATGGGGCGAGACTTTGAGATCGCCCTCCGTGTGCCAAAAATAGGCCATGGGCACAGCCGTGCCCAAAGATAAGCCCCCGAAGGTTCCATTCCCAAGTTCGTCCGCTGCAAAAATTTCCACAAAACGGGTGGGCTATAGCCTTGGGGGGAGGGGCCGGCCAACTTCGTCCGCCGGACTCGTATGGGGGCGAGACATTGCGAGCGCCCTCCGTGTACCAAAAATAGGCCACGGGCACAGCCGTACCACAAAACAAGCGCCCGAAGGTCCCGTCCCCAAGTTCGTCCGCCGCAAAAATGACCAAAAAACGGGTGGGCTATAGCCTTGGGGGGAGGGGCCGGCCCACTTCGTCCGCCGGACTCGGAATGGGGCGAGACTTTGCGAGCGGCCTCCGTGTGCCAAAAACAGGCCGCGGGCACAGCTGCACCCAAAAACAAGCGCCCGAAGGTCCCGTCCCTAAGCTCGTCCGTCGCAAAAATGCCCAAAAAATGGGTGGGCTATTGCCTTGGGGGGAGGGGCCGGCCCACTTCGTCCGCCGGACTCGGAATGGGGCGAGATATTGCGAGCGCCCTCCGTGTGCCAAAAATAGGCCGCGGGAACAGCCGCACCACAAAACAAGCGCCCGAAGGTCCCGTCCCCAAGTTCGTCCGCCGCTAAAATGCCCAAAAAACGGGTGGGCTATAGCCTTGGGGGGAGGGGCTGGCCAAGCGTCCGTGGGACACGGAATGGGGCGAGACTTGCAGCGCCCCGTCCGTGTGCAAAAATAGGCTTGGGCACAGCCACACCCAAAAATAAGCGCCCGAAGGTCCCGTCCCCAAGTTCGTCCGCCGCAAAAATGCCCAAAAAACGGGTGGGCTATAGCATTGGGGGGAGGGGCTGGCCAAGTTTGTCCGCCAGACTCGGAATGGGGCGACACTTTGCGAGCGCCCTCCGTGTGCCAAAAATAGGCCGCGGGCACAGCCGCGTCCAAAAATAAGCACCCGAAAGTCCCGTCCCCAAGTTCGTCCGCCGCAAAAATGCCCAAAAAACGGGTGGGCTATAGCCTTGGGGGGAGGGACTGGCCAAGTTCGTCCGCAGTACTCGGAATGGGGCGAGACTTTACGAGCGCCCTCCGTGTGCCAAAAATAGGCCGCGGGCACAGTCGCACCCAAAAACAAGTGCCCGAAGGTCCCGTCCCTATGTTCGTCCGCCGCAAAAATGCCCAAAAAACGGGTGGGCTACAGCCTTGGGGGGAGGGGCCGGCCAACTTCGTCCGCCGGACTCATAATGGGGCGAGACATTGCGAGCGCCCTCCGTGTGCCAAAAATAGGCTGCGGGCACAGCCGCACCACAAAACAAGCGCCCGAAGGTCCCGTCCCCAAGTTCGTCCGCCGCAAAAATGCCCAAAAAACGGGTGGGCTATAGCATTGGGGGGAGGGGCTGGCCAAGTTTGTCCGCCGGACTCGGAATGGGGCGAGAATTTGCGAGTGCTGTCCGTGTGCCAAAAATAGGCTGTGGGTACAGCCGCGCCCAAAAACAAGCACCCGAAGGTCCCGTCCCCAAGTTCGCCGCCGCAAAAATGCCCAAAAAACGGGTGGGCTATAGCCTTGGGGGGAGGGGCTGGCCCACTTCGTCCGCCGGACTCGGAAAGGGGCGAGACTTTGCGCGCGCCCTCCGTGTGCCAAAAATAGTCTGCGGGCACAGCCGTGTCCAAAAATAAGCGCCCGAAGGTCCCGTCCCAAAGTTCGTCCGCCGCAAAAATGCCCAAAAAACGGGTGGGCTATAGCCTTGGGGGGAGGGGCTGGCCAACTTCGTCCGCCGGACTCGGAATGGGGCGAGACTTTGCGAGCACCCTCCGTGTGCCAAAAATAGGCCACGGGCACAGCCGCGCACAAAAATAAGCTCCAGATGGTCCCGTTCGCTTGTTCGTCCGCCTCAAAAATGCCCAAAAAACGGGTGGGCTATACCCTTGGGGGGAGGGGCTGGCCAACTTCGTCCGCCGGACTCGGAATGGGGCGAGACTTTGCGCGCGCCCTCCGTGTGCCAAAAATAGTCTGCGGGCACAGCCGCAAAATAAGCGCCCGAAGGTCCCGCCCCAAGTTCGTCCGCCAAAATGCCTAAAACTGGGTGGGCTATAGCCTTGGAGGAGGGGCTGGCCAACTCGTCCCGCCCGACTCGGAAAGGGGTGAGACTTTGCAGCGCCCTCCGTGCTAAAATCGCCGCGGGCAGAGCCGCACCAAAAAAAGCGCCCGAAGGTCCCGTCCCCAAGTTCGTCCGCCGCAAAAATGCCCAAAAAACGGGTGGGCTATAGCCTTGGGGGGAGGGGCTGGCCAACTTCGTCCGCCGGACTCGGAATGGGGCGAGACTTTTCGAGCGCCCTCCGTGTGCCAAAAATAGGCTGCGGGCACAGCCGCACCCCAAAACAAGCACCCGAAGGTCCCGTCCCCAAGTTCACCGCCGCAAAAATGCCCAAAAAACGGGTGGGCTATAGCCTTGGGGGGAGGGGCTGGCCCACTTCGTCCGCCAGACTCGGAAAGGGGCGAGACTTTGCGTGCGCCCTCCGTGTGCCAAAAATAGTCTGTGGGCACAGCCGTGTCCAAAAATAAGCGCCCGAGGGTCCCGTCCCAAAGTTCGTCCGCCGCAAAAATGCCCAAAAAACGGGTGGGCTATAGCCTTGGGGGGAGGGGCTGGCCAACTTCGTCCGCCGGACTCGGAATGGGGCGAGACTTTGCGAGCACCCTCCGTGTGCCAAAAATAGGCCGCGGGCACAGCCGCGCACAAAAATAAGCTCCCGAAGGTCCCGTTCCCAAGTTCGTCCGCCTCAAAAATGCCCAAAAAACGGGTGGGCTATAACCTTGGGGGGAGGGGCTGGCCAACTTCGTCCGCCGGACTCGGAATGGGGCGAGACTTTGCGCGCGCCCTCCGTGTGCCAAAAATAGTCTGCGGGCACAGCCGCGTCCAAAAATAAGCGCCCGAAGGTCCCGTCCCCAAGTTCGTCCGCCGCAAAAATGCCCAAAAACTGGGTGGGCTATAGCCTTGGAGGGAGGGGCTGGCCAACTTCGTCCGCCCGACTCGGAAAGGGGTGAGACTTTGCGAGCGCCCTCCGTGTGCTAAAAATCGGCCGCGGGCAGAGCCGCACCCCAAAACAAGGCCCGAAGGTCCCGTCCCCAAGTTCGTCCGCCGCAAAAATGCCCAAAAAACGGGTGGGCTATAGCCTTGGGGGGAGGGGCTGGCCAACTTCGTCCGCCGGACTCGGAATGGGGCGAGACTTTGCGAGCACCCTCCGTGTGCCAAAAATAGGCCGTGGGCACAGTCGCACCCAAAAACAAGCACCCGAAGGTCCCGTCCCTATATTCGTCCGACGCAAAAATGCCCAAAAAACGGGTGGGCTATAGCCTTGGAGGGAGGGGCTGGCCAACTTCGGCCGCCCGACTCGGAAAGGGGCCAGACTTTGCGAGCGCCCTCCGTGTGCTAAAAATAGGCCGTGGGCACAGCCGCGCCCCAAAACAAGTGCCCGAAGGTCCCGTCCCCAAGTTCATCCGCCGCAAAAATGCCCAAAAAACGGGTGGGCTATAGCCTTGGGGGGAGGGGCTGGCCAACTTCGGCCGCCCGACTCGGAAAGGGGCCAGACTTTTCGAGCGCCCTCCGTGTCCTAAAAATAGGCCGCGGGCACAGTCGCGCCCCAAAACAAGTGCCCGAAGGTCCCGTCCCCAAGTTCATCCGCCGCAAAAATGCCCAAAAAACGGGTGGGCTATAGCCTTGGGGGGAGGGGCTGGCCAACTTTGTCCCCCGGACTCGGAATGGGGCGAGACTTTGCGAGCACCCTCCGAGTGCCAAAAATAGGCCGCGGGCACAGCCGCACCCAAAAACAAGCACCCGAAGGTCCCGACCCCAAGTTCGTCCGCCGCAAAAATGCCCAAAAAACGGGTGGGCTATAGCCTTGGGGGGAGGGGCTGGCCAACTTCGTCCGCCGGACTCGGAATGGGACGAGACATTGCGCGCGCCCTCCGTGTGCCAAAAATAGGCCGCGGGCACAGCCGCACCCAAAAATAAGCGCCCGAAGGCCCCGTCCCCAAGTTCGTCCGCCGCAAAAATTCCCAAAAAACGGGTGGGCTATAGCCTTGGGGGGAGGGGCTGGCCAACTTCGTCCGCCGGACTCGGAATGGGGCGAGACTTTGCGCGCACCCTCCATGTCCCAAAAATAGTCCGCGGGCACAGCCGCGTCCAAAAATAAGCGCCCGAAGGTCCCGTCCCCAAGTTCGTCCGTTGCAAAAATGCCCAAAAAACGGGTGGGCTATAGCCTTGGGGGGAGGGGCTGGCCAACTTCGTCCCCCGGACTCGGAATGGGGCGAGACTTTGCAAGCACCTCCGAGTGCAAAAAATAGGCCGGGGGCACAGCCGCGTCCAAAATAAGCGCCTGAAGGTCCCGTCCCCAAGTTCGTCCGCCGTAAAATGCCAAAAACGGGCGGGCTATAACCTTGGGGAGGGGCTGGCCAACTCGTCCTCCGGACTCGGAATGGGGCGAGACTGCAGCGCCTCCGTGTGCCAAAAATAGGCCACGGGCACAGCCGCGCACAAAAATAAGCTCCCGAAGGTCCCGTTCCCAAGTTCGTCCGCCTCAAAAATGCCCAAAAAACGGGTGGGCTATAACCTTGGGGGGAGGGGCTGGCCAACTTCGTCCGCCGGACTCGGAATGGGGCGAGAGTTTGCGCGCACCCTCCGTGTGCCAAAAATAGTGTACGGGCACAGCCGCGTCAAAAAATAAGCGCCCGAAGGTCCCGTCCCCAAGTTCGTCCGCCGCAAAAATGCCCAAAAAATGGGTGGGCTATAGCCTTGGAGGGAGGGGCTGGCCAACTTCGTTCGCCCGACTCGGAAAGGGGCGAGACTTTGCGAGTGCCCTCCGTGTGCTAAAAATCAGCCGCGGGCAGAGCCGCACCCCAAAAATAAGTGACCGAAGGTCCCGTCCCCAAGTTCTTCCGCCGCAAAAATTCCCAAAAAACGGGTGGGCTATAGCCTTGGGGGGAGGGGCTGGCCAACATCGTCCGCCGGACTCGTAATGTGGCGAGACTTTGCGAGCACCCTCCGTGTGCCAAAACTAGGCCGCGGGCACAGCCACGCCCAAAAATAAGTGCCCAAAGGTCCCGTCCCAAAGTTCGTCCGCCGCAAAAATGCCCAAAAAACGGGTGGGCTATAGCCTTGGGGGGAGGGGCTGGCCAACTTCGTCCTCCGGACTCGGAATGGGGCGAGACTTTGCGAGCGCCCTCCGTGTGCCAAAAATAGGCCACGGGCACAGCCGCGCATAAAAATAAGCTCCCGAAGGTCCCGTTCCCAAGTTCGTCCGCCTCAAAAATGCCCAAAAAACGGGTGGGCTATAACCTTGGGGGGAGGGGCTGGCCAACTTCGTCCGCCGGACTCGGAATGGGGCGAGACTTTGCGCGCACCCTCCATGTGCCAAAAATAGTCCGCGGGCACAGCCGCGTCCAAAAATAAGCGCCCGAAGGTCCCGTCCCCAAGTTCGTCCGTTGCAAAAATGCCCAAAAAACGGGTGGGCTATAGCCTTGGGGGGAGGGGCTGGCCAACTTCATCCCCCGGACTCGGAATGGGGCGAGACTTTGAGAGCGCCCTCCGAATGCCAAAAATAGGCCGCGGGCACAGCCGCGCCCAAAAATAAGTGCCCGAATGTCCCGTCCCCAAGTTCGTCCGCCGCAAAAATGACCAAAAAACGGGTGGGCTATAGCCTTGGGGGGAGGGGCTGGCCAACTTCGTCCGCCGGACTCGGAATGGGGCGAGACTTTGCGAGCGCCCTCCGAGTGCCAAAAATAGGCCGGGGGCACAGCCGCGGTCAAAAATAAGCGCCTGAAGGTCCCGTCCCCAAGTTCGTCCGCCGCAAAAATGACCAAAAAACGGGTGGGCAATAGCCTTGGGGGGAGGGGCTGGCCCACTTCGTCCGCAGGACTCGGAATGGGGCGAGACTTTGCGAGCGACCTCCGTGTGCCAAAAATAGGACACGGGCACAGCCGCGCCCAAAAATAAGTGCCCGAATGTCCCGTCCCCAAGTTCGTCCGCCGCAAAAATGACCAAAAAACGGGTGGGCTATAGCCTTGGCGGGAGGGGCTGGCCAACTTCGTCCCCCGGACTCGGAATGGGGCGAGACTTTGCGAGCGCCCTCCGAGTGCCAAAAATAGGCCGGGGGCACAGCCGCAGTCAAAAATAATCGCCCGAAGGTCCCGTCCCCAAGTTCGTCCGCCGCAAAAATGACCAAAAAACGGGTGGGCTATAGCCTTGGGGGGAGGGGCTGGCCCACTTCGTCCGCCGGACTCGGAATGGGGCGAGACTTTGCGAGGGCCCTCCGTGTGCCAAAAATAGGCCGTGGGCACAGTCGCACCCAAAAACAAGCACCCGAAGGTCCCGTCCCTAAATTCGTCCGACGCAAAAATGCCCAAAAAACGGGTGGGCTATAGCCTTGGAGGGAGGGGCTGGCCAACTTCGGCCGCCCGACTCGGAAAGGGGCCAGACTTTGCGAGCGCCCTCCGGGTGCTAAAAATAGGCCGCGGGCACAGCCGCGCCCCAAAACAAGTGCCCGAAGGTCCCGTCCCCAAGTTCATCCGCCGCAAAAATGCCCAAAAAACGGGTGGGCTATAGCCTTGGGGGGAGGGGCTGGCCAACTTTGTCCCCCGGACTCGGAATGGGTCGAGACTTTGCGAGCACCCTCCGAGTGCCAAAAATAGGCCGCGGGCACAGCCGCGCCCAAAAACAAGCACCCGAAGGTCCCGACCCCAAGTTCGTCCGCCGCAAAAATGCCCAAAAATGGGTGGGCTATAGCCTTGGGGGGAGGGGCTGGCCAACTTCGTCCGCCGGACTCGGAATGGGACGAGACATTGCGAGCGCCCTCCGTGTGCCAAAAATAGGCCGCGGGCACAGCCGCACCCAAAAATAAGCGCCCGAAGGTCCCGTCCCCAAGTTCGTCCGCCGCAAAAATTCCCAAAAAACGGGTGGGCTATAGCCTTGGGGGGAGGGGCTGGCCAACTTCGTCCGCCGGACTCGGAATGGGGCGAGACTTTGCGCGCACCCTCCGTGTGCCAAAAATAGTCCGCGGGTACAGCCGCGTCCAAAAATAAGCGCCCGAAGGTCCCGTCCCCAAGTTCGTCCGCCGCAAAAATGCCCAAAAAACGGGTGGGCTATAGCCTTGGGGGGAGGGGCTGGCCAACTTCATCCCCCGGACTCGGAATGGGGCGAGACTTTGAGAGCGCCCTCCGAGTGCCAAAAATAGGCCGCGGGCACAGCCGCGCTCAAAAATAAGTGCCCGAACGTCCCGTCCCCCAGTTCGTCCGCCGCAAAAATGACCAAAAAACGGGTGGGCTATAGCCTTGGGGGGAGGGGCTGGCCAACTTCGTCCGCCGGACTCGGAATGGGGCGAGACTTTGCGAGCGCCCTCCGAGTGCCAAAAATAGGCCGGGGGCACAGCCGCGGTCAAAAATAAGCGCCCGAAGGTCCCGTCCCCAAGTTCGTCCGCCGCAAAAATGACCAAAAAACGGGTGGGCTATAGCCTTGGGGGGAGGGGCTGGCCCACTTCGTCCGCCGGACTCGGAATGGGACGAGACTTTGCGAGCGCCCTCCGTGTGCCAAAAATAAGACACGGGCACAGCCGCGCTCAAAAATAAGTGCCCGAATGTCCCGTCCCCAAGTTCGTCCGCCGCAAAAATGACCAAAAAACGGGTGGGCTATAGCCTTGGGGGGAGGGGCTGGCCAACTTCGTCCCCCGGACTCGGAATGGGGCGCGACTTTGCAAGCACCTCCGAGTGCAAAAAATAGGCCGGGGGCACAGCCGCGTCCAAAAATAAGCGCCCGAAGGTCCCGTCCCCAAGTTCGTCCGCCGTAAAAATGCCAAAAAAACGGGTGGGCTATAACCTTGGGGGGAGGGGCTGGCCAACTTCATCCCCCGGACTCGGAATGGGGCGAGACTTTGAGAGCGCCCTCCGAGTGCCAAAAATAGGCCGCGGGCACAGCCGCGCCTAAAAATAAGTGCCCGAATGTCCCGTCCCCAAGTTCGTCCGCCGCAAAAATGACCAAAAAACGGGTGGGCTATAGCCTTGGGGGGAGGGGCTGGCCAACTTCGTCCGCCGGACTCGGAATGGGGCGAGACTTTGCGAGCGCCCTCCGTGTGCCAAAAATAGGACACGGGCACAGCCGCGCCCAAAAATAAGTGACCGAAGGTCCCGTCCCCAAGTTCGTCCGCCGCAAAAATGCCAAAAAAACGGGTGGGCTATAGCCTTGCGGGGAGGGGCTGGCCAACATCGTCCGCCGGACTCGTAATGGGGCGAGACTTTGCGAGCGCCCTCCGTGTGCTAAAAATAGGCCGCGGGCACAGCCGCGCCCAAAAACAAGCACCCGAAGGTCCCATCCCCAAGTTCGTCCGCCGCAAAAATTCCCAAAAAACGGGTGGGCTATAGCCTTGGGGGGAGGGGCTGGCCCACTTCGTCCGCCGGACTCGGAATGGGGCGAGACTTTGCGAGCGCCCTCCGTGTGCCAAAAATAGGACACGGGCACAGCCGCGCCCAAAAATAAGTGACCGAAGGTCCCGTCCCCAAGTTCGTCCGCCGCAAAAATTCCCAAAAAACGATTGGGCTATAGCCTTGGGGGGAGGGGCTGGCCAACATCGTCCGCCGGACTCGTAATGCGGCGAGACTTTGCGAGCACCCTCCGTGTGCCAAAAATAGGCTGCGGGCACAGCCGCGCCCAAAAATAAGTGCCCGAAGGTCCCGTCCCCAAGTTCGTCAGCCGCAAAAATGGCCAAAAAACGGGTGGGCTATAGCCTTGGGGGGAGGGGCTGGCCAACTTCGTCCGCCGGACTCGGAATGGAGCGAGACTTTGCGAGCGCCCTCCGTGTGCCAAAAATAGGCCGGGGGCACAGCCGCGGCCAAAAATAAGCAGCCGAAGGTCCCGTCCCCAAGTTCGTCCGCCGCAAAAATGACCAAAAAACGGGTGGGCTATAGCCTTGGGGGGAGGGGCTGGCCAACTTCGTCCGCCGGACTCGGAATGGGGCGAGACTTTGCGAGCGCCCTCCGTGTGCCAAAAATAGGACACGGGCACAGCCGCGCCCAAAAATAAGCCCCCGAAGGTCCCGTCCCCAAGTTCGTCCGCCGCAAAAATGCCAAAAAAACGGGTGGGCTATAGCCTTGCGGGGAGGGGCTGGCCAACATCGTCCGCCGGACTCGTAATGGGGCGAGACTTTGCGAGCGCCCTCCGTGTGCTAAAAATAGGCCGCGGGCACAGCCGCGCCCAAAAATAAGTGACCGAAGGTCCCGTCCCCAAGTTCGTCCGCCGCAAAAATTCCCAAAAAACGATTGGGCTATAGCCTTGGGGGGAGGGGCTGGCCAACATCGTCCGCCGGACTCGTAATGCGGCGAGACTTTGCGAGCACCCTCCGTGTGCCAAAAATAGGCCGCGGGCACAGCCGCGCCCAAAAACAAGCACCCGAAGGTCCCATCCCCAAGTTCGTCCCCCGCAAAAATTCCCAAAAAACGGGTGGGCTATAGCCTTGGGGGGAGGGGCTGGCCCACTTCGTCCGCCGGACTCGGAATGGGGCGAGACTTTGCGAGCGCCCTCCGTGTGCCAAAAATAGGACACGGGCACAGCTGCGCCCAAAAATAAGTGACCGAAGGTCCCGTCCCCAAGTTCGTCCGCCGCAAAAATTCCCAAAAAACGATTGGGCTATAGCCTTGGGGGGAGGGGCTGGCCAACATCGTCCGCCGGACTCGTAATGCGGCGAGACTTTGCGAGCACCCTCCGTGTGCCAAAAATAGGCCGCGGGCACAGCCGCGCCCAAAAATAAGTGCCCGAAGGTCCCGTCCCCAAGTTCGTCCGCCGCAAAAATGCCCAAAAAACGGGTGGGCTATAGCCTTGGGGGGAGGGGCTGGCCAACTTCGTCCCCCGGACTCGGAATGGGACGAGACTTTGCGAGCACCCTCCGAGTACCAAAAATTGGCCGCGGGCAACGCGGGCAAAGCCGCGCCCAAAAATAAGTGCCCGACCGTCCCGTCCCCAAGTTCGTCCGCCGCAAAAATGACCAAAAAACGGGTGGGCTATAGCCTTGGGGGGAAGGGCTGGCCAACTTCGTCCGCCGGACTCGAAATGGGGCGAGAATTTGCGAGCGCCCTCCGTGTGCCAAAAATAGGACACGGGCATAGCCGCGCCCAAAAATAAGTGACCGAACGTCCCGTCCCCAAGTTCGTCCGCCGCAAAAATGCCCAAAAAACGGGTGGGCTATAGCCTTGGGGGGAGGGGCTGGCCAACTTCGTCCGCCGGACTCGGAATGGGGTGAGACTTTGCGAGCGCCCTCCGTGTGCCAAAAATAGGACACGGGCACAGCCGTGCCCAAAAATAAGTGACCGATGGTCCCGTCCCCAAGTTCGTCCGCCGCAAAAATGCCAAAAAACGGGTAGGCTATAGCCTTGGGGGGAGGGGCTGGCCAACTTCGTCCGCCGGACTCGGAATGGGGCGAGACTTTGAGAACGCCCTCCGCGTGCCAAAAATAGACCGCGCGCACAGCTGCGCCCAAAAATAAGTGCCCGAAGGTCCCATCCCCAAGTTCGTCCGCCGCAAAAATGACCAAAAAACGGGTGGGCTATAGCCTTGGGGGGAGGGGCTGGCCAACTTCGTCAGCCGGACTCGGAATGGGGCGACACTTTGCGAGTGCCCTCCGTGTGCCAAAAATAGTCCGCGGGCACAGTCACGTCCAAAAATAAGCGCCCGAAGGTCCCGTCCCCAAGTTCGTCAGCCGCAAAAATGGCCAAAAAACGGGTGGGCTATAGCCTTGGGGGGAGGGGCTGGCCAACTTCGTCCCCCGGAGTCGGAATGGGGCTAGACTTTGCGAGCGCCCTCCGAGTGCCAAAAATAGGCCGGGGGCACAGCCGCGGCCAAAAATAAGCAGCCGAAGGTCCCGTCCCCAAGTTCGTCCGTCGCAAAAATGACCAAAAAACGGGTGGGCTATAGCCTTGGGGGGAGGGGCTGGCCAACATCGTCCGCCACACTCGTAATGGAGCGAGACTTTGCGAGCGCCCTCCGTATGCCAAAAATAGGCCACGGGCACAGCCGCGCCCAAAAACAAGCACCCGAAGGTCCCGTCCCCAAGTTCGTCCGCCGCAAAAATGCCCAAAAAACGGGTGGGCTATAGCCTTGGGGGGAGGGGCTGGCCAACTTCGTCCGCCGGACTCGGAATGGGACGAGACTTTGCGAGCGCCCTCCGTGTTCCAAAAATAGGACACGGGCACAGCCGCGCCCAAAAATAAGTGACCGAAGGTCTCGTCCCCAAGTTCGTCCGCCGCAAAAATTCCCAAAAAACGGGTGGGCTATAGCCTTGGGGGGAGGGGCTGGCCAACATCGTCCGCCGGACTCGTAATGGGGCGAGACTTTGCGAGCACCCTCCGTGTGCCAAAAATAGGCCGCGGGCAAAGCCGCGCCCAAAAATAAGTGCCCGAAGGTCCCGTCCCCAAGTTCGTCCGCCGCAAAAAAGCCCAAAAAACGGGTGGGCTATAGCCTTGGGGGGAGGGGCTGGCCCACTTCGTCCGCCGGACTCGGAATGGTGCGAGACATTGCGAGCACCCTCCGTATGCCAAAAATAGGCCACAGGCACAGCCGCACCCAAAAATAAGCCCCCGAAGGTCCCGTCCCCAAGTTCGTCCCCCGCAAAAATGCCCAAAAAATGGGTGGGCTATAGCCTTGGGGGGAGGGGCTGGCCAACTTCGTCCGCCGGACTCGGAATGGGGCGACACTTTACGAGCTCCCTCCGTGTGCCAAAAATAGTCCGCGGGCACAGCCACGTCCAAAAATAAGCACCCGAAGGTCCCGTCCCCAAGTTCGTCCGCCGCAAAAATGCCCAAAAAACGGGTGGGCTATAGCCTTGGGGGGAGGGGCTGGCCAACATCGTCCGCCGGAATGGTAATGGGCCGAGACTTTGCGAGCGCCCTCCGTGTGCCAAAAATAGGCCACGGTCACAGCCGCGCCCAAAAACAAGCACCCGAAGGTCCCGTCCCCAAGTTCGTCCGCCGCATAAATGCCCAAAAAACGGGTGGGCTATAGCCTTGGGGGGAGGGGCTGGCCAACTTCGTCCGCCGGACTCGGAATGGGACGAGACTTTGCGAGCGCCCTCCGTGTTCCAAAAATAGGACACGGGCACAGCCGCGCCCAAAAATAAGTGACCGAAGGTCTCGTCCCCAAGTTCGTCCGCCGCAAAAATTCCCAAAAAACGGGTGGGCTATAGTCTTGGGGGGAGGGGCTGGCCAACTTCGTCCGCCGGACTCGTAATGGGGCGAGACTTTGCGAGCACCCTCCGTGTGCCAAAAATAGGCCGCGGGCAAAGCCGTGCCCAAAAATAAGTGCCCGAAGGTCCCGTCCCCAAGTTCGTCCGCCGCAAAAAAGCCCAAAAAACGGGTGGGCTATAGCCTTGGGGGGAGGGGCTGGCCCACTTCGTCCGCCGGACTCGGAATGGTGCGAGACATTGCGAGCACCCTCCGTATGCCAAAAATAGGCCACAGGCACAGCCGCACCCAAAAATAAGCCCCCGAAGGTCCCGTCCCCAAGTTCGTCCCCCGCAAAAATGCCCAAAAAATGGGTGGGCTATAGCCTTGGGGGGAGGGGCTGGCCAACTTCGTCCGCCGGACTCGGAATGGGGCGACACTTTACGAGCGCCCTCCGTGTGCCAAAAATAGTCCGCGGGCACAGCCACGTCCAAAAATAAGCACCCGAAGGTCCCGTCCCCAAGTTCATCCGCCGCAAAAATGCCCAAAAAACGGGTGGGCTATAGCCTTGGGGGGAGGGGCTGGCCAACATCGTCCGCCGGAATCGTAATGGGCCGAGACTTTGCGAGCGCCCTCCGTGTGCCAAAAATAGGCCACGGTCACAGCCGCGCCCAAAAACAAGCACCCGAAGGTCCCGTCCCCAAGTTCGTCCGCCGCATAAATGCCCAAACAACGGGTAGGCTATAGCCTTGGGGGGAGGGGCTGGCCAACTTCGTCCGCCGGACTCGGAATGGGGCGAGACTTTACGAGCGTCCTCCGTGTGCCAAAAATAGGACACGGACGCAGCCGCGCCCAAAAATAAGTGACCGAAGGTCCCGTCCCCAAGTTCGTCCGCCGCAAAAATTCCCAAAAAACGGGTGGGCTATAGCCTTGGGGGGAGGGGCTGGCCAACATCGTCCGCCGGACTCGTAATTGGGCGAGACTTTGCGAGCACCCTCCGTGTGCCAAAAATAGGCTGCGGGCACAGCCGCGCCCAAAAATAAGTGGCCGAAGGTCCCGTCCCCAAGTTCGTCCGCCGCAAAAATGCCCAAAAAACGGGTGGGCTATAGCCTTGGGGGGAGGGGATGGCCAACTTCGTCCCCCGGACTCGGAATGGGGGGAGACTTTGCGAGCGCCCTCCGAGTGCCAAAAATAGGCCGCGGGTACAGCCGCGCCCAAAAATAAGTGCCCGAAGGTCCCGTCCCCAAGTTCGTCCGCCGCAAAAATGACCAAAAAACGGGTGGGCTATAGCCTTGGGGGGAGGGGCTGGCCAACATCGTCCGACGGACTCGTAGTGGGGCGAGACTTTGCGAGCACCCTCCGTGTGCGAAAAATAGGCCGCGGGCACAGCCGCGTCCAAAAACAGGCACCCGAAGGTCCCGTCCCCAAGTTCGTCCGCCGCAAAAATGCCCAAAAAACGGGTAGGCTATAGCCTTGGGGGGAGGTGCTGGCCAATTTCGTCCGCCGGACTCGGAATGGGGTGAGACATTGCGAGCGCCCTCCGTATGCCAAAAATAGGCCGCAGGCACAGCCACACCCAAAAATAAGTCCCCGAAGGTCCCGTCCCCAAGTTCGTCCGCCGCAAAAATGCCCAAAAAATGGGTGGGCTATAACCTTGGGGGGAGGGGCTGGCCAACTTCGTCCGCCGGACTTGGAATGGGGTGACACTTTGCGAGCGCCCTCCGTGTGCCAAAAATAGTCCACGGGCACAGCCACGTCCAAAAATAAGCACCCGAAGGTCCCGTCCCCAAGTTCGTCCGCCGCAAAAATGCCCAAAAAACGGGTGGGCTATAGCCTTGGGGGGAGGGGTTGGCCAACATCGTCCGCCGGAATCGTAATGGGCCGAGACTTTGTGAGCGCCCTCCGTGTACCAAAAATAGGCCGCGAGCACAGCCGCGCCCAAAAACAAGCGCCCGAAGGTCCCGTCCCCAAGTTCGTCCGCCGCAAAAATGCCCAAAAAACGGGTAGGCTATAGCCTTGGGGGGAGGGGCTGGCCCACTTCGTCCGCCGGACCCGGAATGGGGTGAGACTTTGCGAGTGCCCTCCGTGTGCCAAAAATAGGCCACGGGCACAGCCGCGCCCAAAAATAAGTACCCGAAGGTCCCGTCCCCATGTTCGTCCGCAGCAAAAATGCCCAAAAAACGGGTGGGCTATAGCCTTGGGGGGAGGGGCTGGCCAACTTCGTCCGCCGGACTCGGAATGGGGCGAGACTTTGCGAGCACCCTCCGTGTGCCAAAAATAGGCTACGGGCACAGCCGCGCCAAAAAATAAGCACCCGAAGGTCCCGTCCCCAAGTTCGTCCCCCGCAAAAATGCCCAAAAAACGGGTGGGCTATAGCCTTGGGGGGAGGGGCTGGCCAACATCGTCCGCCGGAATCGTAATGGGGCGAGACTTTGCGAGCGCCCTCCGTGTGCCAAAAATAGGCCACGGGCACAGCCGCGCCCAAAAACAAGCACCCGAAGGTCCAGTCCCCAAGTTCGTCCCCCGCAAAAATGCCCAAAAAACGGGTGGGCTATAGCCTTGGGGGGAGGGGCTGGCCCACTTCGTCCGCCGGACTCGGAATGGGACGAGACTTTGTGAGCACCCTCCGTGTGCAAAAAATAGGCCGCGGGCACAGCCGCGCCCAAAAATAAGCGCCCGAAGGTCCCGTCCCCAAGTTCGTCCGCCGCAAAAATGCCCAAAAAACGGGTGGGCTATAGCCTTGGGGGGAGGGGCTGGCCAACTTCGTCCGCCGGACTCGGAATGGGGCGACACTTTGCGAGCGCCCTCCGTGTGCCAAAAATAGGCCGCGGGCACAGCCACGTACAAAAATAAGCGCCCGAAGGTCCCGTCCCCAAGTTCGTCCGCCGCAAAAATGCCCAAAAAACGGGTGGGCTATAGCCTTGGGGGGAGGGGCTGGCCAACTTCGTCCGCCGGACTCGGAATGGGGCGACACTTTGCGAGCGCCCTCCGTGTGCCAAAAATAGGCTACGGGCACAGCCGCGCCAAAAAATAAGCACCCGAAGGTCCCGTCCCCAAGTTCGTCCCCCGCAAAAATGCCCAAAAAACGGGTGGGCTATAGCCTTGGGGGGAGGGGCTGGCCAACATCGTCCGCCGGACTCGGAATGGGGCGAGACATTGCAGCGCTCCGTGTGCCAAAATAGGCTACGGGCACAGCCGCGCCAAAAATAAGCACCCGAAGGTCCCGTCCCCAAGTTCGTCCCCAAACAATGCCCAAAACACGGGTGGGCTATAGCCTTGGGGGGAGGGGCTGGCCCACTTCGTCCGCCGGACTCGGAATGGGGCGAGACTTTGTGAGCGCCCTCCGTGTGCCAAAAAAAGGCCACGGGCACAGCTGCGCCAAAAAAGCACCCAAGGTCCAATCCCCAAGTTCGTCCCCAAAAAAGCCCAAAACGGGTGGGCTATAGCCTTGGTGGGAGGGCTGGCCCACTGTCCGCCGGACTCGGAATGGGGCGAGACTTTGTGAGCGCCTCCGTGTGCCAAAAAAAGGCCACGCGCACAGCTGCGCCCAAAAAAAAGCACCCGAAGGTCCAATCCCCAAGTTCGTCCCCCGCAAAAATGCCCAAAAAACGGGTGGGCTATAGCCTTGGGGGGAGGGGCTGGCCAACTTCGTCCGCCGGACTCGGAATTGGGCGAGACTTTGCGAGCACCCTCCGAGTGCCAAAAATAGGCCACGGGCACAGCTGTACCCAAAAACAAGCACCCGAAGGTCCCGTCCCTAAGTTCGTCCGCCGCAAAAATGCCCAAAAAACGGGTGGGCTATAGCCTTGGGGAGAGGGGCTGGCCAACTTCGTCCGCCGGACTCGGAATGGGGAGAGACTTTGCGAGCGCCCTCCGTATGCCAAAAATAGGGCGCAGGCACAGCCGCACCCAAAAATAAGCCTCCGAAGGTCCCGTCCCCAAGTTCGTCCGCCGCAAAAATGCCCATAAAACGGGTGGGCTATAGCCTTGGGGGGAGGGGCTGGCCCACTTCGTCCGCCAGACTCGGAATGGGGTGACACTTTGCGAGCGCCCTCCGTGTGCCAAAAATAGTCCGCGGGCACAGCCACGTACAAAAATAAGCGCCCGAAGGTCCCGTCCCCAAGTTCGTCCTCCGCAAAAATGCCCAAAAAACGGGTGGGCTATAGCCTTGGGGGGAGGGGCTGGCCAACATCGTCCGCCGGAATCGTAATGGGGCGAGACTTTGCGAGCGCCCTCCGTGTGCCAAAAATAGGCCATGGCACAGCCGCGCCCAAAAACAAGTACCCGAAGGTCCCGTCCCCAAGTTCGTCCGCCGCAAAAATGCCCAAAAAACGGGTAGGCTATAGCCTTGGGGGGAGGGGCTGGCCCACTTCGTCCGCCGGACCCGGAATGGCTCAAGACTTTGCGAGCGCCCTCTGTGTGCCAAAAATAGGCCACGTGCACAGCCGCGCCCAAAAATAAGCACCCGAAGGTCCCGTGCCCAAGTTCGTCCGCAGCAAAAATGCCCAAAAAACGGGTGGGCTATAGCCTTGGGGGGAGGGGCTGGCCCACTTCGTCCGCCGGACTCGGAATGGGGCGAGACTTTGTGAGCGCCCTCCGTGTGCCAAAAATAGGCCACGGGCACAGCTGCGCCCAAAAAAAAGCACCCGAAGGTCCAATCCCCAAGTTCGTCCCCCGCAAAAATGCCCAAAAAACGGGTGGGCTATAGCCTTGGGGGGAGGGGCTGGCCAACTTCGTCCGCCGGACTCGGAATTGGGCGAGACTTTGCGAGCACCCTCCGAGTGCCAAAAATAGGCCACGGGCACAGCTGTACCCAAAAACAAGCACCCGAAGGTCCCGTCCCCAAGTTAGTCCGCCGCAAAATTGCCCAAAAAACGGGTGGGCTATAGCCTTGGGGGGAGGGGCTGGCCAACTTCGTCCGACAGACTCGGAATGGGGCGAGACTTTACGAGTGCCCTCCGTGTGCCAAAAATAGGCCGCGGGCACTGCCGCATCGAAAAATAAGCGCCCGAAGGTCCCGTCCCCAAGTTCGTCCGCCGCAAAAATGCCCAAAAAACGGGTGGGCTATAGCCTTGTGTGGTGGGGCTGGCCAACTTCGTCCGACGGACTCGGAATGGGGCGAGACTTTACGAGTGCCCTCCATGTGCCAAAAATAGGCCGTGGGCACTGCCGCATCGAAAAATAAGCGCCCGAAGGTCCCGTCCCCAAGTTCGTCCGCCGCAAAAATGCCCAAAAAACGGGTGGGCTATAGCCTTGTGTGGTGGGGCTAGCCAACTTCGTCCGCCGGACTCGGAATGGGGCGAGACTTTACGAGAACCCTCCGTGTGCCAAAAATAGGCTTCGGGCACAGCCGCACCCGAACGTCCCGTCCCCAAGTTCGTCCGCCGCAAAAATGCCCAAAAAACGGGTGGGCTATAGCCTTGGGGGGAGGGGCTGGCCAACTTCGTCCGCCGGATTCAGAATGGGGCGACGCTTTGCGAGCGCCCTCCGTGTGCCAAAAATAGGCCGCGGACACAGCCGCGCCCAAAAACAAGCGCCTGAAGGTCCCGTCCCCAAGTTAGTCCGCCGCAAAAATGACCAAAAAACGGGTGGGCTATAGCCTTGGGGGGAGGGGCTGGCCAACTTCGTCCGCAACACTCGGAATGGGGCGAGACTTTGCGAGCACCCTCTGTCTGCCAAAAATAGGCCGCGGGCACAGCCGCGCCCAAAAACAAGTGCCCGAAGGTCCCGTCCCCAAGTTCGTCCGCCGCAAAAATGCCCAAAAAACGGGTGGGCTATAGCCTTGGGGGGAGGGGCTGGCCAACTTCGTCCGCCGGACTCGGAATGGGGCGAGACTTTACAAACGCCCTCTGAGACCCAAAAATAGCCCACGGGCACAGGCGCACCCAAAAATAAGCACCCGAAGGTCCCGTCCCCAAGTTAGTCCGCCGCAAAAATGCCCAAAAAACGGGTTGGCCATAGCCTTGGGGGGAGGGGCTGGCCCACTTCGTCCGCCGGACTCGGAATGGGTCGAGACTTTGCGAGCGCCCTCCGTGTGCAAAAAATAGGCCGCGGGCACAGCCGCACCCAAAAACAAGCGCCCGAAGGTCCCGTCCCCAAGTTAGTCCGCCGCAAAAATGCCCAAAAAACGGGTGGGCTATAGCCTAGGGGGGAGGGGCTGGCGAACTTCGTCCGCCCGACTCGGAATGGGACGAGACTTTGCGAGCGCCCTCCGTGTACCAAAAATAGGCCACGGGCACAGCCGTACCCAAAAATAAGCGCCCGAAGGTCCCGTCCCCAAGTT
This sequence comes from Citrus mangshanensis, assembly GCA_030449895.1. Lineage (NCBI taxonomy): Eukaryota > Viridiplantae > Streptophyta > Magnoliopsida > Sapindales > Rutaceae > Citrus > Citrus mangshanensis. Next base: position 407,267 of record JASUUJ010000146.1, read on the forward strand.
CGTCCGCCGCAAAAATGCATAAAAAACGGGTGGGCTATAGCCTTAGGGGGAGGGGCTGCCCAACTTTGTCCGCCGGACTCGGAATGGGGCGAGACTTTGCGAGTGCCCTCCGTTTGCAAAAAATAGGCCGCGGGCACACCCGCACCCAAAAATAAGCGCCCGAAGGACCCGTCCCCAAGTTCATCCGCCGCAAAAATGCCCAAAAAACGGGTGGGCTATAGCCTTGGGGGGAGGGGCTGCCCAACTTCGTCCGCCCGACTCGGAATGGGGCGAGACTTTGCGAGCGCCCTCCGTTTGACAAAAATAGGCCGCGGGCACAGCCGCGCCCAAAAACAAGTGCCCGAAGGTCCCGTCCCCAAGTTCGTCCGCCGCAAAAATGCCCAAAAAACGGGTGGGCTATAGCCTTGGGTGGAGGGGCTAGCCAACTTCGTCATCCGGACTCGGAATGGGGCGAGACTTTACGAGCACCCTCCGTGTGCCAAAAATAGGCTTCGGGCACAGCCGCGCCCGAAGTTCCCGTCCCCAAGTTCGTCCGCCGCAAAAATGCCCAAAAAACGGGTGGGCTATAGCCTTGGGGGGAGGGGCTGGCCAACTCCGCCGGACTCGGAATGGGGCGAGTCTTTACGAGCGCCTCCGTTTGCAAAAATGGGCCACGGGCACAGCGCGCCCAAAACAAGCGTCCGAAGGTCCCGTCCCCAAGTTCGGCCCCCCCAAAAATGCCCAAAAAACGGGGGGGCATATGGGGTGGGGGGGGGGGGCTGGCCAACATCGTCCGCCGGATTCAGAATGGGGCGACGCTTGCGAGCGCCTCCGTGTGCCAAAAATAGGCCGCGGACACAGCCGCGCCAAAACAAGCGCCTGAAGGTCCCGTCCCCAAGTTAGTCCGCCGCAAAATGACCAAAAACGGGTGGGCTATAGCCTTGGGGGAGGGGCTGGCCAACTTCGTCCGCAACACTGGAATGGGGCGAGACTTAGCACCGTCTGTCTGCAAAAATAGGCAGCGGGCACAGCGCGCCCAAAAACAAGTGCCCGAAGGTCCCGTCCCCAAGTTCGTCCGCCGCAAAAATGCCCAAAAAACAGGTGGGCTATAGCCTTGGGGGGAGGGGCTGGCCAACTTCGTCCGCCGGACTCGGAATGGGGCGAGACTTTACAAACGCCCTCTGAGACCCAAAAATAGCCCACGGGCACAGCCGCACCCAAAAATAAGCACCCGAAGGTCCCGTCCCCAAGTTAGTCCGCCGCAAAAATGCCCAAAAAACGGGTTGGCCATAGCCTTGGGGGGAGGGGCTGGCCCACTTCGTCCGCCGGACTCGGAATGGGTCGAGACTTTGCGAGCACCCTCCGTGCGCCAAAAATAGGCTGCGGTCACAGCCGCGCCCAAAAACAAGCCCCCGAAGGTCCCGTCCCCAAGTTCGTCCGCCGCAAAAATGCCCAAAAAACGGTTGGGCTATAGCCTTGGGGGGAGGGGCTGGCCAACTTCGTCCGCCGGACTCAGAATGGGACGAGACTTTGCGAGCGCCCTCCCTGTGCCAAAAATAGGCCGCGTGCACAGCTGTACCCAAAAATAAGCTCCCTAAGGTCCCATCCCCAAGTTCGTCCGCCGCAAAAATGCCCAAAAAACGGGTGGGCTATAGCCTTGGGGGGAGGGGCTGCCCAACTTCGTCCGCCCGACTCGGAATGGGGCGAGACTTTGCGAGCGCCCTCCGTTTGACAAAAATAGGCCGTGGGCACAGCCGCGCCCAAAAACAAGTGCCCGAAGGTCCCGTCCCCAAGTTCGTCCGCCGCAAAAATGCCCAAAAAACGGGTGGGCTATAGCCTTGGGTGGAGGGGCTAGCCAACTTCGTCATCCGGACTCGGAATGGGGCGAGACTTTACGAGCACCCTCCGTGTGCCAAAAATAGGCTTCGGGCACAGCCGCGCTCGAAGTTCCCGTCCCCAAGTTCGTCCGCCGCAAAAATGCCCAAAAAACGGGTGGGCTATAGCCTTGGGGGGAGGGGCTGGCCAACTTCATCCGCCGGATTCGGAATGGGTCGAGACTTTGCGAGCGCCCTCCGTGTGCCAAAAATAGGCCGCGGGCACAGCCGCGCCCAAAAACAAGTGCCCGAAGGTCCCGTCCCCAAGTTAGTCTGCCGCAAAAATGCCCAAAAAACGGGTGGGCTATAGCCTTGGGGGGAGGGGCTGGCCAACTTCATCCGCCGGATTCGGAATGGGGCGAGACTTTGCGAGCGCCCTCCGTGTGCTAAAAATAGGCCGCGGGCACAGCCGCGCCCAAAAACAAGCGCCCGAAGGTCCCGTCCCCAAGTTAGTCTGCCGCAAAAATGCCCAAAAAACGGGTGGGCTATAGCCTTGGGGGGAGGGGTTGGCCAACTTCGTCCGCAGGACTCGGAATGGGGCGAGACTTTGCGAGAGCCCTCCGTGTGCCAAAAATAGGCCACGGTGAAAGCCGCGCCCAAAAATAAGCGCCCAAAGCTCCCGTCCCCAAGTTCGTCCGCCGCAAAAAAGCCCAAAAAACGGGTGGGCTATAGCCTTGGGGGGAGGGGCTGACCAACTTCGTCCGATGGGACTCGTAATGGGGCGAGACTTTGCGAGCGCCCTCCGTGTGCCAAAAATAGGCTTCGGGTACAGCCGCACCCGAAGTTCCCGTCCCCAAGTTCGTCCGCCGCAAAAATGCCCAAAAAACGGGTGGGCTATAGCCTTGGGGGGAGGGGCTGGCCAACTTCATCCGCCGGATTCGGAATGGGGCGAGACTTTGTGAGCACCCTCCGTGTTCCAAAAATAAGCCGCGGGCACAACCGCGCCCAAAAACAAGCACCTGAAGGTCCCGTCCCCAAGTTAGTCCGCCGCAAAAATGCACAAAGAACGGGTGGGCTATAGCCTAGGGGGGAGGGGCTGGCCAACTTCGTCCGCCGGACTCGGAATGGGGAGAGACTTTGCGAGAGCCCTCCTTGTACCAAAAATAGCCCGCGGGCACACCCGCGCCCAAAAATAAGCGCCCGAAGGACTCGTCCCCAAGTTCATCCGCCGCAAAAATGCCCAAAAAACGGGTGGGCTATAGCCTTGGGGGGAGGGGCTGCCCAACTTCGTCCGCCCGACTCGGAATGGGGCGAGACTTTGCGAGCGCCCTCCGTTTACCAAAAATAGGCCGCGGGCACAGCCGCGCCCAAAAACAAGTGCCCGAAGGTCCCGTCCCCAAGTTCGTCCGCCGCAAAAATGCCAAAAAAACGGGTGGGCTATAGCCTTGGGTGGAGGGGCTAGCCAACTTCGTCCGCTGGACTCGGAATGGGGTGAGACTTTACGAGCACCCTCCGTTTTCCAAAAATAGGCTTCGGGCATAACCGTGCCCAAAGGTCCCATCCCCAAGTTCGTCCGCCGCAAAAATGCCAAAAAAACGGGTGGGCTATAGCCTTGGGGGGAGGGGCTGGCCAACTTCGTCCTCCGGACTCGGAATGGGGCGAGACTTTACGAACGCCCTCCGAGTTCCAAAAATATCCCACGGGCATAGCCGCGCCCAAAAATAAGCACCCGAAGGTCCCGTCCCCAAGTTAGTCCGCCGCAAAAATGCCCAAAAAACGGGTGGGCTATAGCCTTGGGGGGAGGGGCTGGCCAACTTCGTCCGCCGGACTCGGAATGGGGCGAGACTTTGCGAGCGCCCTCCGTGTGCCAAAAATAGGCCGTGGGCACAGCCGCGCCAGAAAACAAGCGCCCGAAGGTCCCGTCCCCAAGTTAGTCCGCCGCAAAAATGCCCAAAAAACGGGTGGGCTATAGCCTAGGGGGGAGGGGCTGGCGAACTTCGTCCGCCCGACTCGGAATGGGACGAGACTTTGCGAGCGGCCCTCTGTGTGCCAAAAATAGGCTGTGGGCACAGCCGTACCCAAAAATAAGCACCCGAAGCTCCTGTCCCCAAGTTCGTCCGCCGCAAAAATGCACAAAAAAGGGGTGGGCTATAGCCTTGGGGGGAGGGGCTGCCCAACTTCGTCCGCCGGACTCGGAATGGGGCGAGACTTTGCGAGTGCCCTCCGTTTGCCAAAAATAGGCCGCGGGCACAGCCGCGCCCAAAAACAAGCACCCGAAGGTCCCGTCCCCAAGTTCGTCCGCCGCAAAAATGCCCAAAAAATGGGTGGGCTATAGCCTTGGTTGGAGGGGCTAGCCAACTTCGTCCGCCGGACTCGGAATGGGGCGAGACTTTACGAGCACCCTCCGTGTGCCAAAAATAGGCTTCGGGCACAGCCGCGCCCGAAGTTCCCGTCCCCAAGTTCGTCCGCCGCAAAAATGCCCAAAAAACGGGTGGGCTATAGCCTTGGGGGGAGGGGCTGGCCAACTTCGTCCGCCGGACTCGGAATGGGGCGAGTCTTTGCGAGCGCCCTCCGTTTGCAAAAAATGGGCCACGGGCACAGCCGCGCCCAAAAACAAGCGTCCGAAGGTCCCGTCCCCAAGTTCGTCCGCCGCAAAAATGCCCAAAAAACGGGTGGGCTATAGCCTTGGGGGGAGGGGCTGGCCAACTTCGTCCGCCGGACTCAGAATGGGACGAGACTTTGCAAACGCCCTCCGTGTGCCAAAAATAGGCGGCGGGCACAGCCGCGCCCAAAAACAAGCGCCGGAAGGTCCCGTCCCCAAGCTCGTCCGCCGCAAAAATGCCCAAAAAACGGGTGGGCTACAGCGTTGGGGGGAGGGGCTGGCCAACTTTGTCCGCCGGACTCGGAATGGGGTGAGACTTTGCGAGCGCCCTCCGCGTCCCATAAATAGGCCATGGGCACAGCCGCGCCCAAAAACAAGTGCCCGAAGGTCCCGTCCCCAAGTTCGTCCACCGCAAAAATGCCCAAAAAACGGGTGGGCTATAGCGTTGGGGGGAGGGGCTGGCCAACTTCGTCCGCCGGACTCGGAATGGGGTGAGACTTTGCGAGCGCCCTCCGTGTGCCAAAAATAGGCTGCGGTCACAGCCGCGCCCAAAAACAAGCCCCCGAAGGTCCCGTCCCCAAGTTCGTCCGCCGCAAAAATGCCCAAAAAACGGGTGGGCTATAGCCTTGGGGGGAGGGGCTGGCCAACTTCGTCCGCCGGACTCAGAATGGGACGAGACTTTGCGAGCGCCCTCCCTGTGCCAAAAATAGGCCGCGTGCACAGCTGTGCCCAAAAATAAGCTCCCTAAGGTCCCATCCCCAAGTTCGTCCGCCGCAAAAATGCCCAAAAAACGGGTGGGCTATAGCCTTGGGGGGAGGGGCTGGCCAACTTCGTCCGCCGGACTCAGAATGGGACGAGACTTTGCGAGCGCCCTCCCTGTGCCAAAAATAGGCCGCGTGCACAGCTGTGCCCAAAAATAAGCTCCCTAAGGTCCCATCCCCAAGTTCGTCCGCCGCAAAAATGCCCAAAAAACGGGTGGGCTATAGCCTTGGGGGGGGGGCTGGCCAACGTAGTCCGCCGGACGCCGAATGGGGCGAGACGTTGCGAGCGCCTCCATGTGCCAAAAATAGGCCACGGGCACAGCCGCGCACAAAAATAAGCGCCCAAGGTCCTCCCCAAGTTTGTCCGTCAAAAATGCCCAAAAACGGGTGGGCTATTGCCTTGGGGGAGGAGCTGGCCCACTTCCGCCCGGACTCGAAATGGGACGAGTTTGCGAACGCCTCCGTGTGCCAAAAATAGGCTGTGGGCACAGCCGCGCCCAAAACAAGCCCCGAAGGTCCCATCCCCAAGTTCGTCCAAAAAATACCCAAAAAACGGGTGGGTTATAGCCTTGGGGGGAGGGGCTGGCCAACTTCGTCCGCCGGACTCGGAATGGGGTGAGAATTTGCGAGTGCCATCCGTGTGCCAAAAATTGGCCGCGGGTACAGCGCGCCAAAAATAAGCGCCCGAAGGTCCCGTCCCCAAGTTCGTCCACAAAAATGCCCAAAAACGGGTGGGCTATAGCCTTGGGGGAGGGCTGGCGAACTTCGTCCGCCGGACTCAAAATGGGACGAGACTCTGCGAGCGCCCTCTGTGTGCCAAAAATAGGCCGTGGGCACAGCCACCCCCAAAAACAAGTGCCCGAAGGTCCCGTCCCCAAGTTCGTCCGCCGCAAAAATACCCAAAAAACGGGTGGGCTATAGCCTTGGGCGGAGGAGCTGGCCCACTTCGTCCGCCGGACTCGAAATGGGACGAGAGTTTGCGAGCGCCCTCCGTGTGCCAAAAATAGGCTGTGGGCACAGCCGCGCCCAAAAAAAAGCCCCCGAAGGTCCCATCCCCAAGTTCGTCCGCCGCAAAAATGCCCAAAAAACGGGTGGGCTATAGACTTGGGGGGAGGGGCTGGCCCACTTCGTCCGCCAGACTCGGAATGGGGCGAGACTTTGCGAGCACCCTCCGTGTGGAAAAAATAGGCCGCGGGCACAGCCGCTCCCAAAAACAAGCGCTCGAAGGTCCTGTCCTCAAGTTCGTCCACTGCAAAAAAGCCCAAAAAACGGGTGGGCTATAGCCTTGGGGGGAGGGGCTGGCCAACTTCGTCCGCCGGACTCGGAATGGGGCGAGACTTTGCGAGCACCCTCCGTGTGCCAAAAATAGGCCGCGAGCACAGCCGCGCCCAAAAATAAGCGCCCGAAGGTCCCGTCCCCAAGTTTGTCCGCCGTAAAAATGCCCAAAAAACGGGTGGGCTATAGCCTTGGGGGGAGTGGCTGGCCAACTTCGTCCGCCGGACTCGGAATGGGGTGAGACTTTGCGAGCGCCCTCCGTGTGCAAAAAATAGGCCGCGGGCACAGCCGCACAAAAAAACAAGCGCCCGAAGGTCCCGTCCCCATGTTCGTCCACCGTAAAAATGCCCAAAAAACGGGTGGGCTATAGCCTTGGGGGGAGGGGCTGGCCCACTTCGTCCGCCAGACTTGGAATGGGGCGAGACTTTGCGAGCGCCCTCCATGTGGCAAAAATAGGCTGCGGGCACAGCCGCTCCCAAAAACAAGCGCCCGAAGGTCCGGTCCCCAAGTTCGTCCGCCGCAAAAATGCTCAAAAAACGGGTGGGCTATAGCCTTGGGGGGAGGGGCTGCCCAACTTCGTCCACCGGACTCGGAATGGGGCGAGACTTTGCGAGCGCCCTCCATGTGGCAAAAATAGGCTGCGGGCACAGCCGCTCCCAAAAACAAGCGCCCGAAGGTCCGGTCCCCAAGTTCGTCCGCCGCAAAAATGCTCAAAAAACGGGTGGGCTATAGCCTTGGGGGGAGGGGCTGCCCAACTTCGTCCACCGGACTCGGAATGGGGCGAGACTTTGCGAGCGCCCTCCGTGTGCCTAAAGTAGAATACTGGCACAGCCGCGCCCAAAAAAAAGCGCCCGAAGGTCCCGTCCCCAAGTTCGTCCACCGCAAAAATGCCCAAAAAACGGGTGGGCTATAGCCTTGGGGGGAGGGGCTGGCCAACTTCGTCCGCCGGACTCGGAATGGGGCGAGACTTTGCGAGGACCCTCCGTGTGCCAAAAATAGGCCGCGGGCACAGCCGGACCCAAAAACAAGCGTCCGAAGGTCCCGTCCCATAGTACGTCCGCCGCAAAAATGCCCAAAAAACAGGTGGGCTATAGCCTTGGGGGGAGGGGCTGGCCAACTTCGTCCGCCGGACTCGGAATGGGGCGAGACTTTACGAGCGCCCTCCGTGTGCCAAAAATAGGCCGCGGGCACAGCCACGCCCAAAAACAAGCATCCGAAGGTCCCGTCCCCAAGTACGTCCGCCGCAAAAATGCCCAAAAAACGGGTGGGCTATAGCCTTGGGGGGAGGGGCTGGCCAACTTTGTCCGCCGGACTCGGAATGGGGCGAGACTTTGTGAGCATCCTCTGTGTGCCAAAAATAGGCCGCGGTCACATCCGCACTTAAAAACAAGTGCCCGAAGGTCCCATCCCCAAGTTTGTCTGCCGTAAAAATGCCCAAAAAACGGGTGGGCTATAGCCTTGGGGGGAGGGGCTGGCCAACTTCGTCCTCCGGGCTCGGAATAGGGTGAGACTTTACGAGCGCCCTCCGAGTGCCAAAAATAGGCCGCGGGCACAGCCGCGCCCAAAAATAAGCGCCCGAAGGTCCCGTCCCCAAGTTCGTCCGCCGCAAAAAAGCCCAAAAAACGGGTGGGCTATAGCCTTGGGGGGAGGGGCTGGCCAACTTCGTCCGCCGGACTCGGAATGGGGCGAGACTTTACGAGCGCCCTCCGTGTGCCAAAAATAGGCCGCGGGCACAGCCGCGCCCAAAAATAAGCGTCCGAAGGTCCCGTCCCCAAGTACGTCCGCCGCAAAAATGCCCAAAAACCGGGAGGTCTATAGCCCTGGGGGGAGGGGCTGGCCAACTTCGTCCGCAGGACTCGGAATGGGGCGAGACTTTGCGAGCGCCCTCCGTGTGCCAAAAATAGGCCGCGGTCACAGCCGCACTCAAAAACAAGCGCCCGAAGGTCCCGTCCCCAAGTTCGTCCGCCGCAAAAATGCCCAAAAAACGGGTGCGCTATAGCCTTGGGGGGAGGGGCTGGCCAACTTCGTCCGCCGGACTCGGAATGGGGCGAGACTTTGCGAGCGCCCTCCGTGTGCCAAAAATAGGCCGCGGTCACAGCCGTACTCAAAAACAAGCGCCCGAAGGTCCCGTCCCCAAGTTCGTCCGCCGCAAAAATGCCCAAAAAACGGGTGCGCTATAGCCTTGGGGGGAGGGGCTGGCCAACTTCGTCCGCCGGACTCGGAATAGGCCGAGACTTTGCGAGCGCCCTCCGTGTGCCAAAAATAGGCCGCGGGCACAGCCGCGCCCAAAAACAAGTGCCCGAAGGTCCTGTCCCCAAGTTCGTCCGCCGCAAAAAGGCCCAAAAAACGGGTAGGCTATAGCCTTGGGGGGAGGGGCTGGCCAACTTCGTCCGCCGGACTCGGAATAGGCCGAGACTTTGCGAGCGCCCTCCGTGTGCCAAAAATAGGCCGCGGGCACAGCCGCGCAAAAAAACAAGCGCCCGAAGGTCCCATCCCCATGTTCGTCCACCGTAAAAATGCCCAAAAAACGGGTGGGCTATAGCCTTGGGGGGAGCGGCTGGCCCACTTCGTCCGCCAGACTCGGAATGGGGCGAGACTTTGCGAGCGTCCTCCGTGTGCCAAAAATAGGCCGCGGGCACCGCCACGCCCAAAAACAAGCGTCTGAAGGTCCCGTTCCATAGTACGTCCGCCGCAAAAATGCCCAAAAAACGGGTGGGCTATAGCCTTGGGGGGAGGGGCTGGCCAACTTCGTCCGCCGGACTCGGAATGGGGCGAGACTTTGTGAGCACCCTCCGTGTGCCAAAAATAGGCCGCGGTCACAGCCGTACTAAAAAACAAGCGCCCGAAGGTCCCGTCCCCAAGTTTGTCCGCCGCAAAAATTCCCAAAAAACGGGTGCGCTATAGCCTTGGGGGGAGGGGCTGGCCAACTTCGTCCGCCGGACTCGGAATAGGCCGAGACTTTGCGAGCGCCCTCCGTGTGCCAAAAATAGGCCGCGGGGACAGCCGCGCAAAGAAACAAGCGCCCGAAGGTCCCGTCCCCATGTTCGTCCACCGTAAAAATGCCCAAAAAACGGGTGGGCTATAGCCTTGGGGGGAGGGGCTGGCCCACTTCGTCCGCCAGACTCGGAATGGGGCGAGACTTTGCGAGCGCCCTCCATGTGGTAAAAATAGGATGCGGGCACAGCCGCTCCCAAAAACAAGCGCCCGAAGGTCCTGTCTCCAAGTTCGTCCGCCGCAAAAATGCTCAAAAAACGGGTGGGCTATAGCCTTGGGGGGAGGGGCTGCCCAACTTCGTCCGCCGGACTCGGAATGGGGCGAGACTTTGCGAGCGCCATCCGTGTACCAAAAGTAGAATGCTGGCACAGCCGCGCCCGAAGGTCCCGTCCCCAAGTTTGTCCGCCGTAAAAATGCCCAAAAAACGGGTGGGCTATAGCCTTGGGGGGAGGGGCTGGCCAACTTCGTCCTCCGGGCTTGGAATAGGGTGAGACTTTACGAGCGCCCTCCGAGTGCCAAAAATAGGCCGCGGGCACAGCCGCGCCCAAAAATAATCGCCCGAAGGTCCCTTCCCCAAGTTCGTCCGCCGCAAAAAGGCCCAAAAAACGGGTGGGCTATAGCCTTGGGGGGAGGGGCTGGCCAACTTCGTCCGCCGGACTCGGAATGGGGCGAGACTTTACGAGCGCCCTCCGTGTGCCAAAAATAGGCCGCGGTCACAGCCGTACTAAAAAACAAGCGCCCGAAGGTCCCGTCCCCAAGTTTGTCCGCCGCAAAAATGCCCAAAAAACGGGTGCGCTATAGCCTTGGGGGGAGGGGCTGGCCAACTTCGTCCGCCGGACTCGGAATAGGCCGAGACTTTGCGAGCGCCCTCCGTGTGCCAAAAATAGGCCGCGGGGACAGCCGCGCAAAGAAACAAGCGCCCGAAGGTCCCGTCCCCATGTTCGTCCACCGTAAAAATGCCCAAAAAACGGGTGGGCTATAGCCTTGGGGGGAGGGGCTGGCCCACTTCGTCCGCCAGACTCGGAATGGGGCGTGACTTTGCGAGCGCCCTCCGTGTGGTAAAAATAGGATGCGGGCACAGCCGCTCCCAAAAACAAGCGCCCGAAGGTCCTGTCCCCAAGTTCGTCGGCCGCAAAAATGCTCAAAAAACGGGTGGGCTATAGCCTTGGGGGGAGGGGCTGCCCAACTTCGTCCGCCGGACTCGGAATGGGGCGAGACTTTACGAGCGCCCTCCGTGTGCCAAAAGTAGAATGCTGGCACAGCCGCGCCCAAAAAACGGGTGGGCTATAGCCTTGGGGGGAGGGGCTGGCCAACTTCGTCCTCCGGGCTTGGAATAGGGTGAGACTTTACGAGCGCCCTCCGAGTGCCAAAAATTGGCCGCGGGGACTGCCGCGCCCAAATTTTAGCGCCCGAAGGTCCCTTCCCCAATTTCGTCCGCCGCAAAAAGGCCCAAAAAACGGGTGGGCTATAGCCTTGGGGGGAGGGGCTGGCCAACTTCGTCCGCCGGACTCGGAATGGGGCGAGACTTTACGAGCGCCCTCCGTGTGCCAAAAATAGACCGCGGGCACAGCCGTGCCCTAAAATAAGCGTCCGAAGGTCCCGTCCCCAAGTACGTCCGCCGCAAAAATGCCCAAAAACCGGGAGGTCTATAGCCCTGGGGGGAGGGGCTGGCCGACTTCGTCCGCCGGACTCGGAATGGGGCGAGACTTTGCGAGCGCCCTCCGTGTGCCAAAAATAGGCCGCGGTCACAGCCACACTCAAAAACAAGCGCCCGAAGGTCCCGTCCCCAAGTTCGTCCGCCGCAAAAATGCCCAAAAAACGGGTGCGCTATAGCCTTGGGGGGAGGGGCTGGCCAACTTCGTCCGCCGGACTTGGAATAGGCCGAGACTTTGTGAGCGCCCTCCGTGTGCCAAAAATAGGCCGCGGGCACAGCCGCGCCCAAAAACAAGCGCCCGAAGGTCCCGTCCCCAAGTTCGTCCGCCGCAAAAATGCCCAAAAAACGGGTGGGCTATAGCCTTGGGGGGAGGGGCTGGCCAACTTCGTCGGCCGGACTCGGAATGGGGTGAGACTTTGCGAGCACCCTCCGTGTGCCAAAAATAGGCCGTGGACACAGCCGTACCCAAAAATAAGCACCCGAAGGTCCCGTCCCCAAGTTCGTCCGCCGCAAAAATGCCCAAAAAACGGGTGGGCTATAGCCTTGGGGGGAGGGGCTGGCCGACTTCGTCCGCCGGACTCGGAATGGGGCGAGACTTTGCGAGCGCCCTCCGTGTGCCAAAAATAGGCCGCGGGCACAGCCGCACCCAAAAACAAGTGCCCGAAGGTCCCGTCCCCAAGTTCGTCCGCCGCAAAAATGCCCAAAAAACGGGTGGGCTATAGCATTGGGGGGAGGGGCTGGCCAACTTCGTCGGCCGGACTCGGAATGGGGCGAGACTTTGCGAGCACCCTCCGTGTGCCAAAAATAGGCCGCGGGCACAGCCGCGGCCAAAAATAAGCACCCGAAGGTGCCGTCCCCAAGTTTGTCCGCCGTAAAAATGCCCAAAAAACGGGTGGACTATAGCCTTGGGGGGAGGGGCTGGCCAACTTCGTCCTCCGGGCTTGGAATAGGGCGAGACTTTACGAGCGCCCTCCGAGTGCCAAAAATAGGCCGTGGACACAGCCGTACCCAAAAATAAGCGCCCGAAGGTCCCGTCCCCAAGTTCGTCCGCCGCAAAAATGCCCAAAAAACGGGTGGGCTATAGCCTTGGGGGGAGGGGCTGGCCGACTTCGTCCGCCGGACTCGGAATGGGGCGAGACTTTGCGAGCGCCCTCCGTGTGCCAAAAATAGGCCGCGGACACAGCCGCACCCAAAAACAAGTGCCCGAAGGTCCCGTCCCCAAGTTCGTCCGCCGCAAAAATGCCCAAAAAACGGGTGGGCTGGGGGCTGGCCGACTTCTGTCCGCCGGACTCGGAATGGAGCGAGACTTTGCGAGCGCCTCCGTGTGCCAAAAATAGGCGGGCACAGCCGCCCCCAAAAACAAGTGCCCGAAGGTCCCGTCCCCATGTTCGTCCGCAAAATGCCCAAAACGGGTGGGCTATAGCATTGGGGAGGGCTGGCCAACTTCCGGACTCGGAATGGGGCGAGACTTTGCGAGCACCCTCCGTGTGCCAAAAATAGGCCGCGGGCACAGCCGCGGCCAAAAATAAGCACCCGAAGGTGCCGTCCCCAAGTTTGTCCGCCGTAAAAATGCCCAAAAAACGGGTGGGCTATAGCCTTGGGGGGAGGGGCTGGCCAACTTCGTCCTCCGGGCTTGGAATAGGGCGAGACTTTACGAGCGCCCTCCGAGTGCCAAAAATAGGCCGTGGACACAGCCGTACCCAAAAATAAGCGCCCGAAGGTCCCGTCCCCAAGTTCGTCCGCCGCAAAAATGCCCAAAAAACGGGTGGGCTATAGCCTTGGGGGGAGGGGCTGGCCAACTTCCGCCGAACTCGGAATGGGACGAGACTTTGCGAGCGCCCTCCGTGTGCCAAAAATAGGCCGCGGGAAGAGCCGGACCCAAAAATAAGCGCCCGAAGGTCCCGTCCCCATGTTCGTCCGCAGTAAAAATGCCCAAAAAATGGGTGGGCTATAGCCTTGGGGGGAGGGGCTGGCCAACTTCGTCCGCCGGACTCGGAATGGGGCGAGACTTTGCGAGCGCCTTCCGTGTGCCAAAAATAGGCTACGGACACAGCTACACCCAAAAATAAGTGCCCGAAGGTCCCGTCCCCAAGTTCGTACGCCGCAAAAATGCCCAAAAAACGGGTGGGCTATAGCCTTGGGGGGAGGGGCTGGCCGACTTCGTCCGCCGGACTCGGAATGGGGCGAGACTTTGCGAGCGCCCTCCGTGTGCCAAAAATAGGCCGCGGTCACAGCCGCACTCAAAAACAAGCGCCCGAAGGTCCCGTCCCCAAGTTCGTCCGCCGCAAAAATGCCCAAAAAACGGGTGCGCTATAGCCTTGGGGGGAGGGGCTGGCCAACTTCGTCCGCCGGACTTGGAATAGGCCGAGACTTTGCGAGCGCCCTCCTTGTGCCAAAAATAGGCCGCGGGCACAGCCGCGCCCAAAAACAAGTGCCCGAAGGTCCCGTCCCCAAGTTTGTCCGCCGCAAAAATGCCCAAAAAACGGGTGGGCTATAGCCTTGGGGGGAGGGGCTGGCCAACTTCGTCGGCCGGACTCGGAATGGGGCGAGACTTTTTGAGCACCCTCCGTGTGCCAAAAATAAGCCGCGGGCACAGCCGCAGCAAAAAATAAGCAACCGAAGGTGCCGTCCCCAAGTTTGTCCGCCGTAAAAATGCCCAAAAAACGGGTGGGCTATAGCCTTGGGGGGAGGGGCTGGCCAACTTCGTCCTCCGGGCTTGGAATAGGGCGAGACTTTACAAGCGCCCTCCGAGTGCCAAAAATAGGCCGTGGCCACAGCCGCACCCAAAAATAAGCGCCCGAAGGTCCCGTTCCCAAGTTCGTCCGCCGCAAAAATGCCCAAAAAACGGGTGGGCTATAGCCTTGGGGGGAGGGGCTGGCCAACTTCGTCCGCCGAACTCGGAATGGGACGAGACTTTGCGAGCGCCCTCCGTGTGCCAAAAATAGGCCGCGGGCAGAGCCGGACCCAAAAATAAGCGCCCGAAGGTCCCGTCCCCATGTTCGTCCGCAGTAAAAATGCCCAAAAAACGGGTGGGCTATAGCCTTGGGGGGAGGGGCTGGCCGACTTCGTCCGCCGGACTCGGAATGGGGCAAGACTTTGCGAGCGCCCTCCGTGTGCCAAAAATAGGCCGCGGTCACAGCCGCGCTCAAAAACAAGCGCCCGAAGGTCCCGTCCCCAAGTTCGTCCGCCGCAAAAATGCCCAAAAAACGGGTGCGCTATAGCCTTGGGGGGAGGGGCTGGCCAACTTCGTCCGCCGGACTTGGAATAGGCCGAGACTTTGCGAGCGCCCTCCGTGTGCCAAAAATAGGCCGCGGGCACAGCCGCACCCAAAAACAAGTGCCCGAAGATCCGTCCCCAAGTTCGTCCGCCGCAAAAATTCCCAAAAAACGGGTGGGCTATAGCCTTGGGGGGAGGGGCTGGCCAACTTCGTCGGCCGGACTCGGAATGGGGTGACACTTTGCGAACACCCTCCGTGTGCCAAAAATAGGCCGCGGGCACAGCTGCAGCCAAAAATAAGCACCCGAAGGTGCCGTCCCCAAGTTTGTCCGCCGTAAAAATGCCCAAAAAACGGGTGGGCTATAGCCTTAGGGGGAGGGGCTGGCCAACTTCGTCCACCGGACTCGGAATGGGGCGAGACTTTGCGAGCGCCCTCCGTGTGCCAAAAATAGGCTGCGGCCCCAGCCGCACCCAATAATAAGCGCCCGAAGGTCCCGTCCCCAAGTTCGTCCGCCGCAAAAATGCCCAAAAAACGGGTGGGCTATAGCCTTGGTGGGAGGGGCTGGCCAACTTCGTCCGCCGGACTCGGAATGGGACGATACTTTGCGAGCGCCCTCCGTGTGCCAAAAATAGGCCGCGGGCACAGTCGCACCCAAAAAACAAGTGCCCGAAGGTCCCGTCCCCAAGTTCGTCCGCCGCAAAAATGCCCAAAAAACGGGTGGGCTATAGCCTTGGGGGGAGGGGCTAGCCAACTTCGTCCGCCGGACTAGGAATGGGACGAGACTTTGCAAGCACCCTCCGTGTGCCAAAAATAGGCCGCGGGCACAGCCGCGCCCAAATATAAGCGCCCGAAGGTCCCGTCCTCAAGTTCGTCCGCCGCAAAAATGCCAAAAAAACGGGTGGGCTATAGCCTTGGGGGGAGGGGCTGGCCAACTTCGTCCGCCGGACTCGGAATGGGGCGATACTTTGCGAGCGGCCTCCGTGTGCCAAAAATAGGCCGCGGGCACAGCTGCGCCAAAAAAAAAGGGCCCGAAGGTCCGGTCCCCAAGTTCGTCCGTCGCAAAAATGCCCAAAAAATGGATGGGCTATAGCCATGGGGGGAGGGGCTGGCCAACTTCGTCCGCCGGACTCGGAATGGGATGAGACTTTGCGAGCGCCCTCCATGTGCCAAAAATAGGCCGTGGGCACAGCTGTGCCCAAAAACAAGCGCCCGAAGATCCCGTCCCCAAGTTCGTCCGCCACAAAAATTCCCAAAAAACGGGTGGGCTATAGCCTTGGGGGGAGGGGCTAGCCAACTTCGTCCGCCGGACTAGGAATGGGGCGAGACTTTGCGAGCGCCCTCCGGATGCCAAAAATAGGCTGCGGCCCCAGCCACGCCCAAAAATAAGCGCCCGAAGGTCCCGTCCCCATGTTCGACCGCCGTAAAAATGCCCAAAAAACGGGTGGGCTATAGCCTTGGGGGGAGGGGCTGGCCCACTTCGTCCGCCGGACTCGGAATGGGGCGAGACTTTGAGAGCGCACTCCGTGCTGTAGGCCGTGGCACAGTTGCGCCCAAAATCAAGCACCCGAAGGTCCCGTCCCAAGTTCGTCCGCCGCAAAAATTCCCAAAAAACGGGTGGGCTATAGCCTTGGGAGGAGGGGCTGGCCAACTTCGTCCGCCGGACTCGGAATGGGGCGAGACTTTGCGAGCGCCCTCCGTGTGCCAAAAATAGGCCACGGGCACAGCCGCGCCCAAAAACAAGGGCCCGAAGGTCCCGTCCCCAAGTTCGTCCGCCGCAAAAATGCCCAAAAAATGGGTGGGCTATAGCCATGGGGGGAGGGGCTGGCCCACTTCGTCCGCCGGACTCGGAATGGGGCGAGACTTTGCGAGCACCCTCCGTGTACCAAAAATAGGCCGCGGGCACAGCCGCACCAAAAAAAAAGGGCCCGAAGGTCCGGTCCCCAAGTTCGTCCGTCGCAAAAATGCCCACAAAATGGGTAGGCTATAGCCATGGGGGGAGGGGCTGGCCCACTTCGTCCGCCGGACTCGGAATGGGGCGAGACTTTGCGAGCGCCCTCCATGTGCCAAAAATAGGCCGTGGGCACAGCTGCGCCCAAAAAGAAGAGCCCGAAGGTCCCATCCCCAAGTTCGTCCACCGCAAAAATGCACAAAAAACGGGTGGGCTATAGCCTTGGGGGGAGGGGCTGGCCAGCTTCGTCCGCCGGACTCGGAATGGGGCGAGACTTTGCGAGCACCCTCCGTGTACCAAAAATAGGCCGCGGTCACAGCCGCGCCCAAAAACAAGCACCCGAAGGTCCCGTCCCCAAGTTCGTCCGCCACAAAAATTCCCAAAAAACGGGTGGGCTATAGCCTTGGGGGGAGGGGCTAGCCAACTTCGTCCGCCGGACTCGGAATGGGGCGAGACTTTGCGCGCGCCCTCCGGGTGACCAAAATCCGCTGCGGCCCCAGCCGTACCCAAAATAAGCGCCGAAGGTCCCGTCCCCATGTTCGTCCGCCGTAAAAATGCCCAAAAAACGGGTGGGCTATAGCCTTGGGGGGAGGGGCTGGCCCACTTCGTCCGCCGGACTCGGAATGGGGCGAGACTTTGAGAGCGCACTCCGTGTGCCAAAAATAGGCCGCGGGCACAGTTGCGCCCAAAATCAAGCACCCGAAGGTCCCGTCCCAAGTTCGTCCGCCGCAAAAATTCCCAAAAAACGGGTGGGCTATAGCCTTGGGGGGAGGGGCTGGCCAACTTCGTCCGCCGGACTCGGAATGGGGCGAGACTTTGCGAGCGGCCTCCGTGTGCCAAAAATAGGCCACGGGCACAGCCGCGCCCAAAAACAAGGGCCCGAAGGTCCCGTCCCCAAGTTCGTCCGCCGCAAAAATGCCGAAAAAATGGGTGGGCTATAGCCATGGGGGGAGGGGCTGGCCCACTTCGTCCGCCGGACTCGGAATGGGGCGAGACTTTGCGAGCGCCCTCCGTGTGCCAAAAATAGGCCACGGGCACAGTCGCACCCAAAAACAAGCGCCCGAAGGTCCCGTCCCCAAGTTCGTCCGCCGCTAAAATGCCCAAAAAACGGGTGGGCTATAGCCATGGGGGGAGGGGCTGGCCAACTTCGTCCGCCGGTCTCGGAATGTGGCGAGACTTTGCGAGCGCCCTCCGTGTACCAAAAATAGGCCGCGGGCACAGTCGCACCCAAAAACAAGCGCCCGAAGGTCCCGTCCCCAAGTTCGTCCGCCGCAAAAATGCCCAAAAAACGGGTTGGCTATAGCCTTGGGGGGGAGGGGCTGGCCAACTTCGTCCGCCGGACTCGGAATGGGGCGATACTTTGCGAGCAGCCTCCGTGTGCCAAAAATAGGCCGCGGGCACAGCCGCGCCAAAAACAAAGGGCCCGAAGGTCCGGTCCCCAAGTTCGTCCGTCGCAAAAATGCCCACAAAATGGGTGGGCTATAGCCATGGGGGGAGGGGCTGGCCAACTTCGTCCGCCGGACTCGGAATGGGGCGAGACTTTGCGAGCGCCCTCCATGCACCAAAAATAGGCTGTGGGCACAGCTGCGCCCAAAAACAAGCGCCCGAAGGTCCCGTCCCCAAGTTCGTCCGCCACAAAAATTCCCAAAAAACGGGTGGGCTATAGCCTTGCGGGGAGGGGCTAGCCAACTTCGTCCGCCGGACTCGGAATGGGGCGAGACTTTGCGAGCGCCCTCCGTGTACCAAAAATAGGCTGTGGGAACAGCCGCGCCCAAAAATAAGCGCCCGATGGTCCCGTCCCCAAGTTCGTCCGCCGTAAAAATGCCCAAAAAACGGGTGGGCTATAGCCTTGGGGGGAGGGGCTGGCCAACTTCATCCGCCGGACTCGGAATGGGGCGAGACTTTGCAGCGCCTCCGTGTGCCAAAAATAGGCCGCGGGCACAGCCGCGCCAAAAATAAGCTCCCGAAGGTCCCGTCCCAATTTTAGTCCGCCGTAAAAATGCCCAAAAAACGGGTGGGCTATAGCCTTGGGGGGAGGGGCTGGACAACTTCGTCCGCCGGACTCGGAATGGGGCGAGACTTTGCGAGCACCCTTCGTGTGCCAAAAATAGGCCGCGACCACAGCCGCGCCCAAAAATAAGCTCCCGAAGGTCCCATCCCCAAGTTCATCCGCCGCAAAAATGCCCAAAAAATGGGTGGGCTATAGCCTTGGGTGGAGGGGCTGGCCAACTTCGTCCGCCGGACTCGGAATGGGGCGAGACTTTGCGAGCGCCCTCCGTGTGCCAAAAATAGGCCGCGGGCACAGCCGCGCCCAAAAACAAGCACCCGAAGGTCCCGTCCCCAAGTTCATCCGCCGCAAAAATGCCCAAAAAACGGGTGGGTTATAGCCTTGGGGGGAGGGGCTGGCCAACTTCGTCCGCCGGACTCGGAATGGAGCGAGACTTTGCGAGCGCCCTCCGGGTGCCAAAAATAGGCTGCGGCCCCAGCCGCGCACAAAAATAAGCGCCCAAAGGTCCCGTCCCCAAGTTCGTCCGCCGCAAAAATGCCCAAAAAACGGGTTGGCTATAGCCTTGGGGGGAGGGGCTGGCCAACTTCGTCCGCCGGACTCGGAATGGGGCGATACTTTGCGAGCGGCCTCCGTGTGCCAAAAATAGGCCGCGGGGACAGCCGCACCCAAAAAAAAGGGCCCGAAGGCCCCGCCCCCAAGTTCGTCCGTCGCAAAAATGCCCAAAAAATGGGTGGGCTATAGCCATGGGGGGAGGGGCTGGCCGACTTCGTCCGCCGGACTCGGAATGGGGCGAGACTTTGCGAGCGGCCTCCGTGTGCCAAAAATAGGCCGTGGGCACAGCCACACCCAAAAAAAAGGGCCCGAAGCTCCCGTCCCCAAGTTCGTCCGTCGCAAAAATGCCAAAAAAATGGGTGGGCTATAGCCATGGGGGGAGGGGCTGGCCAAACCGTCCTCCGGACTCGGAATGGGCGATACTTTGCGAGCGGCCTCCGTGGGCCAAAAATAGGACAGCCGCACCCAAAAAAAAGGGCCCGAAGGCCCCGCCCCCAAGTTCGTCCGTCGCAAAAATGCCCAAAAAATGGGTGGGCTATAGCCATGGGGGGAGGGGCTGGCCGACTTCGTCCGCCGGACTCGGAATGGGGCGAGACTTTGCGAGCGGCCTCCGTGTGCCAAAAATAGGCCGTGGGCACAGCCACACCCAAAAAAAAGGGCCCGAAGCTCCCGTCCCCAAGTTCGTCCGTCGCAAAAATGCCAAAAAAATGGGTGGGCTATAGCCATGGGGGGAGGGGCTGGCCAACTTCGTCCTCCGGACTCGGAATGGGGCGAGACTTTGCGAGCGCCCTCCGTGTGCCAAAAATAGGCTGCGGGCACAGCCGCGGCCAAAAATAAGCGCCCGAAGGTCCCGTCCCCAAGTTCGTCCGCCGTAAAAATGCCCAAAAAACGGGTGGGCTATAGCCTTGGGGGGAGGGGCTGGACAACTTCGTCCGCCGGACTCGGAATGGGGCGAGACTTTGCGAGCACCCTTCGTGTGCCAAAAATAGGCCGCGACCACAGCCGCGCCCAAAAATAAGCTCCCGAAGGTCCCATCCCCAAGTTCATCCGCCGCAAAAATGCCCAAAAAATGGGTGGGCTATAGCCTTGGGTGGAGGGGCTGGCCAACTTCGTCCGCCGGACTCGGAATGGGGCGAGACTTTGCGAGCGCCCTCCGTGTGCCAAAAATAGGCCGCGGGCACAGCCGCGCCCAAAAACAAGCACCTAAGGTCCTGGCCCCAAGTTCATCCGCAGCAAAAATGCCCAAAAAACGGGTGGGTTATAGCCTTGGGGGGAGGGGCTGGCCAACTTCGTCCGCCGGACTCGGAATGGAGCGAGACTTTGCGAGCGCCCTCTGGGTGCCAAAAATAGGCTGCGGCCCCAGCCGCGCACCAAAATAAGCGCCCAAAGGTCCCGTCCCCAAGTTCGTCCGCCGCAAAATTGCCCAGAAAACGGGTTGGCTATGGCCGTGGGGGGAGGGGCAGGCCAACTTCGTCCTCCGGACTCGGAATGGGGCGATACTTGCGAGCGGCCTCCGTGTGCCAGGCCGCGGGGACAGCCGCACCCAAAAAAAGGCCCCGCCCCCAAGTTCGTCCGTCGCAAAAATGCCCAAAAAATGGGTGGGCTATAGCCTTGGGGGGAGGGGCTGGCCCACTTCGTCCGCCGGACTCGGAATGGGGCGAGACTTTGCGAGCGGCCTCCGTGTGCCAAAAATAGGCCGTGGGCACAGCCACACCCAAAAAAAAGGGCCCGAAGGTCCCGTCCCCAAGTTCGTCCGTCGCAAAAATGCCAAAAAAATGGGTGGGCTATAGCCATGGGGGGAGGGGCTGGCCAACTTCGTCCTCCGGACTCGGAATGGGGCGATACTTTGCGAGCGGCCTCCGTGTGCCAAAAATAGGCCGCGGGGACAGCCGCACCCAAAAAAAAGGGCCCGAAGGCCCCGCCCCCAAGTTCGTCCGTCGCAAAAATGCCCAAAAAATGGGTGGGCTATAGCCATGGGGGGAGGGGCTGGCCGACTTCGTCCGCCGGACTCGGAATGGGGCAAGACTTTGCGAGCGGTCTCCGTGTGCCAAAAATAGGCCGTGGGCACAGCCACACCCAAAAAAAAGGGCCCGAAGCTCCCGTCCCCAAGTTCGTCCGTCGCAAAAATGCCAAAAAAATGGGTGGGCTATAGCCATGGGGGGAGGGGCTGGCCAACTTCGTCCTCCGGACTCGGAATGGGGCGAGACTTTGCGAGCGCCCTCCGTGTGCCAAAAATAGGCTGCGGGCACAGCCGCGGCCAAAAATAAGCGCCCGAAGGTCCCGTCCCCAAGTTCGTCCGCCGTAAAAATGCCCAAAAAACGGGTGGGCTATAGCCTTGGGGGGAGGGGCTGGCCAACTTCGTCCGCCGGACTCGGAATGGGGCGAGACTTTGCGAGCACCCTTCGTGTGCCAAAAATAGGCCGCGACCACAGCCGCGCCCAAAAATAAGCTCCCGAAGGTCCCATCCCCAAGTTCATCCGCCGCAAAAATGCCCAAAAAACGGGTGGGCTATAGCCTTGGGGGGAGGGGCTGGCCAACTTCGTCCGCCGGACTCGGAATGGGCCGAGACTTTGTGAGCGCCCTCCGTGTGCCAAAAATAGGCCGCGGGTACAGGCGAACCCCAAAATAAGCTCCCGAAGGTCCCGTCCCCAAGTTCATCCGCCGCAAAAATGCCCAAAAAACGGGTGGGTTATAGCCTTGGGGGGAGGGGCTGGCCAACTTCGTCCGCCGGACTCGGAATGGGGCGACACTTTGCGAGCGCCCTCCGGGTGCCAAAAATAGGCTACGGCCCCAGCCGCGCACAAAAATAAGCGCCCAAAGGTCCCGTCCCCAAGTTCGTCCCAAAATGCCCAAAAACGGGTTGGCTATAGCCTTGGGGAGGGGCTGGCCAACTTCCGCCGGACTCGGAATGGGGCGATACTTTGCGAGCGGCCTCCGTGTGCCAAAAATAGGCCGCGGGGACAGCCGCACCCAAAAAAAAGGGCCCGAAGGCCCCGCCCCCAAGTTCGTCCGTCGCAAAAATGCCCAAAAAATGGGTGGGCTATAGCCATGGGGGGAGGGGCTGGCCGACTTCGTCCGCCGGACTCGGAATGGGGCGAGACTTTGCGAGCGGCCTCCGTGTGCAAAAAATAGGCCGTGGGCACAGCCACACCCAAAAAAAAGGGCCCGAAGCTCCCGTCCCCAAGTTCGTCCGTCGCAAAAATGCCAAAAAAATGGGTGGGCTATAGCCATGGGGGGAGGGGCTGGCCAACTTCGTCCTCCGGACTCGGAATGGGGCGATACTTTGCGAGCGGCCTCCGTGTGCCAAAAATAGGCCGCGGGGACAGCCGCACCCAAAAAAAAGGGCCCGAAGGCCCCGCCCCCAAGTTCGTCCGTCGCAAAAATGCCCAAAAAATGGGTGGGCTATAGCCATGGGGGGAGGGGCTGGCCGACTTCGTCCGCCGGACTCGGAATGGGGCGAGACTTTGCGAGCGGCCTCCGTGTGCCAAAAATAGGCCGTGGGCACAGCCACACCCAAAAAAAAGGGCCCGAAGCTCCCGTCCCCAAGTTCGTCCGTCGCAAAAATGCCAAAAAAATGGGTGGGCTATAGCCATGGGGGGAGGGGCTGGCAAACTTCGTCCGCCGGACTCGGAATGGGGCGAGACTTTGCGAGCGGCCTCCGTGTGCCAAAAATAGGCCATGGGCACAGACACACCCAAAAAGGCCCAAGGTCCCGTCCCCAAGTTCGTCTGTCGCAAAAATGCCAAAAATGGGTGGGCTATAGCCATGGGGGAGGGCTGGCCAACTTCGTCCTCCGGACTCGGAATGGGGCAAGACTTTGCGAGCGCCCTCCGTGTGAAAAAATTGGCCACGGGCACAGTCACACCCAAAAACAAGCGCCCGAAGGTCCCGTCCCCAAGTTAGTCCGCCGCAAAAATGCCCAAAAAACGGGTGGGCTATAGCCTTGGGGGGAGGGGCTGGCCAACTTCGTCCGCCGGACTCGGAATGGGGCGAGACTTTGCGAGCGCCCTCCGTGTGCCAAAAATAGGCCGCGGGCACAGCCGCGCCCAAAAATAAGCTCCCGAAGGTCCCTTCCCCATGTTCGTCCGCCGCAAAAATGCCCAAAAAACGGGTGGGCTATAGCCTTGGGTGGAGGGGCTGGCCAACTTCGTCCGCCGGACTCGGAATGGGACGAGACTTTGCGAGCGCCCTCCGTGTGCCAAAAATAGGCCGCGGGCGCAGTCGCGCCCAAAAACAAGCACCCGAAGGTCCCGTCCCCAAGTTCATCCGGCGCAAAAATGTCCAAAAAACGGGTGGGCTATAGCCTTGGGTGGAGGGGCTGGCCAACTTCGTCTGCCGGACTCGGAATGGGGCGAGACTTTGCGAGCACCCTCCGTGGGCCAAGAATAGGCCGCTGGCTCAGCCGTGCCCAAAAACAAGAGCCCGAAGGTCCCGTCCCCAAGTTCGTCCGGCGCAAAAATGCCCAAAAAACGGGTGGGCTATAGCCTTGGGTGGAGGGGCTGGCCAACTTCGTCCGCCGGACTCGGAATGGGGCGAGACTTTGCGAGCGCCCTCCGTGGGCCAAAAATAGGCCGCTGGCCCAGCCGCGCCCAAAAACAAGCGCCCGAAGGTCCCGTCCCCAAATTCGTCCGCCGCAAAAATGCCCAAAAAACGGGTGGGCTATAGCCTTGGGGGGAGGGGCTGGCCAACTTCGTCCGCCGGACTCGGAATGGGGTGAGTCTTTGTGAGCGCCCTCCGTGTGCCAAAAATAGGCTGCGAGCACAGCCGCTCCCAAAAATAAGCGTCCGAAGGTCCCGTCCCCAAGTTCGTCCGCCGCAAAAATGCCCAAAAAACGGGTGGGCAATAGCCTTGGGGAGGGCTGGCCAACTCCGCCGGGCTCGGAATGGGGTGAGACTTTACGAACTCCTCCGTGAAAAATAGGCCGTGGGCAGAGCCGCGCCCAAAAACAAGCACCCGAAGGTCCCGTCCCCAAGTTCGTCCGCTGCAAAAATGCCCAAAAAACGGGTGGGCTATAGCCTTGGGGGGAGGGGCTGGCCAACTTCGTCCGCCGGACTCGGAATGGGGCGAGACTTTGCGAGCGGCCTCCGTGTACCAAAAAATAGGTCGCGGACACAGCCGCGCCCAAAAATAAGCCCCTGAAGGTCCCGTCCCCAAATTCTTCCGCCGCAAAAATGCCCAAAAAACGGGTGGGCTATAGCCTTGGGGGGAGGGGCTGGCCAACTTCGTCCGCCGGACTCGGAATGGGGCGAGACTTTGCGAGCGCCCTCCGTGTGCCAAAAATAGGCCGCGGGCACAGCCGCGTCCAAAAATAAGCTCCCGAAGGTCCCTTCCCCATGTTCGTCCGCCGCAAAAATGCCCAAAAAACGGGTGGGTTATAGCCTTGGGTGGAGGGGATGGCCAACTTCGTCCGCCGGACTCGGAATGGGACGAGACTTTGCGAGCGCCCTCCGTGTGCCAAAAATAGGCTGCGGGCACAGTCGCGGCCAAAAACAAGCACCAGAAGGTCCCGTCCCCAAGTTCATCCGCCGCAAAAATGTCCAAAAAACGGGTGGGCTATAGCCTTGGGTGGAGGGGCTGGCCAACTTCGTCCGCCGGACTCGGAATGGGGCGAGACTTTGCGAGCACCCTCCGTGGGCCAAAAATAGGCCGCTGGCTCAGCTGCGCCCAAAAACAAGCGCCCGAAGGTCCCGTCCCCAAGTTCGTCCGCCGCAAAATTCCCAAAAAACGGGTGGGCTATAGCCTTGGGTGGAGGGCTCAACTGTCCGCCGGACTCGGAATGGGGCGAGACTTTGCGAGTGCCCTCCGGGTGCCAAAAATAGGCTGCGGCCCTAGTCGCGCCATAAAACAAGTGCCCGAAGGTCCCGTCCCCAAGTTCGTCCGCCGCAAAATTCCCAAAAAACGGGTGGGCTATAGCCTTGGGTGGATGGGCTGGCCGACTTCGTCCGCCGGGCTCGGAATGGAGTGAGACTTTGCGAACTCCCTCCGTGTGCCAAAAATAGGCCGTGGCCAGAGCCGCACCCAAAAACAAGCACCCGAAGGTCCCGTCCCCAAGTTCGTCCGCTGCAAAAATGCCCAAAAAACGGGTGGGCTATAGCCTTGGGGGGAGGGGCTGGCCAACTTCGTCCGCCGGACTCGGAATGGGGCGAGTCTTTGCGAGCGCCCTCCGTGTGCTAAAAATAGGCTGCGGGCACAGCCGCTCCCAAAAATAAGCGTCCAAAGGTCCCGTCCCCAAGTTCGTCCGCCGTAAAAATGCCCAAAAAACGGGTGGGCTATAGCCTTGGGGGGAGGGGCTGGCCCACTTCGTCCGCCGGGCTCGGAATGGGGTGAGACTTTACGAACTCCCTCCGTGTGCCAAAAATAGGCCGTGGGCAGAGCCGCGCCCAAAAATAAGCCCCCGAAGGTCCCGTCCCCAAGTTCGTCCGCCGCAAAAATGCCCAAAAAACGGGTGGGCAATAGCCTTGGGGGGAGGGGCTGGCCAACTTCGTCCGCCGGACTCGGAATGGGGCGAGACTTTGCGAGCGGCCTCCGTGTACTAAAAAATAGGTCGCGCACACAGCCGCGCCCAAAAATAAGCCCCTGAAGGTCCCATCCCCAAATTCTTCCGCCGCAAAAATGCTCCAAAAACGGGTGGGCTATAGCCTTGGGGGGAGGGGCTGGCCAACTTCGTCCGCCGGACTCGGAATGGGGCGAGACTTTGCGAACGCCCTCCGTGTGCCAAAAATAGGCCGCGGGCACAGCCGCGCCCAAAAATAAGCTCCCGAAGGTCCCTTCCCCATGTTCGTCCGGCGCAAAAATGCCTAAAAAACGGGTGGGCTATAGCCTTGGGTGGAGGGTGGCCAACCGTCCGCCGGACTCGGAATGGGGCGAGACTTTGCAGCGCCCTCCGTGGGCTGGCCAGGCCGCTGGCTCAGCCGCGCCCAAAAACAAGCGCCCGAAGGTCCCGTCCCCAAGTTCGTCCGGCGCAAAAATGCCTAAAAAACGGGTGGGCTATAGCCTTGGGTGGAGGGGCTGGCCAACTTCGTCCGCCGGACTCGGAATGGGGCGAGACTTTGCGAGTGCCCTCCGGGTGCCAAAAATAGGCTGCGGCCCCAGCCGCGCCATAAAACAAGCGCCCGAAGGTCCCGTCCCCAAGTTCGTCCGCCGCAAAAATTCCCAAAAAACGGGTGGGCTATAGCCTTGGGGGGAGGGGCTGGCCCACTTCGTCCGCCGGACTCGGAATGGGGCGAGACTTTGCGAGCGCCTTCCGTGTGCTAACAATAGGCCACGGGCACAGCCTCGCCCAAATATAAGTGCCCGAAGGTCCCGTCCCCAAGTTCGTCCGCCGCAAAAATGCCCAAAAAACGGGTGGGCTATAGCCTTGGGGGGAGGGGCTGGCCAACTTCATCCGCCCGACTCGGAATGGGGCGAGACTTTACGAGTGCCCTCTGTGTGCCAAAAATAAGCCGCGGGCACAGCCACACCAAAAAACAAGTGCCCGAAAATCCCGCCCCCAAGTTCGTCCGCCGCAAAAATGCCCAAAAAACGGGTGGGCTATAGCCTTGGGGGGAGGGGCTGGCCCACTTCGTCCGCCGGACTCGGAATGGGGCGAGACTTTGCGAGCACACTCCGTGTGCCAAAAATAGGCGGCGGGCACAGCCGTGATCAAATATAAGCGCCCGAAGGTCCCGTCCCAAGTTCGTCTGCCGCAAAAATGCCCAAAAAACGGGTGGGCCATAGCCTTGGGGGGAGGGGCTGGCCAACTTCGTCCGCCGGACTCGGAATGGGGCGACACTTTGCGAGCGCACTCCATGTGCCAAAAATAGCCCACGGGCACAGCCGCGCCCAAAAACAAGCGGCCGAAGGTCCCGTCCCCAAGTTCTTCCGCCGCAAAAATGCCCAAAAAACGGGTGGGCTATAGCCTTGGGGTGAGGGGCTGGCCCACTTCGTCCGCCGGACTCGGAATGGGGCGACACTTTGCGAGCGCCCTCCGTGTGCCAAAAATAGGCCACGGGCACAGCCGCGCCCAAAAACAAGCTGCCTAAGATCCCGTCCCCAAGTTCGTCCGCCGCAAAAATGCCCAAAAAACGGGTGGGCTATAGCCTTGGGGGGAGGGGCTGGCCAACTTCGTCCGCCGGACTCGGAATAGGGCGAGACTTTGCAAGCGACCTCCGTGGGCAAAAAATAGGCCACGGACACAGCCGCGCCCAAAAATAAGCGCCCGAAGGTCCCGTCCCCAAGTTCGTCCACCGTAAAAATGCGCAAAAAATGGGTGGGCTATAGCCTTGGGGGGAGGGGTGGGCTATAGCCTTGGGGGGAGGGGCTGGCCAACTTCGTCCGCCGGACTCGGAATGGGGAGAGACTTTGCGAGCTCCCTCCGTGTGCCAAAAATATGCCGCGGGCACAGCCGCGCCCAAAAACAAGCGCCCGAAGTCCCGTCCCCAAGTTCCTCCGCCGCAAAAATGCCCAAAAAACGGGTGGGCTATAGCCTTGGGGGGAGGGGCGGGCCAAATTCGTCCGCCGGAATCGGAATGGGGCAAGACTTTACGAGCGCCCTCCTTGTGCCAAAAATAGGCCGCGGGCACATCCGCGCCCAAAAATAAGCGCCCGAAGGTCACGTCCCCAAGTTCGTCCGCCGCAAAAATGCCCAAAAAACGGGTGGGCTATAGCCTTGGGGGGAGGGGCTGCCCAACTTCGTCCGCCGGACTCGGAATGGGGCGAGACTTTACGAGCACCCTCCGTGTGCCAAAACTAGGCCGCGGGCACAGCCGTACCCAAAAACAAGCGCCCGAATGTCCCGTCCCCAAGTTCGTCCGCCGCAAAAATGCCCAAAAAACGGGTGGGCTATAGCCTTGCGGGGAGGGGCTGGCCAACTTCGTCCGCCGGACTCGGAATGGGGCGAGACTTTACGAGCGCCCTCCGTGTGCCAAAAATAGGCCGCGGTCACAGCCGCGCCCAAAAATAAGGGCCCGAAGGACCCGTCCCCAAGTTCGTCCACCGCAAAAATGCCCAAAAAACGGGTGGGCTATAGCCTTGGGGGGAGGGGTGGGCTATAGCCTTGGGGGGAGGGGCTGGCCAACTTCGTCCGCTGGACTCGGAATGGGGCGAGACTTTGCGAACGCCCTCCGTGTGCCAAAAATAGGCCACGGGCACAGCCGCGCCCAAAAACAAGCGGCCTAAGATCCCGTCCCCAAGTTCGTCCGCCGCAAAAATGCCCAAAAAACGGGTGGGCTATAGCCTTGGGGGGAGGGGCTGGCCAACTTCGTCCGCCGGACTCGGAATGGGGCGAGACTTTGCGAGCGCCCTCCGTGTGCCAAAAATAGGCCACGGGCACAGCCGCGCCCAAAAACAAGCGGCCTAAGATCCCGTCCCCAAGTTCGTCCGCCGCAAAAATGCCCAAAAAACGGGTGGGCTATAGCCTTGGGGAGAGGGGCTGGCCAACTTCGTCCGCCGGACTCGGAATACGGCGAGACTTTGCAAGCACCCTCCGTGTGCAAAAAATAGGCCGCGGACACCGCCGCGCCCAAAAATAAGCGCCCGAAGGTCCCGTCCCCAAGTTCGTCCGCCGCAAAAATGCCCAAAAAACGGGTGGGCTGTAGCCTTGGGGGGAGGGGCTGGCCAACTTCGTCCGCCGGACTCGGAATGGGGCGAGACTTTGCGAGCGCCCTCCGTGTGCCAAAAATAGGCCGCGGACACAGCCTTGCCCAAAAATAACCGCCCGAAGGTCCCGTCCCCAAGTTCGTCCGCCGCAAAAATGCCCAAAAAACGGGTGGGCTATAGCCTTGGGGAGGGGCTGGCCAACTCGACCGCCGGACTCGGAATGGGGTGAGACTTTACGAGCGCCTCCGTGTGCCAAAAATAGGCAGCGGTCACAGCCGCGCCAAAAATAAGGGCAAGGCCCTTCCCCAAGTTCGTCCACCGCAAAAATGCCCAAAAAACGGGTGGGCTATAGCCTTGGGGGCCGGGGTGGGCTACAGCCTTGGGGGGAGGGGCTGGCCAACTTCGTCCGCTGGACTCGGAATGGGGCGAGACTTTGCCAGCTCCCTCCGTCTGCCAAAAATAGGCCGCGGGCACAGCCGCGCCCAAAAATAAGCGCCCGAAGGTCCCGTCCCCAAGTCGTCCACCGCAAAATTGGCCAAAAAACGGGTGCGCTATAGCCTTGGGGGGAGGGGCTGGCCAACTTCGACCGCCGGACTCGGAATGGGCGAGACTTTGCAAGCGCCCTACGTGTGCAAAAAAATAGGCCGCGGCACAGCCGCGCCCAAAAATAAGCGCCAAGGTCCCGTCCCAAGTTCGTCCACCGCAAAAATGCCCAAAAAACGGGTGGGCTATAGCCTTGGGGGGAGGGGTGGGCTATAGCCTTGGGGGGAGGGGCTGGCCCACTTCGTCCGCCGGACTCGGAATGGGGCGAGACTTTACGAGCGCCCTCAGTGTGCCAAAAATATGCCGCGGTCACAGCCACGTCCCAAAAACAAGCGCCCGAAGGTCCCGCCCCCAAGTTCGTCCGCCGCAAATATGCCCAAAAAACGGGTGGCCTATAGCCTTGGGGGGAGGGGCTGGCCAACTTCGTCCGCCGGAATCGGAATGGGGCGAGACTTTACGAGCGCCCTCCGTGTGCCAAAAATAGGCCGCGGGCACATCCGCGCCCAAAAATAAGCTCCCGAAGGTCACGTCCCCAAGTTCGTTCGCTGCAAAAATGCCCAAAAAACGGGTGGGCTATAGCCTTGGGGGGAGGGGTGGGCTATAGCCTTGGGGGGAGGGGCTGGCCAACTTCGTCCGCCGGACTCGGAATGGGGCGAGACTTTACGAGCACCCTCCGTGTGCCAAAACTAGGCCGCGGGCACAGCCGTACCCAAAAACAAGCGCCCGAAGGTCCCGTCCCCAAGTTCGTCCGCCGCAAAAATGCCCAAAAAACGGGTGGGCTATAGCCTTGGGGGGTGGGGTGGGCTATAGCCTTGGCGGGAGGGGCTGGCCAACTTCGTCCGCCGCAAACGGAATGGGGTGAGACTTTGCAAGCGCCTTACGTGTGCAAAAAATAGGCCGCGGACACAGCCGCGCCCAAAAATAAGCGCCCGAAGGTCCCGTCCCCAAGTCGTCCACCGCAAAAATGCCCAAAAAACGGGTGGGCTATAGCCTTGGGGGGAGGGGTGGGCTATAGCCTTGGGGGGAGGGGCTGGCCCACTTCGTCCGCCGGACTCGGAATGGGGCGAGACTTTGCGAGCTCCCTCCGTGTGCCAAAAATAGGCCGCGTGCACAGCCGCGCCCAAAAATAAGTGCCCGAAGGTCCCGTCCCCAAGTTCGTCCGCCGCAAAATTGGCCAAAAAACGGGTGCGCTATAGCCTTGGGGGGAGGGGCTGGCCAACTTCGACCGCCGGACTCGGAATGGGGCGAGACTTTGCAAGCGCCTTACGTGTGCAAAAAATAGGCCGCGGGCACAGCCGCGCCCAAAAATAAGCGCCCGAAGGTCCCGTCCCCAAGTCGTCCACCGCAAAAATGCCCAAAAAACGGGTGGGCTATAGCCTTGGGGGGAGGGGTGGGCTATAGCCTTGGGGGGAGGGGCTGGCCCACTTCGTCCGCCGGACTCGGAATGGGGCGAGACTTTGCGAGCTCCCTCCGTGTGCCAAAAATAGGCCGCGGGCACATCCGTGCCCAAAAATAAGCTCCCGAAGGTCATGTCCCCAAGTTCGTTCGCCGCAAAAATGCCCAAAAAACGGGTGGGCTATAGCCTTGGGGGGAGGGGCTGGCCAACTTCGTCCGCCGGACTCGGAATGGGGCGAGACTTTACGAGCACCCTCCGTGTGCCAAAACTAGGCCGCAGGCACAGCCGTACCCAAAAACAAGCGCCCGAAGGTCCCGTCCCCAAGTTCGTCCGCCGCAAAAATGCCCAAAAAACGGGTGGGCTATAGCCTTGGGGGGAGGGGCTGGCCAACTTCGTCCGCTGGACTCGGAATGGGGCGAGACTTTGCGAGCTCCCTCCGTGTGCCAAAAATAGGCCGCGTGCACAGCCGCGCACAAAAATAAGTGCCCGAAGGTCCCGTCCCCAAGTTCGTCCGCCGCAAAATTGGCCAAAAAACGGGTGGGCTATAGCCTTGGGGGGAGGGGCTGGCCAACTTCGACCGCCGGACTCGGAATGGGGCGAGACTTTGCAAGCGCCCTCCGTGTGCAAAAAATAGGCCGCGGGCACAGCCGCGCCCAAAAATAAGCGCCCGAAGGTCCCGTCCCCAAGTTCGTCCACCGCAAAAATGCCCAAAAAACGGGTGGGCTATAGCCTTGGGGGGAGGGGCTGGCCAACTTCGTCCGCCGGACTCGGAATGGGGCGAGACTTTGCGAGCTCAGTCCGTGTGCCAAAAATAGGCCATGGGCACAGCCGCGCCCAAAAACAAGCACCCGAAGGTCCCGTCCCCAAGTTCGTCCGCCGCAAATATGCCCAAAAAACGGGTGGGCTATAGCCTTGGGGGGAGGGGCTGGCCAACTTCGTCCGCTGGACTCGGAATGGGGCGAGACTTTGCGAGCTCCCTCCGTGTGCCAAAAATAGGCCGCGTGCACAGCCGCACCCAAAAATAAGTGCCCGAAGGTCCCGTCCCCAAGTTCGTCCGCCGCAAAATTGGCCAAAAAACGGGTGCGCTATAGCCTTGGGGGGAGGGGCTGGCCAACTTCGACCGCCGGACTCGGAATGGGGTGAGACTTTGCAAGCGCCCTACATGTGCAAAAAATAGGCCGCGGGCACAGCCGCGCCCAAAAATAAGCGCCCGAAGGTCCCGTCCCCAAGTTCGTCCACCGCAAAAATGCCCAAAAAACGGGTGGGCTATAGCCTTGGGGGGAGGGGTGGGCTATAGCCTTTGGGGGAGGGGCTGGCCCACTTCGTCCGCCGGACTCGGAATGGGGCGAGACTTTGCGAGCTCCCTCCGTGTGCCAAAAATAGGCCGCGGGACCAGCCGCGTCCAAAAACAAGCGCCCGAAGGTCCCGTCCCCAAGTTCGTCCGCTGCAAATATGCCCAAAAAACGGGTGGGCTATAGCCTTGGGGGGAGGGGCTGGCCAACTTCGTCCGCCGGAATCGGAATGGGGCGAGACTTTAAGTGCGCCCTCCGTGTGCCAAAAATAGGCCGCGGGCACATCCGCGCCCAAAAATAAGCTCCCGAAGGTCACGTCCCCAAGTTCGTCCGCCGCAAAAATGCCCAAAAAACGGGTGGGCTATAGCCTTGGGGGGAGGGGCTGGCCAACTTCGTCCGCCGGACTCGGAATGGGGCGAGACTTTACGAGCACCCTCCGTGTGCCAAAACTAGGCCGCGGGCACAGCCGTACCCAAAAACAAGCGCCCGAAGGTCCCGTCCCCAAGTTCGTCCGCCGCAAAAATGCCCAAAAAACGGGTGGGCTATAGCCTTGGGGGGAGGGGTGGGCTATAGCCTTGGGGGGAGGGGCTGGCCAACTTCGTCCGCTGGACTCGGAATGGGGCGAGACTTTGCGAGCTCCCTCCGTGTGCCAAAAATAGGCATCACAGCCGCGCACAAAAATAAGTGCCCGAAGGTCCCGTCCCCAAGTTCGTCCGCCGCAAAATTGGCCAAAAAACGGGTGGGCTATAGCCTTGGGGGGAGGGGCTGGCCAACTTCGACCGCCGGACTCGGAATGGGGCGAGACTTTACGAGCGCCCTCCGTGTGCCACAAAAATAGGCCGCGGTCACAGCCGCGCCCAAAAATAAGGGCCCGAAGGACCCGTCCCCAAGTTCGTCCACCGCAAAAATGCCCAAAAAACGGGTGGGCTATAGCCTTGGGGGGAGGGGTGGGCTATAGCCTTTGGGGGAGGGGCTGGCCCACTTCGTCCGCCGGACTCGGAATGGGGCGAGACTTTGCGAGCTCCCTCCGTGTGCCAATAATAGGCGCCCGATGGTCCCGTCCCCAAGTTCGTCCGCCGCAAATATGCCCAAAAAACGGGTGGGCTATAGCCTTGGGGGGAGGGGCTGGCCAACTTCGTCCACCGGAATCGGAATGGGGCGAGACTTTACGAGCGCCCTCCGTGTGCCAAAAATAGGCCGCGGGCACATCCGCGCCCAAAAATAAGCTCCCGACGGTCACGTCCCCAAGTTCGTCCGCCGAAAAAATGCCCAAAAAACGGGTGGGCTATAGCCTTGGGGGGAGGGGCTGGCCCACTTCGTCCGCCGGACTCGGAATGGGGCGAGACTTTACGAGCACCCTCCGTGTGCCAAAACTAGGCCGCGGGCACAGCCGTACCCAAAAACAAGCGCCCGAAGGTCCCGTCCCCAAGTTCGTCCGCCGCAAAAATGCCCAAAAAACGGGTGGGCTATAGCCTTGGGGGGAGGGGTGGGCTATAGCCTTGGGGGGAGGGGCTGGCCAACTTCGTCCGCCGGACTCGGAATGGGGCGAGACTTTGCAAGCGCCCTCCGTGTGCAAAAAATTGGCCGCGGGCACAGCCGCGCCCAAAAATAAGCGCCCGAAGGTCCCGTCCCCAAGTTCGTCCACCGCAAAAATGCCCAAAAAACGGGTGGGCTATAGCCTTGGGGGGAGGGGTGGGCTATAGCCTTGGGGGGAGGGGCTGGCCAACTTCGTCCGCCGGACTCGGAATGGGGCGAGACTTTGCGAGCTCCCTCCGTGTGCCAAAAATAGACCGCGGGCACAGCCGCGCCCAAAAACAAGCTCCCGAAGGTCCCGTCCCCAAGTTCGTCCGCCGCAAATATGCCCAAAAAACGGGTGGGCTATCGCCTTGGGGGGAGGGGCTGGCCAACTTCGTCCGCCGGAATCGGAATGGGGCGAGACTTTACGAGCGCCCTCCGTGTGCCAAAAATAGGCCGCGGGCACATCCGCGCCCAAAAATAAGCTCCCGAAGGTCACGTCCCCAAGTTCGTCCGCCGCAAAAATGCCCAAAAACGGGTGGGCTATAGCCTTGGGGGGAGGGGCTGGCCTACTTCGTCCGCCGGACTCGGAATGGGGCGAGACTTTACGAGCACCCTCCGTGTGCAAAACTAGGCCACGGGCACAGCCGTACCCAAAAACAAGCGCCCGACGGTCCCGTCCCCAAGTTCGTCCGCCGCAAAAATGCCCAAAAAACGGGTGGGCAATAGCCTTGGGGGGAGGGGTGGGCTATAGCCTTGGGGGGAGGGGCTGGCCAACTTCGTCCGCCGGACTCGGAATGGG
The DNA here is from genome assembly GCA_030449895.1 of Citrus mangshanensis. Taxonomy (NCBI): domain Eukaryota; kingdom Viridiplantae; phylum Streptophyta; class Magnoliopsida; order Sapindales; family Rutaceae; genus Citrus; species Citrus mangshanensis. The sequence continues at coordinate 441,195 of JASUUJ010000146.1, forward strand.
GCGAGACTTTGCAAGCGCCCTCCGTGTGCAAAAAATTGGCCGCGGGCACAGCCGCGCCCAAAAATAAGCGCCCGAAGGTCCCGTCCCCAAGTTCGTCCACCGCAAAAATGCCCAAAAAACGGGTGGGCTATAGCCTTGGGGGGAGGGGTGGGCTATAGCCTTGGGGGGAGGGGCTGGCCAACTTCGTCCGCCGGACTCGGAATGGGGCGAGACTTTGCGAGCGTCCTCCGTGTGCCAAAACTAGGCCGCGGGCACATCCGCGTCCAAAAATAAGCGCCCGAAGGTCCCGTCCCCCAGTTTGTCCGCCGCAAAAATGCCCAAAAAACGGGTGGGCTATAGCCTTGCGGGGAGGGGCTGGCCAACTTCATCCGCCGGACTCGGAATGGGGCGAGACTTTGCGAGCGCCCTCCGTGCGCCAAAAATAGGCCGCGGGCACAGCCGCATCCAAAAACAAGCGCCCGAAGGTCCCGTCCCCAAGTTCGTCCGCCGCAAAAATGGCCAAAAAACGGGTGGGCTATAGCCTTGGGGGGAGGGGCTGGCCAACTTCGTCCGCCGGACTCGGAATGGGGCGAGACTTTGCGAGCGCCCTCCGTGTGCCAAAAATAGGCCGCGGAAACAGCTGTAGCAAAAAATAAGCCCCCGAAGGTCCAGTCCCCAAGTTCGTCCGCCGCAAAAATGCCCAAAATACGGGTGGGCTATAGCCTTGGGGGGAGGGGCGGGCCAACTTCGTCCGCCGGACTCGGAATGGGGCGAGACTTTGCGAGTGCCCTCCGTGTGCCAAAAATATGCCGCGGGCACAGCCGCGCCCAATAATAAGCCCCCGAATTTCCCGTCCCCAAGTTCGTCCGCCGCAAAAATGCCCAAAAAACGGGTGGGCTATAGCCTTGGGGGGATGGGCTGGCCAACTTCGTCCGCCGGACTCGGAATGGGGCGAGAATTTGCGAGCGCCCTCCGTGTGCCAAAAATAGGCCACGGGCACAGCCGCGCCAAAAAATAAGCCCCCGAAGGTCCCGTCCCCAAGTTCGTCCGCCGCAAAAATGCCCAAAAAACGGGTGGGCTATAGCCTTGGGGGGAGGGGCTGGCCAAGTTCGTCCGCCGGACTCGGAATGGGGCGAGACTCTGCGAGCGCCCTCCGTGTGCCAAAAATAGGCCGCGGGCACAGCCGTACCCAAAAATAAGCCCCCGAAGGTCCCGTCCCCAAGTTCATCCGCCGCAAAAATGCCCAAAAAACGGGTGGGCTATAGCCTTGGGGGGAGGGGCTGGCCAACTTCGTCCGCCGGACTCGGAATGGGGCAAGACTTTGCGAGCGCCCTCCGTGTGCCAAAAATAGGCCGCGGGAACAGCGTCGCCCAAAAATAAGCCCCCGAAGGTCCCGTCCCCAAGTTCGTCCGCCGCAAAAATGCCCAGAAAACGGGTGGGCTATAGCCTTGGGGGGAGGGGCTGGCCAACTTCGTCCGCCGGACTCAGAATGGGGCGAGAATTTGCAAGCGCCCTCCGTGTGCCAAATATAGGCCGCTGGTAAGGCCGCGCCCAAAAATAAGCCCCCGAAGGTCCCGTCCCCAAGTTCGTCCGCCGCAAAAATGCCCAAAAAACGGGTGGGCTATAGCCTTGGGGGAGGGGCTGGCCGACTTCGTCCGCCGGACTCGGAATGTGGCGAGACTTTGCGAGCGCCCTTAGTGTCACAAAAATAGGCCGGGGGCACAGCCGCGCCCAATAATAAGCCCCCGAATTTCCCGTCCCCAAGTTCGTCCGCCGCAAAAATGCCCAAAAAACGGGTGGGCTATAGGCTTGGGGGGAGGGGCTGGCCAACTTCGTCCGCCGGACTCGGAATGTGGCGAGACTTTGCGAGCGCCCTCCGTGTGACAAAAATAGGCCGGGGGCACAGCCGCGCCCAATAATAAGCCCCCGAATTTCCCGTCCCCAAGTTCGTCCGCCGTAAAAATGCCCAAAAAACGGGTGGGCTATATCCTTGGGGGGATGGGCTGGCCAACATCGTCCGCCGGACTCGGAATGGGGCAAGACTTTGCAAGCGCCCTCCGTGTGCCAAAAATAGGCCACGGGCACAGCCGTGCCCAAAAATAAGCCCCCGAAGGTCCCGTCCCCAAGTTCGTCCGCCGCAAAAATGCCCAAAAAATGGGTGGGCTGTAGCCTTGGGGGGAGGGTCTGGCCAACTTCGTCCGCCGGTCTCGGAATGGGGCGAGACTTTGCGAGCGCCCTCCGTGTGCCAAAAATAGGCCGTGGGAACAGCCGCGCCCAAAAATACACGCCCGAATGCCGGGATGCCAAGTTCGTCCAGCGGAAAAAGGCCGCGCCCAAAAATAAGCCCCCGAAGGTCCCGTCCCCAAGTTCTTCCGCCGCAAAATTGCCCAAAAAACGGGTGGGCTATAGCCTTGGGGGAGGGATGGCCAACCGTCCGGACTCGGAATGGGGCGAGACTTTGCGAGAACCCTCCGTGTGCCAAAAATAGGCGGCGGGCAAAACCGCGCCCAAAAATAAGCCCCCGAAGGTCCCGTCCCGAAGTTCATCCGCCGCAAAAATGCCCAAAAAATGGGTGGGCTATAGCCTTGGGGGGATGGGCTGGCCAACTTCATCCGCCGGACTCGGAATGGGGCAAGACTTTGCGAGCGCCCTCCGTGTGCCAAAAATAGGCCACGGGCACAGCCACGCCCAAAAATAAGCCCCCGAAGGTCCCATCCCCAAGTTCGTCCGCCGCAAAAATGCCCAAAAAACGGGTGGGCTATAGCCTTGGGGGGAGGGGATGGCCAACTTCGTCCGCCGGACTCGGAATGGGGCGAGACTTTGCGAGAACCCTCCGTGTGCCAAAAATAGGCAGTGGGCACAACCGCGCCCAAAAATAAGCCCCCGAAGGTCCCGTCCCCAAGTTCGTCCGCCGCAAAAATGCCCAAAAAACGGGTGGGTATAGCCTTGGGGGGAGGGGCGGGCCAACTTCGTCCGCCGGACTCGGAATGGGGTGAGATTTCCGAGCGCCCTCCGTGTGCCAAAAATAGGCCGCGGGCACAGCCGCGCCCAATAATAAGCCCCCGAATTTCCCGTCCCCAAGTTCGTCCGCCGCAAAAATGCCCAAAAAACGGGTGGGCTATAGCCTTGGGGGGATGGGCTGGCCAACTTCGTCCGCCGGACTCGGAATGGGGAAAGACTTTGCGAGCACCCTCCGTGTGCCAAAAATAGGCCACGGGCACAGCTGCGCCCAAAAATAAGCCTCCGAAGGTCCCGTCCCCAAGTTCGTCCGCCGCAAAAATGCCCAAAAAACGGGTGGGCTATAGCCTTGGGGGGAGGGGCTGGTCAACTTCGTCTGCCGGACTCGGAATGGGGCGAGACTTTGCGAGCGCACTCCGTGTGCTAAAAATAGGCCTCGGGCACAGCCACGTCCAAAAATAAGCCCCCGAATGTCCCGTCCCCAAGTTAGTCCGCCGCAAAAATGCCCAAAAAACGGGTGGGCTATAGCCTTGGGCGGAGGGGCTGGCCAACCGTCCGCGGGACTCAGAATGGGGCAAGGCTTTGCGGCGCACTCCTTGTGCCAAAAATAGGCCTCGGGCACAGCCACGCCCAAAAATAACCCCCCCTATGGCCCGTCCCCAAGTTCGTCCGCCGCAAAAATGCCCAAAAAACGGGTGGGCTATAGCCTTGGGAGGGGCTGGCCAACTTCGTCCGCTGGACTCAGAATTGCTATGCGGCGCCTCCGTGTGCCAAAAATAGGCCGTGGCACAGCCGAAAAATCAGCCCCGAAGGTCCCATACCCAAGTTCCCCCGCCGCAAAAATGCCCAAAAAACGGGTGGGCTATAGCCTTGGGGGGAGGGGCTGGCCAACTTCGTCCGCCGGACTCGGAATGGGGCGCGACTTTGCGAGCACCCTCCGTGTGCCAAAAATAGGCCGTGGGAACAGCCGCGCCCAAAAATAAGCCCCCGAAGGTCCCGTCCCCAAGTTCGTCCGCCGCAAAAATGCCCAAAAAACGGGTGGGCTATAGCCTTGGGGGGAGGGGCTGGCCAAGTTTGTCCGCCGAACTCGGAATGGGACAAAACTATGCGAGCGCCCTCCGTGTGCCAAAAATAGGCCGTGGGAACAGCCGCGCCCAAAAATAAGCCCCCGAAGGTCCTCCCCGCCAAAATGCCTGTGAAACGGGTGGGCTATAGCCTTGGGGGGAGGGGCTTGCCAACTTCGTCCGCCGGACTCGGAATGGGGCGAGACTTTGCGAGCGCACTCCGTGTGCCAAAAATAGGCCTCGGGCACAGCCACGCCCAAAAGAAAGCCCCCGAATGTCCCGCCCCAAGTTCGTCCGCCGCAAAAATGCCCAAAATACGGGTGGGCTATAGCCTTGGGGGGCGGGGCTGGCCCACTTCATCCGCCGGACACGGAATGCGGCGAGACTTTGCGAGCACCCTCCGTGTGCCAAAAATAGGCCGCGGGCACTGCCGCACCCAAAAATATGCCCCCGAAGGTCCCGTCCCCAAGTTCGTCCGCCGCAAAAATGCCCAGAAAACGGGTGGGCTATAGCCTTGGGGGGAGGGGCTGGCCCACTTCGTCCGCCGGACTCGGAATGGGGCGAGACTTTGCGAGCGCACTCCGTGTGCCAAAAATAGGCCGCTGGCAGAGCAACGCCCAAAAATAAGCCCCCGAAGGTCCCGTCCGTAAGTTCGTCCACCGCAAAAATGCCCAAAAAACGGGTGGGCTATAGCCTTGGGGGGAGGGGCTGGCCCACTTCGTCCGCCGGACTCGGAATGGGGCGAGACTTTGCGAGCGCACTCCGTGTGCCAAAAATAGGCCGCTGGCAGAGCAACGCCCAAAAATAGGCCCCCGAAGGTCCCGTACGCAAGTTCGTCCGCCGCAAAAATGCCCAAAAAACGGGTGGGCTATAGCCTTGGGGGGAGGGGCTTGCCAACTTCGTCCGCCGGACTCGGAATGCGGCGAGACTTTACGAGCGCCCTCCGTGTGCCAAAAATAGGCCGCGGGCACAGCCGCGTCGAAAAATAAGCCCCCAAAGGTCCCGTCCCCAAGTTCGTCCTCCGCAAAAATGCCCAGAAAACGGGTGGGCTATAGCCTTGGGGGGAGGGGCTGGCCCACTTCGTCCGCCGGACTCGGAATGGGGCGAGACTTTGCGAGCGCACTCCGTGTGCCAAAAATAGGCCGCTGGCAGAGCAACGCCCAAAAATAAGCCCCCGAAGGTCCCGTCCGCAAGTTCGTCCGCCGCAAAAATGCCCAAAAAACGGGTGGGCTATAGCCTTGGGGGGAGGGGCTGGCCAACTTCGTCCGCCGGACTCGGAATGGGGCGAGACTTTGCAAGCACCCTCCGTGCGCCAAAAATAGGCCGTGGGTAAGGACGCGCCCAAAAATAAGCCCCCGAAGGTCCCGTCCGCAAGTTCGTCCGCCGCAAAAATGCCCAAAAAACGGGTGGGCTATAGCCTTGGGGGGAGGGGCTGGCCAACTTCGTCCGCCGGACTCGGAATGCGGCGAGACTTTGCGAGCGCCCTCCGTGTGCCAAAAATAGGCTGCAGACACTGCCGCACTCAAAAATATGCCCCCGAAGGTCCCGTCCCCAAGTTCGTCCGCCGCCAAAATGCCCAAAAAACGGGTGGGCTATAGCCTTGGGGGGAGGGGCTGGCCAACTTCGTCCGCCGGACTCGGAATGGGGCAAGAATTTTTGAGCACCCTCCGTGTGCCAAAAATAGGCCGCGGGCACAGCCGCGCCCAAAAATAATCCCCCGAAGGTCCCGTCCCCAAGTTCGCCCGCCGCAAAAATGCCCAAAAAACGGGTGGGCTATAGCCTTGGGGGGAGGGGCTGGCCACATTTGTCCGCCGGACTCGGAATGGGGCGAGACTATGCGAGCGCCCTCCGTGTGCCAAAAATAGGCCGCGGGCACAGCCACACCCAAAAATAAGCCCCCGAAGGTCCCGTCCCCAAGTTCCTCCGCCGCAAAAATGCCCAGAAAACGGGTGGGCTATAGCCTTGGGGGGAGGGGCTGGCCAACTTCGTCCGCCGGACTCGGAATGGGGCGAGACTTTGCGAGCTTCCTCCGTGTGCCAAAAATAGGCCGCGGGAACAGCCGCGCCCAAAAATAGGCCCCCGAAGGTCCCGTCCCCAAGTTCGTCCGCCGCAAAAAGGCCTGGGCTATAGCCTTGGGGAGGGCTGGCCAACTCCCGCCGGACTCGGAATGGGGCAAGACTTTGCGGCGCACTCCGTGTGCCAAAAATAGGCCTCGGGCACAGCCGCCCCCAAAAATAAGCCCACGAAGGTCCGTCCCCCAAGTTCGTCCGCAAAAATGCCCCAAAAATGGGTGGGCTATAGCCTTGGGGGGAGGGGCGGGCCAACTTCGTCCGCCGGACTCGGAATGGGGTGAGACTTTCCGAGCGCCCTCCGTGTGCCAAAAATAGGCCGCGGGCACAGCCGCGCCCAAAAATAAGCCCCCGAAGGTCCCGTCCCCAAGTTCGTCCGCCGCAAAAATGCCCAAAAAACGGGTGGGCTATAGCCTTGGGGGGAGGGGATGGCCAACTTCGTCCGCCGGACTCGGAATGGGGCGAGACTTTGCGAGAACCCTCCGTGTGCCAAAAATAGGCGGCGGGCACAACCACGCCCAAAAATAAGCCCCCGAAGGTCCCGTCCCCAAGTTCGTCCGCCGCAAAAATGCCCAAAAAATGGGTGGGCTATAGCCTTGGGGGGAGGGGCGGGCCAACTTCGTCCGCCGGACTCGGAATGGGGTGAGACTTTCCGAGCACCCTCCGTGTGCCAAAAATAGACCGCGGGCACAACCGTGCCCAATAATAAGCCCCCAAATTTCCCGTCCCCAAGTTCGTCCGCCGCAACAATGCCCAGAAAACGGGTGGGCTATAGCCTTGGGGGGAGGGGCTGGCCAACTTCGTCCGCCGGACTCGGAATGGGGCGAGACTTTGCGAGCACACTCCGTGTGCCAAAAAATAAGCCCCCGAAAGTCCCGTCCCCAAGTTCGTCCGCCGCAAAAATGCCTAAAAAACGGGTGGGCTATAGCCTTTGGGGGAGGGGCTGGCCAAGTTCGTCCGCCGGACTCGGAATGGGGCGAGACTATGCAAGAGCCCTCCGTTTGCGAAAAATAGGCTGCGGGCACAGCCGCACCCAAAAATAAGCCCCCGAAGGTCCCCTCCCCAAGTTCATCCGCCGCAAAAATGCCCAAAAAACGGGTGGGCTATAGCCTTGGGGGGATGGGCTGGCCAAGTTCGTCCGCCGGACTCGGAATGGGGCGAGACTATGCGAGCGCCCTCCGTGTGCCAAAAATAGGCCACGGGCACAGCCGTACCCAAAAATAAGCCCCCGAAGGTCCCGTCCCCAAGTTCATCCGCCGCAAAAATGCACAAAAAACGGGTGGGCTATAGCCTTGGGGGGATGGGCTGGCCAAGTTCGTCCGCCGGACTCGGAATGGGGCGAGACTATGCGAGCGCCCTCCGTGTGCCAAAAATAGGCCACGGGCACAGCCGCACCCAAAAATAAGCCCCCGAAGGTCCCGTCCCCAAGTTCATCCGCCGCAAAAATGCACAAAAAACGGGTGGGCTATAGCCTTGGGGAGAGGGGCTGGCCAATTTCGTCCGCCGGACTCGGAATGGGGCGAGACTTTGCGAGCACACTCCGTGTGCCAAATAAGCCCCGATAGTCCGTCCCCAAAAATGCCCAAAAACCGGGTGGGCTATAGCCTTTGGGGAGGGGCTGGGACTCGGAATGGGGCGAGACTATGCGGCGCCCTCCGTGTGCCAAAAATTGGCTGCGGGCACAGCCGCACCCAAAAATAATCCCGAAGGTCCCGTCCCCAAGTTCATCCGCCGCAAATGCACAAAAGGGTGGGCTATAGCCTTTGGGGAGGGGCTGGCCAAGTTCGTCCGCCGGACTCGGAATGGGGCGAGACTATGTGGCGCCCTCCGTGTGCGAAAAATAGGCTGCGGGCACAGCCGCACCAAAATAAGCCCCGAAGGTCCCGTCCCCAAGTTCATCCGCCGCAAAATGCACAAAAGCGGGTGGGCTATAGCCTTGGGGAGAGGGGCTGGCCAACTCGTCCGCGGACTCGGAATGGGGCGAGACTTTGCGAGCACCCTCCATGTGCCAAAAATAGGCCGCGGAACAGCCGCGCCCAAAAATAAGCCCCGAAGGTCCGTCCCCAAGTCGTCCGCCGCAAAAATGCCCAGAACGGGTGGGCTATAGCCTTGGGGAGGGGCTGGCCAACTCCGCCGGACTCGGAATGGGGCGAGACTTTGCGAGCACACTCCGTGTGCCAAAAATAGGCACAGCCACGCCCAAAAATAAGCCCCGAGTCCCGTCCCCAAGTTCGTCCGCCAAAAATGCCCAAAAACGGGTGGGCTATAGCCTTTGGGGTTGGTGCTGGCCAAGTTAGTCCGCCGGACTCGGAATGGGTCGAGACTATGCGAGCGCCCTCTGTGTGCCAAAAATAGGCCGCGGGCACAGCCGCACCCAAAAATAAGCCCCCAAAGGTCCCCTCCCCAAGTTCATCCGCTGCAAAAATGCCCAAAAAACGGGTGGGCTATAGCCTTGGGGGGATGGGCTGGCCAAGTTCGTCCGCCGGACTCGGAATGGGGCGAGACTATGCGGGCGCCCTCCGTGTGCCAAAAATAGGCCGCGGGCACAGGCGCACCAAAAAATAAGACCCCGAAGGTCACGTCCCCAAGTTCTTCCGCCGCAAAAATTCCCAAAAAACGGGTGGGCTATAGCCTTGGGGGGAGGGGCTGGCCAACTTCGTCCGCCGGACTCGGAATGGGGCGAGACTTTGCGAGCGCCCTCCGTGTGCCAAAAATAGGCTGCGGGAACAGCCACACCCAAAAATAAGCCCCCGAAGGTCTCGCCCGCGGCCTATTTTTGGCACACGTAGTGCGCTCGCAAAGTCTCGCCCCATTCCGAGTCCGGCGGACGAAGTTGGCCAGCCCCCTCCCCCCAAGGCTATAGCCCACCTGTTTTTTTGGCATTTTTGCGGCGGACGAACTTGGGGACGGAACCTTTGGATGCTTATTTTTGTACGCGGCTGTGCCCGCGGCCTATTTTTGGCACATGAAGGGCGCTCGCAAAGTCTCGCCCCATTCCGAGTCCGGCGGACGGCCAGCCCTCCCCCAAGGCTATAGCCCACCTGTTTTTGGCATTTTGCGGACGAACTTGGGGACGGGAACTGGGCGCTTATTTTTGGGCGCGGCTGTGCCCAAGGCCTATTTTTGGCACTCGGAGGGCGCTAATGTCTCGTCCCATTCCGAGTCGGGCGGACAAAGTTGGCCAGCCCCTCCCCAAGGCTATAGCCCACCCGCTTTTTGGGCATTTTGCGGCGAGACGGGACCTTCGGCGCTTGTTTTTGCGTGGCTGTGCCCGCGGCTATCTTTGGCACACGGAGGCGCTGCAAAGTCTCACCCCATTCCGAGTCCGGCGGCCAGCCCTCCCCAAGGCTATAGCCCACCCGTTTTTTGGGCGTTTTTGCAGCGGACGAACTTGGGGACGGGACCTTCGGGTGCTGATTTTTTGGTACGGCTGTGCCGCGGCCTATTTTTGGCACACAGAGGGCACTCGCAAACTCTCATACCATTCCGAGTACGGCGGACGAAGTTGGCCAGCCCCTCCCCCGAAGGCTATAGCCCACCCGTTTTTTGGGCATATTTGCGGCGGACGAACTTGGGGACGGGACCTTCGGGTGCTTATTTTTTGGCACGGCTGTGTCCGCGGCCTATTTTTCACACACAGAGGGCACTCGCAAAGTCTCGCCCCATTCCGAGTCCGGCGGACGAAGTGGGCCAGCCTCTCCCCCCAAGGCTATAGCCCACCCGTTTTTTGGACATTTTTGCGGACGAACTTGGGGACGGGACTCTTGGCGCTTGTTTTGGCACGGCTGTGCTCGCGGCATATTTTTGGCACACGGAGGGTGCTTATTGCCCCATTCCGAGTCCGGCGGCCAGCCCCTCCCCCAAGGCTATAGCCCACCCATTTTTGGGCATTTTTGCGGCGAACTTACGGACGGGACCTTGAGCACTTGTTTTTGTGCGTGGCTGTGCCCGTGGCCTATCTTTGGCACACGGAGGGTGCTGCAAAGTCTCGCCCCATTCCGAGTCCGGCGGACTTGGCCAGCCCTCCCAAGGCTATAGCCCACCCGTTTTTTGTTCATTTTTTCTGCGGACGAACTTGGGGACGGGACCTTCGGGCACTTATTTTTGGGCGCGGCTGTGCCCGCGGCCTATTTTTGGCACACGGAGGGCGCTTGCAAAGTCTCGCACCATTCAGAGTCCGGCGGACTAATTTTGCCAGCCCCTCCCCCCAAGGCTATAGCCCACCCGTTTTTGGGAATTTTGCGGATGAACTTGGGTACTGGACCTTGGGCGCTTATTATTGGGCGTGGCTGTGCCCGTGGCCTTTTTGGCACACGGAGGGCGCTCACAAACTCTCACCCCATTCCGAGTCCGGCGGACTAAGTTTGCCAGCCCCTCCCCCCAAGGCTATAGCCCACCCGTTTTTTGGGCATTTTTGCGGCGGACGAACTTGGGGACGGGATCTTCGGGTGCTTGTTTTTGGGCACGGCTGTACTCGCGGTCTATTTTTGGCACACGGAGGGTGCTCGCAAAGTCTCACCCCATTCCGAGTCCGGCGGACGAAGTTGGCCAGCCCCTCCCCCCAGGGCTATAGCCCACCCGTTTTTTGGGAATTTTTGCGGGGCGGGACCTTCGGCGCTTATTTTTGGGCGAAGCTGTGCCCGGCCTATTTTCGCACACGAACAGCGTTCGTCTCGCCCCATTCCGAGTCCGGCGGAGTTGGCCAGCCCTCCCCAAGGCTATAGCCCACCCGTTTTTGGGCATTTTGCGGCGGACGAACTTGGGGACGGGACCTTCGGGCGCTTGTTTTGGGTGTGGTTGTGCCCTCGGCCTAGTTTTGGCACATGGAGGGTGCTCGCAAAGTCTCACCCCATTCCGAGTCCGGCGGACGAAGTTGGCCAGCCCTCCCCCAAGGCTATAGCCCACCCATTTTTGGGCATTTTGCGGCTTTGGGACGGGACCTTCGGGCGCTTATTTTGGTGCGGCTGTGGCCGTGGCCTTTGGCACACGGAGGGCGCTTGCAAAGTCTCGCACCATTCAGAGTCCGGACCAGCCCTCCCCCAAGGCTATAGCCCACCCGTTTTTTGGGAATTTTTGCGGCGGAAGAACTTGGTTACGGGACCTTCGGGAACTTATTTTTGGGCGAGGCACTTCCCGTGGCCAATTTTTGGCACACGGAGGGCGCTCACAAACTCTCGCCCCATTCAGAGTCGGGCGGACGAAGTGGGCCAGCCCCACCCCCCAAGGCTACAGCCCACCCGTTTTTTGGGCATTTTTGCGGCGGACGTACTTTGGGACGGGACCTTCGGGGCCTATTTTTTGTGCGCTGTGCCCGCCTATTTTTGGCACACGGAGGGTGCCCGGAACCTTCTCTCCCCATTCCGAGTCCGGCGGACGGTGGGCCAGCCCTCCCCCAAGGATATAGCCCACCCGTTTTTGGGCATTTTGCGGCGGATTTAACTTGGGGACGGGACCTTCGGGCCCTTATTTCTGGGCGCGGTTGTCCCCGCGGCCTATTTTTGGCACACGGAGGGCGCTCGTAAAGTCTCCCCCCATTCCGAGTCCGGCGGAAGAAGTTGGCCAGCCCCTCCACCCAAGGCTATAGCCGTCCGGTGTGTTGGGCATTTTTGCGGCGGACGGGGACCTTCGGCGCTTATTTTTGGGCGCGGCTTTATCCGCGGCCTATATTTCCCTCACGGAGGGCACTCACAAAGTCTCCCCCCATTCCGAGTCCGGCGGAAGAAGTTGGCCAGCCCCTCCACCCAAGGCTATAGCCCACCCTTTTTTTGGGCATTTTTGCGGCGGACATATTTTGGTACGGGACCTTCGGGAGCTTATTTTTGGGCGCGGCTGTGCCCACGGCCTATTTATGGCACTCGGAGGCGCTCGTAATGTCTCGTCCCATTCCGAGTCGGGCGGACCAGCCCCTGCCCCCAAGGCTATAGCCCACCCGCTTTTTAGGCATTTTGCGGCGGACGAACTTGGGGACGGGACCTTCGGGCGCTTGTTTTTGGTCGCGGCTTTACCCGCAGCCTATTTTTGGCACACGGAGGGTGCTCGCAAAGTCTCACCCCATTCCGATTCCGGCGGACGAAGTGGGCCAGCCCCTGCCCCCAAAGCTATAGCCCACCCGTTTTTTGGGCATTTTTGCGGCGGACAAACATTGGGACGGGACCTTCGGGCGATTATTTTTGGGTGCGCCTGTACCCACGGCCTATTTTTCGCTCACGGAAGGCGCTCACAAAGTCTCCCCCCATTCCGAGTCCGGCGGAAGAAGTTGGCCAGCCCCTCCACCCAAGGCTATAGCCCACCCTTTTTTTGGGCATTTTTGCGGCGGACGAACTTTGGGACGGGACCTTCGGGTGCTTATTTTTGGGCGCGGCTGTACACACTGCCTATTTATCGCTCACGGAGGGCGCTCACAAAGTCTCACCCCATTCCGAGTCCGGCGGACGAAGTTGGCCAGCCCCTCCCCCCAATGCTATAGCCCACCCGTTTTTTGGGCATTTTTGCGGCGGACGAATTTTGGGACGGGACCTTCGGGCGCTTGTTTTTGGTCACGGCTTTACCCGCAGCCTATTTTTGGCACACGGAGGGTGCTCGCAAAGTCTCACCCCATTCCGATTCCGGCGGACGAAGTGGGCCAGCCCCTGCCCCCAAAGCTATAGCCCACCCGTTTTTTGGGCATTTTTGCGGCGGACAAACATTGGGACGGGACCTTCGGGCGATTATTTTTGGGTGCGGCTGTACCCGCGGCCTATTTTTCGCTCACGGAGGGCGCTCACAAAGTCTCGCCCCATTCCGAGTCCGGCGGACTAAGTTTGCCAGCCCCTCCCCCCAAGGCTATAGCCCACCCGTTTTTTGGGCATTTTTGCGGCGGACGAACTTGGGGACGGGACCTTCGGGCACTTGTTTTTGTGCGCGGCTGTGCCCGCGGCCTATTTTTGGCACACGGAGGGCGCCCGGAACCTTCTCGCCCCATTCCGATTCCGGCGGACGAAGTGGGCCAGCCCCTCCCCCCAAGGATATAGCCCACCCGTTTTTTGGGCATTTTTGCGGCGGACGAACTTGGGGACGGGACCTTCGGGCCCTTATTTCTGGGCGTGGTTGTCCCCGCGGCCTATTTTTGGCACACGTAAGGAGCTCGCAAAGTCTCCCCCCATTCCGCGTCCGGCGGAAGAATTTGGCCAGCCCCTCCCCCCAAGGCTATAGCCCTCCCGTTTTTTGGGCATTTTTGCGGCGGACGAACTTTGGGACGGGATATTCGGGCGCTTATTTTTGGGCGCGGCTTTACCCGCGGCCTATTTTTCGCTCACGGAGGGCACTCACAAAGTCTCCCCCCATTCCGAGTCCGGCGGAAGAAGTTGGCCAGCCCCTCCACCCAAGGCTATAGCCCACCCTTTTTTTGGCCATTTTTGCGGCGGACGAACTTTGGGACGGGACCTTCGGGTGCTTATTTTTGGGCGCGGCTGTACCCGCTGCCTATTTATCGCTCACGGAGGGCGCTCACAAAGTCTCACCCCATTCCGAGTCCGGCGGACGAAGTTGGCCAGCCCCTCCCCCCAAGGCTATAGCCCACCCGTTTTTTGGGCATTTTTGCGGCGGACGAATTTTGGGACGGGACCTTCGGGCGCTTATTTTTGGGCGCGGCTGTGCCCACGGCCTATTTCTGGCACTCGGAGGGTGCTCGCAATGTCTCGTCCCATTCCCAGTCGGGCGGACGAAGTTGGCCAGCCCCTGCCCCCAAGGCTATAGCCCACCCTTTTTTGGGCATTTTTGCGGCGGACGAACTTGGGGACGGGACCTTCGGGCGCTTATTTTTGGGCGACGCTGTGCCCGCGGCCTATTTTTCGCACACGGAGCGCGCTCGCAACGTCTCGCCCCATTCCGAGTCCGGCGGACGAAGTTGGCCAGCCCCTCCCCCCAAGGCTATAGCCCACCCGTTTTTTGGGCATTTTTGCGGCGAACGAACTTGGGGACGGGACCTTCAGGGTCTTGTTTTTGGGCGTGGCTGTGCCCGCAGCCTATTTTTGGCACACGGAGGGTGCTCGCAAAGTCTCGCCCCATTCCTAGTCCGGCGGACGAAGTGGGCCAGCCCCTCCCCCCAAGGATATAGCCCACCCGTTTTTTGGGCATTTTTGCGGCGGATGAACTTGGGTACGGGACCTTCGGGCGCTTATTTTTGGGCGTGGCTGTGCCCGTGGCCTATTTTTGGCACACGGAGGGCGCTCACAAACTCTCGCCCCATTCCGAGTCCGGCGGACTAAGTTTGCCAGCCCCTCCCCCCAAGGCTATAGCCCACCCGTTTTTTGGGCATTTTTGCGGCGGACGAACTTGGGGACGGGACCTTCGGGCACTTGTTTTTGTGCGCGGCTGTGCCCGCGGCCTATTTTTGGCACACGGAGGGCGCCCGGAACCTTCTCGCCCCATTCCGAGTCCGGCGGACGAAGTGGGCCAGCCCCTCCCCCCAAGGATATAGCCCACCCGTTTTTTGGGCATTTTTGCGGCGGACGAACTTGGGGACGGGACCTTCGGGCCCTTATTTCTGGGCGCGGTTGTCCCCGCGGCCTATTTTTGGCACACGGAGGGCGCTCGCAAAGTCTCCCCCCATTCCGAGTCCGGCGGAAGAAGTTGGCCAGCCCCTCCCCCCAAGGCTATAGCCCTCCCGTTTTTTCGGCATTTTTGCGGCGGACGAACTTTGGGACGGGACCTTCGGGCGCTTATTTTTGGGCGCGGCTTTACCCGCGGCCTATTTTTCACTCACGGAGGGCACTCACAAAGTCTCCCCCCATTCCGAGTCCGGCGGAAGAAGTTGGCCAGCCCCTCCACCCAAGGCTATAGCCCACCCTTTTTTTGGGCATTTTTGCGGCGGACGAACTTTGGGACGGGACCTTCGGGTGCTTATTTTTGGGCGCGGCTGTACCGGCGGCCTATTTTTCGCTCACGGAGGGCGCTCACAAAGTCTCACCCCATTCCGAGTCCGGCGGACGAAGTTGGCCAGCCCCTCCCCCCAAGGCTATAGCCCACCCGTTTTTTGGGCATTTTTGCGGCGGACGAATTTTGGGACGGGACCTTCGGGAGCTTATTTTTGGGCGCGGCTGTGCCCACGGCCTATTTATGGCACTCGGAGGGCGCTCGCAATGTCTCGTCCCATTCCGAGTCGGGCGGACGAAGTTGGCCAGCCCCTGCCCCCAAGGCTATAGCCCACCCGTTTTTTGGGCATTTTTGCGGCGGACGAACTTGGGGACGGGACCTTCGGGTGCTTGTTTTTGGTCGCGGCTTTGCCCGCACCCTATTTTTGGCACACGGAGGGTGCTCGCAAAGTCTCACCCCATTCCGATTCCGGCGGACGAAGTGGGCCAGCCCCTGCCCCCAAAGCTATAGCCCACCCGTTTTTTGGGCATTTTTGCGGCGGACAAACATTGGGATGGGACCTTCGGGCGATTATTTTTGGGTGCGGCTTTACCCGCGGCCTATTTTTCGCTCACGGAGGGCGCTCACAAAGTCTCGCCCCATTCCGAGTCCGGCGGACGAAGTTTGCCAGCCCCTCCCCCCAAGGCTATAGCCCACCCGTTTTTTGGGCATTTTTGCGGCGGACGAAATTGGGGACGGGACCTTCGGGCGCTTATTTTTGGGCGCGGCTATGCCCACGGCCTATTTTTGGCACTCGGAGGGCACTCGCAACGTCTCGCGCCATTCCGAGTCGGGCAGACGAAGTTGGCCAGCCCCTGCCCCCAAGGCTATAGCCCACCCGTTTTTGGGGCATTTTTGCGGCGGACGAACTTGGGGACGGGACCTTCGGGCGCTTGTTTTTGGTCGCGGCTTTGCCCGCGGCCTATTTTTGGCACACGGAGGGTGCTCGCAAAGTCTCACCCCATTCCGAGTCCGGCGGACGAAGTGGGCCAGCCCCTGCCCCCAAGGCTATAGCCCACCCGTTTTTTGGGCATTTTTGCGGTGGACGAACTTGGGGACGGGACCTTCGGGTGCTTATTTTGGGCGCGGCTGTGTCCGCAGCCTATTTTTTGCAAACGGAGGGCAGTCGAAAAGTCTCGCCCCATTCCGAGTCCGGCGGACGAAGTTGGCCAGCCTCTCCCCCCAAGGCTATAACCCACCCGTTTTTTGGGCATTTTTGCGGCGGACAAACATGGGGACGGGACCTTCGGGCGCTTGTTTTTGGGCGCGGCTGTGCTCGCGGCCTATTTTTGGCACACGGAGGGTGCTCGCAAAGTCTCGCCCCATTCCGAGTCCGGCGGACGAAGTTGGCCAGCCCCTCCCCCCAAGGCTATAGCCCACCCGTTTTTGTGGCCTTTTCCCGGTTGACGAAATTGACGCCCCGACTTTGGGAGGTTATTTTTGGGTGCGGCTGTGCCCGCGGCCTATTTTTGGCACACGAAGGCCGCTCACAACGTCTCGCGCCATTCCGAGTCCGGCGGACGAAGGTTGCCAGCCCCACCCCCCAAGGCAATAGCCCACCCGTTTTTTGGGCATTTTTGCGGCGGACGAACTTGGGGACGGGACTTTCGGGGGCATATTTTTTGGCGTGGCTGTGCCCGCGGCCTATTTTTGGCGCACGGAGTGTGCTCGCAAAGTCTCGCCCCATTCCGAGTCCGGCGGACGAAGTTGGCCAGCCCCTCCCCCCAAGGCTATAGCCCACCCGTTTTTTGGGCATTTTTGCCGCGGACGAACTTGGGGATGGGACCTTCGGGGGCTTATTTTTGGGCGCAGCTGTGCCCGCGGCCTATTTTTGGCACACGGAGGGCGCTCGCAAAGTCTCACCCCATTCCGAGTCCGGCGGACGAAGTTGGCCAGCCCCTCCCCCCAAGGCTATAGCCCACCCGTTTTTTGGACATTTTTGCGGCGGATGAACTTGGGGACGGGACCTTCGGGCACTTTTTTTTTGGGCGCGGCTGTGCCCGCGGCCTCTTTTTGGCACGTGGAGGCCGCTCGCAAAGTCTCGCGCCATTCCGAGTCCGGCGGACGAAGTTGGCCAGCCCCACCCCCAAGGCTATAGCCCACCCGTTTTTGTGGCCTTTTCCCGGTTGACGAAATTGACGCCCCGACTTCGGGCGGTTATTTTTTGGTGCGGCTGTGGCCGCGGCCGATTTTTGGCACACGAAGGCCGCTCTGGCGTCTCGCGCCATTCCGAGTCCGGCGGACGAAGGTTGCCAGCCCCACCCCCCAAGGCTATAGCCCACCCTTTTTTGTGGCCTTTTTCCGCTGCACGAACTTGGCGCCCCGGCCTTCGGGTGGTTATTTTTGGGTGCGGCTGTGCCCGCGGCCTCTTTTTGGCACATGGAGGCCGCTCGCAAAGTCTCGCACCATTCCGAGTTCGGCGGACGAAGTGGGCCAGCCCCTCCCCCCAAGGCTATAGCCCACCCGTTTTTTGGGCATTTTTGCGGCGGACGAACTTGGGGACGGCACCTTCGGGGGCTTATTTTTGGGTGCGGCTGTGTCCGTGGCCTATTTTTCGCACACGGAGGGCTCTCGCAAAGTCTCGCCCCATTCCGAGTCCGGCGGACGAAGTTGGCCAGCCCCTCCCCCCAAGGCTATAGCCCACCCGTTTTTTGGGCATTTTTGCGGCGGACGAACTTGGGGACGGGACCTTCGGGGGCTTATTTTTGGGCGCGGCTGTGCCCGCCGCCTATTTTTGGCACACGGAGGGCGCTCGCAAAGTCTCGCCCCATTCCGAGTCCGGCGGACGAAGTTGGCCAGCCCCTCCCCCCAAGGCTATAGCCCACCCATTTTTTGGGCATTTTTGCGGTGGACGACCTTCGGGTCGGGACCTTCGGGGTCTTATTTTTGGGCGCGGCTGTGCCTGCGGACTATTTTTGGCACACGGAGGGCGCTCGCAAAGTCTCGCCCCATTCCGAGTCCGGCGGACGAAGTGGGCCAGCCCCTCCCCCCAAGGCTATAGCCCACCCGTTTTTGTGGACTTTTTCCGCTGGACGAACTTGGCGCCTTGGCCTTCGGGCGGTTATTTTTGGGCGCGGCTGTGCCCGCGGCCTCTTTTTGGCACACGAAGGCCGCTCGCAAAGTATCGCGCTATTCCGAGTCCGGCGGACGAAGTTGGCCAGCCGCAGCCCCCAACGCTATAGCCCACTCGTTTTTGTGGCCTTTTTCCGCTGGACGAACTTGGCGCCCCGGCCTTCGGGCGGTTATTTTTGGGCGCGGCTGTGCTCGCGGCCTATTTTTGGCACACGGAGGCCGCTCGCAAAGTGTCGCGCCATTCCGTGTCCGGCAGACGAAGTTGGCCAGCCCAACCCCCCAAGGCTATAGCCCACCCGTTTTTGTGGCCTTTTTCCGATGGAATAACTTGGCGCCCCGGCCTTTGGGTGGTTATTTTGGTGTGCGGCTGTGCCCGCGGCCTCTTTTTGGTACACGGAGGCCGCTCGGAACGTCTCGCGCTATTCCGAGTCCGGCGGACGAAGTTGGCCAGCCCCACCCCCCAAGGCTATAGCCCACCCGTTTTTGTGGCCTTTTTCCGCTGGACGAACTTGGCGCCCCGGCCTTCGGGTGGTTATTTTGGTGTGCGGCTGTGCCCGCGGCCTCTTTTTGGCACGTGGAGGCCGCTCGCAAAGTCTCACGCCATTCCGAGTCCGGCGGACGAAGTTTGCCAGCCCCACCCCTCAAGGCTATAGCCCACCCGTTTTTGTGGTCTTTTTCTGCTGGACGAACTTGGCGGCCCGGCTTTCGGGTGGTTATTTTTTGGGCGCGGTTGTGCCCGCGGCTTATTTTTGGCACATGGGGGCCGCTCGCAAAGGCTCCCGCCATTCCGAGTCCAGCGGACGAAGTGGGCCAGCCCCAGCCCCCAAGGCTATAGCCCACCCGTTTTTGTGGCTTTTTTCCGCTGGACGAATTTGGCGCCCCGGCCTTCGGGCTGTTATTTTAGGGCGCGGCTGTGCCCGTGGCCTATTTTTGGCACACGGAGGCCGCTCGCAAAGTCTCGCGCCATTCCGAGTCCGGCGGACGAAGTTGGCCAGCCCCACCCCCCAATGCTATAGCCCACCCGTTTTTGTGGCTTTTTTCCGCTGGACGAATTTGGCGCCCCGGCCTTCGGGCTGTTATTTTTGGGCGCGGCTGAGTCCGCGGCCTATTTTTGGCACACGGAGGCCGCTCGCTAAGTATCGCGCCATTCCGAGTCCGGCGGACGATGTTGGCCAGCCCCACCCCCCAAGTTTATAGCCCACCCGTTTTTGTGGCCTTTTTCCGCTGGACGAACTTGGCGCCCCGGCCTTCGGGCGGTTATTTTTGGGCGTGGCTGTGCGAACGGCCTATTTTTGGCACATGGAGGCCGCTCGCTAAGTATCGCGCCATTCCGAGTCCGGCGGACGAAGTTGGCCAGCCGCAGCCCCCAATGCTATAGCCCACCCGTTTTTGTGGCCTTTTTCCGCTGGACGAACTTGGCGCCCCGGCCTTCGGGTGGTTATTTTTGGGTGCGGCTGTGCCCGCGGCCTCTTTTTGGCACGTGGAGGCCGCTCGCAAAATCTCGCGCCATTCCGAGTCCGGCGGACGAAGTTGGTCAGCCCCACCCCCCAAGGCTATAGCCCACCCGTTTTTGTGGCCTTTTTCCGCGGGAAGAACTTGGCGCCCCGGCCTTCGGGCGGTTATTTTTGGGCGCGGCTGTGCCCACGGCCTCTTTTTGGTACACGGAGGCCGCTCGCAAAGTCTCGCGCCATTCCGAGTCCGGCGGACGAAGTTGGCCAGCCCCACCCCCCAAGGCTATAGCCCACCCGTTTTTGTGGCCTTTTTCCGCTGGATGAACTTGGCGCCCCGGCCTTCGGGCGGTTATTTTTGGGCGCGGCTGAGTCCGCGGCCTATTTTTGGCACACGGAGGCCGCTCGCTAAGTATCGCGCCATTCCGAGTCCGGCGGACGAAGTTGGCCAGCCCCACCCCCCAAGTTTATAGCCCACCCGTTTTTGTGGCCTTTTTCCGCTGGACGAACTTGGCGCCCCGGCCTTCGGGCGGTTATTTTTGGGCGTGGCTGTGCGAACGGCCTATTTTTGGCACATGGAGGCCGCTCGCTAAGTATCGCGCCATTCCGAGTCCGGCGGACGAAGTTGGCCAGCCGCAGCCCCCAACGCTATAGCCCACTCGTTTTTGTGGCCTTTTTCCGCTGGACGAACTTGGCGCCCCGGCCTTCGGGCGGTCATTTTTGGGCACGGCTGTGCCCGTAGCCTCTTTTTGGCACACGGAGGCCGCTCGCAAAGTCTCGCGCCATTCCGAGTCCGGCGGACGAAGTTGGCCAGCCCCACCCCCCAAGGCTATAGCCCACCCGTTTTTGTGGCCTTTTTCCGCTGGACGAACTTGGCGCCTCGGCCTTCGGGCGGTTATTTTTGAGCGCGGCTGTGCCCGCGGCCTATTTTTGGCACACGGAGTCCGCTCGAAAAGTCTCGCCCCATTCCGAGTCCGGCGGACGAAGTTGGCCAGCCGCAGCCCCCAACGCTATAGCCTACCCGTTTTTGTGGCCTTTTTCCGCTGGACGAACTTGGCGCCCCGGCCTTCGGGCGGTTATTTTTGGGCGCGGCTGTGCCCGTGGCTTATTTTTGGCACATGGAGGCCACTCGCAAAGGCTCGCGCCATTCCGAGTCTGGCAGACGAAGTGGGCCAGCCCCACCCCGCAAGGCTATAGCCCACCCGTTTTTGTGGCTTTTTTCCGCTGGACGAACTTGGCGTCCCGGCCTTCGGGATGTTATTTTTTGGGCGCGGCTGTGCCCGCGGCTTATTTTTGGCACACGGAGGCCGCTCGCAAAGGCTCGCGCCATTCCGAGTCCGGCGGACGAAGTGGGCCAGCCCCAGCCCCCAAGGCTATAGCCCACCCGTTTTTGTGGCTTTTTTCCGCTGGACGAACTTGGCGCCCCGGCCTTCGGGCTGTTATTTTTGGTCGCGGCTGTGCGAGCGGCCTATTTTTGGCACACGGAGGCCGCTCGCAAAGTCTCGCGCCATTCCGAGTCCGGCGGACGAAGTTGGCCAGCCCCACCTCCCGATGCTATAGCCCACCCGTTTTTGTGGCCTTTTTCCGCTGGACGAACTTGGCGACCCGGCCTTCGGGCGGTTATTTTTTGGTACGGCTGTGCCCGCGGCCTCTTTTTGGCACGTGGAGGCCGCTCGCAAAGTCTCGCGCAATTCCGAGTCCGGCGGACGAAGTTGGCCAGCCCCACCCCCCAAGGCTATAGCCCACCCGTTTTTGTGGCCTTTTTCCGCTGGACGAACTTGGCGCCCCGGCCTTCGGGCGGTTATTTTTGGGCGCGGCTGTGCGAGCGGCCTATTTTTGGCACACGGAGGCCGCTCGTAAAGTATCGCGCCATTCCGAGTCCGGCGGACGAAGTTGGCCAGCCCCACCCCCCGATGCTATAGCCCACCCGTTTTTGTGGCCTTTTTCCGCTGGACGAACTTGGCGCCCCGGCCTTCGGGTGGTTATTTTTGGTTGCGGCTGTGCCCGCGGCCTCTTTTTGGCACGTGGAGGCCGCTCGCAAAGTCTCGCGCAATTCCGAGTCCGGCGGACGAAGTTGGCCAGCCCCACCCCCCCAGGCTATAGCCCACCCGTTTTTGTGGCCTTTTTCCGCTGGACGAACTTGGCGCCCCGGCCTTCGGACTGTTATTTTTGGTCGCGGCTGTGCCCGCGGCCTATTTTTGGCACACGTAGGCCGCTCGCAAAGTCTCGCGCCATTCCGAGTCCGGCGGACGAAGTTGGCCAGCCCCACCCCCCGATGCTATAGCCCACCCGTTTTTGTGGCCTTTTTCCGCTGGACGAACTTGGCGCCCCGGCCTTCGGGCGGTTAATTTTGGGCGCGGCTGTGCGATCGGCCTATTTTTGGCACACGGAGGCCGCTCGTAAAGTATCGCGCCATTCCGAGTCCGGCGGACGAAGTTGGCCAGCCCCACCCCCCGATGCTATAGCCCACCCGTTTTTGTGGCCTTTTTCCGCTGGACGAACTTGGCGCCCCGGCCTTCGGGTGGTTATTTTTGGTTGCGGCTGTGCCCGCGGCCTCTTTTTGGCACGTGGAGGCCGCTCGCAAAGTCTCGCGCAATTCCGAGTCCGGCGGACGAAGTTGGCCAGCCCCACCCCCCAAGGCTATAGCCCACCCGTTTTTGTGGCCTTTTTCCGCTGGACGAACTTGGCGCCCCGGCCTTCGGGCGGTTATTTTTGGGCGCGGCTGTGCCTGCGGCTTATTTTTGGCGCACGGAGGCCGCTCGCAAAGTCTCGCGCCATTCCGAGTCCGGCGGACGAAGTTGGCCAGCCCCACCCCCCAAGGCTATAGCCCACCCGTTTTTGTGGCCTTTTTCCGCTGGACGAACTTGGCGCCCCGGCCTTCGGGCGGTTATTTTAGGACGCGGCTGTGTCCGTGGCCTATTTTTGGCACACGGACTCCGCTCGCAATGTCTCGCGCCATTCTGAATCCGGCGGACGAAGTTGGCCAGCCCCACCCCCCAAGGCTATAGCCCTCCCGTTTTTGTGGCCTTTTTCCGCTGGACGAACTTGGCGCCCCGGCCTTCGTGCGGTTATTTTTGGGCGCGGCTGTGCCCGCGGCCTATTATTGGCACACGGAGGCCGCTCGCAAAGTCTCACGCCATTCCGAGTCCGGCGGACGAAGTTGGCCAGCCCCACCCCCCGATGCTATAGCCCACCCGTTTTTATGGCCTTTTTCCGCTGGACGAACTTGGCGCCCCGGCCTTCGGGCGGTTATTTTAGGACGCGGCTGTGTCCGTGGCCTATTTTTGGCACACGGACTCCGCTCGCAAAGGCTAACGCCATTCCGAGTCCGGCGGACGAAGTGGGCCAGCCCCAGCCCCCAAGGCTATAGCCCACCCGTTTTTGTGGCTTTTTTCCGCTTGACGAACTTGGCGCCCCGGCCTTCGGGCTGTTATTTTTGGTCGCGGCTGTGCCCGCGGCCTATTTTTGGCACACGGAGGCCGCTCGCAAAGTCTCGCGCCATTCCGAGTCCGGCGGACGAAGTTGGCCAGCCCCACCCCCCGATGCTATAGCCCACCCGTTTTTGTGGCCTTTTTCCGCTGGACGAACTTGGCGCCCCGGCCTTCGGGTGGTTATTTTCAGTTGCGGCTGTGCCCGCGGCCTCTTTTTGGCACGTGGAGGCCGCTCGCAAAGTCTCGCGCAATTCCGAGTCCGGCGGACGAAGTTGGCCAGCCCCACCCCCCAAGGCTATAGCCCACCCGTTTTTGTGGCCTTTTTCCGCTGGACGAACTTGGCGCCCCGGCCTTCGGGCGGTTATTTTTGGGCGCGGCTGTGCGAGCGGCCTATTTTTGGCACACGGAGGCCGCTCGCAAAGTATCGCGCCATTCCGAGTCCGGCGGACGAAGTTGGCCAGCCGCAGCCCCCAACGCTATAGCCCACTCGTTTTTGTGGCCTTTTTCCGCTGGACGAACTTGGCGCCCCGGCCTTCGGGCGGTTATTTTAGGACGCGGCTGTGTCCGTGGCCTATTTTTGGCACACGGACTCCGCTCGCAAAGTCTCGCGCCATTCTGAGTCCGGCGGACGAAGTTGGCCAGCCCCACCCCCCAAGGCTATAGCCCACCCGTTTTTGTGGCCTTTTTCCGCTGGACGAACTTGGCGCCCCGGCCTTCGTGCGGTTATTTTTGGGCGCGGCTGTTCCCGCGGCCTATTTTTGGCATACGGAGGCCGCTTGCAAAGTTTCGCGCCATTCCGAGTCCGGCGGACGAAGTTGGCCTGCCCCATCCCCCAAGGCTATAACCCACTCGTTTTTGTAGCTTTTTTCCGCTGGACGAACTTGGCGCCCCGGCCTTCGGGCGGTTATTTTTTATTGCCGCTGTGCGCGCGGCTTCTTTTTGGCACACGGAGGCCGCTCGCAAAGGCTCGCGCCATTCCGAGTCCGGCGGACGAAGTTGGCCAGCCCCACCCCCCAAGGCTATAGCCCACCCGTTTTTGTGGCCTTTTTCCGCTGGACGAACTTGGCGCCCCGGCCTTCGGGCGGTTATTTTTGGGCGCGGCCGTGCCCGTTGCCTATTTTCTGCTCACGGAGGCCTCTCGCAAAGTCTCGCGCCATTCTGAGTCCGGCGGACGAAGTTGGCCAGCCCCACCCCCCAAGCCTATAGCCCACCCGTTTTTGTGGCCTTTTTCCGCTGGACGAACTTGGCGCCCCGGCCTTCGTGCGGTTATTTTTGGGCGCGGCTGTTCCCGCGGCCTATTTTTGGCATACGGAGGCCGCTTGCAAAGTTTCGCGCCATTCCGAGTCCGGCGGACGAAGTTGGCCTGCCCCATCCCCCAAGGCTATAACCCACTCGTTTTTGTGGCTTTTTTCCGCTGGACGAACTTGGCGCCCCGGCCTTCGGGCGGTTATTTTTGGGTGCGGCTGTGCGCGCGGCTTCTTTTTGGCACACGGAGGCCGCTCGCAAAGGCTCGCGCCATTCCGAGTCCGGCGGACGAAGTTTGCCAGCCCCACCCCCCAAGGCTATAGCCCACCCGTTTTTGTGGCCTTTTTCCGCTGGTCGAACTTGGCGCCCCGGCCTTCGGGAGGTTATTTTTGGGTGCGGCTGTGCCCGCGGCCTATTTTTGGCACACGGAGGCCGCTCGCAAAGTCTCGCGCAATTCCGAGCCCGGAGGACGAAGTTGGCCAGCCCCACCCCCCAAGGCTATAGCCCACCCGTTTTTGTGGCCTTTTTGCGTTGGACGAACTTGGTGCCCCGGCCTTCGGGCGGTTATTTTTGGACGCGGCTGTGCGAGCGGCCTATTTTTGGTACACGGAGGCCGCTCGCAAAGTATCGTTCCATTCCGAGTCCGGCGGACGAAGTTGGCCAGCCGCAGCCCCCAAGGCTATAGCCCACTCGTTTTTGTGGCCTTTCTCCGCTGGACGAACTTGGCGCCCCGGCCTTCGGGCGGTTATTTTTGGGCGCGGCTGTGCACGCGGCTTCTTTTTGGCACACGGAGGCCGCTCGCAAAGGCTCGCGCCATTCCGAGTCCGGCGGACGAAGTTGGCCAGCCGCAGCCCCCAAGGCTATAGCCCACTCGTTTTTGTGGCCTTTCTCCGCTGGACGAACTTGGCGCCCTGGCCTTCGGGCGGTTATTTTTGGGCGCGGCTGTGCACGCGGCTTCTTTTTGGCACACGGAGGCCGTTCGCAAAGGCTCGCGCCATTCCGAGTCCAGCGGACGAAGTGGGCCAGCCCCACCCCCCAAGGCTATAGCCCACCCGTTTTTGTGGCCTTTTTCCGCTGGACGAACTTGGCACCCCGGCCTTCGGGCGGTTATTTTTGGGCGCGGCTGTGCCCCCGACCTATTTTTGGCACACGGAGGCCGCTCGCAAAATCTCGCGCCATTCCGAGTCCAGTGGACGAATGAGTCCAGTGGACGAAGTGGGCCAGCCCCACCCCCCAAGGCAATAGCCCACCCGTTTTTGTGGCCTTTTTCCGCTGGACGAACTATGCGCCCCGGACTTCGGGCGGTTATTTTTGGGCGCGGCTGTGCCCGCGGCATATTTTTGGCACACGGAAGCCACTCGCGAAGTCTCGCGCCATTCCGAGTCCAGCGGACGAAGTGGGCCAGCCCCACCCCCCAAGGCTATAGCCCACCCGTTTTTGTGGCCTTTTTCCGCTGGACGAACTTGGCGCCCCGGCCTACGGGCGGTTATTTTTGGACGCGGCTGTGCCCGTGGCCTATTTTTGGCACACGGAGGCCGCTCGCAAAGTCTCGCGCCATTCCGAGTCCAGCGGACGAAGTGGGCCAGCCCCACCCCCCAAGGCTATAGCCCACCCGTTTTTGTGGCCTTTTTCCGCAGGACGAACTTGGCGCCCCGGCCTTCGGGCGGTTATTTTTGGGCGCGGTTTTGCCCGCGGCCTATTTTTGGCACACGGAGGCCGCTCGCAAAGTCTCGTGCCATTCCGAGTCCGGCGGACGAAGTTGGCCAGCCCCACCCCCCAAGGCTATAGCCCACCCGTTTTTGTGGCCTTTTTCCGCCGGACGAACTTGGTACCCCAGCCTTCGGGCGGTTATTTTTGGGCGCGGCTGTGCCCGCGGCCTATTTTTGGCACACGGAGGCCGCTCGCAAAGTCTCGTGCCATTCCGAGTCCGGCGGACGAAGTTGGCCAGCCCCACCCCCCAAGGCTATAGCCCACCCGTTTTTGTGGCCTATTTCCGCTGGACGAACTTGGCGCCCCGGACTTCAGGCGGTTATTTTTGGGCGCAACTGTGCCCGCGGCCTATTTTTGGCACACGGAGGTCGCTTGCAAAATCTCGCGCCATTCCGAGTCCAGCGGACGAAGTGGGCCTGCCCCACCCCCCAAGGCAATAGCCCACCCGTTTTTGTGGCCTTTTTCCGCTGGACGAACTTGGCACCCCGGCCTTCGGGCTGTTATTTTTGGTCGCGGCTGTGCCCGCGGCCTATTTTTGGCACACGGAGGCCGCTCGTAATGTCTCGCGCCATTCCGAGTCCGGCGGACGAAGTTGGCCAGCCCCACCCCCCAAGGCTATAGCCCACCCGTTTTTGTGGCCTTTTTCCGCTGGACGAACTTGGCGCCCCGGCCTACGGGCGGTTATTTTTGGACGCGGCCGTGTCCGAGGCCTATTTTTGGCACACGGAGGCCGCTCGCAAAGTGTCGCGCCATTCCGAGTCCGGCGGACGAAGTTGGCCAGCCCCACCCCCCAAGGCTATAGCCCACCCGTTTTTGTGGCCTTTTTCCGCTGGACGAACTTGGCGCCCCGGCCTACGGGCGGTTATTTTTGGGCGCGGCTGTGTCCGAGGCCTATTTTTGGCACACGGAGGCCGCTCGAAAAGTCTCGCGCCATTCCGACTCCGGCGGACGAAGTTGGCCAGCCCCACCCCCCAAGGCTACAGCCCACCCGTTTTTGTGGCCTTTTTCCGCTGGACGAACTTGGCGCCCCGGCCTTCGGGTGGTTATTTTTGGGCGCGGCTGTGTCCGAGGCCTATTTTTAGCACACGGAGGCCGCTCGCAATGTCTCGCACCATTCCGAGTCCGGCGGACGAAGTTGGCCAGCCCCACCCCCCAAGGCTATAGCCCACCCGTTTTTGTGGCCTTTTTCCGCTGGACGAACTTGGCGCACCGGCCGACGGGCGGTTATTTTTGGACGCGGCTGTGTCCGAGGCCTATTTTTGGCACACGGAGGCCGCTCGCAATGTCTCGCGCCATTCCGTGTCCGGCGGACGAAGTGGGCCAGCCCCACCCCCCAAGGCTATGGCCCACCCGTTTTTGTGTCCTTTTTCTGCTGGACGAACTTGGCGCCCCGGCCTTCGGGCGGTTATTTTTGGTCGCGGCAGTGCCCGCGGCCTATTTTTGGCACACGGAGGCCGCTCGCAATGTCTCGCGCCATTCCGAGTCCGGCGGACGAAGTTGGCAAGCCCCACCCCCCAAGGCTATAGCCCACCCGTTTTTGTGGCCTTTGTCCGCTGGACGAACTTGGCGCCCTGCCCTCGGGCTGTTATTTTTGTGCGCGGCTGTGCCTGCGGCCTATTTTTGGCACACGGAGGCCGCTCCCAAATTCTCGCGCCATTCCGACTCCGGCGGACGAAGTTGGGCAGCCCCACCCCCCAAGGCTATAGCCCACCCGTTTTTGTTGCCTTTTTCCGCTGGACGAACTTGGCGCCCCGGCCTTCGGGCGGTTATTTTTGGGCGTGGCTGTGCCCCGACCTATTTTTGGCACACGGAGGCCGCTCGCAAAGTCTCGCGCCATTACGAGTCCGGCGGAAGAAGTGGGCCAGCCCCACCCCCCAAGGCTATAGCCCACACGTTTTTGTGGCCTTTTTCCGCTGGACGAACTTGGCGGCCCGGCCTTCGAGCGGTTATTTTTGGGCGCGGCTGTGCCCGCGGCCTATTTTTGGCACACGGAGGCCACTCGCAATGTCTCGCGCCATTCCGAGTCCGGCGGACGAAGTTGGCCAGCCCCACCCCCAAGGCTATAGCCCACCCGTTTTTGTGGCCTTTTTCCGCTGGACGAACTTTGCGCCCCGGCCTTCGGGCGGTTATTTTTGGGTGCGGCTGTGCCCACGGATTATTTTTGGCACACGGAGGCCGCTCGCAAAGTCTCGCGCCATTCCGAGTCCGGCGGAAAAAGTTGGCCAGCCCCACCCCCCAAGGCTATAGCCCACCCGTTTTTGTGGCCTTTTTCCGCTGGACGAACTTGGCGCCCCGGCCTACGGGCGGTTATTTTTGGGCGCGGCTGTGTCTGCGGCCTATTTTTGGCACACGGAGGCCACTCGCAAAGTCTCGCGCCATTCCGAGTCCGGCGGACGAAGTTGGCCAGCCCCACCCCCCAAGGCTATAGCCCACCCGTTTTTGTGGCCTTTTTCCGCAGGACGAACTTGGCGCCCCGGCCTTCGGGCGGTTATTTTTGGGCGCGGCTGTGCCCGCGGCCTATTTTTGGCACACGGAGGCCGCCCACAAAGTCTCGCACCATTCCGAGTCCGGCGGACGAAGTTGGCCAGCCCCACCCCCCAAGGCTACAGCCCACCCGTTTTTGTGGCCTTTTTCCGCTGGACGAACTTGGCGCCCCGGCCTTTGGGTGGTAATTTTTGGGCGCGGCTTCGTCCACGGACTATTTTTGGCACACGGTGGCCGCTCATAAAGTCTCGCGTAATTCCGAGTCCGGCGGACGAAGTTTGCAAGCCCCACCCCCCAAGGCTATAGCCCACCCGTTTTTGTGGCCTTTTTCCGCTGGACGAACATGGCGCCCTGGCCTTCGGGCTGTTATTTTTGTACGCGGCTGAGTCCGAGGCCTATTTTTGGCACACAGAGGATGCTCGCAAAGTCTCGCGCAATTCCGACTCCGGCGGACGAAGTTGGGCAGCCCCACCCCCCAAGGCTATAGCCCACCCGTTTTTGTTGCCTTTTTCCGCTGGACGAACTTGGCGCCCCGGCCTTCGAGCGGTTATTTTTGGGCGCGACTGTGCCCGCGGCCTATTTTTGGCACACGGAGGCCGCTAGCAAAGTCTCGCGCCATTCCGAGTCCGGCGGACGAAGTTGGCCAGCCCCACCCCCCAAGGCTATAGCCCACACGTTTTTGTGGACTTTTTCCGCGGGACGAACTTGGCGGCCCGGCCTTCGAGCGGTTATTTTTGGGCGCGGCTGTGCCCGCGGCCTATTTTTGGCACACGGAGGCCACTCGCAAAGTCTCGCGCCATTCCGAGTCTGGCGGACGAAGTTGGCCAGCCCCACCCCCAAGGCTATAGCCCACCCGTTTTTGTGGCCTTTTTCCGCTGGACGAACTTGGCGCCCCGGCCTACGGGCGGTTATTTTTGGGCGCGGCTGTGTCCGCGGCCTATTTTTGGCACATGGAGGCTGCTCGCAAAGTCTCGCGCCATTCCGAGTCCGGCGGACGAAGTTGGCCAGCCCCACCCCCCAAGGCTATAGCCCACCCGTTTTTGTGGCCTTTTTCCGCAGGACGAACTTGGCGCCCCGGCCTTCGGGCGGTTATTTTTGGGCGCGGCTGTGTCCGCGGCCTATTTTTGGCACACGGAGGGCGCTCACAAAGTCTCGCGCCATTCCGAGTCCGGCGGACGAAGTTGGCCAGCCCCACCCCTCAAGGCCACAGCCCACCCGTTTTTGTGGCCTTTTTCCGCTGGACGAACTTGGCGCCCCGGCCTTTGGGTGGTTATTTTTGGGCGCGGCTTTGTCCACGGACTATTTTTGGCACACGGTGGCCGCTCGTAAAGTCTCGCCTAATTCCGAGTCCGGCGGACGAAGTTGGCCAGCCCCACCCCCCAAGGCTATAGCCCACCCGTTTTTGTGGCCTTTTTCCGCTGGACGAACTTGGCGCCCTGGCCTTCGGGCTGTTATTTTTGTACGCGGCTGTGCCCGAGGCCTATTTTTGGCACACGGAGGACGCTCGCAAAGTCTCGCGCCATTCCGACTCCGGCGGACGAAGTTGGGCAGCCCCACCCCCCAAGGCTATAGCCCACCCGTTTTTGTTGCCTTTTTCCGCTGGACGAACTTGGCGCCCCGGCCTTCGGGCGGTTATTTTTGGGCGCGGCTGTGCCCGTGACCTATTTTTGGCACACGGAGGCCGCTCGCAAAGCCTCGCGCCATTACGAGTCCGGCGGACGAAGTGGGCCAGCCCCACCCCCCAAGGCTATAGCCCACACGTTTTTCTGGCCTTTTTCCGCTGGACGAACTTGGCTCCCCGGCCTTCGAGCAGTTATTTTTGGGGGCGACTGTGCCCGCGGCCTATTTTTGGCACACGGAGGCCGCTTGCAAAGTCTCGCGCCATTCCGAGTCCGGCGGACGAAGTTGGCCAGCCCCACCCCCAAGGGTATAGCCCACCCGTTTTTGTGGCCTTTTTCCGCTGGACGAACTTTGCTCCCCGGCCTTCGGGCGGTTATTTTTGGGTACGGCTGTGCCCGCGACCTATTTTTGGCACACGGAGGCCGCTCGCAAAGTCTAGCACCATTACGAGTCCGGCGGACGAAGTGGGCCATCCCCACCTCCCAAGGCTATAGCCCACACGTTTTTGTGGCCTTTTTCCGCTGGACGAACTTGGCGGCCCGGCCTTCGAGCGGTTATTTTTGGGCGCGGCTGTGCCCGCAGCCTATTTTTGGCACACGGAGGCCGCTCGCAATGTCTCCCGCAATTCCGAGTCCGGCGGACGAAGTTGGCCAGCCCCACCCCCCAAGGCTATAGCCCACCCGTTTTTGTGGCCTTTTTCCGCTGGACGAACTTGGCGCCCTGGCCTTCGGACGGTTATTTTTGGGCGCGGCTGTGCCCGCGGCCTATTT
Source organism: Citrus mangshanensis (assembly GCA_030449895.1). Lineage (NCBI taxonomy): Eukaryota > Viridiplantae > Streptophyta > Magnoliopsida > Sapindales > Rutaceae > Citrus > Citrus mangshanensis. The sequence goes on from JASUUJ010000146.1 coordinate 471,937, forward strand.
TTGGCACACGGAGGCTGCTCGCAAAGTCTCGCGCCATTCCGAGTCCGGCGGACGAAGTTGGCCAGCCCCACCCCCCAAGGCTATAGCCCACCCGTTTTTGTGGCCTTTTTCCGCTGGACGAACTTTGCGCCCCGGCCTTCGGGAGGTTATTTTTGGGTACAGCTGTGCCCGCGGATTATTTTTGGCACACGGAGGCCGCTCGCAAAGTCTTGCACCATTCCGAGTCCGGCGGATGAAGTTGGCCAGCCCCACCCCCCAAGGCTATAGCCCACCCGTTTTTGTGGCCTTTTTCCGCTGGACGAACTTGGCGCCCCGGCCTTCGGACGGTTATTTTTGGGCGCGGCTGTGCCCGCGGCCTATTTTTGGCACACGGAGGCTGCTCGCAAAGTCTCGCGCCATTCCGAGTCCGGCGGACGAAGTTGGCCAGCCCCACCCCCAAGGCTATAGCCCACCCGTTTTTGTGGCCTTTTTCCGCTGGACGAACTTTGCGCCCCGGCCTTCGGGAGGTTATTTTTGGGTACAGCTGTGCCCACAGCCTATTTTTGGCACACGGAGAGCGTTCGCAAAGTCTCGCCCCATTCCGAGTCCGGCGGACAAACTTGGCCAGCCCCTCCCCCCAAGGCTATAGACCACCCGTTTTTTGGGCATTTTTGCGGCGGACGAACTTGGGGACGGGACCTTCGGGTGCTTATTTTTGTGCACGGCTGTGCCCGTGGCCTTTTTTTGGCACACGGAGGGCGCTCACAAAGTCTCGCCCCATTCCGAGTCCGGCGGACGAACTTGGCCAGCCCCTCCCACCAAGTCTATAGCCCACCCATTTTTTGGGCATTTTTGCGGCGGACGAACTTGGGGACGGGACCTTCGGGCGCGGCTGTGCCCACGGCCTATTTTTGGCACACGGAGGGCGCTTGCAAAGTCTCGCCCCATTCCGAGTCCGGCGAACGAACATGGCCAGCCCCTCCCCCCAAGGCTATAGCCCACCCGTTTTTTGGACATTTTTGCGGCGGACGAACTTGGGGACGGGACCTTCGGGCCCTTATTTTTGGGCGGGGCTGTGCCTGCACCCTATTTTTGGCACATGGAGGGCGCTCGCAAAGTCTCGCCCCATTCCGAGTCCGGCGGACGAAGTGGGCCAGACCCTCCCCCCAAGGCTATAGCCCACCCATTTTTTGGGCATTTTTGCGGCGGACGAACTTGGGGACGGGACCTTCGGGTGCTTATTTTTGGGCGCGGCTGTACCCGCGGCCTATTTTTGGCACACGGAGGGCGCTCACAAAGTCTCGCCCCATTCCGAGTCCGGCGGACGAAGTTGGCCAGCCCCTCCCCCCAAGGCTATAGCCCACCCGTTTTTGGGGCAATTTTACGGAGGGCGCTCGCAAAGTCTCGCCCCATTCCGAGTCCGGCGGACGAAGTGGGCCAGACCCTCCCCCCAAGGCTATAGCCCACCCGTTTTTTGGGCATTTTTGCGGCGGACGAACTTGGGGACGGGACCTTATTTGGGCGCTGTGCCGCGGCCTATTTTTGCACACGGAGGGCGCTCGTAAGTCTCGCCCCATTCCGAGTCCGGGCGGACGAGTTGGCCAGCCCCTCCCCCAAGGCCATAGCCCACCCGTTTTGGGCATTTTGCGGCGGGCGAACTTGGGGACGGGACCTTCGGGGGCTTATTTTGGGCGCGGCTGTGCCCGCGGCCTATTTGCACACGGAGGCGCTCGTAAAGTCTCGCCCCATTCCGAGTCCGGCGGACTTGGCCAGCCCTCTCCCCAAGGCTATAGCCCACCCGTTTTTTGGGCATTTTTACGGCGGACGAACTTGGGGACGGGATCTTCGGGAGCTTATTTTTGGGCGCGGCTGTGTCCGTGGCCTAGTTTTGGCACACGCAGGGTGCTCGCAATGTCTCGGCCCATTCCGAGTCCGGCGGACGAAGTGGGCCAGCCCCTCCCCCCAAGGCTATAGCCCACCCGTTTTTTGGGCATTTTTGCGGCGGACGAACTTGGGGACGGGACCTTCGGGGTCTTATTTTTGGGCGCGGATGTGCCCGTGGCCTATTTTTTGCACACGGAGGGCGCTCGCAAAGTCTCATCCCATTCCGAGTCCGGCGGACGAACTTGGCCAGCCCCTCCCCCCAAGGCTATAGCCCACCCGTTTTTTGGGCATTTTTGCGGGGGACGAAGTTGGGGACGGGACCTTATTTTTGGGTGCAGCTGTGCCTGATTTTTGGCACATGGAGGGCGCTCGCAAAGTCTTGCCCCATTCCGAGTCCGGCGGACGAAGTTGGCCAGCCCCTCCCCCCAAGGCTTTAGCCCACCCATTTTTTGGGCATTTTTGCGGCGGACGAACTTGGGGACGGGACCTTCGAGGGCTTATTTTTGGGCGCGGCTGTGCCCACGGCCTATTTTTGGCACACGGAGGGCGCTCGCAAAGTCTCACCCCATTCCGAGTCCGGCGGACGAAGTGGGCCAGCCCCTCCCCCCAAGACATTGCGAACGGCCTCCGTGTGTCAAAAATAGGCCGCGGCCACAGTCGTTCCCAACAATAACTGCCCGGAGGCCGGGGCGCCAAGTTCGTCCAGCGGAAATAGGCCACAAAAACGGGTGGGCTATAGCCTTGGGGGGTGGGGCTGGCCAACTTCTTCCGCCCGACTCGGAATGGCGCGAGACTTTGCGAGCAGCCTCCGTGTGTCAAAAATAGGCCGCGGGAACAGCCGCGCCCAAAAATAACCGCCCGAAGGCCGGGGCGCCAAGTTCGTCCAGCGGAAAAAGGCCACAGAAACGGGTGGGCTATAGCCTTGGGGGGTGGGGCTGGCCAACTTCGTCCGCCGGACTCGGAATGGCGCGAGACATTGCGAACGGCCTCCGTGTGTCAAAAATAGGCCGCGGCCACAGTCGTTCCCAACAATAACTGCCCGGAGGCCGGGGCGCCAAGTTCGTCCAGCGGAAATAGGCCACAAAAACGGGTGGGCTATAGCCTTGGGGGGTGGGGCTGGCCAACTTCGTCCGCCGGACTCGGAATGGCCCGAGACTTTGCGAGCGCCCTCCGTGTGCAAAACAAAGGCCGCGGGCACAGCCGCGCCCAAAAATAAGCCCCCGAAGGTCCCGTCCCCAAGTTCGACCGCTGCAAAAATGTCCAAAAAACGGGTGTGCTATATCCTTGGGGGGAGGGGCTGGCCAACTTCGTCCGTCGGACTCGGAATGGGGCGAGACTTTATGAGCGGCCTCCGTGTGCCAAAAATAGGCCGCGGGCACAGCCGCGCCCAAAAAATAAGCCCCCAAAGGTCCCGTCCCCAAGTTCGACCGCTGCAAAAATGTCCAAAAAACGGGTGTGTTATAGCCTTGGGGGGAGGGGCTGGCCAACTTCGTCCGTCGGACTCGGAATGGGGCGAGACTTTGCGAGCGCCCTCCGTGTGCCAAAAATAGGCCGCGGGCACAGCCGCGCCCAAAAAAAAGCCCCCGAAGGTCCCGTCCCCAAGTTCGACCGCCGCAAAAATGTCCAAAAAACGGGTGGGCTATAGCCATGGGGGGAGGGGCTGGCCAACTTCGTCCGCCGGACTCGGAATGGGGCGAGACTTTGCGAGCGCCCTCCATGTGCCAAAAATAGGCCGCGGGCACAGCCGCGCCCAAAAATAAGCCCCCGAAGGTCCCTTCCCCAAGTTCATCCGCCGCAAAAATGCCCAAAAAACGGGTGGGCTATAGCCTTGGGGGGAGGGGCTGGCCAACTTCGTCCGTCGGACTCGGAATAGGACGAGACTTTACGAGCGCCCTCCGTGTGCCAAAAATAGGCCGCGGGCACAGCCGCGCCCAAAAAAAAGCCCCCGAAGGTCCCGTCCCCAAGTTCGACCGCCGCAAAAATGTCCAAAAAATGGGTGGGCTATAGCCATGGGGGGAGGGGCTGGCCAACTTCGTCCGCCGGACTCGGAATGGGGCGAGACTTTGCGAGCGCCCTCCGTGTGCCAAAAATAGGCCGCGGACACAGCCGCGCCCAAAAAAAAGCCCCCGAAGGTCCCGTCCCCACGTTCGTCCGCCGCAAAGATGCCCAAAAAACGGGTGGGCTATAGCCTTGGGGGGAGGGCTGGCCAACTTCGTCCGCCGGACTCGGAATTGGGTGAGACTTTGCGAACGGCCTCCGTGTGCCAAAAATAGGCCGCGGGCACAGCTGTGCCCAAAATAAGCCCCGGTCCCGTCCCCAAGTTCGTCCGCCGCAAAAATGCCCAAAAAACGGGTGTGCTATAGCCTTGGGGGGAGGGGCTGGCCCACTTCGTCCGCCGGATTCGGAATGGTGCGAGACTTTGCGAGCGGCCTCCGTGTGCCAATAATAGGCCGCGGGCACAGCCGCACCCAAAAATATGCCCCCGAAGGTCCCGTCCCCAAGTTCGTCCGCCGCAAAAATGCCCAAAAAACGGGTGGGCTATAGCCTTGGGGGGAGGGGCTAGCCAACTTCGTCCGACGAATTCGGAATGGTGCGAGACTTTACGAGCGGCCTCCGTGTGTCAAAAATAGGCCGCGGGCGCAGCCGCGCCCAAAAAATATGCCCCCGAAGGTCCCGTCCCCAAGTTCGTCCGCCGCAAAAATGCCCAAAAAACGGGTGGGCTATAGCCTTGGGGGGAGGGGCTAGCCAACTTCGTCCGACGAATTCGGAATGGTACGAGACTTTACGAGCGGCCTCCGTCTGCCAACAATAGGCCGCGGGCACAGCCGCACCCAAAAATAAGCCCCCGAAGGTCCCGTCCCCACGTTCGTCCGCCGCAAAAATGCCCAAAAAACGGGTGGGCTATAGCCTTGGGGGGAGGGGCTGGCCAACTTCGTCCGTCGGACTCGGAATGGGGCAAGACTTTACGAGCGCACTCCGTGTACCAAAAATAGGCCACGGGCAGAGCGGCGCCCAAAAATAAGCCCCCGAAGGTCCCGTCCCCAAGTTCGTCCGCCGCAAAAATGCCCAAAAAACGGGTGTGCTATAGCCCTTGGGGGAGGGGCTGGCCCACTTCGTCCGCCGGATTCGGAATGGTGCGAGACTTTGCGAGCGGCCTCCGTGTGCCAATAATAGGCCGCGGGCACAGCCGCACCCAAAAATATGCCCCCGAAGGTCCCGTCCCCAAGTTCGTCCGCCGCAAAAATGCCTAAAAAACGGGTGGGCTATAGCCTTGGGGGGAGGGGCTGGCCAACTTCGTCCGTCGGACTCGGAATGGGGCGAGACTTTACGAGTGCCATCCGTGTGCCAAAAATAGGCCGCGGGCAGAGCGGCGCCCAAAAATAAGCCCCCGAAGGTCCCGTCCCCAAGTTCGTCCGCCGCAAAAATGCCCAAAAAACGGGTGGGCTATAGCCTTGGGGGGAGGGGCTGGCCAACTTCGTCCGCCGGACTCGGAATGGGGCGAAACTTTGCGAGCGCCCTCCGTGTACCAAAAATAGGCCGCGGGCACAGCCACGCCCAAAAATAAGCCCCCGAAGGTCCCGTCCCCAAGTTCGTCCGCCGTAAAAATGCCCAAAAAACGGGTGGGCTATAGCCTTGGGGGGAGGGGCTGGCCCACTTCGTCCGCCGGACTCGGAATGGGGCGAGACTTTGCGAGCGCCCTCCGTAAGCCAAAAATAGGCCACGGGCACAGCCGTACCCATAAATAAGCCCCCGAAGGTCACGTCCCCAAGTTCGTCCGCCGCAAAAATGACCAAAAAACGGGTGGGCTATAGCCTTGGGGGGAGGGGCTGGCCGACTTCGTCCGCCGGACTCGGAATGGGGCGAGACTTTGCGAGCGCCCTCCCTGTGCCAAAAATAGGCCACGGGCACAGCCGCGCCCAAAAATAAGCCCCCGAAGGTCCCGTCCCCAAGTTCGTCCGCCGCAAAAATGCCCAAAAAACGTGTGGGCTATAGCCTTGGGGGGAGGGGCTGGCCAACTTCGTCCGCCGGACTCGGAATGGGGCGAGACTTTACGAGCGCCCTCCGTAAGCCAAAAATAGTCCACGGGCACAGCCGCGCCCAAAAATAAGCCCCCGAAGGTCCCGTCCCGTAGTTCGTCCGCGCAAAAATGGCCAAAAAACGGGTGGGCTATAGCCTTCGGGGGAGGGGCTGGCCAACTTCGTCCGCCGGACTCGGAATGGGGTGAGACTTTGCGAGCATCCCCCGTGTGCCAAAAATAGGCCGCGGGCACAGCCGCGCCCAAAAGTAAGTGCCCGAAGGTCCCGCCCCCAAGTTCATCCGCCGCAAAAATGCCCAAAAAACGGGTGGGCTATAGCCTTGGGGGGAGGGGTTGCCAAGTTCGTCCGCCGGACTCGGAATGGGGCGAGACTTTGCGAGCGCCCTCCGTGTGCCAAAACTATACCGCGGGCACAGCCGCGCCCAAAAGTAAGTGCCCGAAGGTCCCGCCCGCAAGTTCGTCCGCCGCAAAAATGCCCAAAAAACGGGTGGGCTATAGCCTTGGGGGGAGGGGCTGGCCAAGTTCGTCCGCCGGACTCGGAATGGGGCGAGACTTTACGAGCGCCCTCCGTGTACCAAAAATAGGCCACGGGCACAGCCGCGCCCAAAAATAAGTGCCCGAAGGTCCCGTCCCCAAGTTCGTCCGCCGCAAAAATTCCCAAAAAACGGGTGGGCTATAGCCTTGGGGGGAGGGGCTGGCCATGTTCGTCCGCCGGACTCGGAATGGGACGAGACTTTGCGAGTGCCCTCCGTGTGCGAAAAATAGGCCGCGGGCACAGCCGCATCAAAAAATAAGCCCCCGAAGGTCCCGTCCCCAAGTTCGTCCGCCGCAAAAATGCCCAAAAAACGTGTGGGCTATAGCCTTGGGAGGAGGGGCTGGCCAAGTTCGTCCGCCGGACTCGGAATGGGACGAGACTTTGCGAGCACCCTCCATGTTCAAAAAATAGGCCACGGCCACAGCCGCGCCCACAAATAAGAACCCGAAGGTCCCGTCCCCAAGTTCGCCTGCCGCAAAAATGCCCAAAAAATGGGTGGGCTATAGCCTTGGGGTGAGGGGCTGGCCAAGTTCGTCCGCCACTCTCGGAATGGGGCGAGACTTTGCGAGCGCCCTCCGTGTACCAAAAATAGGCCGCGGGCACAGCCGCACCCAAAAATAAGCCCACGAAGGTCCCGTACCCAAGTTCGTCCGCCGCAAAAATTCCCAAAAAATGGGTAGGCTATAGCCTTGGGGGGAGGGGCTGGCCCACTTCGTCCGCCGGACTCGGAATGGGGCGAGACTTTGCGAGCGCCCTCCGTAAGCCAAAAATAGGCCACGGGCACAGCCGCGCCCAAAAATAAGCCCCCGAAGGTCCCGTCCCCAAGTTCGTCCGCGCAAAAATGGCCAAAAAACGGGTGGGCTATAGCCTTCGGGGGAGGGGCTGGCCAACTTCGTCCGCCGGACTCGGAATGGGGTGAGACTTTGCGAGCACCCCCCGTGTGCCAAAAATAGGCCGCGGGCACAGCCGCGCCCAAAAGTAAGTGCCCGAAGGTCCCGCCCCCAAGTTCATCCGCCGCAAAAATGCCCAAAAAACGGGTGGGCTATAGCCTTGGGGGGAGGGGTTGCCAAGTTCGTCCGCCGGACTCGGAATGGGGCGAGACTTTGCGAGCGCCCTCCGTGTGCCAAAAATATACCGCGGGCACAGCCGCGCCCAAAAGTAAGTGCCCGAAGGTCCCGCCCCCAAGTTCGTCCGCCGCAAAAATGCCCAAAAAACGGGTGGGCTATAGCCTTGGGGGGAGGGGCTGGCCAAGTTCGTCCGCCGGACTCGGAATGGGGCGAGACTTTACGAGCGCCCTCCGTGTACCAAAAATAGGCCGCGGGCACAGCCGCGCCCAAAAATAAGTGCCCGAAGGTCCCATCCCCAAGTTCGTCCGCCGCAAAAATTCCCAAAAAACGGGTGGGCTATAGCCTTGGGGGCAGGGGCTGGCCATGTTCGTCCGCCGGACTCGGAATGGGACGAGACTTTGCGAGTGCCCTCCGTGTGCGAAAAATAGGCCGCGGGCACAGTCGCATCCAAAAATAAGCCCCCGAAGGTCCCGTCCCCAAGTTCGTCCGCCGCAAAAATGCCCAAAAAACGTGTGGGCTATAGCCTTGGGGGGAGGGGCTGGCCAAGTTCGTCCGCCGGACTCGGAATGGGGCGAGACTTTGCGAGCACCCTCCGTGTTCAAAAAATAGGCCACAGCCACAGCCGCGCCCACAAATAAGCACCCGAAGGTACCGTCCCCAAGTTCGCCTGCCGCAAAAATGCCCAAAAAATGGGTGGGCTATAGCCTTGGGGTGAGGGGCTGGCCAAGTTCGTCCGCCACTCTCGGAATGGGGCGAGACTTTGCTAGCGCCCTCCGTGTACCAAAAATAGGCCGCGGGCACAGCCGCACCCAAAAATAAGGCCACGAAGGTCCCGTACCCAAGTTCGTCCGCCGCAAAAATTCCCAAAAAATGGGTAGGCTATAGCCTTGGGGGGAGGGGCTGGCCAACTTCGTCCGCCGGACTCGGAATGGGGGGAGACTTTGCGAGCACCCTCCGTGTGCCAAAAATAGGCCGTGGACACAGCCGCGCCCAAGAATTAGCCCCCGAAGGTCCCGTCCCCAAGCTCGTCCGCCGCAAAAATGCCCAAAAAATGGGTGGGCTATAGCCTTGGGGGGAGGGGCTGGCCAACTTCGTCCGCCGGACTCGGAATGGACGAGACTTTGCGAGCGCCCTCCGTAAGCCAAAAATAGGCCACGGGCACAGCCGCGCCAAAAAATAAGCCCCCGAAGGTCCCGTCCCCAAGTTCGTCCGCGCAAAAATGGCCAAAAAACGGGTGGGCTATAGCCTTCGGGGGAGGGGCTGGCCAACTTCGTCCGCCGGACTCGGAATGGGGTGAGACTTTGCGAGCACCCCCCGTGTGCCAAAAATAGGCCGCGGGCACAGCCGCGCCGAAAAGTAAGTGCCCGAAGGTCCCGCCCCCAAGTTCATCCGCCGCAAAAATGCCCAAAAAACGGGTGGGCTATAGCCTTGGGGGGAGGGGTTGCCAAGTTCGTCCGCCGGACTCGGAATGGGGCGAGACTTTGCGAGCGCCCTCCGTGTGCCAAAAATATACCGCGGGCACAGCCGCGCCCAAAAGTAAGTGCCCGAAGGTCCCGCCCCCAAGTTCGTCCGCCGCAAAAATGCCCAAAAAACGGGTGGGCTATAGCCTTGGGGGGAGGGGCTGGCCAAGTTCGTCCGCCGGACTCGGAATGGGGCGAGACTTTACGAGCGCCCTTAGTGTGCCAAAAATAGGCCGCGGGCACAGCCGCGCCCAAAAATAAGTGCCCGAAGGTCCCGTCCCCAAGTTCGTCCGCCGGAAAAATTCCCAAAAAACGGGTGGGCTATAGCCTTGGGGGGAGGGGCTGGCCATGTTCGTCCGCCGGACTCGGAATGGGACAAGACTTTGCGAGCACCCTCCGTGTGCGAAAAATAGGCCGCGGGCACAGCCGCATCCAAAAATAAGCCCCCGAAGGTCCCGTCCCCAAGTTCGTCCGCCGCAAAAATGCCCAAAAAACGTGTGGGCTATAGCCTTGGGGGGAGGGGCTGGCCAAGTTCGTCCGCCGGACTCGGAATGGGGCGAGACTTTGCGAGCACCCTCCGTGTTCAAAAAATAGGCCGCGGCTACAGCCGCGCCCACAAATAAGCACCCGAAGGTCCCGTCCCCAAGTTCGCCCGCCGCAAAAATGCCCAAAAAACGGGTGGGCTATAGCCTTGGGGGGAGGGGCTGGCCAACTTCGTCCGCCGGACTCGGAATGGGGCGAGACTTTGTGAGCGCCCTCCGTGTGCCTAAAATAGGCCACGGGCACAGCCGCACCCAAAAATAAGCCCACGAAGATACCGTCCCCAAGTTCGTCCGCCGCAAAAATGCCCAAAAAACGGGTGGGCTATAGCCTTGGGGGGAGGGGCTGGCCAACTTCGTCCGCCGGACTCGGAATGGGGCGAGGCTTTGCGATCGCCCTCCGTGTGCCAAAAATAGGCCGTGGGCACAGCCGCGCACAAAAATAAGCCCCCGAAGGTCCCGTCCCCAAGTTCGTCCGCCGCAAAATTGCCCAAAAAACTGGTGGGCTATACCCTTGGGGGGAGGGGCTGGCCAACTTCGTCCGCCGGACTCGGAATGGGGCGAGACTTTGTGAGCGCCCTCCGTGTGCCTAAAATAGGCCGCGGGCACAGCCGCACCCAAAAATAAGCCCACGAAGATACCATCCCCAAGTTCGTCCGCCGCAAAAATGCCCAAAAAACGGGTGGGCTATAGCCTTGGGGGGAGGGGCTGGCCAACTTCGTCCGCCGGACTCGGAATGGGGTGAGGCTTTGCGATCGTCCTCCGTGTGCCAAAAATAGGCCGTGGGCACAGCCGCGCACAAAAATAAGCCCCCGAAGGTCCCGTCCCCAAGTTCGTCCGCCGCAAAATTGCCCAAAAAACTGGTGGGCTATACCCTTGGGGGGAGGGGCTGGCCAACTTCGTCTGCCGGACTCGGAATGGGGCGAAAGTTTGCGAACGGCTTCCGTGTGCCAAAAATAGGCCACGGATACATCCTCGCCCAAAAATAAGCCCCCGAAGGTACCGTCCCCAAGTTCGTCCGCCGCAAAAATGCCCAAAAAACGGGTGGGCTATAGCCTTTGGGGGAGGGGCTGGCCAACTTCGTCCGCCGGACTCGGAATGGGGCGAGGCTTTGCGATCACCCTGCGTGTGCCAAAAATAGGCCGTGGGCACAGCCGCGCACAAAAATAAGCCCCCGAAGGTCCCGTCCCCAAGTTCGTCCGCCGCAAAATTGCCCAAAAAACTGGTGGGCTATACCCTTGGGGGGAGGGGCTGGCCAACTTCGTCCGCCGGACTCGGAATGGGGCGAGACTTTGTGAGCGCCCTCCGTGTGCCTAAAATAGGCCGCGGGCACAGCCGCACCCAAAAATAAGCCCACGAAGATACCATCCCCAAGTTCGTCCGCCGCAAAAATGCCCAAAAAACGGGTGGGCTATAGCCTTGGGGGGAGGGGCTGGCCAACTTCGTCCGCCGGACTCGGAATGGGGCGAGGCTTTGCGATCGTCCTCCGTGTGCCAAAAATAGGCCGTGGGCACAGCCGCGCACAAAAATAAGCCCCCGAAGGTCCCGTCCCCAAGTTCGTCCGCCGCAAAATTGCCCAAAAAACTGGTGGGCTATACCCTTGGGGGGAGGGGCTGGCCAACTAAGTCTGCCGGACTCGGAATGGGGCGAAAGTTTGCGAACGGCTTCCGTGTGCCAAAAATAGGCCACGGATACATCCTCGCCCAAAAATAAGCCCCCGAAGGTACCGTCCCCAAGTTCGTCCGCCGCAAAAATGCCCAAAAAACGGGTGGGCTATAGCCTTTGGGGGAGGGGCTGGCCAACTTCGTCCGCCGGACTCGGAATGGGGCGAGGCTTTGCGATCACCCTGCGTGTGCCAAAAATAGGCCGTGGGCACAGCCGCGCACAAAAATAAGCCCCCGAAGGTCCCGTCCCCAAGTTCGTCCGCCGCAAAATTGCCCAAAAAACTGGTGGGCTATACCCTTGGGGGGAGGGGCTGGCCAACTTCGTCCGCCGGACTCGGAATGGGGCGAGACTTTGTGAGCGCCCTCCGTGTGCCTAAAATAGGCCGCGGGCACAGCCGCACCCAAAAATAAGCCCACGAAGATACCATCCCCAAGTTCGTCCGCCGCAAAAATGCCCAAAAAACGGGTGGGCTATAGCCTTGGGGGGAGGGGATGGCCAACTTCGTCTGCCGGACTCGGAATGGGGCGAAAGTTTGCGAACGGCTTCCGTGTGCCAAAAATAGGCCACGGATACATCCTCGCCCAAAAATAAGCCCCCGAAGGTCCCGTCCCCAAGTTCGTCCGCCGCAAAAATGCCCAAAAAACGGGTGGGCTATAGCCTTGGGGGGAGGGGCTGGCCAACTTCGTCCACCGGACTCGGAATGAGGCGAGACTTTGCGAGTGCCCTCCGTGTGCCAAAAATAGGCCACGGGCACAGCCAAACCCAAAAATAAGCCCCCGAAGGTACCGTCCCCATGTTCGTCCGCCGCAAAAATGCCCAAAAAACGGGTGGGCTATAGCCTTGGGGGGAGGGGCTGGCCAACTTCGTCCGCCGGACTCGGAATGGGGCGAAGGTTTGTGAACGGCTTCCGTGTGCCAAAAATAGGCCACGGACACATCCTCGCCCAAAAATAAGCCCCCGAAGGTCCCGTCCCCAAGTTCGTCCGCCGCAAAAATGCCCAAAAAACGGGTGGGCTATAGCCTTGGGGGGAGGGGCTGGCCAACTTTGTCCACCGGACTCGGAATGAGGCGAGACTTTGCGAGCGCCCTCCGTGTGCCAAAAATAGGCCATGGGCGCAGCCGCGCCCAAAAATAAGCCCCCGAAGGTACCGTCCCCAAGTTCGTCCGCCGCAAAAATGCCCAAAAAACGGGGGGCCAATAGCCTTGGGGGGAGGGGCTGGCCAACTTTGTCCACCGGACTCGGAATGGGGCGAGACTTTGCGAGTGCCCTCCGTGTACCAAAAATAGGCCGCGGGCACAGCCGTGCCCAAAAATAAGCCCACGAAGGTACCGTCCCCAAGTTCGTCCGCCGCAAAAATGCCCAAAAAACGGGTGGGCTATAGCCTTGGGGGGACGGGCTGGCCAACTTCGTCCGCCGGACTCGGAATGGGGCGAGAGTTTGCGAACGGCCTCCGTGTGTCAAAAATAGGCTACGGACACATCCTCGCCAAAAAATAAGCCCCCGAAGGTCCCGTCCCCAAGTTCGTCCGCCTCAAAAATGCCCAAAAAACGGGTGGGCTATAGCCTTGGGGGGAGGGGCTGGCCAACTTCGTCCACCGGACTCGGAATGAGGCGAGACTTTGCGAGCGCCCTCCGTGTGCCAAAAATAGGCCACGGGCACAGCCGTACCCAAAAATAAGCCCACGAAGGTACCGTCCCCAAGTTCGTCCGCCGCAAAAATGCCCAAAAAACGGGTGGGCTATAGCCTTGGGGGGACGGGCTGGCCAACTTCGTCCGCCGGACTCGGAATGGGGCGAGAGTTTGCGAACGGCCTCCGTGTGTCAAAAATAGGCCACGGACACATCCTCGCCCAAAAATAAGCCCCCGAAGGTCCCGTCCCCAAGTTCGTCCGCCTCAAAAATGCCCAAAAAACGGGTGGGCTATAGCCTTGGGGGGAGGGGCTGGCCAACTTAGTCCACCGGACTCGGAATGGGGCGAGACTTTGCGAGCGCTCTCTGTGTGCCAAAACTAGGCCACGGACCCAGCCGCGCCCAAAAATAAGCCCCCGAAGGTCCCGTCCCCAAGTTCGTCCGCCGCAAAAATGCCCAAAAAACGGGGGGGCTATAGCCTTGGGGGGAGGGGCTGGCCAACTTTGTCCACCGGACTCGGAATGGGGCGAGACTTTGCGAGTGCCCTCCGTGTGCCAAAAATAGGCCGCGGGCACAGCCGTGCCCAAAAATAAGCCCACGAAGGTCCCGTCCCAAAGTTCGTCCGCCGCAAAAATGCCCAAAAAACGGGTGGGCTATTGCCTTGGGGGGAGGGGCTGGCCAAGTTTGTCCGCCGGACTCGGAATGGGGCGAGACTTTGCGAGCGCCCTCCGTGTGCCAAAAATAGGCCACGGACACAGCCACATCCAAAAATAAGCCCCCGAAGGTCCCGTTCCCAAGTTCGTCCGCCGCAAAAATGCCCAAAAAACGGGTGGGCTATAGCCTTGGGGGGAGGGGTTGGCCAAGTTCGTCCGCCGGACTCGGAATGGGGCGAGACTTTGCGAGCGGCCTCCGTGTGCAAAAAAGTAGGCCGCGGGCACAGCCACGCCTAAAAATAAGCGCCCGAAGGTCCCGTCCCCAAGTTCGTCCGCCGCAAAAATGCCCAAAAAACGGGTGGGCTATAGCCTTGGGGGGAGGGGCTGGCCAACTTCGTCTGCCGGACTCGGAATTGGGCGAGACTTTGCGAGCGGCCTCCGTGAGCAAAAAATAGGCCGCGGGCACTGCCGCACCCAAAAATATGCCCCCGAAGGTCCCTTCCCCAAGTTCGTCCGCCACAAAAATGCCCAAAAAACGGGTGCGCTATAGCCTTGGGGGGAGGGGCTGGCCAACTTCGTCCGCCGGACTCGGAATGGGGCGAGACTTTGCAAGCGCCCTCCGTGTGCCAAAAGTAGGCCGCGGGCACTGCCGCACCCAAAAATTTGGCCCCGAAGGTCCCATCCCCAAGTTCGTCGCCGGAAAAATGCCCAAAAAAAGGGTGGGCTGTAGCCTTGGGGGGAGGGGCTGGTCAACTTCGTCCGCCGGACTCGGAATGGGGCGAGACTTTGCGAATGGCCTCCGTGTGCCAAAAATAGGCCGCGGACACAGCCGCGGCCAAAAATAAGCCCCCGAAGGTCCCGTCCCCAAGTTCGTCCGCCGCAAAAATGCCCAAAAAACGGGTGGGCTATAGCCTTGGGGGGAGGGGCTGGCCAACTTCGTCCGCCGGACTCGGAATGGGGCGAGACTTTGCGAACGCCCTCCGTGTGCCAAAAATAGGCCGCGGGCACAGCCACGCCCAAAAATAAGCCCCCGAAGGTCCCGTCCCCAAGTTCGTCCGCCGCAAAAATGCCCAAAAAACGGGTGGGCTATAGCCTTGGGGGGAGGGGCTGGCCAACTTCGTCCGCCGGACTCGGAATGGGGCGAGACTTTGCGAGTGCCCTCCGTGTGCCAAAAATAGGCTGCGGGCACAGCCGCGCCCAAAAATAAGCCCCCGAAGGTCCCGTCCCCAAGTTCGTCAGCCGCAAAAATGCCCAAAAAACGGGTGCGCTATAGCCTTGGGGGGAGGGGCTGGCCTACTTCGTCCGCCGGACTCGGAATGGGGCGAGACTTTGCAAGCGCCCTCCGTGTGCCAAAAGTAGGCCGCGGGCACTGCCGCGCCCAAAAATATGCCCCCGAAGGTCCCGTCCCCAAGTTCGTCCGCCGCAAAAATGCCCAAAAAACGGGTGGGATATAGCCTTGGGGGGAGGGGCTGGCCAACATCGTCCGCCGGACTCGGAAAGGGACGAGCCTTTGCAAGCGCCCTCCTTGTGCCAAAAATAGGCCGCGGGCACAGCCGCGCCAAAAATAAGCCCCCGAAGGTCCCGTCCCCAAGTTCGTCCGCCGCAAAAATGCCCAAAAAACGGGTGGGCTGCCTTGGGGTGAGGGGCTGGCCAACTTCGTCCGCCGGACTCGGAATGGGGCGAGACTTTGCGAGCGCCCTCCGTGTGCCAAAAATAGGCCGCGGGCACAGCCGCGCCCAAAAATAAGCCCCCGAAGGTCCCGTCCCCAAGTTCGTCCGCCGCAAAAATGCCCAAAAAACGGGTGGGCTATAGCCTTGGGGGGAGGGGCAGGCCCACTTCGTCCGCCGGACTCGGAATGGGGCGAAACTTTACGAGCACCGTCCGTGTGCCAAAAATAGGCCTCGGGCACAGCCGCGCCCGAAAATAAGCCCCCGAAGGTCCCGTCCCCAAGTTCGTCCGCCGCAAAAATGCCCAAAAAACGGGTGGGCTGCCTTGGGGTGAGGGGCTGGCCAACTTCGTCCCCCAGACTCGAAATGGGGCGAGACTTTGCGAACGGCCTCCGTGTGCCAAAAATAGGCCACGGACACAGCCACGGCCAAAAATAAGCCCCCGAAAGTCCGGTCCCCAAGTTCGTCCGCCGCAAAAATGCCCAAAAAACGGGTGGGCTATAGCCTTGGGGGGAGAGGCAAGCCAACTTCGTCCGCCGGACTCGGAATGGGGCGAGACTTTGCGAACGCCGTCCGTGTGCAAAAAATAGGCTGCGGGCACAGCCACGCCCAAAAATGAGCCCCCAAAGGTCCCGTCCCCAAGTTCATTCGCCGCAAAAATGTCCAAAAAACGGGGGGGCTATAGCCTTGGGGGGAGGGGCTGGCCAACTTCGTCCGCCGGACTCGGAATGGGGCGAGACTTTGCGAGCGCCCTCCGTGTGCCAAAAATAGGCCGTGGGCACAGCCGCGCACAAAAATAAGCCCCCGAAGGTCCCGTCCCCAAGTTCGTCCGCCGCAAAAATGCCCAAAAAACGGGTGGGCTATACCCTTGGGGGGATGGGCGGGCCAACTTCGTCCGCCGGACTCGGAATGGGGCGAGACTTTGCGAGCGCCCTCCGTGTGCCAAAAATAGGCCGAGGGCACAGCCACGCACAAAAATAAGCCCCCGAAGGTCCCGTCCCCAAGTTCATCCGCCGCAAAAATGCCCAAAAAACGGGTGGGCTATAGCCTTGGGGGGAGGGGCTGGCCAACTTCGTCCGCCGGACTCGGAATGGGGCGAGACTTTGCGAACGCCGTCCGTGTGCAAAAAATAGGCCGCGGGCACAGCCTCGCCCAAAAATGAGCCCCCAAAGGTCCCGTCCCCAAGTTCATTCGCCGCAAAAATGTCCAAAAAACGGGGGGGCTATAGCCTTGGGGGGAGGGGCTGGCCAACTTCGTCCGCCGGACTCGGAATGGGGCGAGACTTTGCGAGCGCCCTCCGTGTGCCAAAAATAGGCCGTGGGCACAGCCACGCACAAAAATAAGCCCCCGAAGGTCCCGTCCCCAAGTTCATCCGCCGCAAAAATGCCCAAAAAACGGGTGGGCTATAGCCTTGGGGGGAGGGGCTGGCCAACTTCGTCCGCCGGACTCGGAATGGGGCGAGACTTTACGAGCACCCTCCCTGTGCCAAAAATAGGCCGCGGGCACAGCGACGCCCAAAAATAATCCCCCGAAGGTCCCGTCCCCAAGTTCGTCCTCCGCAAAAATGCCCAAAAAACGGGTGGGCTATAGCCTTGGGGGGAGCGGCTGGCCAACTTCGTCCGCCGGACTCGGAATGGGACGAGACTTTGCGAGCGCCCTCCGTGTGCCAAAAATAGGCCGCGGGCACAGCCACGCCAAAACAATCCCCGAAGGTCAGTCCCCAAGTTCGTCCTCCGCAAAAATGCCCAAAAAACGGGTGGGCTATAGCCTTGGGGGGAGCGGCTGGCCAACTTCGTCCGCCGGACTCGGAATGGGGCGAGACTTTGCGAGCGCCCTCCGTGTGCCAAACATAGGCCACGGGCACAGCCACGCCCAAAAATAAGCCCCCGAAGGTCCTCTCCGAAAGTTCGTCCGCCTCAAAAATGCCCAAAAAACGGGTGGGCTATAGCCTTGGGGCGAGGGGCTGGCCAACTTCGTCCGCCGGACTCGGAATAGGGCAAAAATTTGCGAGCGCCCTCCGTGTGCCAAAAATAGGCCGCGGGCACAGCTACGCCCAAAAATAATCGTCCGAAGGTCCCGTCCCCAAGTTCGTCCGCCGCAAAAATGCCCAAAAAACGGGTGGGCTATAGCCTTGGGGGGAGGGGCTGGCCCACTTCGTCCGCCGGACTCGGAATGGGGAGAGACTTTGCGAGCACCCTCCGTGTGCCAAAAATAGGCCACGGGCACAGCCGCGCCCAAAAATAAGCCCCCGAAGGTCCCGTTCCTAAGTTCGTCCGTCGCAATAATGCCCAAAAATGGGTGGGCTATAGCCTTAGGGGGAGGGGCTGGCCAACTTCGTTCGCCGGACTCGGAATGCGGTGAGACTTTGCGAACAGCCTCCGTGTGCCAAAAATAGGACGTGGGCACAGCCGCACCCAAAAATAAGCCCCCGAAGGTCCTGTCCCCCAGTTCGTCCGCCGCAAAAATGCCCAAAAAACGGGTGGGCTATAGCCTTGGGGGGAGGGGCTGGCCAACTTCTTCCGCCGGACTCGGAATGGGGCGACACTTTGCTAGCGGCCTCCGTGTGCCAAAAATAGGCCACAGACACAGTCGCACCCAAAAATAAGCCGCTGAAGGTCCCGTCCCCAAGTTCGTCCGCCGCAAAAATGCCCAAAAAACGGGTGGGCTATAGCCTTGGCGGGAGGGGCTGGCCAACTTCGACCGCCGGACTCGGAAAGGGGCGAGCCTTTGCGAGCACCCTCCATGTGCCAAAAATAGGCCGCGGGCACAGCTGCACCCAAAAATAAGCCCCCGAAGGTCCCGTCCCCAAGTTCGTCCGCCGCAAAAATGCCCAAAAAACGGGTGGGCTATAGCCTTGGGGGGAGGGGCTGGCCCACTTCGTCCGCCGGACTCGGAATGGGGCGAGACTTTGCGAGCGCCCTCCGTGTGCAAAAAATAGGCCGCGGACACAGCCGCGCCCAAAAATAAGCCCCCGAAGGTCCCGTCCCCAAGTTCGTCCGCCGCAAAAATGCCCAAAAAACGGGTGGGCTATAGCCTTGGGGGGAGGGGCTGGCCAACATCGTCCGCCGGACTCGGAAAGGGACGAGCCTTTGCGAGCGCCCTCTGTGTGCCAAAATTAGGCCGCGGGCACAGCCGCGCCCAAAAATAAGCCCCTGAAGGTCCCGTCCCCAAGTTCGTCCGCCGCAAAAATGCCCAAAAAACGGGTGGGATATAGCCTTGGGGGGAGGGGCTGGCCAACATCGTCCGCCGGACTCGGAAAGGGACGAGCCTTTGCAAGCACCCTCCGTGTGCCAAAAATAGGCCGCGGGCACAGCCGCGCCAAAAATAAGCCCCCGAAGGTCCCGTCCCCAAGTTCGTCCGCCGCAAAAATGCCCAAAAAACGGGTGGGCTGCCTTGGGGTGAGGGGCTGGCCAACTTCGTCCGCCGGACTCGGAATGGGGCGAGACTTTGCGAGCGCCCTCCGTGTGCCAAAAATAGGCCGCGGGCACAGCCGCGCCCAAAAATAAGCCCCCGAAGCAGCCGTCTCCAAGTTCGTCCGCCGCAAAAGTGCCCAAAAAACGGGTGGGCTATAGCCTTGGGGGGAGGGGCAGGCCCACTTCGTCCGCCGGACTCGGAATGGGGCGAAACTTTACGAGCACCCTCCGTGTGCAAAAAATAGGCCTCGGGCACAGCCGCACCCAAAAATAAGCCCCCGAAGGTCCCGTCCCCAAGTTCGTCCGCCGCAAAAATGCCCAAAAAACGGGTGGGCTGCCTTGGGGTGAGGGGCTGGCCAACTTCGTCCGCCGGACTCGGAATGGGGCGAGACTTTGCGAGCGCCCTCCGTGTCCCAAAACTACGCTGGGCACAGCCAAAAAAATAAGCCCCGAAGGTCCTCCCCAAGTTCGTCCGCCGCAAAAATGCCCAAAAAACGGGTGGGCTATAGCCTTGGGGGGAGGGGCTGGCCAACTTCGTCCGCCGGACTCGGAATGGGGCGAGACTTTGCGAGCACCCTCCGTGTACCAAAAATAGGCCGCAGGCACAGCTGTGCCCAAAAATATGCCCCCGAAGGTCCCGTCCCCAAGTTCGTCCGCCGCAAAAATGCCCAAAAAACGGGTGGGCTATAGGCTTGGGGGGAGGGGCAGGCCAACTTCGTCCGCCGGACTCGGAATGGGACGAAACTTTACGAGTACCCTCCGTGTGCCAAAAATAGGCCGCGGGCACAGCCGCGCCCAAAAATAAGCCCCCGAAGGTCCCGTCCCCAAGTTCGTCCGCCGCAAAAATGCCCAAAAAACGGGTGGGCTATAGCCTTGGGGGGAGCGGCTGGCCAACTTCGTCCGCCGGACTCGGAATGGGACGAGACTTTGCGAGCGCCCTCCGTGTGCCAAAAATAGGCCGCAGGCACAGCCGCGCCCAAAAATATGCCCCCGAAGGTCCCGTCCCCAAGTTCGTCCGCCGCAAAAATGCCCAAAAAACGGGTGGGCTATAGCCTTGGGGGGAGGGGCAGGCCAACTTCGTCCGCCGGACTCGGAATGGGGCGAAACATTACGAGCACCCTCGGTGTACCAAAAATAGGCTTCGGACGCAGCCGCGCCCAAAAATAAGCCCCCGAAGGTCCCGTCCCCAGGTTCGTCCGCCGCAAAAATGCCCAAAAAACGGGTGGGCTATAGCCTTGGGGTGAGGGGCTGGCCGACTTCGTCCGCCGGACTCGGAATGGGGCGAGACTTTGCGAGCGCCCTCCGTGTGCCAAACATAGGCCACGGACACAGCCTCGCCCAAAAATAAGCCCCCGAAGGTCCCGTCCGAAAGTTCGTCCGCCTCAAAAATGCCCAAAAAATGGGTGGGCTATAGCCTTGGGGCGAGGGGCTGGCCAACTTCGTCCGCCGGACTCGGAATAGGGCGAGAATTTATGAGCGCCCTCCGTGTGCAAAAAATAGGCCGTGGGCAAAGCTGCGCCCAAAAATAATCGTCCGAAGGTCCCGTCCCCAAGTTCGTCCGCCGCAAAAATGCCCAAAAAACGGGTGGGCTATAGCCTTGGGGGGAGGGGCAGGCCAACTTCGTCCGCCGGACTCGGAATGGGACGAAACTTTAGGAGTACCCTCCGTGTGCCAAAAATAGGCCGCGGGCACAGCCGCGCCCAAAAATAAGCCCCCGAAGGTCCCGTCCCCAAGTTCGTCCGCCGCAAAAATGCCCAAAAAACGGGTGGGATATAGCCTTGGGGGGAGGGGCGGGCCAACATCGTCCGCCGGACTCGGAAAGGGACGAGCCTTTGCAAGCACCCTCCGTGTGCCAAAAATAGGCCGTGGGCACAGCCGCGCCAAAAATAAGCCCCCGAAGGTCCCGTCCCCAAGTTCGTCCGCCGCAAAAATGCCCAAAAAACGGGTGGGCTGCCTTGGGGTGAGGGGCTGGCCAACTTCGTCCGCCGGACTCGGAATGGGGCGAGACTTTGCGAGCGCCCTCCGTGTGCCAAAAATAGGCCGCGGGCACAGCCGCGCCCAAAAATAAGCCCCCGAAGCTCCCGTCTCCAAGTTCGTCCGCCGCAAAAGTGCCCAAAAAACGGGTGGGCTATAGCCTTGGGGGGAGGGGCAGGCCCACTTCGTCCGCCGGACTCGGAATGGGGCGAAACTTTACGAGCACCCTCCGTGTGCCAAAAATAGGCCTCGGGCACAGCCGCACCCAAAAATAAGCCCCCGAAGGTCCCGTCCCCAAGTTCGTCCGCCGCAAAAATGCCCAAAAAACGGGTGGGCTGCCTTGGGGTGAGGGGCTGGCCAACTTCGTCCGCCGGACTCGGAATGGGGCGAGACTTTGCGAGCGCCCTCCGTGTGCCAAAACTACGCCGTGGGCACAGCCGCGCACGAAAAATAAGCCCCCGAAGGTCCCGTCCCCAAGTTCGTCCGCCGCAAAAATGCCCAAAAAACGGGTGGGCTATAGCCTTGGGGGGAGGGGCTGGACAACTTCGTCCGCCGGACTCGGAATGGGGCGAGACTTTGCGAGCACCCTCCGTGTACCAAAAATAGGCCGCAGGCACAGCTGTGCCCAAAAATATGCCCCCGAAGGTCCCGTCCCCAAGTTCGTCCGCCGCAAAAATGCCCAAAAAACGGGTGGGCTATAGGCTTGGGGGGAGGGGCAGGCCAACTTCGTCCGCCGGACTCGGAATGGGACGAAACTTTGCGAGCGCCCTCCGTGTGCCAAAACTACGCCGTGGGCACAGCCGCGCACGAAAAATAAGCCCCCGAAGGTCCCGTCCCCAAGTTCGTCCGCCGCAAAAATGCCCAAAAAACGGGTGGGCTATAGCCTTGGGGGGAGGGGCTGGACAACTTCGTCCGCCGGACTCGGAATGGGGCGAGACTTTGCGAGCACCCTCCGTGTACCAAAAATAGGCCGCAGGCACAGCTGTGCCCAAAAATAAGCCCCCGAAGGTCCCGTCCCCAAGTTCGTCCGCCGCAAAAATGCCCAAAAAACGGGTGGGCTATAGCCTTGGGGGGAGCGGCTGGCCAACTTCGTCCGCCGGACTCGGAATGGGACGAGACTTTGCGAGCGCCCTCCGTGTGCCAAAAATAGGCCGCAGGCACAGCCGCGCCCAAAAATATGCCCCCGAAGGTCCCGTCCCCAAGTTCGTCCGCCGCAAAAATGCCCAAAAAACGGGTGGGCTATAGCCTTGGGGGGAGGGGCAGGCCAACTTCGTCCGCCGGACTCGGAATGGGGCGAAACGTTACGAGCACCCTCGTTGTACCAAAAATAGGCTTCGGACGCAGCCGCGCCCAAAAATAAGCCCCCGAAGGTCCCGTCCCCAGGTTCGTCCGCCGCAAAAATGCCCAAAAAAACGGGTGGGCTATAGCCTTGGGGTGAGGGGCTGGCCGACTTCGTCCGCCGGACTCGGAATGGGGCGAGACTTTGCGAGCGCCCTCCGTGTGCCAAACATAGGCCACGGACACAGCCTCGCCCAAAAATAAGCCCCCGAAGGTCCCGTCCGAAAGTTCGTCCGCCTCAAAAATGCCCAAAAAACGGGTGGGCTATAGCCTTGGGGCGAGGGGCTGGCCAACTTCGTCCGCCGGACTCGGAATAGGGCGAGAATTTATGAGCACCCTCCATGTGCAAAAAATAGGCCGTGGGCAAAGCTGCGCCCAAAAATAATCGTCCGAAGGTCCCGTCCCCAAGTTCGTCCGCCGCAAAAATGCCCAAAAAACGGGTGGGCTATAGGTTTGGGGGGAGGGGCAGGCCAACTTCGTCCGCCGGACTCGGAATGGGGCGAGACTTTGCGAGCGCCCTCCGTGTACCAAAAATAGGCCGCAGGCACAGCTGTGCCCAAAAATATGCCCCCGAAGGTCCCGTCCCCAAGTTCGTCCGCCGCAAAAATGCCCAAAAAACGGGTGGGCTATAGGCTTGGGGGGAGGGGCAGGCCAACTTCGTCCGCCGGACTCGGAATGGGACGAAACTTTACGAGTACCCTCCGTGTGCCAAAAATATGCCGCGGGCACAGCCGCGCCCAAAAATAAGCCCCCGAAGGTCCCGTCCCCAAGTTCGTCGGCCGCAAAAATGCTCTAAAAACGGGTGGGCTATAGCCTTGGGGGGAGGGGCTGGCCAAGTTCGTCCGCCGGACTCGGAATGGGGCGAGACTTGGCCAGCGCCCTCCGTGTGCCCAAAATAGGCCGCGGGCACAGCCGCGCCCAAAAATAAGCGCCCGAAGGTCCCGTCCCCGAGTTCGTCCGCCGCAAAAATGCCCAAAAAACGGGTGGGCTATAGCCTTGGGGGGAGGGGCTGGCCAACTTCGTCCGCCGGACTCGGAATAGGACGAGACATTGCGAGCGCCCTCCGTGTGCCAAAAATAGGCGGCGGGCACAGCCGCGCCGAAAAATATGCCCCCGAAGGTCCCGTCGCCAAGTTCGTCCGCCGCAAAAATGCCCAAAAAACGGGTGGGCTATAGCCTTGGGGGGAGGGGCTGGCCAAGTTCGTCCGCCGGACTCGGAATGGGGCGAGACTTTGCGAGCGTCCTCCGTGTACCAAAAATAGACCGCGGTCACAGCCGCGTCCAAAAATAAGCGCCCGAAGGTCCCGTCCCCGAGTTCGTCCGCCGCAAAAATGCCCAAAAAACGTGTGGGCTATAGCCTTGGGGGGAGGGGCTGGCGAACTTCGTCCGCCTGACTCGGAATAGGACGAGACATTGCGAGCGCCCTCCGTGTGCCAAAAATAGGCGGCGGGCACAGCCGCGCCGAAAAATAAGCCCCCGAAGGTCCCGTCCCCAAGTTCGTCCGCCGCAAAAATGCCCAAAAAATGGGTGGGCTACAGCCTTGGGGGGAGGGGCTGGCCAAGTTCGTCCGCCGGACTCGGAATGGGGCGAGACTTTGCGAGCGTCCTCCGTGTACCAAAAATAGGCCACGGGCACAGCCACGCCCAAATATAAGCCCCCGAAGGTCCCGTCCCCAAGTTCGTCCGCCGGAAAAATTCCCAAAAAACGGGTGGGAAACAGCCTTGGGGGGAGGGGCTGGCCCACTTAGTCCGCCGAACTCGGAATGGGGCGAGGCTTTGCGAGCGCCCTCCGTGTGCCAAAACTAGGCCGCGGGCGCAGCCGCGCCCAAAAATAAGCCCCCGTAGGTCCCGTCCCCAAGTTCGTCCGCCGAAAAAATGCCCAAAAAACGGCTGGGCTATAGCCTTGGGGGGAGGGGCTGGCCAACTTCGTCCGCCGGACTCGGAATGGGGCGAGACTTTGCGAGCACCTCCGTGTGCCAAAAATAAGCCTCGGGCACAGCCGCGTCCAAAAATAAGCCCCCACAGGTCCCGTCCCCAAGTTCGTCCGCCGCAAAAATGCCCAAAAAACGGGTGGGCTATAGCCATGGGGGGAGGGGCTGGCCCACTTCGTCCGCCGGACTCGGAATAGGGCGAGACGTTGCGAGTGCCCTCCTTGTGCCAAAAATAGGTGACGGCACAGCCGCGCCCAAAAATAAGCCCCCGAAGCTCCCGTCCCCAAGTTCGTCCGCCGCAAAAATGCCCAAAAAACGGGTGGGCTATAGCCTTGGGGGGAGGGGCTGGCCAACTTCGTCCACCGGACTCGGAATGGGGCGAGACTTTGCGAGCACCCTCCGTGTACCAAAAATAGGCCGCGGGCACAGCCGCGCCCAAAAATAAGCCCCCGAAGGTCCCGTCCCCAAGTTCGTCCGCCGCAAAAATGCCCAAAAAACGGGTGTGCTATAGCATTGGGGGGAGGGGCTGGCCAAGTTCGTCCGCCGGACTCGGAATGGGGCGAGACTTGGCGAGTGCCCTCCGTGTGCCAAAAATAGGCCGCGGGCACAGCCGCGCCTAAAAATAAGCTCCCGAAGGTCCCGTCCCCAAGTTCGTCCGCCGCAAAAATGCCCAAAAAACGGGTGTGCTATAGCATTGGGGGGAGGGGCTGGCCAAGTTCGTCCGCCGGACTCGGAATGGGGCGAGACTTTGCGAGCGCCCTCCGTGTGCCAAAAATAGGCGGCGGGCACAGCCGCGCCCAAAAATAAGAGCCCAAAGGTCCCGTCCCCAAGTTCGTCCGCCGTAAAAATGCCCAAAAAACGGGTGGGATATAGCCTTGCGGGGAGGGGCTGGCCAAGTTCGTCCGCCGGACTCGGAATGGGGCGAGACTTTTCGAGCGCCCTCCGTGTGCCAAAAATAGGCCGCGGGCACAGCCGCGCTCAAAAATAAGCGCCCGAAGGTCCCGTCCCCAAGTTCATCCGCCGTAAAAATGCCCAAAAAACGGGTGGGCTATAGCCTTGGGGGGAGGGGCTGGCCAAGTTCGTCCGCCGGACTCGGAATTTCGCGAGACTTAGCGAGCGCCCTCCGTGTGCCAAAAATAGGCTACGGGCACAGCCACGCCCAATAATAATCACTCGAAGTTCCCGTCCCCAAGTTCGTCCGCCGCAAAAATGCCCAAAAAACGGGTGGGCTATTGCCTTGGGGGGAGGGGCTGGCCAAGTTTGTCCGCCGGACTCGGAATGGGGCGAGACTTTGCGAGCGCCCTCCGTGTGCCAAAAATAGGCCACGGGCACAGCCGCGCCCAAAAATAAGCCCCCGAAGGTCCCGTCCCCAAGTTCGTCCGCCGCAAAAATGCCCAAAAAACGGGTGGGCTATAGCCTTGGGGGGAGGGGCTGGCCAAGTTCGTCCGCCGGACTCGGAATGGGGCGAGACTTTGCGAGCGCCCTCCGTGTACCAAAAATAGGCCGCGAACACAGCCGCGCCCAAAAATAAGCGCCCGAAGGTCCCGTCCCCAAGTTCGTCCACCGCAAAAATGCCCAAAAAACGGGTGGGCTATAGCCTTGGGGGGAGGGGCTGGCCCACTTCGTCCGCCGGACTCGGAATGGGGCGAGACTTTGCGAGCACCCTCCGTGTGCCAAAAATAGGCCTCGGGCACAGCCGCGGCCAAAAATAAGTGCCCGAAGGTCCCGTCTCCAAGTTCGTCCGCCGCAAAAATGCCCAAAAAACGGGTGGGCTATAGCCTTGGGGGGAGGGGTTGGCCAAGTTCGTCCGCCGGACTCGGAATGGGGCGAGACTTTGCGAGCGCCCTCCGTGTGCAAAAAATAGGACGCGGGCACAGCCACGCCTAAAAATAAGCGCCCGAAGGTCCCGTCCCTAAGTTCTTCTGCCGCAAAAATGCCCAAAAAACGGGTGGGCTGTAGCCTTGGGGGGAGGGGCTGGCCAAGTTCGTCTGCCGGACTCGGAATGGGGCGAGACTTTTCAAGCACCCTCCGTGTGCCAAAAATAGACCGCGGGCACAGCTGCGCCCAAAAATAAGCGCCTGAAGGTCCCGTTCCCAAGTTCGTCCGCCGCAAAAATGCCCAAAAAACGGGTGGGCTATAGCCTTGGGGCGAGGGGCTGGCCAAGTTCGTCCGCCGGACTCGGAATGGGGCGAGACTTGGCCAGCGCCCTCCGTGTGCCCAAAATAGGCCGTGGGTACAGCCGCGGCCAAAAATAAGCGCCCGAAGGTCCCGTCCCCAAGTTCGTCCGCCGCAAAAATGCCCAAAAAACGGGTGGGCTATAGCCTTGGGGGGAGGGGCTGGCCAACTTCGTCCGCCGGACTCAGAATGGGGCGAGACTTTGCGAGCGCCTCCGTGTGCCAAAATAGGCTGCGGCACAGCAAAAAGAAGCGCCCAAGGTCCCGTCCCAAAGTTCGTCCGCAAAAATGCCCAAAAACGGGTGGGCTATTGCCTTGGGGGGAGGGCTGGCCAAGTTTGTCCGCCGGACTCGGAATGGGGCGAGACTTTGCAGCGCCTCCGTGTGCCAAAAATAGGCCGGGCACAGCCGCGCCAAAATAAGCCCCCGAAGGTCCCGTCGCCAAGTTCGTCCGCCGCAAAAATGCCCAAAAAACGGGTGGGCTATAGCCTTGGGGGGAGGGGCTGGCCAAGTTCGTCCGCCGGACTCGGAATGGGGCGAGAGTTTTTGAGTGTCCTCCGTGTACCAAAAATAGGCCGCGGGCACAGCCGCGCCCAAAAATAAGCGCCCGAAGGTCCCGTCCCCAAGTTCATCCGCCGTAAAAATGCCCAAAAAACGGGTGGGCTATAGCCTTGGGGGGAGGGGCTGGCCAAGTTCATCCGCCGGACTCGGAATTTCGCGAGACTTAGCGAGCGCCCTCCGTGTGCCAAAAATAGCCTACGGGCACAGCCACGCCCAATAATAATCACTCGAAGTTCCCGTCCCCAAGTTCGTCCGCCGCAAAAATGCCCAAAAAACGGGTGGGCTATTGCCTTGGGGGGAGGGGCTGGCCAAGTTCGTCCGCCGGACTCGGAATGGTGCGAGACTTGGCGAGCGCCCTCCGTGTCCCAAAAATTGGCCGTGGGCACAGCCGCACCCAATAATAAGCGTCCGAAGGTCCCGTTCCCAAGTTCGTCCGCCGCAAAAATGCCCAAAAAACGGGTGGGCTATAGCCTTGGGGGGAGGGGTTGGCCAAGTTCGTCCGCCGGACTCGGAATGGGGCGAGACTTTGCGAGCGCCCTCCGTGTGCAAAAAATAGGACGCGGGCACAGCCACGCCTAAAAATAAGCGCCCGAAGGTCCCGTCCCTAAGTTCTTCTGCCGCAAAAATGCCCAAAAAACGGGTGGGCTGTAGCCTTGGGGGGAGGGGCTGGCCAAGTTCGTCCGCCGGACTCGGAATGGGGCGAGACTTTGCGAGCACCCTCCGTGTGCCAAAAATAGGCCGCGGGCACAGCCGCGCCCAATAATAAGCGCCCGAAGGTCCCGTTCCCAAGTTCGTCCGCCGCAAAAATGCCCAAAAAACGGGTGGGCTATAGCCTTGGGGGGAGGGGTTGGCCAAGTTCGTCCGCCGGACTCGGAATGGTGCGAGACTTTTCGAGCACCCTCCGTGTGCAAAAAATAGGACGCGGGTACAGCCACGCCCAAAAATAAGCGCCCGAAGGTCCCGTCCCCAAGTTCTTCTGCCGCAAAAATGCCCAAAAAACGGGTGGGCTATAGCCTTGGGGGGAGGGGCTGGCCAAGTTCGTCCGCCGGACTCGGAATGGGGCGAGACTTGGCCAGCGCCCTCCGTGTGCCAAAAATAGGCCGCGGGCACAGCCGCGTCCAAAAATAAGCACCCGAAGGTCCCGTTCCCAAGTTCGTCCGCCGCAAAAATGCCCAAAAAACGGGTGGGCTATAGCCTTGGGGGGAGGGGCTGGCCAACTTCGTCCGCCGGACTCGGAATAGGGCGAGACGTTGCGAACGCCCTCCGTGTGCCAAAAATAGGCGGCGGGCACAGCCGTACCGAAAAATAAGCCCCCGAAGGTCCCGTCCCCAAGTTCGTCCGCCGCAAAAATGCCCAAAAAACGGGTGGGCTATAGCCTTGGGGGGAGGGGCTGGCCAAGTTCGTCCGCCGGACTCGGAATGGGACGAGACTTTGCGAGCACCCTCCGTGTGCAAAAAATAGGCCTCGGGCACAGCCGCGGCCAAAAATAAACGCCCGAAGGTCCCGTCTCCAAGTTCGTCCGCCGCAAAAATGCCCAAAAAACGGGTGGGCTATAGCCTTGGGGGGAGGGGTTGGCCAAGTTCGTCCGCCGGACTCGGAATGGGGCGAGACTTTTCGAGCGCCCTCCGTGTGCAAAAAATAGGACGCGGGTACAGCCACGCCCAAAAATAAGCGCCCGAAGGTCCCGTCCCCAAGTTCTTCTGCCGCAAAAATGCCCAAAAAACGGGTGGGCTGTAGCCTTGGGGGGAGGGGCTGGCCAAGTTCGTCCGCCGGACTCGGAATGGGGCGAGACTTTTCGAGCACCCTCCGTGTGCCAAAAATAGGCCGCGGGCACAGCCGCGCCCAATAATAAGCGCCCGAAGGTCCCGTTCCCAAGTTCGTCCGCCGCAAAAATGCCCAAAAAACGGGTGGGCTATAGCCTTGGGGGGAGGGGCTGGCCAACTTCGTCCGCCGGACTTGGAATAGGGCGAGACGTTGCGAACGCCCTCCGTGTGCCAAAAATAGGCGGCGGGCACAGCCGTACCGAAAAATAAGCCCCCGAAGGTCCCGTCCCCAAGTTCGTCCGCCGCAAAAATGCCCAAAAAACGGGTGGGCTATAGCCTTGGGGGGAGGGGCTGGCCAAGTTCGTCCGCCGGACTCGGAATGGGACGAGACTTTGCGACCACCCTCCGTGTGCCAAAAATAGGAAGTGGGCACAGCCGCGCCGAAAAATAAGCCCCCGTAGGCCCCGTCCCCAAGTTCGTCCGCCGAAAAAATGCCCAAAAAACGGGTGGGCTATAGCCTTGGGTGGAGGGGCTGGCCAACTTCGTCCGCCGGACTCGGAATGGGGTGAGACTTTGCGAGCGCCCTCCGTGTGCCAAAACTAGGCCGCGGGCACAGCCGCGCCCAAAAATAAGCCCCCGTAGGTCCCGTCCCCAAGTTCTTCCGCCGAAAAAATGCCCAAAAAACGGGTGGGCTATAGCCTTGAGGGGAGGGGCTGGCCAACTTTGTCCGCCGGACTCGGAATGGGGCGAGACTTTGCGAGCACCCTCCATGTGCCAAAAATAGGACGCGGGCACAGCAGCGCCCAAAAATAAGCCGCCGAAGGTCCCGTCCCAAAGTTCGTCCGCCGCAAAAATGCCCAAAAAACGGGTGGGCTATAGCGATGGGGGGAGGGGCTGGCCAACTTCGTCCGCCGGACTCGGAATAGGGCGAGACGTTGCGAGCGCCCTCCGTGTGCCAAAAATAGGCCATGTACACAGCCGCGCCCAAAAATAAGCACCCGAAGGTCCCGTCCCCAAGCTCGTCCGCCGCAAAAATGCCCAAAAAATGGGTGGGCTATAGCCTTGGGGGGAGGGGCTGGCCAAATTCGTCCGCCGGACTCGGAATGGGACGAGAATTTGCGAGCGCCCTCCGTGTGCCAAAAATAGGCCGCGGGTACAGCCGCGCTTACAACTAAGCGCCCGAAGGTCCCGTCCCCAAGTTCGTCCGCCGAAAAAATGCCCAAAAAACGGGTGGGATATAGCCTTGGGGGGAGGGGCTGGCCAAGTTCGTCCGCCGGACTCGGAATGGGGCCAGACTTTGCGAGCACCCTCCGTGTGCCAAAAATAGGCTGCGGGCACAGCCGCGCCCAAAAATAAGCCCCCGAAGGTCCCGTTCCCAAGTTCGTCCGCCGTAAAAATGCCCAAAAAAAGGGTGGGCTATAGCCATGGGGGGAGGGGCTGGCCAAGTTCGTCCGCCGGACTCGGAATAGGGCGAGACGTTGCGAGTGCCCTCCGTGTGCCAAAAATAGGCATCGGGCAAAGCTACGCCCAAAAATAAGCCCCCGATTGTCCCGTCACCAAGTTCGTCCGCCGAAAAAATGCCCACAAAACGGGTGGGCTATAGCCTTGGGGGGAGGCGCTGGCCAACTTCGTCCGCCGGACTCGGAATGGGACGAGACTTTGCGAGCGCCCTCCGTGTGCAAAAAATAGGCCACGGAGGCAGCCGCGCCAACAAATAAGCACCCGAAGGTTCCGTCGCCAAGTTCGTCCGCAAAAATGCCCAAAAAACGGTTGGGCTATAGCCTTGGGGTAAGGGGCTGGCCAAGTTCGTCCGCCGGACTCGGAATGGAACGAGACTTTGCGAGCACCCTCCGTGTACCAAGAATATGCCGCGGACACAGCCGCACCCAAAAATAAGTGCCCGAAGGTCCCGTCCCCAAGTTCGTCCGCCCTAAAAATGCCCAAAAAACGGGTGGGCTATAGCCTTGGGGGGAGGGGCTGGCCAACTTCGTCCGCCGGACACGGAATAGGGTGAGACGTTGCGAGCGCCCACCGTGTGCCAAAAATAGGCATCGGGCACAGCCGCACCCAAAAATAAGCCCCCGAAGTTCCCGTCCCCAAGTTCGTCCGCCGCAAAAATGCCCAAAAAACGGGTGGGCTATAGCCTTGGGGGGAGGGGCTGGCCAAGTTCGTCCGCCGGACTCGGAATGGGGCGAGACTTTGCGAGCGCCCTCCGTGTGCAAAAAATAGGCCACGGAGGCAGCCGCGCCCACAAATAAGCACCCGAAGGTCCCGTCGCCAAGTTCGTCCGCAAAAATGACCAAAAAACGGGTGGGCTATAGCCTTGGGGGGAGGGGCTGTCCAACTTCGTCCGCCGGACTCAGAATGGGGGGAGACTTTGCGACCGCCCTCCGTGTGCCAAAAATAGGCCGCGCCCACAGCCGTACCCAAAAATAAGCCCCCGAAGGTCCCGTCCACAAGTTCGTCCGCCGCAAAAATGCCCAAAAAACGGGTGGGCTATAGCCTTGGGGGGAGGGGATGGCCAACTTCGTCCGCCCGACTCGGTATGGGGCGAGACATTGTGAGCGCCCTCTGTGTGCCAAAAATAGGCCGCGGGCACAGCCGCACCCAAAAATAAGCCCCCGAAGGTCCCGTCCCCAAGTTCGTCCGCCGCAAAAATGCCCAAAAAACGGGTGGGCTATAGCCTTGGGGGGAGGGGCTGGACAACTTCGTCCGCCGGACTCGGAATGGGACGTGACTTTACGAGCACCATCCGTGTGCTAAAAATAGGCTGTGGCACAGCCGCGCCCAAAAATAAGCCCCCGAAGGTCCCGTCCCCAAGTTCGTCCGCCGGAAAAATGCCCAAAAAACGGGTGTGCTATAGCCTTGGGGGAGGGGCTGGCCAACTTCGTCCGCCGGACTCGAAAATTGCCGAGACTTTATGAGCGCCCTCCGTGTGCCAAAAATAGGCTGCCGGCACAGCCGCGCCCAAAAATATGCCCCCGAAGGTCCCGTCCCCAAGTTCGTCCGCCGTAAAAATGCCCAAAAAACGGGTGTGCTATAGCCTTGGGGGGAGGTGATGGCCAACTTCGTCCGCCGGACTCGGAATGGGACGTGACTTTACGAGCACCATCCGTGTGCTAAAAATAGGCTGTGGCACAGCCGCGCCCAAAAATAAGCCCCCGAAGGTCCCGTCCCAAAGTTCATCCGCCGCAAAAATGCCCAAAAAACGGGTGGGCTATAGCATTGGGGGGAGGGGCTGGCCCACTTCGTCCGCCGGACTCGAAAATTGCCGAGACTTTACGAGCGCCCTCCGTGTGCTAAAAATAGGCTGCTGGCACAGCCGCGCCCAAAAATATGCCCCCGAAGGTCCCGTCCCCAAGTTCGTCTGCCGTAAAAATGCCCAAAAAACGGGTGTGCTATAGCCTTGGGGGGAGGTGATGGCCAACTTCGTCCGCCGGACTCGGAATGGGGCGAGAGATTGCGAGCACACTCCGTGTGCCAAAAATAGGCCATGGGCACAGCCGCGCCCAAAAATAAGCCCCCGAAAGTCCCGTCCCCAAGTTCGTCCGCCGCAAAAATGCCCAAAAAACGGGTGGGCTATAGCCTTGGGGGGAGGGGCTGGCCAACTTCGTCCGCCGGACTCGGAATGGGGCGAGACTTTGCGAGCGCCCTCCATGTGCCAAAAATAGGCCGCGGGCATAGCCACGCCCAAAAATAAGCCCCCGAAGGTCCCGTCCCCAAGTTCGTCCGCCGCAAAAATGCCCAAAAAACGGGTGGGCTATAGCCTTGGGGGGAGGGGCTGGCCCACTTCGTCCGCCGGACTCGGAATGGGGCGAGACTTTTCGAGCACCCTCCGTGTGCCAAAAATAGGCCGCGGGCACAGCCGCGGCCAAAAATAAGCCGCCGAAGGTCCCGTCCCCAAGTTCGTCCGCCGCAAAAATGCCCAAAAAACGGGTGGGCTATAGCCTTGGGGGGAGGGGATGGCCAACATCGTCCGCCGGACTCGGAATGGGGGGAGACTTTGCGACCACCCTCCGTGTGCCAAAAATAGGCCACGGCCACAGCCACACCCAAAAATAAGCCCCCGAAGGTCCCGTCCACAAGTTCGTCCGCCGCAAAAATGCCCAAAAAACGGGTGGGCTATAGCATTGGGGGGAGGGGCTGGCCAACTTCGTCCGCCGGACTGGAAATTTGGCGAGACTTTGCGAGTGCCCTCCGTGTGCCAAAAATAGGCCGCGGGTGCAGCCGCGCCCAAAAATAAGCCCCCAAAGGTCCCGTCCCCAAGTTCGTCTGCCGCAAAAATGCCCAAAAAACGGGTGAGATATAGCATTGGGGGGAGGGGCTGGCCAACTTCGTCCGCCGGACTCGAAATTTGCCGAGACTGTGCGAGCGCCCTCCGTTTGCCAAAAATAGGCCGCGGGCACAGCCGCGCCCAAAAATAAGCCCCCGAAGGTCCCGTCCCCAAGTTCGTCCGCCGTAAAAATGCCCAAAAAACGGGTGGGCCATAGCCTTGGGGGGAGGGGATGGCCAACTTCGTCCGCCGGACTCGGAATGGGGCGAGACTCTGCGAGCGCCCTCCGTGTGCCAAAAATAGGCCGCGGGCGCAGCCGCGCCCAAAAATAAGCCCCCAAAGGTCCCGTCCCCAAGTTCGTCCGCCGCAAAAATGCCCAAAAAACGGGTGGGCTATAGCATTGGGGGGAGGGGCTGGCCAACTTCGTCCGCCAGACTCGAAATTTGCCGAGACTTTGCGAGCGCCCTCCGTGTGCCAAAAATAGGCCGCGGGCACAGCCGCGCCCGAAAATAAGCCCCCGAAGGTCCCGTCCCCAAGTTCGTCCGCCGTAAAAATGCCCAAAAAGTGGGTGGGCTATAGCCTTGGGGGGAGGGGATGGCCAACTTCGTCCGCCGGACTCGGAATGGGGCGAGACTTTGCGAGAACCCTCCGTGTGCCAAAAATAGGCGGCGGCAAAAATAAGCCCCCGAAGGTCCCGTCCCCAAGTTCGTCCGCCGCAAAAATGCCCAAAAAACGGGTGGGCTATAGCCTTGGGGGGACGGGCGGGCCAACTTCGTCCGCCGGACTCGGAATGGGGTGAGACTTTGCGAACGCCCTCCGTGTGCCAAAAATAGGCCGCGGGCACAGCCGCGTCCAATAATAAGCCCCCGAATTTCCCGTCCCCAAGTTCTTCCGCCGCAAATATGCCCAAAAAACGGGTGGGCTATAGCCTTGGGGGGATGGGCTGGCCAACTTCGTCCGCCGGACTCGGAATGGGGCGAGACTTTGTGAGCACCCTCCATGTGCCAAAAATAGGCCACGGGCACAGCCGCACCCAAAAATTAGCCCCCGAAGGTCCCGTCCCCAAGTTCGTCCGCCGCAAAAATTCCCAAAAAACGGGTGGGCTATAGCCTTGGGGGGAGGGGCTGGCCAAGTTTGTCCGCCGAACTCGGAATGGGACGAGACTATGCGAGCGCCCTCCGTGTGCCAAAATTAGGCCGCGGGCTCAGCCGCACCCAAAAATCAGCCCCCGAAGGTCCCGTCCCCAAGTTCCTCCGCCGCAAAAATGCCCAAAAAACGGGTGGGCTATAGCCTTGGGGGGAGGGGCTGGCCAACTTCGTCCGCCGGAATCGGAATGGGGCGAGACTTTGCGAGCGCCCTCCGTGTGCCAAAAATAGGCCGTGGGAACAGCCACGCCCAAAAATAAGCCCCCGAAGGTCCCGTCCCGAAATTCGTCCGCCGCAAAAATGCCCAGAAAACGGGTGGGCTATAGCCTTGGGGGGCGGGGCTGGCCCACTTCGTCCGCCGGACTCGGAATGGGGCGAGACTTTGCGAGCGCACTCCGTGTGCCAAAAATAGGCCTCGGGCACAGCCACGCCCAAAAATAAGCCCCCGAATGTCCCGTCCCCAAGTTCGTCCGCCGCAAAAATGCCCAAAAAACGGGTGGGCTATAGCCTCGGGGGGAGGGGCTGGCCAACTTCGTCCGCCGGACTCGGAATGCGGCGAGACTTTGCGAGCACCCTCCGTGTGCCAAAAATAGGCCGCGGGCACTGCCGTACCCAAAAATATGCCCCCGAAGGTCCCGTCCCCAAGTTCGTCCGCCGCAAAAATGCCCAAAAAACGGGTGGGCTATAGCCTTGGGGGGAGGGGCTGGCCAACTTCGTCCGCCGGAATCGGAATGGGGCGAGACTTTGTGAGCGCCCTCCGTGAGCCAAAAATAGGCCGCGGGAACAGCCGCGCCCAAAAATAAGCCCCCGAAGGTCCCGTCCCGAAAAAAATGCCCAGAAAACGGGTGGGCTATAGCCTTGGGGGGAGGGGCTGGCCAACTTCGTCCGCCGGACTCGGTATGGGGCGAGACTTTGCGAGCGCACTCCGTGTGCCAAAAATAGGCCTCGGGCACAGCCACGCACAAAAATAAGCCCCCGAAGGTCACGTCCCCAAGTTCGTCCTCCGCAAAAATGCCCAGAAAACGGGTGGGCTATAGCCTTGGGGGGAGGGGCTGGCCCACTTCGTCCGCTGGACTCGGAATGGGGCGAGACTTTGCGAGCGCACTCCGTGTGCCAAAAATAGTGCTGGCACAGCAACGCCCAAAAATAAGCCCCCGAAGGTCCCGTCCCCAAGTTCGCCCGCCGCAAAAATGCCCAAAAAACGGGTGGGCTATAGCCTTGGGGGGAGGGGCTGGCCACATTTGTCCGCCGGACTCGGAATGGGGCGAGACTATGCGAGCGCCCTCCGTGTGCGAAAAATAGGCCGCGGGCACAGCCGCACCCAAAAATAAGCCCCCGAAGGTCCCGTCCCCAAGTTCATCCGCCGCAAAAATGCACAAAAAACGGGTGGGCTATAGCCTTGGGGAGAGGGGCTGGCCAACTTCGTCCGCCGGACTCGGAATGGGGCGAGACTTTACGAGCGCCCTCCATGTGCCAAAAATAGGCCGCGGGAACAGCCGCGCCCAAAAATAAGCCCCCGAAGGTCCCGTCCCCAAGTGCGTCCGCCGCAAAAATGCCCAGAAAACGGGTGGGCTATAGCCTTGGGGGGAGGGGCTGGCCAACTTCGTCCGCCGGACTCGGAATGGGGCGAGACTTTGCGAGCACACTCCGTGTGCCAAAAATAGGCCGCGGGCACAGCCACGCCCAAAAATAAGCCCCCGAAAGTCCCGTCCCCAAGTTCGTCCGCCGCAAAAATGCCCAAAAAACGGGTGGGCTATAGCCTTTGGGGGAGGGGCTGGCCAAGTTCGTCCGCCGGACTCGGAATGGGGCGAGACTATGCGAGCGCCCTCCGTGTGCCAAAAATAGGCCGCGGGCACAGCCGCACCCAAAAATAAGCCCCCGAAGGTCCCCTCCCCAAGTTCATCCGCCGCAAAAATGCCCAAAAAACGGGTGGGCTATAGCCTTGGGGGGATGGGCTGGCCAAGTTCGTCCGCCGGACTCGGAATGGGGCGAGACTATGCGAGCGCCCTCCGTGTGCCAAAAATAGGCCGCGGGCACAGCCGCACCAAAAAATAAGACCCCGAAGGTCACGTCCCCAAGTTCTTCCGCCGCAAAAATTCCCAAAAAACGGGTGGGCTATAGCCTTGGGGGGAGGGGCTGGGCATTTTGTGTCAATCAATTAAGTCATGACTTGAGCACCACTTTCAAGTCCATAACACATATAACAAACTAATAAATGGACTAAATATATAACATATTTGAAAGGAAAATTTATAAGTCTAGAAGGGGGTTTAAATTATTAAATAGACCAAATAATCGTGAATCGTACTTGGGCCCACTTTTCATTTTACTGTTCAAGAGGGGCTGTAAGCTAAGCCAAGGCTATAGCCCACCCGTTTTTTGGGCATTTTTGCGGCGGACGAACTTGGGGACGGAACCTTTGGATGCTTATTTTTGGACGCGGCTGTGCCCGCGGCCTATTTTTGGCACATGAAGGGCGCTCGCAAAGTCTCGCCCCATTCCGAGTCCGGCGGACGAAGTGGGCCAGCCCCCTCCCCCCAAGGCTATAGCCCACCCGTTTTTTTGGCATTTTTGCGGCGGACGAACTTGGGGACGGGAACTTCGGGCGCTTATTTTGGGCGCGGCTGTGCCCAAGGCCTATTTTTGGCACTCGGAGGGCGCTCGCAATGTCTCGTCCCATTCCGAGTCGGGCGGACAAAGTTGGCCAGCCCCTCCCCCCAAGGCTATAGCCCACCCGTTTTTTGGGCATTTTTGCGGCGGACGAACTTACGGACGGGACCTTCGGGCGCTTGTTTTTGTGCGTGGCTGTGCCCGCGGCCTATCTTTGGCACACGGAGGGCGCTCGCAAAGTCTCACCCCATTCCGAGTCCGGCGGACGAAGTTGGCCAGCCCCTCCCCCCAAGGCTATAGCCCACCCGTTTTTTGGGCATTTTTGCGGCGGACGAACTTGGGGACGGGACCTTCGGGCGCTTATTTTTGGCCGCGGCTGTGCCCGCGCCCTATTTTTGGTACACGGAGGGCGCTCGCAAAGTCTCGCCCCATTCTGAGTCCGGCGGACGAAGTTGGCCAGCCCCTCCCCCGAAGGCTATAGCCCACCCGTTTTTTGGGCATATTTGCGGCGGACGAACTTGGGGACGGGACCTTCGGGCGCTTATTTTTGGGCGAAGCTGTGCCCGCGGCCTATTTTTCGCACACGGAGCGCGTTCGCAACGTCTCGCCCCATTCCGAGTCCGGCGGACGAAGTTGGCCAGCCCCTCCCCCCAAGGCTATAGCCCACCCGTTTTTTGGGCATTTTTGCGGCGGACGAACTTGGGGATGGGACCTTCGGGCGCTTGTTTTTGGGTGTGGTTGTGCCCTCGGCCTAGTTTTGGCACACGGAGGGCGCTCGCAAAGTCTCACCCCATTCCGAGTCCGGCGGACGAAGTTGGCCAGCCCCTCCCCCCAAGGCTATAGCCCACCCATTTTTTGGGCATTTTTGCGGCGTACGAACTTTGGGACGGGACCTTCGGGGGCTTATTTTTGTGCGTGGCTGTGCCCGTGGCCTATCTTTGGCACACGGAGGGTGCTCGCAAAGTCTCGCCCCATTCCGAGTCCGGCGGACGAAGTTGGCCAGCCCCTCCCCCCAAGGCTATAGCCCACCCGTTTTTTGTGCATTTTTGCGGCGGATGAACTTGGGTATGGGACCTTTGGGCGCTTATTATTGGGCGTGGCTGTGCCCGTGGCCTATTTTTGGCACACAGAGGGTGCTCACAAACTCTCACCCCATTCCGAGTCCGGCGGACTAAGTTTGCCAGCCCCTCCCCCCAAGGCTATAGCCCACCCGTTTTTTGGGCATTTTTGCGGCGGACGAACTTGGGGACGGGACCTTCGGGCACTTGTTTTTGTGCGCGGCTGTGCCCGTGGCCTATTTTTGGCACACGGATGGCGCTCGCAAAGTCTCGCCCCATTCCGATTCTGGCGGACGAAGTGGGCCAGCCCCTCCCCCCAAGGCTATAGCCCACCCGTTTTTTTGGCATTTTTGCGGCGGACGAACTTGGGGACGGGACCTTCGGGTGCTTGTTTTTGGGCGCGGCTGTACTCGCGGTCTATTTTTGGCACACGGAGGGTGCTCGCAAAGTCTCACCCCATTCCGAGTCCGGCGGACGAAGTTGGCCAGCCCCTCCCCCCAAGGCTATAGCCCACCCTTTTTTGGGCATTTTTGCGGCGGACGAACTTGGGGACGGGACCTTCGGGCGCTTATTTTTGGGCGAAGCTGTGCCCGCGGCCTATTTTTCGCACACGGAGCGCGTTCACAACGTCTCGCCCCATTCCGAGTCCGGCGGACGAAGTTGGCCAGCCCCTCCCCCCAAGGCTATAGCCCACCCGTTTTTTGGGCATTTTTGCGGCGGACGAACTTGGGGACGGGACCTTCGGGCGCTTGTTTTTGGGTGTGGTTGTGCCCTCGGCCTAGTTTTGGCACACGGAGGGCGCTCGCAAAGTCTCACCCCATTCCGAGTCCGGCGGACGAAGTTGGCCAGCCCCTCCCCCCAAGGCTATAGCCCACCCATTTTTTGGGCATTTTTGCGGCGTACGAACTTTGGGACGGGACCTTCGGGGGCTTATTTTTGGGCGCGGCTGTGCCCGTGTCCTATTTTTGGCACACGGAGGGCGCTTGCAAAGTCTCGTACCATTCAGAGTCCGGCGGACGAATTTTGCCAGCCCCTCCGCCCAAGGCTATAGCCCACCCGTTTTTTGGGAATTTTTGCGGCGGACGAACTTGGGGACGGGACCTTCGGGTGCTTGTTTTTAGGTGCGTCTGTACTCGCGGTCTATTTTTGGCACACGGAGGGTGCTCGCAAAGTCTCACCCCATTCCGAGTCCGGCGGACGAAGTTGGCCAGCCCCTCCCCCCAAGGCTATAGCCCACCCTTTTTTGGGCATTTTTGCGGCGGACGAACTTGGGGACGGGACCTTCGGGCGCTTATTTTTGGGCGAAGCTGTGCCCGCGGCCTATTTTTCACACACGGAGCGCGTTCGCAACGTCTCGCCTCATTCCGAGTCCGGCGGACGAAGTTGGCCAGCCCCTCCCCCCAAGGCTATAGCCCACCCGTTTTTTGGGCATTTTTGCGGCGGACGAACTTGGGGACGGGACCTTCGGGCGCTTGTTTTTGGGTGTTGTTGTGCCCTCGGCCTAGTTTTGGCACACTGAGGGCGCTCGCAAAGTCTCACCCCATTCCGAGTCCGGCGGACGAAGTTGGCCAGCCCCTCCCCCCAAGGCTATAGCCCACCCATTTTTTGGACATTTTTGCGGCGTACGAACTTTGGGACGGGACCTTCGGGCGCTTATTTTGGGGCGTGGCTGTTTCCGTGTCCTATTTTTGGCACACGGAGGGCGCTTGCAAAGTCTCGCACCATTCAGAGTCCGGCGGACAAATTTTGCCAGCCCCTCCCCCCAAGGCTATA
This sequence comes from Citrus mangshanensis, assembly GCA_030449895.1. Taxonomy (NCBI): domain Eukaryota; kingdom Viridiplantae; phylum Streptophyta; class Magnoliopsida; order Sapindales; family Rutaceae; genus Citrus; species Citrus mangshanensis. The sequence goes on from JASUUJ010000146.1 coordinate 511,059, forward strand.
GCCCACCCGTTTTTTGGGAATTTTTGCGGCGGATGAACTTGGGTACGGGACCTTCGGGCACTTATTTTTGAGCGTGGCTGTGCCCGTGGCCTATTTTTGGCACACGGAGGGCGCTCACAAACTCTCGCCCCATTCTGAGTCCGGCGGACTAAGTTTGCCAGCCCCTCCCCCCAAGGCTATAGCCCACCCGTTTTTTGGGCATTTTTGCGGCGGACGAACTTGGTGACGGGACCTTCGGGCACTTGTTTTTGTGCGCGGCTGTGCCTGCGGCCTATTTTTGGCACACGGAGGGCGCCCGGAACCTTCTCGCCCCATTCCGAGTCCGGCGGACGAAGTTGGCCAGCCCCTCCCCCCAAGGCTATAGCCCACCCGTTTTTTGGGCATTTTTGCGGCGAACGAACTTGGGGACGGGACCTTCGGGTGCTTGTTTTTGGGCGCGGCTGTACTCGCGGTCTATTTTTGGCACACGGAGGGTGCTCGCAAAGTCTCACCCCATTCCGAGTCCGGCGGACGAAGTGGGCCAGCCCCTCCCCCCAAGGCTATAGCCCACCCTTTTTTGGGCATTTTTGCGGCGGACGAACTTGGGGACGGGACCTTCGGGCGCTTATTTTTGGGCGAAGCTGTGCCCGCGGCCTATTTTTTGCACACGGAGCGCGTTCGCAACGTCTCGCCCCATTCCGAGTCCGGCGGACGAAGTGGGCCAGCCCCTCCCCCCAAGGCTATAGCCCACCCATTTTTTGGGCATTTTTGCGGCGTACGAACTTTGGGACGGGACCTTCGGGCGCTTATTTTTGGGCGTGGCTGTGCCCGTGTCCTATTTTTGGCACACGGAGGGCGCTTGCAAAGTCTCGCACCATTCAGAGTCCGGCGGACGAATTTTGCCAGCCCCTCCCCCCAAGGCTATAGCCCACCCGTTTTTTGGGAATTTTTGCGGCGGATGAACTTGGGTACGGGACCTTCGGGTGCTTATTTTTGGGCGTGGCTGTGCCCGTGGCCTATTTTTGGCACACGGAGGGCGCTCACAAACTCTCGCCCCATTCCGAGTCCGGCGGACTAAGTTTGCCAGCCCCTCCCCCCAAGGCTATAGCCCACCCGTTTTTTGGGCATTTTTGCGGCGGACGAACTTGGTGACGGGACCTTCGGGCACTTGTTTTTCTGCGCGGCTGTGCCCGCGGCCTATTTTTGGCACACGGAGGGCGCCCGGAACCTTCTCGCCCCATTCCGAGTCCGGCGGACGAAGTTGGCCAGCCCCTCCCCCCAAGGCTATAGCCCACCCGTTTTTTGGGCATTTTTGCGGCGAACGAACTTGGGGACGGGACCTTCAGGGTCTTATTTTTGGGCGTGGCTGTGCCCGTAGCCTAGTTTGGCACACGGAGGGTGCTCGCAAAGTCTTGCCCCATTCCGAGTCCGGCGGACGAAGTGGGCCAGCCCCTCCCCCCAAGGATATAGCCCACCCGTTTTTTGGGCATTTTTGCGGCGGATGAACTTGGGTACGGGACCTTCGGGTGCTTATTTTTGGGCGTGGCTGTGCCCGTGGCCTATTTTTGGCACACGGAGGGCGCTCAGAAACTCTCGCCCCATTCCGAGTCCGGCAGACTAAGTTTGCCAGCCCCTCCCCCCAAGGCTATAGCCCACCCGTTTTTTGGGCATTTTTGCGGCGGACGAACTTGGGGACGGGACCTTCGGGCACTTGTTTTTGTGCGCGGCTGTGCCCGCGGCCTATTTTTGGCACACGGAGGGTGCCCGGAACCTTCTCTCCCCATTCCGAGTCCGGCGGACGAAGTGGGCCAGCCCCTCCCCCCAAGGATATAGCCCACCCGTTTTTTGGGCATTTTTGCGGCGGACGAACTTGGGGACGGGACCTTCGGGCCCTTATTTCTGGGCGCGGTTGTCCCCGCCGCCTATTTTTTGCACATGGAGGGCGCTCGCAAAGTCTCCCCCCATTCCGAGTCCGGCGGAAGAAGTTGGCCAGCCCCTCCCCCCAAGGCTATAGCCCTCCCGTTTTTTGGGCATTTTTGCGGCGGACGAACTTTGGGACGGGACCTTCGGGCGCTTATTTTTGGGGGCGGCTTTACCCGCGGCCCATTTTTCACTCACGGAGGGCACTCACAAAGCCTCCCCCCATTCCGAGTCCGGCGGAAGAAGTTGGCCAGCCCCTCCACCCAAGGCTATAGCCCACCCTTTTTTTGGGCATTTTTGCGGCGGACGAACTTTGGGACGGGTCCTTCGGGTGCTTATTTTTGGACGCGGCTGTACCGGCGGCCTATTTTTAGCTCACGGAGGGCGCTCACAAAGTCTCACCCCATTCCGAGTCCGGCGGACGATGTTGGCCAGCCCCTCCCCCCAAGGCTATAGCCCACCTTTTTTGGGCATTTTTGCGGCGGACGAATTTTGGGACGGGACCTTCGGGCGCTTATTTTTGGGCGCGGCTGTGCCCACGGCCTATTTATGGCACTCGGAGGCCGCTCGCAATGTCTCGTCCCATTCCGAGTCGGGCGGACGAAGTTGGCCAGCCCCTGCCCCCAAGGCTATAGCCCACCCTTTTTTGGGCATTTTTGCGGCGGACGAACTTGGGGACGGGACCTTCGGGCGCTTATTTTTGGGCGAAGCTGTGCCCGCGGCCTATTTTTCACACATGGAGCGCGCTCGCAACGTCTCGCCCCCTTCCGAGTCCGGCGGACAAACCTGGCCAGCCCCTCCCCCCAAGGCTATAGCCCACCCGTTTTTTGGGCATTTTTGCGGCGGACGAACTTGGGGACGGGACCTTCGGGCCCTTATTTCTGGGTGCGGTTGTCCCCGCGGCCTATTTTTGGCACACGGAGGGTGTTCGCAAAGTCTCCCCCCATTCCGAGTCCGGCGGAAGAAGTTGGCCAGCCCCTCCCCCCAAGGATATAGCCCACCCGTTTTTTGGGCATTTTTGCAGCGGATGAACTTGGGTACGGGACCTTCGGGTGCTTATTTTTGGGCGTGGCTGTGCCCGTGGCCTATTTTTGGCACACGGAGGGCGCTCACAAACTCTCGCCCCATTCCGAGTCCGGCGGACTAAGTTTGCCAGCCCCTCCCCCCAAGGCTATAGCCCACCCGTTTTTTCGGCATTTTTGCGGCGGACGAACTTTGGGACGGGACCTTCGGGCGCTTATTTTTGGGCGCGGCTTTACCCGCGGCCTATTTTTCGCTCACGGAGGGCACTCACAAAGTCTACCTCCATTCCGAGTCCGGCGGAAGAAGTTGGCCAGCCCCTCCACCCAAGGCTATAGCCCACCCTTTTTTTGGTCATTTTTGCGGCGGACGAACTTTGGGACGGGACCTTCGGGTGCTTATTTTTGGGCGCGGCTGTACCCGCGGCCTATTTTTCGCTCACGGAGGGCGCTCACAAAGTCTCACCCCATTCCGAGTCCGGCGGACGAAGTTGGCCAGCCCCTCCCCCCAAGGCTATAGCCCACCCGTTTTTTGGGCATTTTTGCGGCGGACGAATTTTCGTACGGGACCTTCGGGAGCTTATTTTTGGGCGCGGCTGTGCCCACTGCCTATTTATGGCACTCGGAGGGCGCTCGCAATGTCTCGTCCCATTCCGAGTCGGGCGGACGAAGTTGGCCAGCCCCTGCCCCCAAGGCTATAGCCCACCCGTTTTTTGGGCATTTTTGCGGCGGACGAACTTGGGGACTGGACCTTCGGGCGCTTGTTTTTGGTCGCGGCTTTACCCGCAGCCTATTTTTGGCACACGGAGGGTGCTCGCAAAGTCTCACCCCATTCCGATTCCGGCGGACGAAGTGGGCCAGCCCCTGCCCCCAAAGCTATAGCCCACCCGTTTTTTGGGCATTTTTGCGGCGGACGAACTTGGGGACGGGACCTTCGGGCCCTTATTTCTGGGCGCGGTTGTCCCCGCGGCCTATTTTTGGCACACGGAGGGTGCTCGCAAAGTCTCCCCCCATTCCGAGTCCGGCGGAAGAAGTTGGCCAGCCCCTCCCCCCAAGGCTATAGCCCTCCCGTTTTTTCGGCATTTTTGCGGCGGACGAACTTTTGGACGGGACCTTCGGGCGCTTATTTTTGGGCGCGGCTTTACCCGCGGCCTATTTTTCGCTCACGGAGGGCACTCACAAAGTCTACCCCCATTCCGAGTCCGGCGGAAGAAGTTGGCCAGCCCCTCCACCCAAGGCTATAGCCCACCCTTTTTTTGGTCATTTTTGCGGCGGACGAACTTTCGGACGGGACCTTCGGGTGCTTATTTTTGGGCGCGGCTGTACCCGCGGCCTATTTTTCGCTCACGGAGGGCGCTCACAAAGTCTCACCCCATTCCGAGTCCGGCGGACGAAGTTGGCCAGCCCCTCCCCCCAAGGCTATAGCCCACCCGTTTTTTGGGCATTTTTGCGGCGGACGAATTTTCGTACGGGACCTTCGGGAGCTTATTTTTGGGCGCGGCTGTGCCCACTGCCTATTTATGGCACTCGGAGGGCGCTCGCAATGTCTCGTCCCATTCCGAGTCGGGCGGACGAAGTTGGCCAGCCCCTGCCCCCAAGGCTATAGCCCACCCGTTTTTTGGGCATTTTTGCGGCGGACGAACTTGGGGACGGGACCTTCGGGCGCTTGTTTTTGGTCGCGGCTTTACCCGCATCCTATTTTTGGCACACGGAGGGTGCTCGCAAAGTCTCACCCCATTCCGATTCCGGCGGACGAAGTGGGCCAGCCCCTGCCCCCAAAGCTATAGCCCACCCGTTTTTTGGGCATTTTTGCGGCGGACAAACATTGGGACGGGACCTTCGGGCGATTATTTTTGGGTACGGCTGTAACCGCGGCCTATTTTTCTCTCACGGAGGGCGCTCACAAAGTCTCGCCCCATTCCAAGTCCGGCGGACTAAGTTTGCCAGCCCCTCCCCCCAAGGCTATAGCCCACCCGTTTTTTGGGCATTTTTGCGGCGGACGAACTTGGGGACGGGACCTTCGGGCACTTGTTTTTGCGCGCGGCTGTGCCCGCGGCCTATTTTTGGCACACGGAGGGCGCCCGGAACCTTCTCGCCCCATTCCGAGTCCGGTGGACGAAGTGGGCCAGCCCCTCCCCCCAAGGATATAGCCCACCCGTTTTTTGGGCATTTTTGCGGCGGACGAACTTGGGGACGGGACCTTCGGGCCCTTATTTCTGGGCGCGGTTGTCCCCGCGGCCTATTTTTGGCACACGGAGGGCGCTCGCAAAGTCTCCCCCCATTCTGAGTCCGGCGGAAGAAGTTGGCCAGCCCCTCCCCCCAAGGCTATAGCCCTCCCGTTTTTTCGGCATTTTTGCGGCGGACGAACTTTGGGACGGGACCTTCGGGCGCTTATTTTTGGGCGCGGCTTTACCCGCGGCCTATTTTTCGCTCACGGAGGGCACTCACAAAGTCTACCCCCATTCCGAGTCCGGCGGAAGAAGTTGGCCAGCCCCTCCACCCAAGGCTATAGCCCACCCTTTTTTTGGTCATTTTTGCGGCGGACGAACTTTGGGACGGGACCTTCGGGTGCTTATTTTTGGGCGCGGCTGTACCCGCGTCCTATTTTTCGCTCACGGAGGGCACTCACAAAGTCTCACCCCATTCCGAGTCCGGCAGACGAAGTTGGCCAGCCCCTGCCCCCAAGGCTATAGCCCACCCGTTTTTTGGGCATTTTTGCGGCGGACGAATTTTCGTACGGGACCTTCGGGAGCTTATTTTTGGGTGCGGCTGTGCCCACTGCCTATTTATGGCACTCGGAGGGCGCTCGCAATGTCTCGTCCCATACCGAGTCGGGCAGACGAAGTTGGCCAGCCCCTGCCCCCAAGGCTATAGCCCACCCGTTTTTTGGGCATTTTTGCGGCGGACGAACTTGGGGACGGGACCTTCGGGCGCCTTTTTTTGGTCGCGGCTTTACCCGCAGCCTATTTTTGGCACACGGAGGGTGCTCGCAAAGTCTCACCCCATCCCGATTCCGGCGAACGAAGTGGGCCAGCCCCTGCCCCCAAAGCTATAGCCCACCCGTTTTTTGGGCATTTTTGCGGCGGACAAACATTGGGACGGGACCTTCGGGCGATTATTTTTGGGTACGGCTGTAACCGCGGCCTATTTTTCGCTCACGGAGGGCACTCACAAAGTCTCACCCCATTCCGAGTCCGGCGGACGAAGTTTGCCAGCCCCTCCCCCCAAGGATATAGCCCACCCGTTTTTTGGGCATTTTTGCGGCGGACGAACTTGGGGACGGGACCTTCGGGCCCTTATTTCTGGGCGTGGTTGTCCCTGCGGCCTATTTTTGGCACACGTAGGGCGCTCGCAAAGTCTCCCCCCATTCCGCGTCCGGCGGAAGAAGTTGGCCAGCCCCTCCCCCCAAGGCTATAGCCCACCCGTTTTTTGGGCATTTTTGCGGCGGACGAATTTTGGGACGGGACCTTCGGGCGCTTGTTTTTGGTCGCGGCTTTACCTGCAGCCTATTTTTGGCACATGGAGGGTGCTCGCAAAGTCTCACCCCATTCCGATTCCGGCGGACGAAGTGGGCCAGCCCCTGCCCCCAAAGCTATAGCCCACCCGTTTTTTGGGCATTTTTGCGGCGGACAAACATTGGGACGGGACCTTCGGGCGATTATTTTTGGGTGCGGCTGTACCCGCGGCCTATTTTTCGCTCACGGAGGGCGCTCACAAAGTCTCGCCCCATTCCGAGTCCGGCGGACTAAGTTTGCCAGCCCCTCCCCCCAAGGCTATAGCCCACCCGTTTTTTGGGCATTTTTGCGGCGGACGAACTTGGGGACGGGACCTTCGGGCACTTGTTTTTGTGCGCGGCTGTGCCCGCGGCCTATTTTTGGCACACGGAGGGCGCCCGGAACCTTCTCGCCCCATTCCGAGTCCGGTGGACGAAGTGGGCAAGCCCCTCCCCCCAAGGATATAGCCCACCCGTTTTTTGGGCATTTTTGCGGCGGACGAACTTGGGGACGGGACCTTCGGGCCCTTATTTCTGGGCGTGGTTGTCCCCGCGGCCTATTTTTGGCACACGTAGGGTGCTCGCAAAGTCTCCCCCCATTCCGCGTCCGGCGGAAGAAGTTGGCCAGCCCCTCCCCCCAAGTCTATAGCCCTCCCGTTTTTTTGGCATTTTTGCGGCGGACGAACTTTGGGACGGGATATTCGGGCACTTATTTTTGGGCGCGGCTTTACCCGCGGCCTATTTTTCGCTCACGGAGGGCACTCACAAAGTCTCCCCCCATTCCGAGTCCGGCGGAAGAAGTTGGCCAGCCCCTCCACCCAAGGCTATAGCCCACCCTTTTTTTGGGCATTTTTGCGGCGGAGGAACTTTGGGACGGGACCTTCGGGTGCTTATTTTTGGGCGCGGCTGTACCCGCTGCCTATTTATCGCTCACGGAGGGCGCTCACAAAGTCTCACCCCATTCCGAGTCCGGCGGACGAAGTTGGCCAGCCCCTCCCCCCAAGGCTATAGCCCACCCGTTTTTTGGGCATTTTTGCGGCGGACAAATTTTGGGACGGGACCTTCGGGCGCTTATTTTTGGGCGCGGCTGTGCCCACGGCCTATTTATGGCACTCGGAGGGCGCTCGCAGTGTCTCGTCCCATTCCCAGTCGGGCGGACGAAGTTGGCCAGCCCCTGCCCGCAAGGCTATAGCCCACCCTTTTTTGGGCATTTTTGCGGCGGACGAACTTGGGGACGGGACCTTCGGGCGCTTATTTTTGGGCGAAGCTGTGCCCGCGGCCTATTTTTCACACACGGTGCGCGTTCGCAACGTCTCGCCCCATTCCGAGTCCGGCGGACGAAGTTGGCCAGCCCCTCCCCCCAAGGCTATAGCCCACCCGTTTTTTGGGCATTTTTGCGGCGAACGAACTTGGGGACGGGACCTTCAGGGTCTTGTTTTTGGGCGTGGCTGTGCCCGCAGCCTATTTTTGGCACACGGAGGGTGCTCGCAAAGTCTCGCCCCATTCCGAGTCCGGCGGACGAAGTGGGCCAGCCCCTCCCCCCAAGGATATAGCCCACCCGTTTTTTGGGCATTTTTGCGGCGGATGAACTTGGGTACGGGACCTTCGGGCGCTTATTTTTGGGCGTGGCTGTGCCCGTGGCCTATTTTTGGCACACGGAGGGCGCTCACAAACTCTCGCCCCATTCCGAGTCCGGCGGATTAAGTTTGCCAGCCCCTCCCCCCAAGGCTATAGCCCACCCGTTTTTTGGGCATTTTTGCGGCGGACGAACTTGGGGACGGGACCTTCGGGCACTTGTTTTTGTGCGCGGCTGTGCCCGCGGCCTATTTTTCGCACACAGAGGGCGCCGGGAACCTTCTCGCCCCATTCCGAGTCCGGCGGACGAAGTGGGCCAGCCCCTCCCCCCAAGGATATGGCCCACCCATTTTTTGGGCATTTTTGCGGCGGACGAACTTGGGGACGGGACCTTCGGGCCATTATTTCTGGGCGCGGTTGTCCCCGCGGGCTATTTTTGGCACACGGAGGGCGCTCGCAAAGTCTCCCTCCATTCCGAGTCCGGCGGAAGAAGTTGGCCAGCCCCTCCCCCCAAGGCTATAGCCCTCCCGTTTTTTCGGCATTTTTGCGGCGGACGAACTTTGGGACGGGACCTTCGGGCGCTTATTTTTGGGCGCGGCTTTACCCGCGGCCTATTTTTCACTCACGGAGGGCACTCACAAAGTCTCCCCCCATTCCGAGTCCGGCGGAAGAAGTTGGCCAGCCCCTCCACCCAAGGCTATAGCCCACCCTTTTTTTGGGCATTTTTGCGGCGGACGAACTTTGGGACGGGACCTTCGGGTGCTTATTTTTGGGCGCGGCTGTACCCGCGGCCTATTTTTCGCTCACGGAGGGTGCTCACAAGGTCTCGCCCCATTCCGAGTCCGGCGGACGAAGTGGGCCAGCCCCTGCCCCAAAGCTATAGCCCACCCGTTTTTTGGGCATTTTTGCGGCGGACAAACATTGGGACGGGACCTTCGGGCGATTATTTTTGGGTGCGGCTTTACCCACGGCCTATTTTTCGCTGACGGAGGGCGCTCACAAGGTCTCGCCCCATTCCGAGTCCGGCGGACGAAGTTTGCCAGCCCCTCCCCCCAAGGCTATAGCCCACCCGTTTTTTGGGCATTTTTGCGGCGGACGAAATTGGGGACGGGACCTTCGGGCGCTTATTTTTGGGCGCGGCTATGCCCACGGCCTATTTTTGGCACTCGGAGGGCACTCGCAACGTCTCGCGCCATTCCGAGTCGGGCAGACGAAGTTGGCCAGCCCCTGCCCCCAAGGCTATAGCCCACCCGTTTTTGGGGAATTTTTGCGGCGGACGAACTTGGGGACGGGACCTTCGGGTGCTTATTTTGGGCGCGGCTGTGTCTGCGGCCTATTTTTTGCAAACGGAGAGCAGTCGAAAAGTCTCGCCCCATTCCGAGTCCGGCGGACGAAGTTGGCCAGCCCCTGCCCCCAAGGCTATAGCCCACCCGTTTTTGGGGAATTTTTGCGGCGGACGAACTTGGGGACGGGACCTTCGGGTGCTTATTTTGGGCGCGGCTGTGTCTGCGGCCTATTTTTTGCAAACGGAGGGCAGTCGAAAAGTCTCGCCCCATTCCGAGTCCGGCGGACGAAGTGGGCCAGCCTCTCCCCCCAAGGCTATAACCCACCCGTTTTTTGGGCATTTTTGCGGCGGACAAACATGGGGACGGGACCTTCGGGCGATTATTTTTGGGTGCGGCTTTACCCACGGCCTATTTTTCGCTGACGGAGGGCGCTCACAAGGTCTCGCCCCATTCCGAGTCCGGCGGACGAAGTTTGCCAGCCCCTCCCCCCAAGGCTATAGCCCACCCGTTTTTTGGGCATTTTTGCGGCGGACGAAATTGGGGACGGGACCTTCGGGCGCTTGTTTTTGGTCGCGGCTTTGCCCGCGGCCTATTTTTGGCACACGGAGGGTGCTCGCAAAGTCTCACCCCATTCCGAGTCCGGCGGACGAAGTGGGCCAGCCCCTGCCCCCAAGGCTATAGCCCACCCGTTTTTTGGGAATTTTTGCTGTGGACGAACTTGGGGACGGGACCTTCGGGTGCTTATTTTGGGCGCGGCTGTGTCTGCGGCCTATTTTTTGCAAACGGAGGGCAGTCGAAAAGTCTCGCCCCATTCCGAGTCCGGCGGACGAAGTTGGCCAGCCTCTCCCCCCAAGGCTATAACCCACCCGTTTTTTGGGCATTTTTGCGGCGGACAAACATGGGGACGGGACCTTCGGGCGCTTGTTTTTGGGCGCGGCTGTGCTCGCGGCCTATTTTTGGCACACGGAGGGTGCTCGCAAAGTCTCGCCCCATTCCGAGTCCGGCGGACGAAGTTGGCCAGCCCCTCCCCCCAAGGCTATAGCCCACCCGTTTTTTGGGCATTTTTGCGGCGGACGAATTTTGGGACGGGACCTTCGGGCGCGGCTGTGCCCACGGCCTATTTATGGCACTCGGAGGGCGCTCGCAATGTCTCGTCCCATTCCGAGTCGGGCGGACGAAGTTGGCCAGCCCCTGCCCCCAAGGCTATAGCCCACCCGTTTTTTGAGCATTTTTGCGGCGGACGAACTTGGGGACGGGACCTTCGGGTGCTTGTTTTTGGTCGCGGCTTTGCCCGCAGCCTATTTTTGGCACACGGAGGGTGCTCACAAAGTCTCACCCCATTCCGATTCCGGCGGACGAAGTGGGCCAGCCCCTGCCCCCAAAGCTATAGCCCACCCGTTTTTTGGGCATTTTTGCGGCGGACAAACATTGGGACGGGACCTTCGGGCGATTATTTTTGGGTGCGGCTGTACCCGCGGCCTATTTTTCGCTCACGGAGGGAGCTCACAAAGTCTCGCCCCATTCCGAGTCCGGCGGACGAAGTTCGCCAGCCCCTCCCCCCAAGGCTATAGCCCACCCGTTTTTTGGGCATTTTTGCGGCGGACGAAATTGGGGACGGGACCTTCGGGCGCTTATTTTTGGGCGCGGCTATGCCCACGGCCTATTTTTGGCACTCGGAGGGCGCTCGCAATGTCTCGCGCCATTCCGAGTCGGGCAGACGAAGTTGGCCAGCCCCTGCCCCCAAGGCTATAGCCCACCCGTTTTTGGGGCATTTTTGCGGCAGACGAACTTGGGGACGGGACCTTTGGGCGCTTGTTTTTGGTCGCGGCTTTGCCCGCGGCCTATTTTTGGCACACGGAGGGTGCTCGCAAAGTCTCACCCCATTCCGAGTCCGGCGGACGAAGTGGGCCAGCCCCTGCCCCCAAGGCTATAGCCCACCCGTTTTTTGGGCATTTTTGCGGCGGACAAACATGGGGACGGGACTTTCGGGGGCTTATTTTTGGGCGTGGCTGTGCCCGCGGCCTATTTTTGGCACACGGAGTGTGCTCGCAAAGTCTCGCCCCATTCCGAGTCCGGCGGACGAAGTTGGCCAGCCCCTCCCCCCAAGGCTATAGCCCACCCGTTTTTTGGGCATTTTTGCCGCGGACGAACTTGGAGACGGGACCTTCGGGGGCTTATTTTTAGGCGCAGCTGTGCCCGCGGCCTATTTTTGGCAAACGGAGGGCGCTCGCATACTCTCGCCCCATTCCGAGTCCGGCGGACGAACTTGGCCAGCCCCTCCCCCAAAGGCTATAGCCCACCCGTTTTTTGGGCATTTTTGCGGCGGACGAACTTGGGGACGGGACTTTCGGGGGCTTATTTTTTGGCGTGGCTGTGACCGCGGCCTATTTTTGGCGCACGGAGTGTGCTCGCAAAGTCTCGCCCCATTCCGAGTCCGGCGGACGAAGTTGGCCAGCCCCTCCCCCCAAGGCTATAGCCCACCCGTTTTTTGGGCATTTTTGCCGCGGACGAACTTGGGGACGGGACCTTCGGGGGCTTATTTTTGGGCGCTGCTGTGCCCGCGCCCTATTTTTGGCACACGGAGGGCGCTCGCAAAGTCTCGCCCCATTCCGAGTCCGGCGGACGAAGTTGGCCAGCCCCTCCCCCCAAGGCTATAGCCCACCCGTTTTTTGGGCATTTTTGCGGCGGAGGAACTTGGGGATGGGACCTTCGTGGGCTTATTTTTAGGCGCGGCTGTGCCCGCGGCCTATATTTGGCACACAGAGGGCACTCGCAAAGTCTCGCCCAATTCCGAGTCCGGCGGACGAAGTTGGCCAGCCCCTCCCCCCAAGGCTATAGCCCACCCGTTTTTTGGGCATTTTTGGGGCGGACGAACTTGGGGACGGCACCTTCGGGGGCTTATTTTTGGGTGCGGCTGTGTCCGTGGCCTATTTTTCGCACACGGAGGGCTCTCGCAAAGTCTCGCCCCATTCCGAGTCCGGCGGACGAAGTTGGCCAGCCCCTCCCCCCAAGGCTATAGCCCACCCGTTTTTTGGGCATTTTTGCGGCGGACGAACTTGGGGACGGGACCTTCGGGGGCTTATTTTTGGGCGCGGCTGTGCCCGCGGCCTTTTTTTGGCACACGGAGGGCGCTCGCAAAGTCTCGCCCCATTCCGAGTCCGGCGGACGAAGTTGGCCAGCCCCTCCCCCCAAGGCTATAGCCCACCCGTTTTTTGGGCATTTTTGCGGTGGACGACCTTGGGGTCGGGACCTTCGGGGTCTTATTTTTGGGCGCGGCTGTGCCTGCGGACTATTTTTGGCACACGGAGGGCGCTCGCAAAGTCTCGCCCCATTCCGAGTCCGGCGGACGAAGTGGGCCAGCCCCTCCCCCCAAGGCTATAGCCCACCCGTTTTTTGGGCATTTTTGCGGCGGACGAACTTGGGGACGGGACTTTTGGGGGCTTATTTTTGGGCGCGGCTGTGAACGTGGCCTATTTTTGGTACACGGAGACCGCTCGCAAAGTCTCACGCCATTCCGAGTCCGGCGGACGAAGTTGGCCAGCCCCACCCCCCAAGGCTATAGCCCACCCGTTTTTGTGGCCTTTTTCCGCTGGACGAACTTGGCGCCCCGGCCGTCGGCCAGTTATTTTTGGGCGCGGCTGTGCCCGCGGCCTATTACAGCACACGGAGGCCTCTCAAAAGTATCGCGGCATTCCGAGTCCGGCGGACGAAGTTGGGCAGCCCCACCCCCCAACGCTATAGCCCACTCGTTTTTGTGGCCTTTTTCGGCTGGACGAACTTGGCGCCCCGGCCTTCGGGAGGTTATTTTTGAGCGCGGCTGTGCCCGCGGCCTATTTTTGGCACACGGAGGACTCTCATAAAGTATCGCGGCATTCCGAGTCCGGCGGACGAAGTTGGCCAGCCCCTCCCCCCAAGGCTATAGCCCACCCGTTTTTTGGGCATTTTTGCGGCGGACGAACTTGGGGACGGGACCTTCGGGGGCTTATTTTTGGGCGCGGCTGTGCTCGCGGCCTATTTTTGGCACACGGAGGGTGCTCGCAAAGTCTCGCCCCATTCCGAGTCCGGCGGACGAAGTTGGCCAGCCCCTCCCCCCAAGGCTATAGCCCACCCGTTTTTTGGGCATTTTTGCGGCGGATGAACTTACGGACGGGACCTTCGGGTGCTTGTTTTTGTGCGTGGCTGTGCCCGCGGCCTATCTTTGGCACACGGAGGGCGCTCGCAAAGTCTCGCCCCATTCCGAGTCCGGCGGACGAAGTTGGCCAGCCCCTCCCCCCAAGGCTATAGCCCACCCGTTTTTTGGGCATTTTTGCAGCGGACGAACTTGGGGATGGGACCTTCGGGCGCTTGTTTTTGGACGCGGCTGTGCCCTCAGCCTATTTTTGGCACACAGAGGGTGCTCGCAAACTCTCATACCATTCCGAGTACGGCGGACGAAGTTGGCCAGCCCCTCCCCCCAAGGCTATAGCCCACCCGTTTTTTGGGCATTTTTGCGGCGGACGAACTTGGGGACGGGACCTTCGGGCGCTTGTTTTTGGGCGCGGCTGTGCTCGCGGCCTATTTTTGGCACACGGAGGGTGCTCGCAAAGTCTCGCCCCATTCCGAGTCCGGCGGACGAAGTTGGCCAGCCCCTCCCCCCAAGGCTATAGCCCACCCGTTTTTTGGGCATTTTTGCAGCGGACGAACTTGGGGACGGGACCTTCGGGCGCTTGTTTTTGGGCGCGGCTGTGCCCGCGGCCTATCTTTGGCACGCGGAGGGCGCTCGCAAAGTCTCGCCCCATTCCGAGTCCGGCGGACGAAGTTGGCCAGCCCCTCCCCCCAAGGCTATAGCCCACCCGTTTTTTGGGCATTTTTGCAGCGGACGAACTTGGGGATGGGACCTTCGGGCGCTTGTTTTTGGACGCGGCTGTGCCCTCAGCCTATTTTTGGCACACAGAGGGTGCTCGCAAACTCTCATACCATTCCGAGTACGGCGGACGAAGTTGGCCAGCCCCTCCCCCCAAGGCTATAGCCCACCCGATTTTTGGGTATTTTGCGGCGGACGAACTTGGGGACGGGACCTTCGGGCGCTTATTTTTGGGTGCGGCTATGCCTGCGGTCTATTTTTAGCACACGGAGGGCGCTCGCAAAGTCTCGCCCCATTCCGAGTCCGTCGGACGAAGTTGGCCAGCCCCTCCCCCCAAGGCTATAGCCCACCCGTTTTTCGGACATTTTAGCGGCGGACAAACATGGAGATGGGACCATCGGGCGCTTATTTTTGGATGCGGCTGTGCCCGCGGCCTATTTTTAGTACACGGAGGGCGATCGCAAAGTCTCGCCCCATTCCGAGTCCGGCGGACGAAGTTGGCCAGCCCCTCCCCCCAAGGCTATAGCCCACCCGTTTTTTGGACATTTTTGCGGCGGACGAACTTGGGGACGGGACCTTCGGGCACTTTTTTTTTGGGTGCGGCTGTGCCCGCGGCCTATTTTTGGCACACGGAGGGTGCTCGTAAAGTCTCGCCCCATTCCGAGTCCGGCGGACGAAGTAGGCCAGCCCCTCCCCCCAAGGCTATAGCCCACCCGTTTTTTGGGCATTTTTGCAGCGGACGAACTTGGGAACGGGACCTTCGGGCACTTATTTTTGGGCGCGGCTGTGCCCGCGGCCTATTTTTGGCACTCGGAGGGTGCTCGCAAAGTCTCGCCCCATTCCGAGTCCGGCGGAAGAAGTTGGCCAGCCCCTCCCCCCAAGGCTATAGCCCACCAGTTTTTTGGGCATTTTTGCGGCGGACGAACTTGGGGACGGGACCTTCGGGCGCTTATTTTTGGACGCTGCTGTGCCCGCGGCCTATTTTTGCCACATGGAGGGCGCTCGCAAAGTCTTGCCCCATTCCGAGTCCGGCGGACGAAGTTGGCCAGCCCCTCCCCCCAAGGCTATAGCCCACCCGTTTTTTGGGCATTTTTGCGGCGGACGAACATGGAGACGGGACCATCGGGCGCTTATTTTTTGATGCGGCTGTGCCCGCGGCCTTTTTTGAGCACACGGAGGGCGATCGCAAAGTCTCGCCCCATTCCGAGTCCGGCGGACGAAGTTGGCCAGCCCCTCCCCCCAAGGCTATAGCCCACCCGTTTTTTGGGCATTTTTGCCGCGGACGAACTTGGGGACGGGACCTTCGGGGGCTTATTTTTGGGCGCAGCTGTGCCCGCGGCCTATTTTTGGCACATGGAGGGTGCTCGCAAAGTCTCGCCCCATTCCGAGTCCGGCGGACGAAGTTGGCCAGCCCCTCCCCCCAAGGCTATAGCCCACCCGTTTTTTGGGCATTTTTGCGGCGGAGGAACTTGGGGATGGGACCTTCGTGGGCTTATTTTTAGGCGCGGCTGTGCCCGCGGCCTATATTTGGCACACAGAGGGCACTCGCAAAGTCTCGCCCAATTCCGAGTCCGGCGGACGAAGTTGGCCAGCCCCTCCCCCCAAGGCTATAGCCCACCCGTTTTTTGGGCATTTTTGCGGCGGACGAACTTGGGGACGGCACCTTCGGGGGCTTATTTTTGGGTGCGGCTGCGTCTGTGGCCTATTTTTCGCACACGGAGGGCTCTCGCAAAGTCTCGCCCAATTCCGAGTCCGGCGGACGAAGTTGGCCAGCCCCTCCCCCCAAGGCTATAGCCCACCCGTTTTTTGGGCATTTTTGCGGCGGACGAACTTGGGGACGGCATCTTGGGGGGCTTATTTTTGGGTGCGGCTGCGTCCGTGGCCTATTTTTCGCACACGGAGGGCTCTCGCAAAGTCTCGCCCCATTCCGAGTCCGGCGGACGAAGTTGGCCAGCCCCTCCCCCCAAGGCTATAGCCCACCCGTTTTTTGGGCATTTTTGCGGCTGACGAACTTGGGGACGGGACCTTCGGGGGCTTATTTTTGGGCGCGGCTGTGCCCACGGCCTATTTTTGGCACACGGAGGGCGCTCGCAAAGTCTCGCCCCATTCCGAGTCCGGCGGACGAAGTTGGCCAGCCCCTCCCCCCAAGGCTATAGCCCACCCGTTTTTTGGGCATTTTTGCGGTGGACGACCTTGGGGTCGGGACCTTCGGGGTCTTATTTTTGGGCGCGGCTGTGCCTGCGGACTATTTTTGGAACACGGAGGGCGCTCGCAAAGTGTCGCCCCATTCCGAGTCCGGCGGACGAAGTTGGCCAGCCCCTCCCCCCAAGGCTATAGCCCACCCGTTTTTTGGGCATTTTTGCGGCGGACGAACTTGGGGACGGCACCTTCGGGGGCTTATTTTTGGGTGTGGCTGTGTCCGTGGCCTATTTTTCGCACACGGAGGGCTCTCGCAAAGTCTCGCCCCATTCCGAGTCCGGCGGACGAAGTTGGCCAGCCCCTCCCCCCAAGGCTATAGCCCACCCGTTTTTTGGGCGCGGCTGTGCCCGTGACCTAATTTTGGCACACGGACACCGCTCACAAAGTCTCGCGCAATTCCGAGTCCGGCGAACGAAGTTGGCCAGCCCCACCCCCCAAGGCTATAGCCCACCCGTTTTTGTGGCCTTTTTCCGCTGGACGAACTTGGTGCCCCGGCCGTCGGCCAGTTATTTTTGGGCGCGGCTGTGCCCGCGGCCTATTTTTGGCACACGGAGGCCGCTCAGAAAGTATCGCGGCATTCCGAGTCCGGCGGACGAAGTTGGCCAGCCCCACCCCCCAACGCTATAGCCCACTCGTTTTTGTGGCCTTTTTCCGCTGGACGAACTTGGCGCCCCGGCCTTCGGGAGGTTATTTTTGGGCGCGGCTGTGCCCGCGGCCTATTTTTGGCACACGGAGGCCGCTCGCAAACTCTCGCGCCATTCCGAGTCCGGCGGAAGAAGTTGGCCAGCCCCACCCCCAACGCTATAGCCCACTCGTTTTTGTTTCCTTTTTCCGCTGGACGAACTTGGCGCCCCGGCCTTCGGGAGGTTATTTTTGGGCGCGGCTGTGCCCGCGGCCTATTTTTGGCACACGGAGGCTGTTCGCAAAATCTCGCACCATTCCGAGTCCGGCGGACGAAGTTGGCCAGCCCCACCCCCCAACGCTATAGCCCACTCATTTTTGTGGCCTTTTTCCGCTGGACGAAATTGGCGCCCCGGCCTTCGGGCGGTTATTTTTTGGCACGGCTGTGCCCGCGGCCTATTTTTGGCACACGGAGGCCTCTCAAAAAGTATCGCGGCATTCCGAGTCCGGCGGAAGAAGTTGGCCAGCCCCACCCCCAACGCTATAGCCCACTCGTTTTTGTTTCCTTTTTCCGCTGGACGAACTTGGCGCCCCGGCCTTCGGGAGGTTATTTTTGGGCGCGGCTGTGCCCGCGGCCTATTTTTGGCACACGGAGGATGTTCGCAAAGTTTCGCGCCATTCCGAGTCCGGCGGACGAAGTTGGCCAGCCCCACCCCCCAAGGCTATAGCCCACCCGTTTTTGTGGCCTTTTTCCGCTGGACGAACTTGGCGCCCCGGCCTTCGGGCGGTTATTTTTGGGCGCGGCTGTGCCCGCGGCCTATTTTTGGCACACGTAGGGCGCTCACAAAGTCTCGCGCCATTCCGAGTTCGGCGGACGAAGTTTTCCAGCCCCACCCCCCAAGGCTATAGCCCACCCGTTTTTGTGGCCTTTTTCCGCTGCACGAACTTGGCGCCCCGGCCTTCGGGGGGTTATTTTTTGGCGCGGCTGTGCCCGCGGCCTATTTTTGGCACACGGAGGCCGCTCGCAAACTCTCGCGCCATTCCGAGTCCGGCGGACGAAGTTGGCCAGCCCCACCAACCAAGGCTATAGCCCACCCGTTTTTGTGCCCTTTTTCCGCTGGACGAACTTGGCGCCCCGGCCTTCGGGCGGTTATTTTTTGGCGCGGCTGTGCCCGCGGCCTATTTTTGGCACACGGAGGCCTCTCAAAAAGTATCGCGGCATTCCGAGTCCGGCGGAAGAAGTTGGCCAGCCCCACCCCCAACGCTATAGCCCACTCGTTTTTGTTTCCTTTTTCCGCTGGACGAACTTGGCGCCCCGGCCTTCGGGAGGTTATTTTTGGGCGCGGCTGTGCCCGCGGCCTATTTTTGGCACACGGAGGATGTTCGCAAAGTTTCGCGCCATTCCGAGTCCGGCGGACGAAGTTGGCCAGCCCCACCCCCCAAGGCTATAGCCCACCCGTTTTTGTGGCCTTTTTCCGCTGGACGAACTTGGCGCCCTGGCCTTCGGGCGGTTATTTTTGGGCGCGGCTGTGCCCGCGGCCTATTTTTGGCACACGTAGGGCGCTCACAAAGTCTCGCGCCATTCCGAGTTCGGCGGACGAAGTTTTCCAGCCCCACCCCCCAAGGCTATAGCCCACCCGTTTTTCTGGCCTTTTTCCGCTGGACAAACTTGGCGCCCCGGCCTTCGGGTGGTTATTTTTGGGCGCGGCTGTGCCCGCGGCCTATTTTTGGCACACGGAGGCCGCTCGCAAACTCTCGCGCCATTCCGAGTCCGGCGGACGAAGTTGGCCAGCCCCACCAACCAAGGCTATAGCCCACCCGTTTTTGTGCCCTTTTTCCGCTGGACGAACTTGGCGCCCCGGCCTTCGGGTGGTTATTTTTGGGTGCTGCTGTGCCCACGGCCTCTTTTTGTCACGTGGAGGCCGCTCGCAAAGTCTCACGCTATTCCGAGTCCGGCGGACAAAGTTGGCCAGCCCCACCCCCCAAGGCTATAGCCCACCCGTTTTCGTGGCCTTTTTCCGCTGGACGAACTTGGCGCCCGGGCCTTCGGGCGGTTATTTTTGGGCGCGGCTGTACCCGCGGCCTATTTTTGGCACACGGAGGCCGTTCGCAAAGTCTCGCGCCATTCCGAATCCGGCGGACGAAGTGGGCCAGCCCCACCCCCCAAGGCTATAGCCCACCCGTTTTTCTGGCCTTTTTCCGCTGGACGAACTTGGCGACCCGGCCTTCGGGCGGTTATTTTTGTGCGCGGCTGTGCCCGCAGCCTATTTTTGGCACGTGGAGGCCGCTCGCAAAGTCTCGCGGCATTCCGAGTCCGGCGGACGAAGTTGCCCAGCCCCACCCCCCAATGCTATAGCCCACCTGTTTTTGTGGCCTTTTTCCGGTTGACGAACTTGACGCCCCGACTTCGGGCGGTTATTTTTGGGCGCGGCTGTGCCCGCGGCTTATTTTTGGCACATGGAGGCCGCTCGCAAAGGCTCCCGCCATTCCGAGTCCGGTGGACGAAGTGGGCCAGCCCCAGCCCCCAAGGCTATAGCCCACCCGTTTTTGTGGCTTTTTTCCGCTGGACGAATTTGGCGCCCCGGCCTTCGGGCAGTTATTTTTGGGCGCGGCTGTGCCCGCGGCTTATTTTTGGCACATGGAGGCCGCTCGCAAAGTCTCGCGCCATTCCGAGTCCGGCGGACGAAGTTGGCCAGCCCCACCCCCCAATGCTATAGCCCACCCGTTTTTGTGGCCTTTTTCCGCTGGACGAACTTGGCGCCCCGGCCTTCGGGTGGTTATTTTTGGGTGCGGCTGTGCCCGCGGCCTCTTTTTGGCACGTGGAGGCCGCTCGCAAAATCTCGCGCCATTCCGAGTCCGGCGGACGAAGTGGGCCAGCCCCACCCCCCAAGGCTATAGCCCACCCGTTTTCGTGGCCTTTTTCCGCGGGAAGAACTTGGCGCCCCGGCCTTCGGGCGGTTATTTTTGGGCGCGGCTGTGCCCGCGGCCTCTTTTTGGTACACGAAGGCCGCTCGATAAGTCTCGCGCCATTCCGAGTCCGGCGGACGAAGTTGGCCAGCCGCAGCCCCCAACGCTATAGCCCACCCGTTTTTGTGGCTTTTTTCCGCTGGACGAATTTGGCGCCCCGGCCTTCGGGCAGTTATTTTTGGGCGCGGCTGTGCCCGCGGCTTATTTTTGGCACATGGAGGCCGCTCGCAAAGTCTCGCGCCATTCCGAGTCCGGCGGACAAAGTTGGCCAGCCCCACCCCCCGATGCTATAGCCCACCCGTTTTTGTGACCTTTTTCCGCTGGACGAACTTGGCGCCTCGGCCTTCGGGCAGTTATTTTTGGGCGCGGCTGTGTCCGCGGCCTATTTTTGGTACACGGAGGCCGCTCGCAAAATCTCGCGCCATTCCGAGTCCGGCGGACGAAGTTGGCCAGCCCCACCCCCCAAGGCTATAGCCCACCCGTTTTTGTGGCCTTTTTCCGCTGGACGAACTTGGCGCCCCGGCCTTCGGGCGGTTATTTTTGGGCGCGGCTGAGCCCGCGGCCTATTTTTGGCACACGGAGGCCGCTCGCTAAGTATCGCGCCATTCCGAGTCCGGCGGACGAAGTGGGCCAGCCCCACCCCCCAAGTTTATAGCCCACCCGTTTTTGTGGCCTTTTTCCGCTGGACGAACTTGGCGCCCCGGCCTTCGGGCGGTTATTTTTGGGCGCGGCTGTGCGAGCGGCCTATTTTTGGCACACGGAGGCCGCTCGCTAAGTATCGCGCCATTCCGAGTCCGGCGGACGAAGTTGGCCAGCCGCAGCCCCCAACGCTATAGCCCACTCGTTTTTGTGGCCTTTTTCAGCTGGACGAACTTGGCGCCCCGGCCTTCGGGCGGTTATTTTTGGGCACGGCTGTGCCCGCGGCCTCTTTTTGGAACACGGAGGCTGCTCGCAAAGTCTCGCGCCATTCCGAGTCCGGCGGACGAAGTTGGCCAGCCCCACCCCCCAATACTATAGCCCACCCGTTTTTGTGGCCTTTTTCCGCTGGACGAACTTGGCGCCTCGGCCTTCGGGCGGTTATTTTTGAGCGCGGCTGTGCCCGCGGCCTATTTTTGGCACACGGAGGCCGCTCGATAAGTCTCGCGCCATTCCGAGTCCGGCGGACGAAGTTGGCCAGCCGCAGCCCCCAACGCTATAGCCTACCCGTTTTTGTGGCCTTTTTCCGCTGGACGAACTTGGCGCCCCGGCCTTTGGGCGGTTATTTTTGGGCGCGGCTGTGCCCGCGGCCTATTTTCTGCTCACGGAGGCTTCTCGCAAAGTCTCGCGCCATTCCGAGTCCGGCGGACAAAGTTGGCCAGCCCCACCCCCCGATGCTATAGCCCACCCGTTTTTGTGGCCTTTTTCCGCTGGACGAACTTGGCGCCCCGGCCTTCGGGTGGTTATTTTTGGGCGCGGCTGTGCCCGTGGCTTATTTTTGGCACACGGAGGCCGCTCGCAAAGGCTAGCGCCATTCCGAGTCCGGCAGAGTGGGCCAGCCCCACCCCGCAAGGCTATAGCCCACCCGTTTTTGTGGCTTTTTCCGCTGGACGAACTTGGCGTCCCGCCTTCGGGATGTTATTTTTGGGCGCTTTGCCCGCGGCTTATTTTTGGCACACGGAGGCCGCTCGCGCCATTTCGAGTCCTGCGGACGAAGTGGGCCAGCCCCAGCCCCCAAGGCTATAGCCCACCCGTTTTTGTGGCTTTTTTCCGCTGGACGAACTTGGCGCCCCGGCCTTCGGGCTGTTATTTTTGGTCGCGGCTGTGCGAGCGGCCTATTTTTGGCACACGGAGGCCACTCGCAAAGTCTCGCGCCATTCCGAGTCCGGCGGACGAAGTTGACCAGCCCCACCTCCCGATGCTATAGCCCACCCGTTTTTGTGGCCTTTTTCCGCTGGACGAACTTGGCGCCCCGGCCTTCGGGTGGTTATTTTTGGTTGCGGCTGTGCCCGCGGACTCTTTTTGGCACGTGGAGGCCGCTCGCAAAGTCTAGCGCAATTCCGAGTCGGGCGGACGAAGTTGGCCAGCCCCACCCCCCAAGGCTATAGCCCACCCGTTTTTGTGGCCTTTTTCCGCTGGACGAACTTGGCGCCCCGGCCTTCGGGCGGTTATTTTGGGACGCGGCTGTGCGAGCGGACTATTTTTGGCACACGGAGGCCGCTCGTAAAGTATCGCGCCATTCCGAGTCCGGCGGACGAAGTTGGCCAGCCCCACCCCCCGATGCTATAGCCCACCCGTTTTTGTGGCCTTTTTCCGCTGGACGAACTTGGCGCCCCGGCCTTCGGGTGGTTATTTTTGGTTGCGGCTGTGCCCGCGGCCTCTTTTTGGCACGTGGAGGCCGCTCGCAAAGTCTCACGCAATTCCGAGTCCGGCGGACGAAGTTGGCTAGCCCCACCCCCCAAGGCTATAGCCCACCCGTTTTTGTGGCCTTTTTCCGCTGGACGAACTTGGCGCCCCGGCCTTCGGGCAGTTATTTTTGGGCGTGGCTGTGCCTACGGCTTATTTTTGTGGCACGGAGGCCGCTCGCAAAGTCTCGCGCCATTCCGAGTCCGGCGGACGAAGTTGGCCAGCCCCACCCCCCAAGGCTATAGCCCACCCGTTTTTGTGGCCTTTTTCCGCTGGACGAACTTGGCGTCCCGGCCTTTGGGTGGTTATTTTTGGGCGCGGCTGTGCGCGCGGCCTATTTTTGGCACACGGAGGCCGCTCGCAAAGTATCGCGCCATTCCGAGTCCGGCGGACGAAGTGGGCCAGCCGCAGCCCCTAAACGCTATAGCCCACTCGTTTTTGTGGCCTTTTTCCGCTGGACGAACTTGGCGCCCCGGCCTTCGGGCGGTTATTTTTGGGCGCGTCTGTGCGCGCGGCTTCTTTTTGGCACACGGAGGCCGCTCGCAAAGGCTCGCGCCATTCCGAGTCCGGCGGACGAAGTTGGCCAGCCCCACCCCCCAAGGCTATAGCCCACCCGTTTTTGTGGCCTTTTTCCGCTGGACGAACTTGGCGCCCCGGCCTTCGGGCAGTTATTTTTGGGCGTGGCTGTGCCTACGGCTTATTTTTGCGGCACGGAGGCCGCTCGCAAAGTCTCGCGCCATTCCGAGTCCGGCGGACGAAGTTGGCCAGCCCCACCCCCCAAGGCTATAGCCCACCCGTTTTTGTGGCCTTTTTCCGCTGGACGAACTTGGCGTCCCGGCCTTTGGGTGGTTATTTTTGGGCGCGGCTGTGCGCGCGGCCTATTTTTGGCACACGGAGGCCGCTCGCAAAGTATCGCGCCATTCCGAGTCCGGCGGACGAAGTGGGCCAGCCGCAGCCCCCAACGCTATAGCCCACTCGTTTTTGTGGCCTTTTTCCGCTGGACGAACTTGGCGTCCCGGCCTTTGGGTGGTTATTTTTGGGCGCGGCTGTGCGCGCGGCCTATTTTTGGCACACGGAGGCCGCTCGCAAAGTATCGCGCCATTCCGAGTCCGGCGGACGAAGTGGGCCAGCCGCAGCCCCCAACGCTATAGCCCACTCGTTTTTGTGGCCTTTTTCCGCTGGACGAACTTGGCGCCCCGGCCTTCGGGCGGTTATTTTTGGGCGCGTCTGTGCGCGCGGCTTCTTTTTGGCACACGGAGGCCGCTCGCAAAGGCTCGCGCCATTCCGAGTCCGGCGGACGAAGTTGGCCAGCCCCACCCCCCAAGGCTATAGCCCACTCGTTTTTGTGGCCTTTTTCCGCTGGACGAACTTGGCGCCCCGTCTTCGGGCGGTTATTTTTGGGCGCGTCTGTGCGCGCGGCTTCTTTTTGGCACACGGAGGCCGCTCGCAAAGGCTCGCGCCATTCCGAGTCCGGCGGACGAAGTTGGCCAGCCCCACCCCCCAAGGCTATAGCCCACCCGTTTTTGTGGCCTTTTTCCGCTGGACGAACTTGGCGCCCCGGCCTTCGGGCAGTTATTTTTGGGCGTGGCTGTGCCTACGGCTTATTTTTACGGAGGCCGCCGCAAAGTCTCGCGCCATTCCGAGTCCGGCGGACGGTTGGCCAGCCCCACCCCCCCAGGCTATAGCCCACCCGTTTTTGCGGCCTTTTTCCGCTGGACGACCTTGGCGCCGCGGCCTTCGGGCTGTTATTTTTGGGCGTGGCTGTGCCTACGGCTTATTTTTGCGGCACGGAGGCCGCTCGTAAAGTCTGGCGCCATTCCGAGTCCGGCGGACGAAGTTGGCCAACCCCACCCCCCAAGGCAATAGCCCCCCCGTTTTTCTGGCCTTTTTCCGCTGGACGAAGTTGGAGCCACGGCGTTCGGGCGGTTATTTTTGGGTGCACCTGTGCCCATGCCCAATTTTGATACACGGAGGCCTCTCGCAAAGTCTCGCGCCATTCCGAGTCCGGCGGACGAAGTTGGCCAGCCCCACCCCCCAAGGCCATAGCCCACCCGTTTTTGTGGCCTTTTTCCGCTGGACGAACTTGGCGCCCCGGCCTTCGGGCGGTTATTTTAGGACGCGGCTGTGTCCGTGGCCTATTTTTGGCACACGGACTCCGCTCGCAAAGTCTCGCGCCATTCTGAATCCGGCGGACGAAGTTGGCCAGCCCCACCCCCCCAGGCTATAGCCCACCCGGTTTTGTGGCCTTTTTCCGCTGGACGAACTTGGCGCCCCGGCCTTCGTGCGGTTATTTTTGGGCGCGGCTGTGCCCGCGGCCTATTTTTGGCACACGGAGGCCGCTCGCAAAGTCTCGCGCCATTCCGAGTCCGGCGGACGAAGTTGGCCAGCCCCACCCCCCGATGCTATAGCCCACCCGTTTTTGTGGCCTTTTTCCGCTGGACGAACTTGGCGCCCCGGCCTTCGGGCGGTTATTTTAGGACGCGGCTGTGTCCGTGGCCTATTTTTGGCACACGGACTCCGCTCGCAAAGGCTCGCGCCATTCCGAGTCCGGCGGACGAAGTTGGCCAGCCCCACCCCCCAAGGCTATAGCCCACCCGTTTTTGTGGCCTTTTTCCGCTGGACGAACTTGGCGCCCCGGCCTTCGGGCGGTTATTTTTGGGCGCGCCTGTGCCTGCGGCTTATTTTTGGCGCACGGAGGCCGCTCGCAAAGTCTCGCGCCATTCCGAGTCCGGCGGACGAAGTTGGCCAGCCCCACCCCCCAAGGCTATAGCCCACCCGTTTTTGTGGCCTTTTTGCGTTGGACGAACTTGGCGCCCCGGCCTTCGGGCGGTTATTTTTCGGCGCGGCTGTGCGAGCGGCCTATTTTTGGCACACGGAGGCCGCTCGCAAAGTATCGCGCCATTCCGAGTCCGGCGGACGAAGTGGGCCAGCCGCAGCCCCCAACGCTATAGCCCACTCGTTTTTGTGGCCTTTTTCCGCTGGACGAACTTGGCGCCCCGGCCTTCGGGCGGTTATTTTTGGGCGCGTCTGTGCGCGCGGCTTCTTTTTGGCACACGGAGGCCGCTCGCAAAGGCTCGCGCCATTCCGAGTCCGGCGGACGAAGTTGGCCAGCCCCACCCCCCAAGGCTATAGCCCACCCGTTTTTGTGGCCTTTTTCCGCTGGACGAACTTGGTGCCCCGGCCTTCGGGCGGTTATTTTTGGGCGCGGCTGTGCCCGTTGCCTATTTTCTGCTCACGGAGGCCTCTCGCAAAATCTCGCGCCATTCCGAGTCCGGCGGACGAAGTTTACCAGCCCCACCC
Source organism: Citrus mangshanensis (assembly GCA_030449895.1). Taxonomy (NCBI): domain Eukaryota; kingdom Viridiplantae; phylum Streptophyta; class Magnoliopsida; order Sapindales; family Rutaceae; genus Citrus; species Citrus mangshanensis. The sequence continues at coordinate 536,643 of JASUUJ010000146.1, forward strand.
CCCAAGGCTATAGCCCACCCGTTTTTGTGGCTTTTTCCGCTGGTCGAACTTGGCGCCCCGGCCTTCGGGAGGTTATTTTTGGGTGCGGCTGTGCCCGCGGCCTATTTTTGGCACACGGAGGCCGCTCGCAAAGTCTCGCGGAATTCCGAGTCCGGCGGACGAAGTTGGCCAGCCCCACCCCCCAAGGCTATAGCCCACCCGTTTTTGTGGCCTTTTTGCGTTGGACGAACTTGGCGCCCCGGCCTTCGGGCATTTATTTTTGGGCGCGGCTGTGCCCGCGACCTATTTTTGGCACACGGAGGCCGCTCGCAAAATCTCGCGCCATTCCGAGTCCGGCGGACGAAGTTTACCAGCCCCACCCCCCAAGGCTATAGCCCACCCGTTTTTGTGGCTTTTTCCGCTGGTCGAACTTGGCGCCCCGGCCTTCGGGCGGTTATTTTGCTCGGCTGTGCCTGCGGCTTATTTTTGGCGCACGGAGGCCGCTCGCAAAGTCTCGCGCCATTCCGAGTCCGGCGGACGAAGTTGGCCAGCCCCACCCCCCAAGGCTATAGCCCACCCGTTTTTGTGGCCTTTTTCCGCTCGACGAACTTGGCGCCCCGGCCTTCGGGCGGTTATTTTTGGGCGCGGCTGTGCCCGTTGCCTATTTTCTGCTCACGGAGGCCTCTCGCAAAATCTCGCGCCATTCCGAGTCCGGCGGACGAAGTTTGCCAGCCCCACCCCCCAAGGCTATAGCCCACCCTTTTTTGTGGCCTTTTTCCGCTGGTCGAACTTGGCGCCCCGGCCTTCGGGAGGTTATTTTTGGGTGCGGCTGTGCCCGCGGCCTATTTTTGGCACACGGAGGCCGCTCGCAAAGTCTCGTGCACCGAGTCCGCGGAAGTTGGCCAGCCCACCCCCAAGGCTATAGCCCACACGGTGTTTTGGCTTTTTCCGCTGGTCGTACGTGGCGCCCCGGCCTTCCGGGGGTTATTTTTGGTTGCGGCTGTGCCCGCGCCTCTTTAGGCCGCTCGCAAAGTCTCGCAATTCCGAGTCCGGGCGGACGAAGTTGGCCAGCCCCACCCCCCAAGGCTATAGCCCACCCGTTTTTGTGGCCTTTTTCCGCTGGACGAACTTGGCGCCCCGGCCTTCGGGCGGTTTTTTTTGGGCGCGGCTGGGCGAGCGGCCTATTTTTGGTACACGGAGGCCGCTCGCAAAGTCTCGTGCAATTCCGAGTCCGGCGGACGAAGTTGGCCAGCCCCACCCCCCAAGGCTATAGCCCACCCGTTTTTGTGGCCTTTTTCCGCTGGACGAACTTGGCGCCCCGGCCTTCGGGCGGTTATTTTTGGGCGCGGCTGTGCCCGTTGCCTATTTTCTGCTCACGGAGGCCTCTCGCAAAATCTCGCGCCATTCCGAGTCCGGCGGACGAAGTTTACCAGCCCCACCCCCCAAGGCTATAGCCCACCCGTTTTTGTGGCTTTTTCCGCTGGTGAACTTGGCGCCCGGCCTTCGGGAGGTTATTTTGGTGCGGCTGTGCCCGCTGCCTATTTTTGGCACACGGAGGCCGCCGCAAGTCTCGCAATTCCGAGTCCGGCGGACGAAGTGGGCCAGCCCCACCCCCCAAGGCTATAGCCCACCCGTTTTGGTGGCCTTTTTGCGTTGGACGAACTTGGCGCCCCGGCCTTCGGGCATTTATTTTTGGGCGCGGCTGTGCCCGCGACCTATTTTTGGCACACGGAGGCCGCTCGCAAAGTCTCGCGCCATTCCGAGTCCGGCGGACGAAGTTGGCCAGCCCCACCCCCCAAGGCTATAGCCCACCCGTTTTTGTGGCCTTTTTCCGCTGGACGAACTTGGCGCCCCGGCCTTCGGGCAGTTATTTTTGGGCTCGGCTGTGCCTGCGGCTTATTTTTGGCGCACGGAGGCCGCTCGCAAAGTCTCGCGCCATTCCGAGTCCGGCGGACGAAGTTGGCCAGCCCCACCCCCCAAGGCTATAGCCCACCCGTTTTTGTGGCCTTTTTCCGCTGGACGAACTTGGCGCCCCGGCCTTCGGGCGGTTATTTTTGGGCGCGGCTGTGCCCGTTGGCTATTTTCTGCTCACGGAGGCCTCTCGCAAAATCTCGCGCCATTCCGAGTCCGGCGGACGAAGTTTGCCAGCCCCACCCCCCAAGGCTATAGCCCACCCTTTTTTGTGGCCTTTTTCCGCTGGTCGAACTTGGCGCCCCGGCCTTCGGGAGGTTATTTTTGGGTGCGGCTGTGCCCGCGGCCTATTTTTGGCACACGGAGGCCGCTCGCAAAGTATCGCGCCATTCCGAGTCCGGCGGACGAAGTTGGCCAGCCGCAGCCCCCAACGCTATAGCCCACTCGTTTTTGTGGCCTTTTTCCGCTGGACGAACTTGGCGCCCCGGCCTTCGGGCGGTTATTTTTGGGCGCGGCTGTGCGCGCGGCTTCTTTTTGGCACACGGAGGCCACTCGCAAAGGCTCGCGCCATTCCGAGTCCGGCGGACGAAGTTGGCCAGCCCCACCCCCCAAGGCTATAGCCCACCCGTTTTTGTGGCCTTTTTCCGCTGGACGAACTTGGCGCCCCGGCCTTCGGGCGGTTATTTTTGGGCGCGGCTGTGCCCGTTGCCTATTTTCTGCTCACGGAGGCCTCTCGCAAAATCTCGCGCCATTCCGAGTCCGCGGACGAAAGTTTACCAGCCCCACCCCCAAGGCTATAGCCCACCTGTTTTGTGGCTTTTCCGCTGGTCGAACTTGGCGCCCGGCCTTCGGGAGGTTATTTTTGGTGCGGCTGTGCCCGGCCTATTTTTGGCACACGGAGGCCGCTCGCAAAGTCTCGCGCAATTCTGAGTCCGGCGGACGAAGTTGGCCAGCCCCACCCCCCAAGGCTATAGCCCACCCGTTTTTGTGGCCTTTTTGCGTTGGACGAACCTGGCGCCCCGGCCTTTGGGCGGTTATTTTTCGGCGCGGCTGTGCGAGCGGCCTATTTTTGGCACACGGAGGCCGCTCGCAAAGTATCGCGCCATTCCGAGTCCGGCGGACGAAGTTGGCCAGCCGCAGCCCCCAACGCTATAGCCCACTCGTTTTTGTGGCCTTTTTCCGCTGGACGAACTTGGCGCCCGGCCTTCGGGCGGTTATTTTTGGCGCGGCTGTGCGCGCGCTTCTTTCACACGGAGGCCACTCGCAAAGGCTCGCGCCATTCCGAGTCCGCGGACGAAGTTGGCCAGCCCCACCCCCAAGGCTATAGCCCACCCGCTTTTTGTGGCCTTTTTCCGCTGGACGAACTTGGCGCCCGGCCTTGGGCGGTTATTTTTGGGCGCGGCAGTGCCCGTTGCCTATTTTCTGCTCACGGAGGCCTCTCGCAAAATCTCGCGCCATTCCGAGTCCGGCGGACGAAGTTTACCAGCCCCACCCCCCAAGGCTATAGCCCACCCGTTTTTGTGGCTTTTTCCGCTGGTCGAACGTGGCGCCCCGGCCTTCGGGAGGTTATTTTTGCGCGGCTGTGCCCATGCCTATTTTTGGCACACGGAGGCCGCTCGCAAAGTCTCGCGCAATTCCGAGTCCGGCGGACGAAGTTGGCCAGCCCCACCCCCCAAGGCTATAGCCCACCCGTTTTTGTGGCCTTTTTGCGTTGGACGAACTTGGCGCCCCGGCCTTCGGGCATTTATTTTTGGGCGCGGCTGTGCCCGCGACCTATTTTTGGCACACGGAGGCCGCTCGCAAAGTCTCGCGCCATTCCGAGTCCGGCGGACGAAGTTGGCCAGCCCCACCCCCCAAGGCTATAGCCCACCCGTTTTTGTGGCCTTTTTCCGCTGGACGAACTTGGCGCCCCGGCCTTCGGGCAGTTATTTTTGGGCTCGGCTGTGCCTGCGGCTTATTTTTGGCGCACGGAGGCCGCTCGCAAAGTCTCGCGCCATTCCGAGTCCGGCGGACGAAGTGGGCCAGCCCCACCCCCCAAGGCTATAGCCCACCCGTTTTTGTGGCCTTTTTCCGCTGGACGAACTTGGCGCCCCGGCCTTCGTGCGGTTATTTTTGGGCGCGGCTGTGCCCGCGGCTTATTTTTGGCATACGGAGGCCGCTTTCAAAGTCTCGCGCCATTCCGAGTCCGGCGGACGAAGTTGGCCTGCCCCATCCCCCAAGGCTATAACCCACCCGTTTTTGTGGCCTTTTTCCGCTGGACGAACTTGGCGACTCGGACTTCGGGCGGTTATTTTTGGGCGAGGCTGTGCCCGCGGCCTATTTTTGGCACTTTGAGGCCGCTCGAAAAGTCTCGCGCCATTCCGAGTCCGGCGGACGAAGTTGGCCAGCCCCACCCCCCAAGGCTATATCCCACCCGTTTTTGTGGCCTTTTTCCGCTGGACGAACTTGGCGCCCCGGCCTTTGGGTGGTTATTTTTGGGCGCGGCTGTGCGCGCGGCCTATTTTTGGCACACGGAGGCCGCTCGCAAAGTCTGGCGCCAGTCCGGGTCCGGCGGACGGCGGGCCAGCCCACCCCCAAGGCTATAGCCCACCCGTTTTTCTGGCCTTTTTCCGCTGGACGAACTTGGCGCCCCGGTTTTCGGGCGGTTATTTTTGGGTGCACCTGTGCCCGCGGCCTAATTTTGATACATGGAGGCCGCTCGCAAAGTCTCGCGCCATTCCGAGTCCGGCGGACGAAGTTTGCCAGCCCCACCCCCCAAGGCTATAGCCCACCCGTTTTTGTGGCCTTTTTCCGCTGGATGAACTAGGCGCCCCGGCCTTCGGGCGGTTATTTTTTAGCGCGACTGGGCCCGCGGCCTATTTTTGGCACACGGAGGCTGCTCGCAAAGTCTCGCGCCATTCCGAGTCCGGCGGACGAAGTTGGCCAGCCCCACCCCCCAAGGCTATAGGCCACCCGTTTTTGTGGCCTTTTTCCGCTGGACGAACTTGGCGCCCCGCCCTTCGGGAAGTAATTTTTTGGCGCAGCTGTGCCCGCGGCCTATTTTTGGCACAAGGAGGCCGCTCGCAAAGTCTCGCGCCATTCCGAGTCCGGCGGACGTAGTTGGCCAGCCCCACCCCCCAAGGGTATAGCCCACCCGTTTTTGTGGCCTTTTTCCGCTGGACGAACTTGGCGCCCCGGCCTTCGGGCGGTTATTTTTGGGCGCGGCTTTGCCCGTGGCCTATTTTTGGCACACGGAGGCCGCTCGCAAAGTCTCGCGCCATTCCGAGTCCAGCGGACGAAGTGGGCCAGCCCCACCCCCCAAGGCTATAGCCCACCCGTTTTTGTGGCCTTTTTCCAGTGGACGAACTTGGCGCCCCGGCCTACGGGCGGTTATTTTTGGACGCGGCTGTGTCCGAGGCCTATTTTTGGCACACGGAGCCGCTCGTAAAGTCTGGCGCCATTCCGAGTCCGGCGGACGAAGTGGGCCAGCCCCACCCCCCAAGGCTATAGCCCACCCGTTTTTGTGGCCTTTTTCCGCTGGACGAACTTGGCGTCCCAGCCTTCGGGCGGTTATTTTCGGGCGCGGCTGTGCCCGCGGCTTATTTTTGGCACATGGAGGCCACTCGCAAAGTCTCGCGCCATTCCGAGTCCAGCGGACGAAGTGGGCCAGCCCCACCCCCCAAGGCTATAGCCCACCCGTTTTTGTGGCCATTTTCCGCTGGGCGAACTTGGCGCCCCGGCCTACGGGCGGTTATTTTTGGACGCGGCTGTGCCCGTGGCCTATTTTTGGCACACGAAGGCCGCTCGCAAAGTCTCGCGCCATTCCGAGTCCTGGACGGGCGGCTAGCCCACCCCCAAGGCTATAGCCCACCCGTTTTTGTGGCCTTTTTCCGCTGGACGAACTTGGCGCCTCGGACTTCGGGCGGTTATTTTTTGGGCGCGGCTGTGCCCGCGGCCTATTTTTGGCACACGGAGGTCGCTCGAAAAATCTCGCGCCATTCCGAGTCTAGCGGACGAAGTGGGCCTGCCCCACCCCCCAAGGCAATAGCCCACCCGTTTTTGTGGCCTTTTTCCGCTGGACGAATTATGCGCCCCGAACTTCGGCCGGTTATTTTTGGGCGCGGCTTTGCCCGCGGCCTATTTTTGGCACACGGAGGCCGCTCGCAAAATCTCGCGCCATTCCGAGTCCAGCGGACGAAGTGGGCCAGCCCCACCCCCCAAGGCTATAGCCCACCTGTTTTTGTGACCTTTTTCCGCAGGACGAACTTGACGCCCGGACTTCGGGCAGTTATTTTGGGGCGCGGCTTTGCCCGCGGCCTATTTTTGGGACACGGATGCCGCTCGCAAAATCTCGCGCCATTCCGAGTCCAGTGGACGGCGGCCAGCCCCACCCCCCAAGGCAATAGCCCACCCGTTTTTGTGGCCTTTTTCCGCTGGACGAACTATGCGCCCCGGACTTCGGCCGGTTATTTTTGGGCGCGGCTGTGCCCGCGGCCTATTTTTGGCACACGGAGGCCACTCGCAAAGTCTCGCGCCATTCCGAGTCCAGCGGACGAAGTGGGCCAGCCCCACCCCCCAAAGCTATAGCCCACCCATTTTTGTGGCCTTTTTCCGCTGGACGAACTTGGCGCCCCGGCCTTCGGGCGGTTATTTTTGGGCGCGGCTGTGCCGTGGCCAATTTTTGGCACAAGGAGGCCGCTAGCAAAGTCTCGCGCCATTCCGTTCCCTGCGGACGATGTGGGCCAGCCCCACCCCCCAAAGCTATAGCCCCCCATTTTTGTGGCCTTTTTCCGCTGGACGAACTTGGCGCCCCGCCCTTCGGGAAGTAATTTTTTGGCGCGGCTGTGCCCGCGGCCTATTTTTGGCACAAGGAGGCCGCTCGCAAAGTCTCGCGCCATTCCGAGTCCGGCGGACGTAGTTGGCCAGCCCCACCCCCCAAGGGTATAGCCCACCCGTTTTTGTGGCCTTTTTCCGCTGGACGAACTTGGCGCCCCGGCCTTGGGGCGGTTATTTTTGGGCGCGGCCGTGTCCGAGGCCTATTTTTGGCACACGGAGGCCGCTCGCAAAGTCTCGCGCCATTCCGAGTCCGGCGGACGAATTTGGCCAGCCCCACCCCCCAAGGCTATAGCCCACCCGTTTTTGTGGCCTTTTTCCGCTGGACGAACTTGGCGCCCCGGCCTTCGGGCGGTTATTTTTGGGCGCGGCTTTGCCCGTGGCCTATTTTTGGCACACGGAGGCCGCTCGCAAAGTCTCGCGCCATTCCGAGTCCGGCGGACGAAGTGGGCCAGCCCCACCCCCCAAGGCTATAGCCCACCCGTTTTTGTGGCCTTTTTCCGGTGGACGAACTTGGCGCCCCGGCCTACGGGCGGTTATTTTTGGACGCGGCTGTGTCCGAGGCCTATTTTTGGCACACGGAGCCGCTCGCAAAGTCTGGCGCCATTCCGAGTCCGGCGGACGAAGTGGGCCAGCCCCACCCCCCAAGGCTATAGCCCACCCGTTTTTGTGGCCTTTTTCCGCTGGACGACCTTGGCGTCCCAGCCTTCGGGCGGTTATTTTCGGGCGCGGCTGTGCCCGCGGCTGATTTTTGGCACACGGAGGCCACTCGCAAAGTCTCGCGCCATTCCGAGTCCAGCGGACGAAGTGGGCCAGCCCCACCCCCCAAGGCTATAGCCCACCCGTTTTTGTGGCCATTTTCCGCTGGGCGAACTTGGCGCCCCGGCCTACGGGCGGTTATTTTTGGACGCGGCTGTGCCCGTGGCCTATTTTTGGCACACGAAGGCCGCTCGCAAAGTCTCGCGCCATTCCGAGTCCTGCGGACGAAGTGGGCTAGCCCCACCCCCCAAGGCTATAGCCCACCCGTTTTTGTGGCCTTTTTCCGCTGGAAACTTGGCGCCCGGACTTGGCGGTTATTTTTGGTCGCGGCTGTGCCCGTGGCCTATTTTTGGCACACGTAGGTTGCTCGAAAATTCTCGCGCCATTCCGAGTCTAGCGGACGAAGTGGGCCTGCCCCACCCCCCAAGGCAATAGCCCACCCGTTTTTGTGGCCTTTTTCCGCTGGACGAATTATGCGCCCCGAACTTCGGCCGGTTATTTTTGGGCGCGCTTTGCCCGCGGCCTATTTTTGGTAAGCACGGAGGCCGCCGCAAAATCTCGCGCCATTCCGAGTCCAGCGGACGGGCGGGCCAGCCCCACCCCCGAAGGCTAAAGCCCACCTGGTTTTGTGACCTTTTTCCGCAGGACGAACTTGACGCCCGGACTTGGCAGTTATTTTTGGGCGCGGCTGTCCTCTATTTTTTGGGACACGGATGCCGCTCGCAAAATCTCGCGCCATTCCGAGTCCAGTGGACGGGCGGGCCAGCCCCACCCCCAAGGCAATAGCCCACACGTTTTTGTGGCCTTTTTCCGCTGGACGAAATATGCGCCCCGGACTTCGGCCTGTTATTTTTGGGCGCGGCTGTGCCGTGGCCTATTTTTGGCACACGGAGGCCGCTCGCAAAGTCTCGCGCCATTCCGAGTCCAGCGGACGAAGTGGGCCAGCCCCACCCCCCAAAGCTATAGCCCACCCATTTTTGTGGCCTTTTTCCGCTGGACGAACTTGGCGCCCCGGCCTTCGGGCGGTTATTTTTGGGCGCGGCTGTGCCGTGGCCTATTTTTGGCACACGGAGGCCGCTCGCAAAGTCTCGCGCCATTCCGAGTCCAGCGGACGAAGTGGGCCAGCCCCACCCCCCAAGGCTATAGCCCACCCGTTTTTGTGGCCTTTTTCCGCTGGACGAACTTGGCACCCCGGCCTTTGGGCGGTTAGTTTTGGGCGCGGCTGTGCCCCCGACCTATTTTTGGCACACGGAGGCCGCTCGCAAAGTCTCGCGCCATTCCGAGTTCCCGCGGCCTATTTTTGGCACACGGAGGCCGCTCGCAAAGTCTCGCACCATTCCGAGTCTAGCGGACGAAGTGGGCCAGCCCCACCCCCCAAGGCTATAGCCCACCCGTTTTTGTGGCCTTTTTCCGCAGGACGAACTTGGCGCCCCGGCCTTCGGGCGGTTATTTTTGGGCGCGGTTTTGCCCGCGGCCTATTTTTGGCACACGGAGGCCGCTCGCAAAGTCTCGTGCCATTCTGAGTCCGGCGGACGGGTTGGCCAGCCCCACCCCCAAGGCTATAGCCCACCCGGTGGCCTTTTTCCGCCGGACGAACTTGGCACCCCTGCCTTCGGGCGGTTATTTTTGCGCGGCTGTGCCTGCCTATTTTTGGCACACGGAGGCCGCTCGCAAAGTCTCGTGCCATTCCGAGTCCGGCGGACGAAGTTGGCCAGCCCCACCCCCCAAGGCTATAGCCCACCCGTTTTTGTGGCCTATTTCCGCTGGACGAACTTGTCGCCCCGGACTTCAGGCGGTTATTTTTGGGCGCGGCTGTGCCCGCGGCCTATTTTTGGCACACGGAGGCCGTTCGCAAAATCTCGCGCCATTCCGAGTCCAGCGGACGAAGTGGGCCAGCCCCACCCCCCAAGGCTATAGCCCACCCGTTTTTGTGGCCTTTTTCCGCTGGACGAACTTGGCGTCCCGGCCTTCGGGCGGTTATTTTCGGCCGCGGCTGTGCCCGCGGCCTATTTTTGGCACACGGAGGCCGCTCGCAAAATCTCGCGCCATTCCGAGTCCAGCGGACGAAGTGGGCCAGCCCCACCCCCCAACGCTATAGCCCACCTGTTTTTGTGACCTTTTTCCGCAGGACGAACTTGACGCCCCGGACTTCGGGCAGTTATTTTTGGGGCGCGGCTGTCCCCGCGGCCTATTTTTGGGACACGGATGCCGCTCGCAAAATCTCGCGCCATTCCGAGTCCAGTGGACGAAGTGGGCCAGCCCCACCCCCCAAGGCAATAGCCCACCCGTTTTTGTGGCCTTTTTCCGCTGGACGAACTATGCGCCCCGGACTTTGGCCGGTTATTTTTGGATGCGGCTGTGCCCGCGGCCTATTTTTGGCACACGGAGGCCGCTCGCAAAGTCTCGTGCCATTCTGAGTCCGGCGGACGAAGTTGGCCAGCCCCACCCCCCAAGGCTATAGCCCACCCGTTTTTGTGGCCTTTTTCCGCCGGACGAACTTGGCGCCCCGGCCTTCGGGCGGTTATTTTTGGGCGCGGTTTTGCCCGCGGCCTATTTTTGGCACACGGAGGCCGCTCGCAAAGTCTCGTGCCATTCTGAGTCCGGCGGACGAAGTTGGCCAGCCCCACCCCCCAAGGCTATAGCCCACCCGTTTTTGTGGGCTTTTTCCGCTGGACGAACTTGGCACCCCGGCCTTCGGGCGGTTAATTTTGGGCGCGGCTGTGCCCCCGACCTATTTTTGGCACACGGAGGCCGCCGAAAATCCCGCGCCATTCGAGTCCAGGGAGTTGGCCAGCCCCACCCCCAAGGCAATAGCCCACCCGCTTTTGTGGCCTTTTTCCGCTGGATGAACTATGCGCCCGGACTTCGGCGGTTATTTTTGTGCCTTGGCCTATTTTTGGCACACTGGAGGTCGCCGCAAAATCTCGCCATTCCAAGTCCAGCGGACGGCGGCCTGCCCCACCCCCAAGGCAATAGCCCACCCGCTTTTTGTGGCCTTTTTCCGCTGACGAAACTATGCGCCCGACTTCGGCGGTTATTTTTGGGCGGCCTTGCCCGCTGCCTATTTTTGGTACACGGAGGCCCGCAAAATCTCGCGCCATTCCGAGTCCAGCGGACGAAGTGGGCCAGCCCCATCCCCAAGGCTATAGCCCACCCGCTTTTTGTGGCCTTTTTCCGCTGGACGAACTTGGCGCCCCGGCCTTCGGGCGAAGTTATTTTCGCCGCGCTGTGCCCGCTGCCTATTTTTGGCACACGGAGGTCGCTCGCAAAATCTCGCACCATTCCGAGTCCAGCGGACGAAGTGGGCCAGCCCCACCCCCCAAGGCTATAGCCCACCTGTTTTTGTGACCTTTTTCCGCAGGACGAACTTGACGCCCCGGACTTCGGGCAGTTATTTTTGGGGCGCGGCTGTCCCCGCGGCCTATTTTTGGGACACGGATGCCGCTCGCAAAGTCTCGCGCCATTCAGAGTCCAGGACGGCGGCCAGCCCCACCCCCCAAGGCAATAGCCCACCCGTTTTTGTGGCCTTTTTCCGCTGGACGAACTATGCGCCCCGGACTTCGGGCGGTTATTTTTGGGCGCGGCTGTGCCCGCGGCCTATTTTTGGCACATGGAGGCCACTCGCAAAGTCTCGCGCCATTCTGAGTCCAGCGGACGAAGTGGGCCAGCCCCACCCCCCAAGGCTATAGCCCACCCGTTTTTGTGGCCTTTTTCCGCTGGACGAACTTGGCGCCCCGGCCTTCGGGCGGTTATTTTTGGGCGCGGCTGTGCCGTGGCCTATTTTTGGCACACGGAGGCCGCTCGCAAAGTCTCGCGCCATTCCGAGTCCAGCGGACGAAGTGGGCCAGCCCCACCCCCCAAGGCTATAGCCCACCCGTTTTTGTGGGCTTTTTCCGCTGGACGAACTTGGCACCCCGGCCTTCGGGCGGTTAATTTTGGGCGCGGCTGTGCCCCCGACCTATTTTTGGCACACGGAGGCCGCTCGAAAAATCCCGCGCCATTCCGAGTCCAGTGGACGAAGTGGGCCAGCCCCACCCCCCAAGGCAATAGCCCACCCGTTTTTGTGGCCTTTTTCCGCTGGACGAACTATGCGCCCCGGACTTCGGCGGTTATTTTTGGGCGCGGCTGTGCCCGCGGCCTCTTTTTGGCACACGGAGGGCTCTCGCAAAGTCTTGCGCCATTCCGAGTCCAGCGGACGAAGTGGGCCAGCCCCACCCCCCAAGGCTATAGCCCACCCGTTTTTGTGGCCTTTTTCCGCTGGACGAACTTGGCGCCCCGGCCTACGGGCGGTTATTTTTGGACGCGGCTGTGCCCGTGGCCTATTTTTGGCACACGGAGGCCGCTCGCAAAGTCTCGCGCCATTCCGAGTCTAGCAGACGAAGTGGGCCAGCCCCACCCCCCAAGGCTATAGCCCACCCGTTTTTGTGGCCTTTTTCCGCAGGACGAACTTGGCGCCCGGCCTTCGGCGGTTATTTTTGGGCGCGGTTTTGCCCGGGCCTATTTTTGCACACGGAGGCCGCCGCAAAGTCTCGTGCCATTCCGAGTCCGCGGACGGTTGGCCAGCCCCACCCCCAAGGCTATAGCCCAACCGCTTTTGTGGCCTTTTTCCGCCGGACGAACTTGGCACCCCGCCTTTGGGCGGTTATTTTTGCGCTGTGCCCGCGCCTATTTTTGGCACACGGAGGCCGCCGCAGTCTCGTGCCATTCCAGTCCGCGGACGTTGGCCAGCCCCACCCCCAAGGCTATAGCCCACCCGCTTTTGTGGCCTATTTCCGCTGGACGAACTTGTCGCCCGGACTTCAGGCGGTTATTTTTGGGCGCGGGCTGTGCCATGCCTATTTTTGGCACACGGAGGTCGCTCGCAAAATCTTGCGCCATTCCGAGTCCAGCGGACGGCGGGCCTGCCCCACCCCCAAGGCAATAGCCCACCCGCTTTTGTGGCCTTTTTCCGCTGGATCTAACTATGCGCCCCGGACTTCGGGCGGTTATTTTTGGGCGCCGCCTTGCCCGCGGCCTATTTTTGGCCCACGGAGGCCGTTCGCAAAATCTCGCGCCATTCCGAGTCCAGCGGACGTAGTGGGCCAGCCCCACCCCCCAAGGCTATAGCCCACCCGTTTTTGTGGCCTTTTTCCGCTGGACGAACTTGGCGACCCGGCCTTCGGGCGGTTATTTTCGGCCGCGGCTGTGCCCGCGCTATTTTTGGCACACGGAGGCCCTCGCAAAGTCTCGCGCCATTCCGAGTCCGGCGGAAGTAGTGGGCCAGCCCCACCCCCCAAGGCTATGGCCCACCCGTTTTTGTGGCCTTTTACCGCTGGACGAACTTGGCGCCCCGGCCTTCGGGCGGTTATTTTTGGGGTGCGGCTGTGTCCGCGGCCTATTTTTGCCTACGGAGGCCGCTCGCAATGTCTCGCGCCATTCCGAGTCCGGGCGGACGGGCCAGCCCCACCCCCAAGGCTATGGCCCACCCGCTTTTGTGGCCTTTTTCCGCTGGACGAACTTGGCACCCCGGCCTTCGGGCGGTTATTTTTGGTCGCGGCTGTGCCCGCGGCCTATTTTTGGCACACGGAGGCCGCTCGCAATGTCTCGCGCCATTCCGAGTCCGGGCGGACGGTTGGCCAGCCCCACCCCCAAGGCTATAGCCCACCCGCTTTTGTGGCCTTTTCCGGTGGACGAACTTGGCGCCCCGGCCTACGGGCGGTTATTTTTGGACGCGGCTGTGTCCGAGGCCTATTTTTGGCACACGGAGGCCGCTCGCAAAGTCTGGCGCCATTCCGAGTCCGGCGGACGAAGTGGGCCAGCCCCACCCCCCAAGGCTATAGCCCACCCGTTTTTGTGGCCTGTTTCCGCTGGACGGACCTGGGGCCCCGGCCGTCGGGCGGTTATTTTTGGGCGCGGATGTGCCGGCGGCATATTTTTGGCAAACGGAGGCCGCCGCAATGTCTCGCGCCATTCCGAGTCCGCGGACGGTTGGCCAGCCCCACCCCCAAGGCTATAGCCCACCCGCTTTTGTTGCCTTTTTCCGCTGGACGAACTTGCGCCCGGCCTTCGGGCGGTTATTTTGGGTGCGGCTGTGCCCGACCTATTTTTGGCACACGAAGGCCGTCGCAGAAAGTCTCGCGCCATTACGAGTCCGGCGGAAGAAGTGGGCCAGCCCCACCCCCAAGGCTATAGCCCACACGCTTTTTGTGGCCTTTTTCCGCTGGACGAACCCATGGCCCCCTCCGAGCGGTTATTTTTGCGCGGCTGTGCCCGCTGCCTATTTTTGGCACACGAGGCCGCCGCAATGTCTCGCCTCATTCCGAGTCCGGGCGGACGGCGGCCAGCCCCACCCCCTGCTATGGCTCACCCGCTTTGTGGCCTTTTCCGCTGGACGAACTTGGCACCCCGCCTTCGGCGGTTATTTTTGGTCGCGGCTGTGCCGCGGCCTATTTTGGCACACGGAGGCCGTTCGCAATGTCTCGCGCCATTCCGAGTCCGGCGGACGAAGTTGGCCAGCCCCACCCCCCAAGGCTATTGCCCACCCGTTTTTGTGGCCTTTTTCCGCTGGACGAACTTGGCGCCCCGGCCTTCGGGGGGTTATTTTTGGTCGCGGCTGTGGCCGCGGCCTATTTTTGGCAAACAGAGGCCGCTCGCAATGTCTCGCGCCATTCCGAGTCCGGGACGGTGGAGGCCAGCCCCACCCCCCAAGGCTATGGCCCACCCGTTTTTGTGGCCTTTTTCTGCTGGACGAACTTGGCGCCCCGGCCTTCGGGTGGTTATTTTTGGTCGCGGCTGTGCCCGCGGCCTATTTTTGGCAAACGGAGGCCGCTCGCAATGTCTCGCGCCATTCCGAGTCCGGCGGACGAAGTTGGCCAGCCGCAGCCCCCAACGCTATAGCCCACCCGTTTTTGTGGCCTTTTTCCGCTGGACGAACTTGGCGCCCCGGCCTACGGGCGGTTATTTTTGGACGCGGCCGTGTCCGAGGCCTATTTTTGGCACACGGAGGCCGCTCGCAAAGTCTCGCGCCATTCCAAGGTCCGCGGACGGTTGGCCAGCCCCACCCCCAAGGCTTAGCCCACCCGTTTTTGTGGCCTTTTTCCGTTGGACGAACTTGGCGCCCCGGCCTACGGGCGGTTATTTTTGGGCGCGGCTGTGTCCGAGGCCTATTTTTGGCACACGGAGGCCGCTCGAAAAGTCTTGCGCCATTCCGACTCCGGCGGATGAAGTTGGCCAGCCCCACCCCCCAAGGCTACAGCCCACCCGTTTTTGTGGCCTTTTTCCGCTGGACGAACTTGGCGCCCCGGCCTTCGGGTGGTTATTTTTGGGCGCGGCTTTGTCCATGGACTATTTTTGGCACACGGAGGCCGCTCGTAAAGTCTCGCGTAATTCCGAGTCCGGCGGACAAAGTTGGCAAGCCCCACCCCCCAAGGCTATAGCCCACCCGTTTTTGTGGCCTTTGTCCGCTGGACGAACTTGGCGCCCTGCCCTCGGGCTGTTATTTTTGTGCGCGGCTGTGCCTGCGGCCTATTTTTGGCACACGGACGCCGCTCGCAAAGTCTCGCGCCATTCCGACTCCGGCGGACGAAGTTGGGCAGCCCCACCCCCCCAGGCTATAGCCCACCCGTTTTTGTTGCCTTTTTCCGCGGGACGAACTTGGCGCCCCGGCCTTCGGGCGGTTATTTTTGGGCGCGGCTGTGCCCCGACCTATTTTTGGCACACGAAGGCCGCTCGAAAAGTCTCGCGCCATTACGAGTCCGGCGGAAGAAGGGGCCAGCCCCACCCCCAAGGCTATAGCCTACACGCTTTTGTGGCCTTTTTCCGCTGGACGAACTTGGCCCCGGCCTTCGAGCTGTTATTTTGGGCGCGGCTGTGCCCGCGTCTATTTTTGGCACACGGAGGCCACTCGCAAAGTCTCGCGCCATTCCGAGTCCGGCGGACGGTTGGCCAGCCCCACCCCCAAGGCTATAGCCCACCCGCTTGTGGCCTTTTCCGCAGGACGAACTTGGCGTCCCGGCCTTCGGGCGGTTATTTTTGTGCGCAGCTGTGCCCGCGGCCTATTTTTGGCACACGGAGACCGCCCACAAAGTCTCGCGCCATTCCGAGTCCGGCGGACGAAGTTCGGCAGCCCCACCCCCCCAGGCTATAGCCCACCCGTGTTTGTGGCCTTTTTCGGCGGGACGAACTTGGCGCCCGGCCTTTGGGTGGTAATTTTTGGGCGCGTCCACGGACTATTTTTGGCACACGGTGGCCGCCAGAAGTCTCGCGTCATTCCGAGTCCGGCGGACGAAGTTGGCAAGCCCCACCCCCCAAGGCTATAGCCCACCCGTTTTTGTGGCCTTTTTCCGCTGGACGAACTTGGCGCCCTGGCCTTCGGGCTGTTATTTTTGTACGCGGCTGAGCCCGAGGCCTATTTTTGGCATATGGAGGATGCTCGCAAAGTCTCACACACCCGACTCGCGGACGGTTGGGCAGCCCCACCCCCCAAGGCTATAGCCCACCCGTTTTTGTGGCCTTTTTCCGCTGGACGAACTTGGCGCCCCGGCCTTCGGGCGGTTATTTTTGGGCGCGGCTGTGCCCGTGACCTATTTTTGGCACACGGAGGCCGCTCGCAAAGCCTCGCGCCATTACGAGTCCGGCGGACGAAGTGGGCCAGCCCCACCGCCAAGGCTATAGCCCAAACGTTTTTCTGGCCTTTTTCCGCTGGACAAACTTGGCGCCCCGGCCTTCGAGCGGTTATTTTTGGGCGCGACTGTGCCCGCGGCCTATTTTTGGCACACGGAGGCCGCTTGTAAAGTCTCGCGCCATTCCGAGTCCGGCGGACGAAGTTGGCCAGCCCCACCCCCAAGGCTATAGCCCACCCGTTTTTGTGGCCTTTTTCCGCTGGACGAACTTTGCTCCCCGGCCTTCGGGCGGTTATTTTTGGGTGCGGCTGTGCCCGCGACCTATTTTTGGCACACGGAGGCCACTCACAAAGTCTAGCGCCATTACGAGTCCGGCGGACGAAGTGGGCCAGCCCCACCCCCCAAGGCCATAGCCCACACGTTTTTGTGGCCTTTTTCCGCGGGACGAACTTGGCGGCCCGGCCTTCGAGCGGTTATTTTCGGACGCGGCTGTGCCCGCAGCCTATTTTTGGCCCACGGAGGCCGCTCGCAAAGTCTCGCGCCATTCCGAGTCCGGCGGACGAAGATGGCCAGCCCCACCCCCAAGGCTATAGCCCACCCGTTTTTGTGGCCTTTTTCAGCTGGACGAACTTTGCGCCCCGGCCTTCGGGCGGTTATTTTTGGGTGCGGCTGTGCCCACGGATTAGTTTTGGCACACGGAGGCCACTCGCAAAGTCTCGCGCCATTCCGAGTCCGGCGGACGAAGTTGGCCAGCCCCACCCCCCAAGGCCACAGCCCACCAGTTTTTGTGGCCTTTTTCCGCTGGACGAACTTGGCGCCCCGGCCTTTGGGTGGTTATTTTTGGGCGCGGCTTTGTCCACGGACTATTTTTGGCACACGGTGGCCGTCAGAAGTCTCGCGTAATTCCCGAGTCCGGCAGACGAAGTTGGCCAGCCCCACTCCCAAGGCTATAGCCCACCCGTTTTTGTGGCCTTTTTCCGCTGGACGAACTTGGCGCCCTGGCCTTCGGGCTGTTATTTTTGTACGCGGCTGTGCCCGAGGCCTATTTTTGGCACACGGAGGATGCTCGCAAAGTCTCGCGCCATTCCGACTCCGGCGGACGGTTGGGCAGCCCCACCCCCAAGGCTATAGCCCACCCGCTTTTGTTGCCTTTTTCCGCTGGACGAACTTGGCGCCCGGCCTTCAAGGCTTATTTTGGGCGCGGCTGTGCCCGCACCTATTTTTGGCACACGGAGGCCGCCGCAAAGCCTCGCGCCATTACGAGTCCGGCGGACGGTGGGCCAGCCCCACCCCTGCTATAGCCCACACGCTTTTTGTGGCCTTTTTCCGCTGGACGAACTTGGCGCCCCGGCCTTCGAGCGGTTATTTTTGGGCGCGGCTCTGGCCCCGGCCTATTTTTGGCCCACGGAGGCCGCCGCAGTCTCGCGCCATTCCGAGTCCGCGGATTTAAGATGGCCAGCCCCACCCCCAAGGCTATAGCCCACCCGTTTTTGTGGCCTTTTTCCGCTGGACGAACTTTGCGCCCCGGCCTTCGGGCGGTTATTTTTGGGTGCGGCTGTGCCCACGGATTATTTTTGCCACACGGAGGCCACTCGCAAAGTCTCGCGCCATTCCGAGTCCGGCGGACGAAGTTGGCCAGCCCCACCCCCCAAGGCCACAGCCCACCAGTTTTTGTGGCCTTTTTCCGCTGGACGAACTTGGCGCCCAGGCCTTAGGGGTGTTATTTTTGTGCGCGGCTGTGACCAAGGACTATTTTTGGCACACGGTGGCAGCCAGAAAGTCTCGCACCCGAGTCCGGCAGACGAAGTTGGCCAGCCCCACTCCCAAGGCTATAGCCCACCCGTTTTTGTGGCCTTTTTCCGCTGGACGAACTTGGCGCCCTGGCCTTCGGGCTGTTATTTTTGTACGCGGCTGTGCCCGAGGCCTATTTTTGGCACACGGAGGATGCTCGCAAAGTCTCGCGCCATTCCGACTCCGGCGGACGAAGTTGGGCAGCCCCACCCCCCAAGGCTATAGCCCACCCGTTTTTGTTGCCTTTTTCCGCTGGACGAACTTGGCGCCCCGGCCTTCGGGCGGTTATTTTTGGGCGCGACTGTGCCCATGACCTCATTTTTGGCACACGGAGGCCGCTCGCAAAGCCTCGCGCCATTACGAGTCCGCGGACGATGGGCCAGCCCCACCCCCAAGGCTATAGCCCACACGCTTTTCTGGCCTTTTTCCGCTGGACGAACTTTGCTCCCGGCCTTCGGCGGTTATTTTTGGGCGCGGCTGTGCCTCGACCTATTTTTGGCACACGGAGGCCGTCGCAAAGCCTCGCGCCATTACGAGTCCGGGCGGACGAAGTGGGCCAGCCCACCCCCAAGGCTATAGCCCACACGCTTTTGTGGCCTTTTTCCGCTGGGACGAACTTGGCGGCCCGGCCTTCGAGCGGTTATTTTTGGGCGCGGCTGTGCCCAAGCCTATTTTTGGCCCACGGAGGCCGCCGCAGTCTCGCGCCATTCCGAGTCCGGCGGATTTGGAAGATGGCCAGCCCCACCCCCAAGGCTATAGCCCACCCGTTTTTGTGGCCTTTTTCCGCTGGACGAACTTTGCGCCCCGGCCTTCGGGCGGTTATTTTTGGGTGCGGCTGTGACCACGGAATATTTTTGGCACACGGAGGCAACTCGCAAAGTCTCGCGCCATTCCGAGTCCGGGCGGACGGTTGGCTAGCCCCACCCCCAAGGCTATAGCCCACCCGCTTTTGTGGCCTTTTTCCGCTGGACGAACTTGGCGCCCGGCCTACGGGCGGTTATTTTGGGCGCGGCTGTGTCCGCGGCCTATTTTTGGCACATGGAGGCCACTGCAAAGTCTCGCGCCATTCCGAGTCCGTGGACGGTTGGCCAGCCCCACCCCCCAAGGCTATAGCCCACCCGTTTTTGTGGCCTTTTTCCGCAGGACCAACTTGGCGCCCCAGCCTTCTGGCGGTTATTTTTGGTCGCGGCTGTGCCCGCGGCCTATTTTTGGCACACGGAGGCCGCTCGCAATGTCTCGCGCCATTCCGAGTCCGGCGGACGAAGTTGGCCAGCCCCACCCCCCAAGGCCACAGCCCACCAGTTTTTGTGGCCTTTTTCCGCTGGACGAACTTGGCGCCCCGGCCTTTGGGTGGTTATTTTTGGGCGCGGCTTTGTCCACGGACTATTTTTGGCACACGGTGGCCGCTCGTAAAGTCTCGCGTAATTCCGAGTCCGCAGACGGTTGGCAAGCCCCACTCCCAAGGCTACAGCCCACCCGTTTTTGTGGCCTTTTTCCGCTGGACGAATTTGGCGCCCTGGCCTTCGGGCTGTTATTTTTGGACGCGGCTGTGCCCGAGGCCTATTTTTGGCACACGGAGGACGCCGCAAAGTCTCGCGCCATTCCGACTCCGCGGACGGTTGGGCAGCCCCACCCCCAAGGCTATAGCCCACCCGTTTTGTTGCCTTTTTCCGCTGGACGAACTTGGCGCCCGCCTTCGGGCGGATTTTTGGCGCGGCTGTGCCACCTATTTTTGGCACACGGAGGCCGCCGCAAAGCCTCGCGCCATTACGAGTCCGGGACGAAGTGGGCCAGCCCCACCCCCAAGGCTATAGCCCACACGCTTTTCTGGCCTTTTTCCGCTGGACGAACTTTGCTCCCGGCCTTCGGGCGGTTATTTTTGGGTGCGGCTGTGCCCGCGACCTATTTTTGGCACACGGAGGCCACTCGCAGTCTAGCGCCATTACGAGTCCGCGGACGAAGTGGGCCATCCCCACCTCCCAAGGCTATAGCCCACACGCTTTTTGTGGCCTTTTCCGCTGGACGAACTTGGCGGCCCGGCCTTCGAAGCGTTATTTTTGGGCGCGGCTGTGCCCGCAGCCTATTTTTGGCACACGGAGGCCGCCGCAAAGTCCCTCGCCATTCCGAGTCCGGCGGACGAAGATGGCCAGCCCCCCCCCCCAGGCAATTGCCCACCCGGTTTTGTGGCCTTTTTCCGCTGGAAGAACTTTGCACCACGGCCTTCGGGAGGTTATTTTTGGATGCGACTATAGACGAGGATTATTTTTGCCACACGGAGGCCGCTCGCAAGGTCTCGCGCCATTCCGAGTCCGGCGGACGAAGTTGGCCAGCCCCACCCCCCAAGGCTATAGCCCACCCGTTTTTGTGGCCTTTTTCCGCAGGACGAACTTGGCGCCCCAGCCTTCGGGCGGTTATTTTTGGGCGCAGCTGTGCCCGCGGCCTATTTTTGGCACACGGACTCCACTCGCAAAGTCTCGCGCCATTCCGAGTCCGGCGGACGAAGTTGGCCAGCCCCACCCCCCAAGGATACAGCCCACCCGTTTTTGTGGCCTTTTTCCGCTGGATGAACTTGGCACCACTGCCTTTGGGTGGTTATTTTTGGGCGCGGCTTTGTCCACGGACTATTTTTGGCACACGGTGGCCGCTCGTAAAGTCTCGCGTAATTCCGAGTCCGGCGGACGAAGTCGGCCAGCCCCACCCCCCAAGGCTATAGCCCACCCGTTTTTGTGGCCTTTTTCCGCTGGACGAACTTGGCGCCCAGGCCTTCGGGCTGTTATTTTTGTACGCGGCTGTGCCAGCGGCCTATTTTTGGCACACGGAGGCCGCTCGCAAAGTCTCGCGCCATTCCGACTCCGGCGGACGAAGTTGGGCAGCCCCACCCCCCAAGGCTATAGCCCACCCATTTTTGTTGCCTTTTTCCGCTGGACGAACTTGGCGCCCCGGCCTTCGGGAGGTTATTTATGGGCGCAGCTGTGCCCGCGGCCTATTTTTGGCACACAGAGGCAGCTAGCAAAGTCTCGTGCCATTCCGAGTCCGGCGGACGAAGTTGGCCAGCCCCACCCCCCAAGGCTATAGCCCACCCGTTTTTGTGGCCTTTTTCCGCTGGACGAACTTGGCACCCCGGCCTTCTTGCGGTTATTTTTGGGCGCGGCTGTGCTCGCGGCCTATTTTTGGCACACGGAGGCCGCTCGCAATGTCTCCCGCAATTCCGAGTCCGGCGGACGAAGTTGGCCAGCCCCACCCCCCAAGGCTATAGCGCACCAGTTTTTGTGGCCTTTTTCCGCTGGACGAACTTGGCGCCCCGGCCTTCGGACGGTTATTTTTGGGCGCGGCTGTGCCCGCGGCCTATTTTTGGCACACGGTGGCCGCTCGTAAAGTCTCGCGTAATTCCGAGTCCGGCAGACGAAGTTGGCAAGCCCCACTCCCAAGGCTATAGCCAACCCGTTTTTGTGGCCTTTTTCCGCTGGACGAATTTGGCGCCCTGGCCTTCGGGCTGTTATTTTTGTACGCGGCTGTGCCCGAGGCCTATTTTTGCCACACGGAGGCCGCTCGCAAAGTCTCGCGCCATTCCGAGTCCGGCGGACGAAGTTGGCCAGCCCCACCCCCAAGGCCATAGCCCACCCGTTTTTGTGGCCTTTTTCCGCTGGACGAACTTTGCGCCCCGGCCTTCGGGCGGTTCTTTTTGGGTACGGCTGTGCCCGCGGATTATTTTTGGCACACGGAGGCCGCTCGCAAAGTCTTGCACCATTCCGAGTCCGGCGGATGAAGTTGGCCAGCCCCACCCCCCAAGGCTATAGCCCACCCGTTTTTGTGGCCCTTTTCCGCTGGACGAACTTGGCGCCCCGGTCTTCGGCCGGTTATTTTTGGCCACGGCTGTGCCCGTGGCCTATTTTTGGCACACGGAGGCCGCTCGCAAAGTCTCGTGCCATTCCGAGTCCGGCGGACGATGTTGGCCAGCCCCACCCCCCAAGGCTATAGCCCACCCGTTTTCGTGGCCTTTTTCCGCTGGACGAACTTGGCACCCCGGCCTTCGGGTGGTTAGTTTTGGGCGCGGCTGTGCCGGCGGCCTATTTTTGGCACACGGATGGCGTTCGCAAAGTCTCACCCCATTCCGAGTCCGGCGGACGAACTTGGCCAGCCCCTCCCCCCAAGGCTATAGACCACCCGTTGTTTGGGCATTTTTGCGGCGGACGAACTTGGGGACGGGACCTTCGGGCGCTTATTTTTGTGCACGGCTGTGCCCGCGGCCTATTTTTGGCACAGGGAGGCTGCTCGCAAAGTCTCGCGCCATTCCGAGTCCGGCGGACGAAGTGGGCCAGCCCCACCCCCAAGGCCATAGCCCACCCGTTTTTTGGGCATTTTTGCGGCGGACGAACTTGGGGACGGGACCTTCGGGGGCTTATTTTTGGACACGGCTGTGCCCGCGGCTTATTTTTTGCAAACAGAGGGCGTTCGTAAAGTCTCGCCCCATTCCGAGTCCGGCGGACGAAGTTGGCCAGCCCCTCCCCCCAAGGCTATAGCCCACCCGTTTTTTGGGCATTTTTACGGCGGACGAACTTGGGGACGGGATCTTCGGGAGCTTATTTTTGGGCGCGGCTGTGTCCGCGGCCTAGTTTTGGCACATGCAGGGTGCTCGCAATGTCTCGGCCCATTCCGAGTCCGGCGGACGAAGTTGGCCAGCCCCTCCCCCCAAGGCTATAGCCCACCCGCTGGGCATTTTTATGAGGACGAACTTGGGGACGGGATCTTCGGGGTCTTATTTTTGAGCGCGGCTGTGCCCGTGGCCTATTTTTTGCACACGGAGGGCGCTCGCAAAGTCTCGCCCCATTCCGAGTCCGGCGGACGAACTTGGCCAGCCCCTCCCCCCAAGGCTATAGCCCACCCGTTTTTTGGGCATTTTTGCGGGGGACGAACTTGGGGACGGGACCTTCGGGGGCTTATTTTTGGGTGCGACTGTGCCCACGGCCTATTTTTGGCACACGGAGGGCGTTCGCAAAGTCTCGACCCATTCTGAGCCCGGCGGACGAAGTTGGCCAGCCCCTCCCCCCAAGGCTATAGCCCACCCGTTTTTTGGGCATTTTTGCGGCGGACGAACTTGGGGACGGGACCTTCGGGGGCTTATTTTTGGACGCGGCTGTGTCCGCGGCCTATTTTTTGCACACGGAGGGCCCTTGTAAAGTCTCGCCCCATTCCGAGTCCGGCGGACGAAGTTGGCCAGCCCCTCCCCCCAAGGCCATAGCCCACCCGTTTTTTGGGCATTTTTGGCGGACAAACTTGGGGACGGGACCTTGGGGCTTATTTTTGGACGCGGCTGTGCCCGCCTATTTTTTGCACACGGAGGGCGTTTCAAAGTCTCGCCTCATTCCGAGTCCGGCGGACGGTTGGCCAGCCCTCCCCAAGGCTATAGCCCACCCGCTTTTGGGCATTTTTACGGCGGACGACCATGGGGACGGGATCTTCCGGAGCTTATTTTTGGGCGCGGCTGTGGCCGCGGCCTATTATTGGCACATGCAGGGCGCTCGCAATGTCTCGGCCCATTCCGAGTCCGGCGGACGAAGTTGGCCAGCCCCTCCCGCCAAGGCTATAGCCCACCCGCTTTTGGGCATTTTTGGGCGGACGAACTTGGGGACGGGACCTTCGGGGTCTTATTTTCGGTCGCGGCTGTGCCCGTGGCCTATTTTTTGCACACGGAGGGCGCCGCAGTCTCGCCCCATTCCGAGTCCGCGGATTTACTTGGCCAGCCCCTCCCCACAAGGCTATAGCCCACCCGTTTTTTGGGCATTTTTGCGGCGGATGAACTTGTGGACGGGACCTTCGGGGGCTTATTTATGGGCGCGGCTGTGCCCACGGCCTATTTTTGGCACACGGAGGGCGCTCACTAAGTCTCGCCCCATTCCGAGTCCGGCGGACGAAGTTGGCCAGCCCCTCCCCCCAACGCTATAGCCCACCCGTTTTTCGGGCATTTTTGCGGCGGACGAACTTGGGGACGGGATCTTCGGGGCCTTATTTTTGGGTGCGACTGTGTCCACGGCCTATTTTTGGCGCACGGAGGGCGCTCGCAAAGTCTAGCCCCATTCCGAGTCCGGCGGATTGGCCCCTCCCCAAGTATATAGCCCACCCGTTTTTTGGCATTTTTGCGGCGGACGAACTTGGGGACGGAACCTTCAAGGTCTTATTTTTGGGTGCAGCTGTGCCCGCGGGCTATTTTTGGCACACGGAGGGCGCTCGTAAAGTCTCGTCCCATTCCGAGTCCGGCGGACGAAGTTGGCCATCCCCTCCCCCCAAGGCTATAGCCCACCCGTTTTTTTGGAATTTTGCGGCGGACGAACTTGGGGACGGGATTTCGGGGGCTTATTTTTGGGCGCGGCTGTGTCCGCGGCCTATTTTTGGCACACGGAGGGCGCTCGCAAAGTCTAGCCCCATTCCGAGTCCGGCGGACGAAGTGGGCCAGCCCCTCCCGCCAAGGCTATAGCCCGCCCGCTTTTTGGGCATTTTTGCGGCGGACGAACTTGGGGACGGGACCTTCGGGGGCTTATTTTTGGGTGCGGCTGTGCTCATTTTTGGCACACGGAGGGCGCCGCAAAGTCTCACCCCATTCCGAGCCCGGCGGGACTAAGTTGGCCATCCTCCCCCGCGCCACCCGTTTTGGGCATTTTTGCGCGGACGAACTTGGGGACGGGACCTTCGGGTCTTATTTTTGGGCGCGGCTGTGCCGCGCCTCTATGTTTGGCACACGGAGGGCGCCGAAGTCTCCCCATTCCGAGTCCGGCGGACGGTTGGCCAGCCCTCCCCCAAGGCTATATTCCACCTGCTTTTGGGCATTTTGCGGCGGACGAACTTGGGACGGGACTGGGTGCTTATTTTGGGTACGGCTGTGCCCGCCTATTTTTGGCACACGGATGGCGCCGCAAGTTTCAGCCCATTCCGAGTCCGCGGACGAAGTTGGCCAGCCCCTCCCCAAGGCTATAGCCCACCCGCTTTTAGGGCATTTTTGCTGTGGACGAACTTGGGGACGGGACCTTCGGGGCTTATTTTGGGCGCGGCTGTGCCGCCGCCTATTTTTAGCACACAGAGGGCGCACGCAAAGTCTCGCCCATTCCGAGTCCGACGGAAGAAGTGGGCCAGCCTCCCCCAAGTCTATAGCCCACCCGCTTTTGGGCATTTTTGCGGACGAACTTGGGGACGGACCTTCGGGGCTTATTTTTGGGTACGGCTGTGCCGCGGCCTATTTTTGGCACACAGATGGCGCCGCAAAGTCTCGCCTATTTCGAGTCCGGGCGGATTTGGCCAGCCCCTCCCCAAGGCTATAGCCCACCCGCTTTTTTGGGCATTTTTGCGTGACGAACTTGTGGGACGGGACCTTCGGGTCTTATTTTTGGGCGCAGCTGTGCCCGTGGCCTATTTTTGGCACACGGAGGGCGCCGCAAAGTCTCGCCCCATTCCGAGTCCGCGGATTTAACTTGGCCAGCCCCTCCCCCAAGGCTATAGCCCACCCGCTTTTTGGGCATTTTTGCGGGGACGAACTTGGGGACGGACCTTCAGGGGCTTATTTTTTGGCTGTGCCCGTGGCCTATTTTGGGCACACGGAGGGCACTCGCAGTGTCACCTCCATTCCGAGTCCGCGGACGAAGTAGGCCAGCCCCTCCCCCCAAGGCTATAGCCCACCCGTTTTTTGGGCATTTTTGCGGCGGACGAACTTGTGGACGGGACCTTCGGGGGCTTATTTTTGGGCGCGGCTGTGCCTGCGGCCTATTTGTGGCACACGGAGGGCGCTCGCAAAGTCTCGCCCCATTCCGATTCCGACGGACGAAGTTGGCCAGCCCCTCCCCCCAAGGCTATGGCCCACCCGTTTTTTGGGCATTTTTGCGGCGGACGAACTTGGGGACGGGACCTTCGGGGGCTTATTTTTGAGTACGGCTGTGCCCGCGGCTTATTTTTGGCACACGGAGGGCGCTTACAAAGTCTCGCCCCATTCCGAGTCCGGCGGATGAAGTGTGTCAGCCCCTCCCCCCAAGTCTATAGCCCACCCGTTTTTTGGGCATTTTTGCGGCGGACGAACTTGGGGACGGGACCTTCGGGGGCTTATTTTTGAGGGCGGCTGTGCCCGCGGCCTATTTTTGACACACGGAGGGCGCTCGCAAATCTCGCCCCATTCCGAGTCCGGCGGACGAAGTTGGCCAGCCCCTCCCCCCAAGGCTATAGCCCACCCGTTTTTTTGGAATTTTGCGGCGGACGAACTTGGGGACGGGATTTCGGGGGATTATTTTTGGGCGCGGCTGTGTCCGCGGCCTATTTTTGGCACACGGAGGGCGCTCGCAAAGTCTAGCCCCATTCCGAGTCCAGCGGACGAAGTGGGCCAGCCCCTCCCCCCAAGGCTATAGCCCACCCGTTTTTTGGGCATTTTTGCAGCGGACGAACTTGGGGACGGGACCTTCGGGGGCTTATTTTTGGGTGCTACTGTGCCCGCGGCCTATTTTGGGCACACGGAGGGCACTCGCAAAGTGTCACCCCATTCCGAGTCCGGCGGACGAAGTAGGCCAGCCCCTCCCCCCAAGGCTATAGCCCACCCGTTTTTTGGGCATTTTTGCGGCGGACGAACTTGTGGACGGGACCTTCGGGGGCTTATTTTTGGGCGCGGCTGTGCCTGCGGCCTATTTGTGGCACACGGAGGGCGCTCGCAAAGTCTCGCCCCATTCCGATTCCGACGGACGAAGTTGGCCAGCCCCTCCCCCCAAGGCTATGGCCCACCCGTTTTTTGGGCATTTTTGCGGCGGACGAACTTGGGGACGGGACCTTCGGGGGCTTATTTTTGAGTACGGCTGTGCCCGCGGCTTATTTTTGGCACACGGAGGGCGCTTACAAAGTCTCGCCCCATTCCGAGTCCGGCGGATGAAGTGTGTCAGCCCCTCCCCCCAAGTCTATAGCCCACCCGTTTTTTGGGCATTTTTGCGGCGGACGAACTTGGGGACGGGACCTTCGGGGGCTTATTTTTGAGGGCGGCTGTGCCCACGGCCTATTTTTGGCACACAGATGGTGCTCGCAAAGTCTCGCCCTATTTCGAGTCCGGCGGACGAAGTTGGCCAGCCCCTCCCCCCAAGGCTATAGCCCACCCGTTTTTTGGGCATTTTTGCGGCGGACGAACTTGGGGACGGGACCTTCGGGGTCTTATTTTTGGGCGCAGCTGTGCCCGTGGCCTATTTTTGGCACACGGAGGGCGCTCGCAAAGTCTCGCCCCATTCCGAGTCCGGCGGACGAACTTGGCCAGCCCCTCCCCCCAAGGCTATAGCCCACCCGTTTTTTGGGCATTTTTGCGGGGGACGAACTTGGGGACGGGACCTTCAGGGGCTTATTTTTTGGCGCGGCTGTGCCCGTGGCCTATTTTGGGCACACGGAGGGCACTCGCAAAGTGTCACCCCATTCCGAGTCCGGCGGACGAAGTAGGCCAGCCCCTCCCCCCAAGGCTATAGCCCACCCGTTTTTTGGGCATTTTTGCGGCGGACGAACTTGTGGACGGGACCTTCGGGGGCTTATTTTTGGGCGCGGCTGTGCCTGCGGCCTATTTGTGGCACACGGAGGGCGCCCGCCACGTCTCGCCCCATTCCGATTCCGACGGACGAAGTTGGCCAGCCCCTCCCCCCAAGGCTATGGCCCACCCGTTTTTTGGGCATTTTTGCGGCGGACGAACTTGGGGACGGGACCTTCGGGGGCTTATTTTTGAGTACGGCTGTGCCCGCGGCTTATTTTTGGCACACGGAGGGCGCTTACAAAGTCTCGCCCCATTCCGAGTCCGGCGGACGAAGTGTGTCAGCCCTCCCCCAAGTCTATAGCCCACCCGCTTTTGGGCATTTTTGGGGACGAACTTGGGGACGGACCTTCAGGGGCTTATTTTTTATGCTGCTGTGCCTGGGCCTATTTTGGGCACACGGAGGGCACTCGCAGTGTCACCCCATTCCGAGTCCGTCGGACGAAGTAGGCCAGCCCCTCCCCCAAGGCTATAGCCCACCCGCTTTTGGGCATTTTTGCGGGGGACGAACTTGGGGACGGGACCTTCAGGGGCTAATTTTTTGGCGCGGCTGTGCCTGCTGCCTATTTGTGGCACACGGAGGGCGCTCGCAAAGTCTCGCCCCATTCCGATTCCGACGGACGAAGTTGGCCAGCCCCTCCCCCCAAGGCTTTGGCCCACCCGTTTTTTGGGCATTTTTGCGGCGGACGAACTTGGGGACGGGACCTTCGGGGGCTTATTTTTGAGTACGGCTGTGCCCGCGGCTTATTTTTGGCACACGGAGGGCGCTTACAAAGTCTCGCCCCATTCCGAGTCCGGCGGATGAAGTGTGTCAGCCCCTCCCCCCAAGTCTATAGCCCACCCGTTTTTTGGGCATTTTTGCGGGGGACGAACTTGGGGACGGGACCTTCAGGGGCTTATTTTTTGGCGCGGCTGTGCCCGCGCCTATTTTGGCACACAGATGGCGCTGCAAAGTCTCGCCTATTTCGAGTCCGCGGACGAAAGTTGGCCAGCCCTCCCCAAGCTATAGCCCCCCCGTTTTTTGGGCAATTTTGCGGCGGACGAACTTGGGGACGGGACCTTCGGGGTCTTATTTTTGGGCGCAGCTGTGCCCGTGGCCTATTTTTGGCACACGGAGGGCGCTCGCAAAGTCTCGCCCCATTCCGAGACCTGCTCACGACAGTGGCCCGCACCATCACCCAAGGCTATAGACCACCCGTTTTTTGGGCATTTTTGCGGGGGACGAACTTGGGGACGGGACCTTCAGGGGCTTATTTTTTGGCGCGGCTGTGCCCGTGGCCTATTTTGGGCACACGGAGGGCACTCGCAAAGTGTCACCCCATTCCGAGTCCGGCGGACGAAGTAGGCCAGCCCCTCCCCCCAAGGCTATAGCCCACCCGTTTTTTGGGCATTTTTGCGGCGGACGAACTTGTGGACGGGACCTTCGGGGGCTTATTTTTGGGAGCGGCTGTGCCGGCGGCATATTTTTGGCACACGGAGGCGCTGCAGTCTCGCCCCATTCCGAGTCCGTCGGACGAAGTTGGCCAGCCCCTCCCCCCAAGGCTATGGCCCACCCGTTTTTTGGGCATTTTTGCGGCGGACGAACTTGGGGACGGGACCTTCGGGGGCTTATTTTTGAGTACGGCTGTGCCCGCGGCTTATTTTTGGCACACGGAGGGCGCTTACAAAGTCTCGCCCCATTCCGAGTCCGGCGGATGAAGTGTGTCAGCCCCTCCCCCCAAGTCTATAGCCCACCCGTTTTTTGGGCATTTTTGCGGCGGACGAACTTGGGGACGGGACCTTCGGGGGCTTATTTTTGAGGGCGGCTGTGCCCGCGGCCTATTTTTGACACACGGAGGGCGCTCGCAAATATCGCCCCATTCCGAGTCCGGCGGATGAAGTGTGTCAGCCCCTCCCCCCAAGGCTATAGCCCACCCGTTTTTTTGGAATTTTGCGGCGGACGAACTTGGGGACGGGATTTCGGGGGATTATTTTTGGGCGCGGCTGTGTCCGCGGCCTATTTTTGGCACACGGAGGGCGCTCGCAAAGTCTAGCCCCATTCCGAGTCCAGCGGACGAAGTGGGCCAGCCCCTCCCCCCAAGGCTATAGCCCACCCGCTTTTTGGGCATTTTGCAGCGGACGAACTTGGGGACGGGACCTTCGGGGCTTATTTTGGGTGCTACTGTGCCCGGCCTATTTTGGCACACGGAGGCCGCTCGCGAAGTCTCGCCCATTCCGAGTCCGGACGAAGTTGGCCAGCCCCTCCCCCCAAGGCTATAGCCCGCCCGTTTTTTGGGCGTTTTTGCGGCGGACGAACTTGGGGACGGGACCTTCGGGGGCTTATTTTTGGACGCGGCTGTGCCCACGGCCTATTTTTGGCACACGGAGGGCGCTCGCAAAGTCTCACCTCATTCCAAGTCCGGCGGACGAAGTTGGCCAGCCCCTCCCCCAAGGCTATAGCCCACCCGTTTTTTGGGCATTTTTGCAGTAGACGAACTTTGGGACGGAACCTTCGGGGGCTTATTTTTCGGCGAAGCAGTGACCGCAGCCTATTTTTGGCACACGGATGGCGCTCGCAAAGTTTCAGCCCATTCCGAGTCCGGCGGACGAAGTTGGCCAGCCCCTCCCCCCAAGGCTATAGCCCACCCGTTTTTAGGGCATTTTTGCTGCGGACGAACTTGGGGACGGGACCTTCGGGGGATTATTTTTGGGCGCGGCTGTGCCCGCCGCCTATTTTTGGCACACGGAGGGCGCTCGCAAAGTCTCGCCCCATTCCGAGTCCGACGGAAGAATTGGGCCAGCCCCTCCCCCCAAGTCTATAGCCCACCCGTTTTTTGGGCATTTTTGCGGCGGACGAACTTGGGGACGGGACCTTCGGGGGCTTATTTTTGGGTACGGCTGTGCCCGCGACTTTGGCACACAGATGGCGCTGAAAGTCTCGCCCCATTTCGAGTCCGGCGGACGAAGTTGGCCAGCCCCTCCCCCCAAGGCTATAGCCCACCCGTTTTTTGGGCATTTTTGCAGTGGACGAACTTGGGGACGGGACCTTCGGGGGCTTATTTTTGGGCGCGGCAGTGACCGCGGCCTATTTTTAGGACACGGAGGGCGCTCGCAAAGTCTCGCCACATTCCGAGTCCGGCGGACGAAGTTGGCCAGCCCCTCCCCCCAAGGCTATAGCCCACCCGTTTTTTGGGCATTTTTGCGGCGGACGAACTTGGGGACGGGACCTTCGGGGGCTTATTTTTGGGTACGGCTGAGCCCGCAGCCTATTTTTGGCACACGAAGGACGCTCCCAAAGTCTCGCCCCATTCCGAGTCCGGCGGACGAAGTAGACCAGCCCCTCCCCCCAAGGCTATAGCCCACCCGTTTTTTGGGCATTTTTGCGGCGGACGAACTTGGGGAAGGGACATTCGGGGGCTTATTTTTGGCACGGCTGTGCCTGCGGCCTATTTTTGGCACACGGAGGGCGCAGAAGTCTCGCCCCATTCCGAGTCCGCGGACGAGAGTCGGCAGCCCCTCCGCCCAAGGCTATAGCCCACCCATGCTTTTTTGGGCATTTTGGCGGACGAACTTGGGGAAGGGACATTCGGGGCTTATTTATGTGGCTGTGCCTATTTTTCGCTCACGGAGGGCGCCGCAAAGTCTCGCCCCATTCCGAGTCCGGGCAAGTTGGCCAGCACCTCCCGCCAAGGCTATAGCCCACACGCTTTTGGGAATTTTTGCGGCGGACGAACTGGGGACGGGCTCTTCGGGGCTTATTTTTGGGCGCGGCTGCCCAAGGTCTATTTTTGGCACACGGAGGGCGCTCGCAGTCTCGCCCCATTCCGAGTCCGGACGGGCTTGGCCAGCCCTCCCCAAGGCTATAGCCCACCCATTTTTCGGGCATTTTTGACGAACTTGGGGACGGGACATTCTGGGCTTATTTTTGGGCACTGCTGTGCCTCGGCCTATTTTTGGCTCACGGAGGGCGCTCATAAAGTCTCGTCCCCATTCCGAGTCCGGCGGACTGGCCAGCCTCTCCCCAAGGCTATAGCCCACCCGCTTTTTGCGGCGGACGAACTTGGGGACGGGACCTCGGGGCTTATTTTGGGCGCTGTGCCTGCCTATTTTTAGGCATACGGAGAGTGCTCGCAAAGTCTCGCCCCATTCCGAGTCCGCGGATTTAAGGTTGGCCAGCCCTTCCCGCCAAGGCTATAGCCCAAACCCGCTTTTGGGCATTTTGCGGACGAACTTGGGGACGGGACCTTCGGGGCTTAATTTTGGGAGATGCTGTGCTCGCCTACTATTTTTGGCAATCGGTGGGTGCTCTTAAAGTCTCGCCCCATTCCGAGTCCGGTGGATGAAGTTGGCCAGCCCCTCCCCCCAAGGCTATAGCCCACCCATTTTTTGTGAATTTTTGGGTCGGACGAACTAGCGGATGGGACCTAAGGGGGCTTATTTTTGGGCGCAGCTGAGCCCGCGGCCTATTTTTGCACACGGAGGGCGCCGTAAAGTCTCGCCATTCCCAGTCCGCGGACAAAGTGGGCCAGCCCTACCCCCGAGGCTATAGCCCACCCATTTTTGGGCATTTTCAAGGCGGACGAACTTGGGGACAGGCTCCTTCGGGCTTATTTTTGGGCGCAGCTGTGCCTGGACTATTTTTTGCACACGGAGGGCGCTCGCAAAGTCTCGCCCCATTTCGAGTCCGGCGGACGAAGTTGGCCAGCACCTCCCCCCAAGGCTATAGCCCACCCGTTTTTTGGCCATTTTTGCGGCAGACGAACTTGGGGACGGGACCTTCAGGGGCTTATTTTTGGGCGCGGCTGTGCCCACGGCCTATTTTTGGCACACGGAGGGCACTCACAAAGTCTCACCCCATTCCGAGTCCGGACGATTTATGGGCCCCCTCCCCAAGGCTATAGCCCACCCGTTTTTTGGGCATTTTTGCGGCGGACGAACTTGGGGACGGGACCTTCGGGGGCTTATTTTTGGGCATGGCTGTTCCCACGGCCTATTTTTGGCACACGGAGGGCGCTCGCAAAGTCTCGCCCCATTCCGAGTCCGGCGGACGAAGTTGGCCAGCCCCTCCCCCCAAGGCTATAGCCCGCCCGCTTTTGAGCATTTTGCGGATCTAACTTGGGGACGGACCTTGGGGCTTATTTTGGGTGCGGCTATGCCCACGGCCTATTTTTGGCACATGGATGGCGCTCAGAAAGTCTCACCCATTCCGAGTCCGCGGACGAAGTTCCAGCCCTCCCCCGAAGGCTATAGCCCACCCGCTTTTTGGGCATTTTGCGGCGGACGAACTTGGGGACGGGACCTTCGGGGCTTATTTTTGCGCTATTTTTGGCACACGGAGGGCGCCTCTCTCGCATTTTTGTTAGTAACACACAGGAGGCTTTTGGCACAAAGTCTCACCCATTCCGAGTCCTGCGGACGATGTTGGCCAGCCCTCCCCCAGGCTATAGCCCACCCGCTTTTTTTTGGGCATTTTGCGGCGGACGAACTTGGGACGCCGACCTTAGGGCGGCTTATTTTTGGGGCGTGCCTGGCTATTTTTTTTAATGGAGGCCGCTTCAGGAGCCTCTCACCCATTCAGAGTCCGAGGGCGCGACAGATGTACCTCCCAAGGCTATAGCCCACCACCTTTTTTTGGGCATTTTGGCAAGCAACTTGGGGCCAGCGCACCGGGGGCTTATTTTTGGGCAGCTGTGCTCGCGGCTATTTTTGGCACACGGAGGGCGGTGTCTCGCCCATTCCGAGTCCGGGACGAGTTGGCCAGCCCTCCCCCAAGGCTATAGCCCACCCGTTTTTGGGCATTTTTGCGGCGGACGAACTTGGGGCGGGACCTGGGGCTTATTATTTGGCGCGGCTGTGCCCGCAGCCTTTTTGCACGGATGGCGCTTGCAAAGTCTCGCCCCATTCCGAGTCCGGACGGGCCGCCTCCCTCCCCATATAGCCCACCCGTTTTTTGGGCATTTACGACGAACTTGGGACGGGACCTTGGGGCGAGTGGCCTCCTTGTGCCAAAAATAGGTCAGGCACAACCGCACTCCAAAAATAAGCCCCTGAAGGTCCTCCCCAAGTTCGTCCAAAAATGCCTAAAAACGGGTGGGCTATAGCCTTGGGGGGACGGGCTGGCCAACTTCGTCCGCCGGACTCGGAATGGGGCGAGACTTTGCGAGCGCCCTCCGTGTGCAAACAATAGGCTGTGGGCACAGTCACTCCCAAAAATAAGCCCCCGAC
This sequence comes from Citrus mangshanensis, assembly GCA_030449895.1. Classification (NCBI taxonomy): domain Eukaryota; kingdom Viridiplantae; phylum Streptophyta; class Magnoliopsida; order Sapindales; family Rutaceae; genus Citrus; species Citrus mangshanensis. Next base: position 570,222 of record JASUUJ010000146.1, read on the forward strand.
GGTCCCGTCCCCAAGTTCGTCCGCCGCAAAAATGCCCAAAAAATGGGTTGGCTATAGCCTTGGGGGGAGGGGCTGGCCAACCTCGTCCGCCGGACTCTGAATGGGGCGAGATTTTGCGAGCGCCCTCCGTGTGCCAAAAATAAGCCGCAGGCACAGCTCCGCCCAAAAACAAGCCCCCGAAGGTCCCGTCCCCAAGTTCGTCCTAAAAATGCCTAAAAACGGGTAGGCTATAGCCTTGGGGGAGGGCTGGCCAACCGTCCGCGGACTCGGAATAGGGCGAGACATTGCGAGTGCCCTCCGTGCTGCCAAAAATAGTCCACGGGCACAGCTGTGCCCAAAAATAAGCCCCGAAGGTCCTCCCCAAGTTCGTCCGCCGCAAAATGCCCAAAACGGGTGGGCTATAGCCTTGGGGGAGGGGCTGGCCAACTCGCCCGCCGGACTCGGAATGGGGCGAGATTTTGCGAGCACCCTCCGTGCCAAAAATAGGCCGCGGAACAGCCGCGCCAAATAATAAGCCCCGAAGGTCCCGCCCCAAGTTCGGGCCCGCTGCAAAAATGCCCAAAAAACGGGTGGGCTATAGCCTTGGGGGGAGGGGCTGGCCAACTTCGTCCGCCGGACTCGGAATGGGGCGAGTCTTTGCGACCGCCCTCCGTGTGCCAAAAATAGGCCGCGAGCACAGTCGCGTCCAAAAAGAAGCCCCCGAAGGTCCCGTCCCCAAGTTCGTTCGCCGCAAAAATGCCCAAAAAACGGGTGGTCTATAGCCTTGGGGGGAGGGGCTGGCCAACTTCGTCCGCCGGACTCGGAATGGGGCGAAACTTTGCGAGCACCCTCCGTGTGCCAAAAATAGGATGCGGGCACAGCCACGCCCAAAAATAAGCACCCGAAGGTCCCGTCCCCAAGTTCGTCCGCCGCAAAAATGCCCAAAAAACGGGTGGGCTAGCCTTGGGGGGAGGGGCTGGCCAACTTCGTCCGCCGGACTCGGAATGGGGCGAGACTTTGCGAGCGCCCTCCGTTTGCCAAAAATAGGCAGTGGGCACAGCCGTTCCCAAAAATAAGCCCCCGAAGGTCCGGTCCCCAAGTTCGTCTGCCGTAAAAATGCCCAAAAAACGGGTGGGCTATAGCCTTGGCGCGAGGGGCTGGCCAACTTCGTCCGCCGGACTCGGAATGGGCCGAGACTTTGCGAGCACCCTCCGTGTGCCAAAAATAGGCCGCAGACACAGTGGCGTCCAAAAATAAGCCCCCGAAGGTCCCGTCCCCAAGTTCATCCGCCGCAAAAATGCCCAAAAAACGGGTGGGCTATAGCCTTGGGGGGAGGGGCTGAACCACTTCGTCCGCCGGGCTCGGAATGGGGAGAGACTTTGCGAGCGCACTCCGTGTGCCAAAAATAGGCCGCAGGCACAGCCGCGCCCAAAAATAAGCACCCGAAGGTCCCGTCCCCAAGTTCGTCCGCCGCAAAAATGCCCAAAAAACGGGTGGGCTAGCCTTGGGGGGAGGGGCTGGCCAACTTCGTCCAGCGGACTCGGAATGGGGCAAGCCTTGCGAGCGGCCTCCGTGTGCCAAAAATAGGCCGTGGGCAAAGCCGCGTCCAAAAATAAGCCCCCGAAGGTCCCGTCCCCAAGTTCGTCCGCTGCAAAAATGCCCAAAAAACGGGTGGGCTATAGCCTTGGGGGGAGGGGCTGGCCAACTTCGTCCGCCGGACTCGGAATGGGGCGAGACTTTGCGAGCGGCCTCCGTGTGCCAAAAATAGGCCATGGGCACAGCCGCGCCCAAAAACAAGCCCCCGAAGGTCCCGTCCCCAAGTTCATCCGCCGCAAAAATGCCCAAAAAACGGGTGGGCTATAGCCTTGGGGGGAGGGGCTGAACCACTTCGTCCGCCGGGCTCGGAATGGGGAGAGACTTTGCGAGCGCACTCCGTGTGCCAAAAATAGGCCGCAGGCACAGCCGCGCCCAAAAATAAGCCCCCGAAGGTCCCGTACCCAAGTTCGTCCGCGCCGCAAAAATGCCCAAACGGGTGGGCTAAAGCCTTGGGGGAGGGGCTGGCCAACTTCGTCCGGGAGTCCGAATGGGGTGAGACTTTGCGAGCACCCTCCCGTGCTGGGGGCCAGGCCGCGGACACAGCCGCACTCCGAAAAAAGCCCCCGAAGGTCCGTCCCCAACCGTCCGCCGCAAAAATGCCCACAAAACGGGTGGGCTATAGCCCTGGGGGACGGGGCTGGCCCACTTCGTCCGCCGGACTCGGAATGGGGTGAGACTTTGCTAGCACCCTCCGTGTGCCAAAAATAGGCCACGGGCACAGCCACGCCCAAAAATAAGCCCCCGAAGGTCCCGTCCCCAAGTTCATCCGCCGCAAAAATGCCCAAAAAACGGGTGGGCTATAGCCTTGGGGGGAGGGGCTGAACCACTTCGTCCGCCGGGCTCGGAATGGAGAGAGACTTTGCGGCGCCCTCCGTGTGCCAAAATGTGGCCAGGCCGCAGGCACAGCCGCGCCAAAAATAAGCCCGAAGGTCCCGTACCCAAGTTCGTCGCCGCAAAAATGCCCAAAAACGGGTGGGCTATAGCCTTGGGGGAGGGCTGGCCAACTTCGTCCGCGGAGTCCGAATGGGGTGAGACTTTGCGAGCACCCTCCCGTGCCAGGGCCGCGGACACAGCCGCACCCAAAAAAAAAAGCCCCCGAAGGTCCCGTCGCCAACTTCGTCCGCCGCAAAAATGCCCAAAAAACGGGTGGGCTATAGCCTTGGGGGAAGGGGCTGGCCCACTTCGTCCGCCGGACTCGGAATGGGGTGAGACTTTGCTAGCACCCTCCGTGTGCCAAAAATAGGACGCGGGCACAGCCACGCCCAAAAATAAGCCCCCGAAGGTCCCGTCCCCAAGTTCGTCCGCCGCAAAAATGCCCAAAAAAAGGGTGGGCTATAGCCTTGGGGGGAGGGGCTGGCCAACTTCGTCCGCCGGACTTGGAATGGGGCGACACTTTGCGAGCACCCTCCGTGTGCCAAAAATAGGCCGCGGGAACAGCCGCGCCAAATAATAAGCCCCCGAAGGTCCCGGCCCCAAGTTCGTCCGCTGCAAAAATGCCCAAAAAACGGGTGGGCTATAGCCTTGGGGGGAGGGGCTGGCCAACTTCGTCCGCCGGACTCGGAATGGGGCGAGACTTTGCGACCGCCCTCCGTGTGCCAAAAATAGGCCGCGAGCACAGCCGCGCCCAAAAAGAAGCCCCCGAAGGTCCCGTCCCCAAGTTCGTTCGCCGCAAAATTGCCCAAAAAACGGGTGGTCTATAGCCTTGGGGGGAGGGGCTGGCCAACTTCGTCCGCCGGACTCGGAATGGGACGAAACTTTGCGAGTGCCCTCCGTGTGCCAAAAATAGGACGCGGGCACAGCCACGCCCAAAAATAAGCAGCCGAAGGTCCCGTCCCCAAGTTCGTCCGCCGCAAAAATGCCTAGCGGGTGGGCTAGGCCTTGGGAGAGGGCTGGCCAACTTCGTCCCGCCGGACTGGAATGGGGCGAGACTTTGCGAGCGCCCTCCTTTGCCAAAAATAGACCGCGGCACAGCCGTTCCCAAAAAGAAGCCCCCGAAGGTCCGGTCCCCAAGTTCGTCCGCCAAAAATGCCCAAAACGGGTGGGCTATAGCCTTGGCGCGAGGGCTGGCCAACTTCGTCCGCGGACTCGGAATGGGCCGAGACTGCGAGCACCCTCCGTGTGCCAAAAATAGGGCCGCGGGCAAAGCCGAAAAATAAGCCCCAAGGTCCCGTCCCCAAGTTCATCCGCCGCAAAATGCCGAAAACGGGTGGGCTATAGCCTTGGGGAGGGCTGGCCAACTCGTCCGCCGGACTCGGAATGGGGCGAGCCTTGCGGCCGGCCTCCGTGTGCCAAAAATAGGCCGTGGCAAAGCCGCGCCCAAAAATAAGCCCCGAAGGTCCCGTCCCCAAGTTCGTCCGCTGCAAAAATGCCCAGCGGGTGGGCTATAGCCTTGGGGGAGGGCTGGCCAACCCGTCCGGGACTCGGAATGGGGCGAGACTGCGGCGGCCTACGTGTGCCAAAAGGCCATGGGCACAGCCGCGCCCAAAATAAGCCCCGAAGGTCCCGTCCCCAAGTTCATCCGCGCAAAAATGCAAAACGGGTGGGCTATAGCCTTGAGGAGAGGGGCTGAACCACTTCGTCTGCCGGGCTCGGAATGGGCGAGACTTTGCGAGCGCCCTCCGTGTGTGCCAAAAATAGGCCGCAGGCACAGCCTTAAAAATAAGCCCTCAAGGTCCCGTACCCAAGTTCGTCCGCCGCAAAAATGCCCAAAAAGCGGGTGGGCTATAGCCTTGGGAGGGGCTGCGTCAACTTCTGTCCGCCGGACTCGGAATGGGCGAGACTTTGCGAGCGCCTCCGTGTCCTAGGCCACGGGCACAGCCGCGCCCAAAAATAAGCCCCGAAGGTCCCGTCCCCAAGTTCGTCCGCCGCAAAATGCCCAACGGGTGGGCTATAGCCTTGGGGGAGGGGCTGGCCAACTTCCGCCGGACTCGGAATGGGGCGTGACTTTGCAAGCGCCCTCCGTGTGCCAAAAATAGGCCGCGGCCACAGCCGCGCACAAAAATAAGCCCCCGAAGGTCCCGTCCCCAAGTTCGTCCGCCGCAAAAATGCCAAAAAAATGGGTGGGCTATAGCCTTGGGGGGAGGGGCTGGCCAACTTCGTCAGCCGGACTCGGAATGGGGCGAGCCTTTACGAGTGTCCTCCGTGTGCCAAAAATAGGCCGTGGGCACAGCCGCGCCCAAAAATAAGCAACCGAAGGTCCCGTCCACAAGTTCGTCCGCCGCAAAAATGCCCAAAAAACGGGTGGGCTATAGCCTTGGGGGGAGGGGCTGGCCTACTTCGTCCGCCGGACTAGGAATGGGACGAGACTTTACGAGCGCCCTCCGTGTGCCAAAAATAGGCCGCGGACACAGCGCGGCCAAAAATAAGCCCCCGAAGGTCCCGTCCCCAAGTTCGTCCGACGCAAAAATGCCCAAAAAACGGGTGGGCTATAGCCTCGGGGGGAGGGGCTGGCCAACTTCGTCCGCCGGACTAGGAATGGGGCGAGACTTTACGAGCGCCCTCTGTGTGCCAAAAATAGGCCGCGGACACAGCGCGGCCAAAAATAAGCCCCCGAAGGTCCCGTCCCCAAGTTCGTCCGACGCAAAAATGCCCAAAAAACGGGTGGGCTATAGCCTCGGGGGGAGGGGCTGGCCAACTTCGTCCGCCGAAGTGCGAATGGGTCGAGACTTTGCGAGCACCCTCCGTGTGCGAAACATAGGTTGCGGACACAGCCGCGGCCAAAAATAAGCCCCCGAAGGTCCCGTCCCCAAGTTCGTCCGCCGCAAAAATGCCCAAAAAACGGGTGGGCTATAGCCTTGGGGGAGGGGCAGGCCCACCGTCCGCCGGACTCGGAATGGGGCGAGACTGCGGCGCCCTCCGTGTGCCAAAAATGAGGCCACGGGCTAAGCCGCGTCCTAAAATAAGCCCCGAAGGTCCCATCCCCAAGTTCGTCCTCCAAAAATGCCCAAACGGGTGGGCTATAGCCTTGGGGGAGGGCTGGCCAACTTCCGCCGGACCCGGAAAGGGGCGAGACTTTGCAAGCACCCTCCGTGTGCCAAAAATATGCCACGGGCTAAGCCGCGCCCAAAAATAAGCCCCAGGAGGTCCCGTCCCCAAGTTCGTCCGGCGCAAAAATGCCCAAAAAACGGGTGGGCCATAGCCTTGGGGGGAGGGGCTGGCCAACATCGTCCGCCGGACTGGGAATAGGGTGAGACTTTGCGAGCGCCCTCCGTGTGCCAAAAATAGGCCGCGGGCTAAGCCGCGCCAAAAAATAAGCCCCCCAAGGTCCCGTCCCCAAGTTCGTCCGCCGCAAAAATGCCCAAAAAAAGGGTTGGCTATAGCCTTGGGGGGAGGGGCTGGCCTACTTCGTCCGCCGGACTAGGAATGGGGCGAGACTTTACGAGCGCCCTCCGTGTGCCAAAAATAGGCCACGGACACAGCCGCGGCCAAAAATAAGCCCCCGAAGGTCCCGTCCCCAAGTTCGTCCGCCGCAAAAATGCCCAAAAAACGGGTGGGCTATAGCCTTGGGGGGAGGGGCTGGCCAACTTCTTCCGCCGGACTCGGTATGGGGCGAGACTTTGCAAGCGCCCTCTTTGTGCCAAAAATAGGCCACGGGCTAAGCCGCGCCCAAAAATAAGCCCCCGAAGGTCCCGTCCCCAAGTTCGTCCGCCTCAAACATCCCCACCCAACGGGTGGGCCATAGCCTTGGGGGGAGGGGTTGGCCAACTTCGTCCGCCGGAGTCCGAATGGGGCGAGACTTTGCGAGCACCCTCCGCGTGCCAAAAAAAGACCATGGGCACAGCCGCGCCAAAAATAAGCCCCCAAAGGTCCCGTCCCCAAGTTCGTCCGCCGAAAAATGCCCAAAACGGGTGGGCTATAGCCTTGGGGAGGGCTGTTGCTCGTCCGCGGACTCGGAATGGGGCGAGACTTTGCGAGCGCCCCCCGTTTGCCAAAAATAGGCTGCGGGCACAGCCGTGCCCAAAAATAAGCCCCCGAAGGTCCGGTCCCCAAGTTCGTCCGCCGCAAAAATGCCCAAAAAACGGGTGGGCTATAGCCTTGGGGGGAGGGGCTGGCCAACATCGTCCGCCGGACTAGGAATGGGCCGAGACTTTGCGAGCACCCTCCGTGTGCCAAAAATAGGCCGCGGGCACAGCCGTGCCCAAAAATAAGCCCCCGAAGGTCCCGTCCCCAAGTTCGTCCGCCGCAAAAATGCCCAACAAACGGGTGGGCTATAGCCTTGGGGGGAGGGGCTGGCCAACTTCGTCCGCCGGACTCGGAATGGGGCGAGCCTTTGCGAGTGGCCTCCGTGTGCCAAAAATAGGCCGCGGGCACAGCCGTGTCCAAAAATAAGCCCCGAAGGTCCGTCCCCAAGTTCGTCCGCTGCAAAAATGCCCAAAAGCGGGTGGGCTATAGCCTTGGGGAAGGGCTGGCCAACCGTCCGCCGGACTCGGAATGGGGCGAGACTTTGTGGCGCCCTCCGTGTGCCAAAAATAGGCCGCTGGCACGCGCCCAAAAATAAGCGCCCGAAGAGTCCCGTCCCCAAGTTCGTCCGCCGAAAAAATGCCCAAAAAAGCGGGTGGGCTATAGCCTTGGGGGAGGGGCTGGCCGCAAATCCGCGGACTCGGAATGGGGCGAAACTTTATGAGCGCCCTCCGTGTGCAAAAAAATAGCCACGGGCACAGCCGCGCCCAAAAATAAGCGCCCGAAGGTCCCGTCCCCAAGTTCGTCCGCGAAAAAATGCCCAAAAGCGGGTGGGCTATAGCCTTGGGGGAGGGGCTGGCCCGCCGTCCGCCGGACTCGGAATGGCGAAACTTTATGAGCGCCCTCCGTTTGCAAAAAATAGGCCACGGCACAGCGCGCCCAAAAATAAGCCCCGAAGGTCCCGTCCCCAAATTCGTCCGCTGCAAAATGCCCAAAAAAGCGGGTGGGCTATAGCCTTGGGGGAGGGCTGGCCAACTCCGCCGGACTCGGAATGGGGAGAGACTGCGGCGGCCTCCCTGTACCAAAAATAGGCCGCAGCCTAACCCGCGCCCAAAAATAAGCCCCGAAGGTCCGTCCCCAAGTTCGTCCGCCGAAAAAATGAGCCAAGCGGGTGGGCTATAGCCTTAGGGAGCGGCTGGCCAACCGTCCGCCGGACTCGGAATGCGGGAGACTTTGCGAAGCGGCCTCCGTGTGCCAAAAATAGGCCGTAGGCTCAGCAGCGCCAAAAAATAAGCCCGAAGGTCCCGTCCCCAAGTTCGTCCGCTGCAAAAATGCCCAAAAGCGGGTGGGCTATAGCCTTGGGGAGGGCTGGCCAACAAATCCGCGGACTCGGAATGGGGCGAGACTTTGCGAGCGGGCTCCGTGTGCCAAAAATAGGCCACGGCCTAAGCCGTACCAAAAAATAAGCCCCCGAAGGTCCCGTCCCCAAGTTCGTCCGCCGCAAAAATGCCCAAAAAACAGGTGGGCTATAGCCCTGGGGGGAGGGGCTGGCCCACTTCGTCCGCCGGACTCGGAATGGGGCGAGACTTTGCGAGCGCCCTCCGTGTGCCAAAAATAGGCCGCGGCCACAGCCACACCCAAAAATAAGCCCCCGAAGGTGCCGTCCCCAAGTTCATCCGCCGAAAAAATGCCCAAAAAACGGGTGGGCTATAGCCTTGGGGGGAGCGGCTGGCCAACTTCGTCCGCCGGACTCGGAATGGGGGGACTTTGTGGCGGCCTCCATGTGCAAAAATAGGCCGTGGGCACAGCCCTTAAAAATAAGCCCCGAAGGTCCCGGCCCCAAGTTCGTCGCTGCAAAAATGCCCAAAAGCGGGTGGGCTATAGCCTTGGGAGGGCTGGCCAGCTCGTCCGCGGACTCGGAATGGGGAGAGACTGCGGCGGCCTCCCTGTACCAAAAATAGGCCGCAGCTTCTTGCCTTAAAAATAAGCCCCGAAGGTCCCGTCCCCAAGTTCGTCCGCGAAAAAATGACCAACAAACGGGTGGGCTATAGCCTTGGGGAAGCGGCTGGCCAACCGTCCGCCCGGACTCGGAATGCGGGAGACTTTGCGGCGGCCTCCGTGTACCAAAAATAGGCCGTAGGCTCAGCGCGCCAAAAAATAAGCCCCGAGGTCCGTCCCCAAGTTCGTCCGCTGCAAAAATGCCCAAAAAGCGGGAGGCTATAGCCTTGGGGAGGGCTGGCAACTTCGTCCGCGGACTCGGAATGGTGCTAGACTTAGAGAGCGGCCTCCGTGTGCCAAAAATAGGCCGCGGCCTAAGCCGTACCAAAAAATAAGCCCCCGAAGGTCCCGTCCCCAAGTTCGTCCGCCGTAAAAATGCCCAAAAAACGGGTGGGCCATAGCCTTGGGGGGAGGGGCTGGCCAACATCGTCCGCCGGAGTGGGAATGAGGTTAGACTCTGCGGCGCCCTCCGTGTGCCAAAAATAGGCCGTAGGCACAGCCGCGCCAAAAATAAGCCCCGAGGTCCCGTCCCCAAGTTCGTCCGCCAAAAATGCCCAAAAAGCAGGTGGTCTATAGCCTTGGGGAGGGCTGTCCTGCTTCGTCCGCCGGACTAGGAATGGGCGAGACTTCTGAGCGCCCTCCGTGTGCAAAAATAGGCCGTGGACACAGCCGCGGCCAAAATAAGCCCCGAGGTCCTGTCCCCAAGTTCGTCCAAAAATGCCCCAAAAGCGGGTGGGCTATGCCTTGGGGGAGGGCTGGCCAACCGTCCGCCGAAGTGCGAATGGGTCGAGACTGCAGAGCACCCTCCGCGTGCGAAACATAGGTTGCGGACTCAGCGCGGCCAAAAATAAGGCCCAGAAGGTCCGTCCCCAAGATTCGTCCGCCCAAAAAATGCCCAAAAAGCGGGTGGGCTATAGCCTTGGGGATGGGCAGGCCCACTTCGTCCGCCGGACTCGGAATGAGGCGAGACTTTGCGAGCGCCCTCCGTGTGTGCCAAAAATAGGCCACGGGCTAAGCGTCCTAAAATAAGCCCCGCAGGTCCGTTCCCCAAGTTCGTCCTCCGCAAAAATGCCCAAAAAACGGGTGGGCTATAACCTTGGGGGGAGGGGCTGGCCAACTTTGTCCGCGGACTCGGAATGGGGCGAGACTTTGCAAGCACCCTCCGTGTGCAAAAATAGGCCACAGGCTAAGCCGCCAAAAATAAGCCCCAGGAGGTCCCGTCCCCAAGTTAAATCGTCACCGCAAAATGCCCAAGCGGGTGGGCCATAGCCTTGGGGGAGGGGCTGGCCAACATCGTCCGCGGACTGGGAATAGGGTGAGACTGCGGCGCCCTCCGTGTGCCAAAAATAGGCCGCGGAGCTAAGGCGCGCCAAAAATAAGCCCCCAGGTCCCGTCCCCAAGTTCGTCCGCCCAAAAGCGCCCAGCAGGTGGGCTATAGCCTTGGGGGGAGGGGCTGGCCAACTTATTCCGCCGGACTCGGAATGGGGCGAGACTGCGAGCACCCTCTGTGTGCTAAAAATAGGCCGTGGGCACAGCGCCCAACAATAAACCCGAAGGTCCCGTCCCAAGTTCGTCTGCCGCAAAAATGCCCAAAAAAAAAGGGTGGGCTATAGCCTTGGGGGAGGGCTGGCCTGCTCAAATCCGCCGGACTAGGAATGGGCGAGACTTTCACGGCGCCCTCCGTGTGCCAAAAATAGGCGCGGACAAAGCGCGGTGAAAATAAGCCCCGAAGGTCCGTCCCCAAGTTCGTCCGCGCAAAAATGCCCAAAAGCGGGTGGGCTATAGCCTTGGGGAGGGCTGGCCAACTTCTTCCCGCCGGACTCGGTATGGGCGAGACTTTGCACCAGCGCCCTCTTTGTGCCAAAAATAGGCCACGGGCTAAGCCGCCCCAAAAATAAGCCCCGAAGGTCCCGTCCCCAAGTTCGTCCGCCACAAAAATGCCCAAAAGCGGGTGGGCCATAGCCTTGGGGAGGGCTGGCCAACATCGTCCGCGGACTGGGAATGGGGTGAGACATTGCGGCGCCCTCCGTGTGCCAAAAATAGGTGCGGGCTAAGCCGCGCCAAAAAATAAGCCCCTGAAAATCCGGCCCCAAGTTCGTCGCCTTGTAAAAATGCCCAAAAGCGGGTAGGCTATAGCCTTGGGGAGGGCTGGCCAACTTCGTCCGCCGGAGTCCGATTGGGGCGAGACTGAGCACCCTCCGCGTGCCAAAAATAGGCCGCGGACACAGCCGCGCCCAAAAATAAGCCCCCGAAGGTCCCGTCCCCAAGTTCGTCCGCCGAAAAAATGCCCAAAAAAAGGGTGGGCTATAGCCTTGGGGGGAGGGGCTGGCCTACTTCGTCCGCCGGACTCGGAATGGGGCGAGACTTTGCGAGCACCCTCCGTGTGCCAAAAATAGGCCGTGGACACAGCCGCGGCCAAAAATAAGCCCCCGAAGGTCCCGTCCCCAATTTCGTCCGCCGCAAAAATGCCCAAAAAACGGGTGGGCTATAGCCTTGGGGGTAGGGGCTGGCCCACAAATCCGCGGACTCGGAATGGGGCGAGACTGCGCGCCCTCCGTGTGCCAAAAATAGGCCACGGGCTAAGCCACGGCCAAAAATAAGCCCCCGAAGGTCCCGTCCCCAAGGTCGTCCGCCGCAAAAATGCGCAAAATACGGGTGGGCTATAGCCTGGGGGGACGGGGCTGGCCCACATCGTCCGCCCGGACTCGGAATGGGAGTGACACTTTGCTAGCACCCTCCGTGTGCCAAAAATGAGGCCACGGGCACAGCCGCGCCCAAAAATATGCCCCGTCCCCAAGTTCATCCGCCGCAAAATGCCCAAAAAAGGGTGGGCTATAGCCTTGGGGAGGGGCTGTGCTCGTCCGCCGGACTTGGAATGGGGCGAGACTTTGCGAGCACCCTCCACATGCCAAAAAATAGACCGCGGTCACAGCCGCACAAAAATAAGCCCCGAAGGTCCGTCCCCAAGGATTAGTCCGCGCAAAAATGCCCAAAAGGGTGGGCTATAGCCTTGGGGAGGGCTGGCCTACTTAAATCCGCCGGATTCGGAATGGGGCGAGACTTTGCGAGCGCCCTCCGTGTACCAAAAATAGGCCGCGGACACAGCCGCGCCCAAAAATAAGCCCCCGAAGGTCCCGTCCCCAAGTTCGTCCGCCGCAAAAATGCCCAAAAAACGGGTGGGCTATAGCCTTGGGGGGAGGGGCTGGCCAACTTCGTCCGCCGGACTCAGAATGGGGCGAGACTTTGCGAGCGCCCTTCGTGTGCCAAAATTAGGCCGTGGGCACAGCCGTGCCCAAAATAAGCTTGAAGGTCCAGTTCCCACGTTCGTCCGCCGCAAAAATGCCCAAAAAACGGGTGGGCTATACCCTTGGGGGGAGGGGTTGGCCAACTTCGTCCGCCGGACTCGGAATGGGGCGAGACTTTGTGAGCGGCTTTGTGTGCCAAAAATAGGCCACGGGTACAGCCACGCCCAAACATAAGCCCGAGGTCCGTCCCCAAGTTCGTCCGCCGCAAAAATGCCCAAAAAAGCGGGTGGGCTATAGCCTTGGGGAGGGCTGGCCAACCGTCCGCGGACTCGGAATGGGCGACACTTTGCGGCGCCCTCCGTGTGCCAAAAATGGCCCACGCAGGCACAGCTGCGCTTAAAAATAAGCCCCGAAGGTGCCGTCCCAAAGTTCGCCCGCCGCAAAAAATGCCCAAACAACGGGTGGGCTATAGCCTTATGGGGGAGGGCTGGCCAACTTCGTCCGCCGGACTTCGGAATGGGGCGTGACTTTGCGGCGGCCTCCGTGTGCCAAAAATAAGCCGTGGGAAAACCCGCGCCCAAAAATAAATACCGAAGGTCCCGTCCCCAAGTTAAGTCCGCCGCAAAAATGCCCAAAGAGCAGGGTGGGCTATAGCCTTGGGGACGGGCTGGCCAACCGTCGCGGACTCGGAATGGGGCGAGTCTTTGCGGCGCTGTCCGTGTGCCAAAAATACGCCGCAGGCACAGCGCTTAAAAATAAGCCCCGAAGGTCCCGTCCCCAAGTTCGTCCCCCACAAAAATGCCAAAAGCGGGTGGGCTATAGCCTTGGGGGCAGGCTGCTCGTCTGCCGGACTCGGAATGGGCGAGTCTTTGCGGCGCCCTCCGTGTGCCAAAAATAGGCATGGACACAGCCGCTAAAAATAAGCCCCGAAGGTCCCGTCCCAAGTTCGTCCGCCAAAAATGCCCAAAAACAGGTGGGCTATAGCCACAGGGGGAGGGCTGGCCCACTGCGTCCGCCGGACTCGGAATGGGGGCGTGACTTTGCGGCGCCCTCCGTGTTCCAAAAATAGAGCGGCCACATCCACACCAAAAATAAGCCCCGAAGGTCCCGTCCCCAAGTTCGTCCGCCGCAAAAATGCCCAAAAAAGCGGGAGGGCTATAGCCTTGGGGGAGGGCTGGCCCACTTCGTCCGCCGGACTCGGAATGGGGCGAGACTTTGCGAGCACCCTCCGTGTGTGCCAAAAATAGGCAGCGGTACAGCCGCTTCCAAAAATAAGCCCCGAAGGTCCCGTCCCCAAGTTCGTCCGCCCGCAAAAATGCCCAAAAGCGGGTGGGCTATAGCCTTGGGGAGGGCTGGCCCACTTCGTCCGCGGACTCGGAATGGGCGAGACTTTGCGGCGCCCTCCGTGTACCAAAAATAGGCCGCGGTCACAACCGCGACAAAAATATGCCCCCAAAGGTCCGTCCCCAAGTTCGTCCGCAAAAATTCCCAAAAGCGGGTGGGCTATAGCCTTGGGGAGAGGCACAGGCCAACTTCGTCCGCCGGACTCGGAAGGGGCGAGACTTTGGCGCCCTCCGTTTACCAAAAATAAGCCGTGACAGCTGTGCGACCAAAAATAAGCCCTGAAGCTCCGTCCCCAAGTTCGTCCGCCATAAAATGCCCAAAAATGGGTAGGCTATAGCCTTGGGGAGGGCTGCCAGCAAATCCGCCGGACTCGGAATGGGGCGAGACTTTAAGCGCACCCTCCGCGTGCCAAAAATAGGCCGTGGTCACAGCCGCACCCAAAAATAAGCCCCCAAAGGTCCCGTCCCCAAGTTCGTCCGCCGGCAAAAATGCCCAAAAAAGGGTGGAGCTATAGCCTTGGGGAGGGCTGGCCTACCAAATCCGCGGACTCGGAATGGGGCGAGACTTTCGGCGCCCTCCGTGTGCCAAAAATAGGCCGCGGACACAGCCGCGCCAAAATAAGCGCCCGAAGGTCCCGTCCCCAAGTTCGTCCGCCGCAAAAATGCCCAAAAGCGGGAGGACTATAGCCTTCGAGGGAGGGGCTGGCCAACTTCGTCCGCCGGACTCGGAATGGGGCGAGACTTTGCGAGCGCCCTCCGTGTGCCAAAAATAGGCCGCGGGCGCAGCCGCGCCCAAAAATAAGCCCCCGAAGGTCCCGTCCCCAAGTTCGTCCGCCGCAAAAATGCCCAAAAAACGGGTGGGCTATAGCCTTGGGGGGAGGGGCTGGCCAACTTCGTCCGCCGGACTCAGAATGGGGCGAGACTTTGCGAGCACCCTTCGTGTGCCAAAACTAGGCCGTGGGCACAGCCGTGCCCAAAAATAAGCCCCTGAAGGTCCAGTCCCCAAGTTCGTCCGCCGCAAAAATGCCCAAAAAACGGGTGGGCTATACCCTTGGGGAGGGTTGGCCAACCAAATCCGCGGACTCGGAATGGGCGAGAATTTGTGGCGGCTTCGTGTGCCAAAAATAGGCCAGGTACAGCCGCACCCAAAGCCCCGAAGGTCCCGTCCCCAAGTTAAATCGCCGCAAAAATGCCCAAAAAACCGGGTGGGCAAAAGCATTGGGGGAGGGCTGGCCAACTTCGTCCGCCGGACTCGGAATGGCGCGAGACTTTAAGAGCGCCCTCCGTGTGCCAAAAATAGGCCACGGGCACAGCCGCCCAAAAATAAGCCCCCGAAGGTCCCGTCCCCAAGTTCGCCCGCCGCAAAAATGCCCAAAAAACGGGTGGGCTATAGCCTTGGGGAGGGCTGGCCAACAAATCGTCGCCGGACTCGGAATGGGCGAGACTGCGGCGACCTCCGTGTGCCAAAAATAAGCCGTGGCCAAACCCGCACCCAAAAATAAGCACCCGAAGGTCCCGTCCCCAAATTCGTCCGCCGCAAAAATGCCCAAAGAACGGGTGGGCTATAGCCTTGGGGGGAGGGGCTGGCCAACTTCGTCCGCCGGACTCGGAATGGGGCGAGTCTTTGCGAGCGCAGTCCGTGTGCCAAAAATACACCGCAGGCACAGCTGCTTAAAAATAAGCCCCGAAGGTCCCGTCCCCAACTTCGTCCGCCGCAAAAATGCCCAAATAACGGGTGGGCTATAGCCTTGGGGGGACGGGCTGGCCAACTTCGTCCGCCGGACTCGGAATGGGGCGAGTCTTTGCGAGCGCCCTCCGTGTGCCAAAAATAGGCCGTGGGCACAGCCGCGCCAAAAAATAAGCCCCCGAAGGTCCCGTCCCCAAGTTCGTCCGCCGCAAAAATGCCCAAAAAACAGGTGGGCTATAGCCTTGGGGGAGGGCTGGCCACTAAATCCGCCGGACTCGGAATGGGGTGAGACTTTGCGAAGCGCCCTCCGTGTGCCAAAAATAGGCTGCGGCCACAGCCACACCCAAAAATAAGCCCCGAAGGTCCGTCCCCAAGTTCGTCCGCTTGCAAATGCCCAAAAAAGCGGGAGGTCTATAGCCTTGGGGAGGGCTGCCAACTTCCGCCGGACTCGGAATGGGCGAGACTGCGAGAGCACCCTCCGTGTGCCAAAAATAGGCCTTGAGTACAGCCACGTCCAAAAATAAGCCCCGAAGGTCCCGTCCCCAAGTTCGTCCGCCGCAAAAATGCCCAAACAAGCTTGGGTGGGCTATAGCCTGGGGAGGGGCTGGCCAACTCGTCGTCGCCGGACTCGGAATGAGGTGAGACTTTGTGGCGCCCTCCGTGTGCCAAAAATAGACGCAGGCCACAGCCGCGCAAAAGCTACCGCCCGAGGCCGGGCGCCAAGTTCGTCAGCGGAAAAGGCCACAAAAGCGGGCGGTCTATAGCCTTGAGGGGTGGGGCTGGCCAACTTCGTCCGCGGACTCGGAATGGCGCGAGACTTTGCGAGCGGCCTCCGTGTGCAAAAAAATAGGCGCGGGCACAGCCGCGCCCAAAACCGCCCGAGGGGGCGCCAAGATTCGTCCAGCGGAAAAAGGCCACAAAAGCAGGCGGGCTATAGCCTTGGGGGGGTGGGGCTGGCCAACTTCGTCCACGGACTCGGAATGGCGCGAGACTTTGCGGCGGCCTCCGTGTGTGCCAAAAATAGCCCGCGCCCACAGCCGCGCCAAAAATACCGCCCGAGGCCGGGCGCCAAGTTCGTCCAGCGGAAAAAGGCCACAAAACGGGCGGGCTATAGCCTTGAGGGGTGGGGCTGGCCAACCGTCCGCCGGACTCGGAATGGCGCGAGACTGCGGCGGCCTCCGTGTGCCAAAAATAGGCCGCGGCACAGCCGCGCCCAAAATAACTCGCCCGAAAGGCAGGCGCCAAGTTCGTCCAGCGGAAAAAGGCCACAAAAGCGGGTGGGCTATAGCCTTGGGGGTGGGGCTGGCCAACTTCGTCTGCGGACTCGGAATGGCGCGAGACTTTGCGGCGGCCTCCGTGTGCCAAGAAGATGCAGCGGGCACAGCCGCTGACCAAAAACGCCCGAAGGCCGGGCGCCAAGGTCGTCCAGCGGAAAAAGGCCACAAGCGGGTGGGCTATAGCCTTGGGAGGTGGGGCTGGCCAACTTCCTCCGCCGGACTCGGAATGGCGCGAGACTTGCAGGCGGCCTCCGTGTGCCAAGAAGATGCAGCGGGCACAGCCGCGGCCAAAAATCCGCCCGAAGGCCGGGCGCCAAGTTCGTCCAGCGGAAAAAGGCCACAAAACGCAGGTGGGCTATAGCCTTGGGGGTGGGGCTGGCCAACTTCGTCCGCGGACTCGGGTGCGAGACATTGCGGCGGCCTCCGTGTGCCAAAAATAGGGCGCGGACACAGCCGCGTCAAAATAACCGCCCGAAGGCCGGGGCGCCAAGTTCTTCCAGCGGAAAAAGGCCACAAAAACGGGTGGGCTATAGCCTTGGGGGGTGGGGCTGGCCAACTTCGTCCGCCGGACTCGGAATGGCGCGAGACTTTTTGAGATGCCTCCGTGTACCAAAAATAGGCCGTGGACACAGCCGCGCCCATAAATCACCGCCCGAGGCCGGGCGCCAAGTTCGTCCAGCGGAAAAAGGCCACAAAAACGGGTGCGCGCCTTAGGTGGTGGGGCTGGCCAACTCGTCGCGGACTCGGAATGGCGCGAGAGTTTGCGAACCCCCTCCGTGTGACAAAAATAGTCCGCGGGCACAGCCGCCCAAAAATAAACGCACGAAGGCTGGGGCGCAAAGTTCGTCCATCGGAAAAAGGACACAAAAACTGGCGGGCTATAGCCTTGAGTGGTGGGGCTGTCCAACTTCGTCCGCAGGACTCGGAATGGCGCGAGACTTTGCGAGCGGCCTCCGTGTGCCAAAAATAGGCCTTGCGGCACAGCTTGCGCCCAAAAATAACCGCCTGAAGGCCGGGCCGCAAAGTTCGTCCAGCGGAAAAAGGCCACAAAAACGGGTGGGCTATAGCCTTGGGGGGGCTGGCCAACTTCATCAACCGGTTTGGAATGGCGCGAGACTTTGCGAGCAGCCTCCGTGTGCCAAAAATAGGCCGGGCACAGCCGCAAAAATAACCGCCCGAAGACTGGAGTCATAAAGCAAAAGTTCGTCCAGCGGAAAAAGGCCACAAACGGATGGGCTATAGCCTTGCAGGGGTGGGGCTGGTCCCACTTAGTCCGCCGGACTCGGAATGGTGCGAGACTGCGGCGGCCTCCGTGTGCCAAAAATGAGGCAGGCACAGCCGCCCAAAAATAACGCCGAAGGCCGGGCGCCAAGTTCGTCCAGCGGAAAAAGGCCACAAAAGCGGCTGGGCTATAGGCCTTCAGGGGGTGAGGCTGGCCAACTTCGTCCGCCGGATTCGGAATGGCGCGAGACTTTGCAGCGGCCTCCGTGTGCCAAAAATAGGCGGCCTTGGCACAGCCGCGCCCAAAATAACCCGCCCGAAAGGCCGGGCGCCAAGATTCGTCAGCGGAAAAAGGCCACAAAAGCGGGTGGGCTATAGCCTTGGGGGTGGGGCTGGCTTCGTCCGCCGGACTCGGAATGGCGCGAGACTTTGCGGCGGCCTCCGTGTGCCAAAAATGAGGCCGTGGACACAGCCGCACGCAAAAATAACCGCCCGTAGGCCGGGCGCCAAGTTCATCCAGCGCAAAAAGGCCACAAAAGCGGGTGGGCTATAGCCTTGGGGGTGGGGCTGGCCCACTTAATCCGCGGATTTGGAATGGCGCGAGACTCTGTGGGCGGTCTCCGTGTGCCTAAAATAGGCAGGCAATGGCCACGCCATTAAAATAACCGCCAGAGGCCGGGCGCCAAGTTCGTCCAGCGGAAAAAAGCCACAAAACGGGTGGGCTATAGCCTCGGGGGTGGGGCTGGCGACTTCGTCCGCGGACTCGGAATGGCGTGAGACTTTGCAAGCGGCCTCCGTGTGCTAAAATTGGGCATTGGACACACAGCGCACCCAAAAATAACCGCCCGAAGGCCGGGGCGCCAAGTTCGTCCAGCGGAAAAATGCCACAAAACCGGGTGGGCTATAGCCTTGGGGGGTGGGGCTGGTCCACTTAGTCCGCCGGACTCGGAATGGTGTGAGACTTTGCGAGCCGCCTCCGTGTGCCAAAAATAGGCGGGCACAGCCGCGCCCAAAAATAACCACCCGAAGGCCGGGCCGCCAAGTTGTCCAGCAGAAAAAGGCCACAAAAGCGGGTGGGCTATAGCACTGGGGGTGGGGCTGCCCAACTTCGTCCGCGGACTCGGATTGGCTTGAACATTGCGATCGGCCTCCGTGTAAAAAATAGTCCGCGGACACAGCCGCTTAAAAATAACCGCCCGAAGGCCGGGCCGCCGTTCGTCCAGCGGAAAAAGGCCACAAAAGCGGGTGGGCTATAGCCTTGGGGGTGGGGCTGGTCCACTTAGTCCTTGGACTCGCAATGGTGCGAGACTGCGGCGGCCTCCGTGTGCCAAAAATAGTCATGGACACGCCCCAAAATAACCGCCCGAAGGCCGGGCCGCCAAGTTCGTCCAGCGGAAAAGGCCACAAAAGCGGTGGGCTATAGCCTTGGGGTGGGGCTGTCCGCCGGATTCGGAATGGCGCGAGACTGCGGCCTCCGTGTGCCAAAAATAGAGCGGGCTGCGCCCAAAAATAACAGCCGGGCGCCAAGTTCGTCCAGCGGAAAAAGGCCACAAAAAGCGGGTGGGCTATAGCCTTGGGGGTGGGGCTGGCCAACTTCGTCCGCGGACTCGGAATGTGCGCGAGACTGCGGCGGCCTCCGTGTGCCAAAAATAGGCGTGGACACAGCCGCACGCAAAAATAACCGCCCGTGGCCGGGCGAGCAAGTTCATCCAGCGCAAAGGCCACAAAACGGGTGGGCTATAGCCTGGGGGGTGGGGCTGGCCCACTTCGTCGCCCGGATTTGGAATGGCGCGAGACTCTGTGGGCGGTCTCCGTGTGCCTAAAATAGGCCGGGGCACGGCCACGCCAAATAACCGCCCGAAGGCCGGGCGCCAAGTTCGTCCAGCGGAAAAAGCCACAAAAGCGGGTGGGCTATAGCCTCGGGGGTGGGGCTGGCCGACTTCGTCCGCGGACTCGGAATGGCGTGAGACTTTGCAAGCGGCCTTCGTGTGCTAAAATTAGGCAGCGGACACAGCCGCGCCCAAATAACCGCCCGTAGGCCGGGCGCCAAGTTCGTCCAGCGGAAAAAGGCCCTGGCGGGTGGGCTATAGCCTTGGGGGTGGGGCTGGTCCCACTTAGTCACGGACTCGGAATGGTGTGAGACTTTGAGCCGCCTCCGTGTGCCAAAAATAGGCCGCGGGCACAGCCGCCTAAAAATAACCACCGAAGGCCGGGCCGCCAAGTTCGTCCAGCAGAAAAAGGCCACAAAAGCGGGTGGGCTATAGCCTGGGGGTGGGGCTGCCCAGTCCGCCGGACTCGGATTGCGCGAGACATTGCGATCGGCCTCCGTGTACCAAAAATAGTCACACAGCCGCGCCCAAAATAACCGCCCGAAGGCGGGCAAGTTCGTCCAGCGGAAAAAAGGCCACAAAAACGGGTGGGCTATAGCCTTGAGGGTGGGGCTGGTATAGTCCGCCCGGACTCGCAATAGTGCGACTTTGCGGCCTCCGTGTGCCAAAAATAGTCCTTCGGACACAGCCGCCCCAAAATAACCGTCCGAAGGCCGGGCCGCCAAGATCGTCCAGCGGAAAAAGGCCACAAAAGCAGGCTGGGCTATAGCCTTGGGGAGTGGGGCTGGTCCACTTAGTCGCCGGACTCGCAATGGTGTGAGACTTTGCGGGCGGCCTCCAGTGTGCAAAAAATAGGCAGCGGGACAGCCGCACCCAAAAATAACCGCCTTGAGGCCGGGCGCCAAGTTCGTCCAGCAGAAAAAGGCCACAAAAGCGGGTGGGCTATAGCCTTGGGGGTGGGGCTGGTCCACAGTCGCGGACTCGCAATGGTGTGAAGACTTTGCGGCCCTCGTGTGCCAAAAATAGGCGCAGACAGCTGCGCCCAAAAATAACCGCCCGAGAAGGCGGGCGCCAAGTTCGTCCAGCAGAAAAAGGCCACACAAGCGGGTGGGCTATAGCCTGGGGGTGGGGCTGCCCAACCGTCCGCCGGACTTCGGGATGGCGAGACATTGCGATGCGGCCTCCGTGAAAATGTGCCAAAAATAGACGCAGTCACAGCCGCACCAAAATAACCGCCCGAGGCTGGGCCGCCAAGTTCGTCCTGCGGAAAAAGGCCACAAAAGCAGGTGGGCTATAGCCAGCAGGGGGTGGGGCTGGTCCCTAGTCGCCGGACTCGGAATGGTGTGAGACTGCGAGCCGCCTCCGTGTGCCAAAAATAGGCCGCGGCACATGCCAAGCGCCCAAATAACCACCCGAAGGCCGGGCCCCCAAGTTCGTCCAGCAGAAAAAAGGCCACAAACAGCGGGTGGGCTATAGCCTGGGGGTGGGGCTGCCCAGCAAATTGTCCGGGACTCGGAATGGCCTTGAGACATTGCGATCGGCCTCCGATGTGCCAAAAATAGTCCGCTTGGACACAGCCCCAAAAATCTTCCGCCCGAAGGCTGGGCCGCCAAGGTTCGTCCAGCGGAAAAAGGCCACAAAAGCAGGTGGGCTATAGCCTTGGGGGGTGGGGCTGGTCACTTAGTCCGCGGACTCGCAATGGTGCGAGACTTTGGCGGCCCTCCGTGTGCCAAAATAGTCCCGAGGACAGCCGCCCAAAAATAACTGCCCGAATGCCGGGGCGCCAAGAACGTCCAGCGGAAAAAGGCCACAAAAGCGGGTGGGCTGCCTCTTAGCCTTG
This sequence comes from Citrus mangshanensis, assembly GCA_030449895.1. Classification (NCBI taxonomy): domain Eukaryota; kingdom Viridiplantae; phylum Streptophyta; class Magnoliopsida; order Sapindales; family Rutaceae; genus Citrus; species Citrus mangshanensis. The sequence goes on from JASUUJ010000146.1 coordinate 591,136, forward strand.
GGGGTGGGGCTGGTCCACTTAGTCCGCCCGGACTCGCAATGGTGTGAGACTGCGGCGGCCTCCGTGTGCCAAAAATAGGCAGCGGGACAGCCGCTTAAATAACCGCCAGGCCGGGCTGCCAAGTTCGTCCAGCAGAAAAGGCCACAAAAGCGGGTGGAAAACATATAGCCTGGGGAAGTGGGGCTGCCCCAACTTCGTCCGCCCCAGGACTCGAATGGCGCGGACATTGCGATCGGCCTCCGTGTGCCAAAAATAGCGCGGTCTGGCAGCTGCGCCCAAAAATAACCGCCCGAAGGCAGGGCCAAGTTCGTCCAGCGGAAAAAGGCCACAAAAGCGGGTGGGCAATAGCCTTGGGGGTGGGGCTGGTCCACTTAGTCACGGACTCGCAATGGTGTGAGACTTTGCGGCCGGCCTCCGTGTGTGCCAAAAATAGGCGCAGGACAGCCGCGCAAAAATAACCGCCGAAGGCCGGGCCGCCAAGTCGTCCAGCAGAAAAAGGCCACATGCGGGTGGGCGCTATAGCAGGGGGTGGGGCTGGTCCAAGTCGCCGGACTCGCAATGGTGTGAGACTTTGCGGCGGCCTCCGTGTGCCAAAAAATAGACGCATGGGACAGCGCGCTTAAAAATAACGCCGAAGGCGGGCCGCCAAGATTCGTCCAGCAGAAAAAGGCCACAAAAGCGGGTGGGCTATAGCCTGGGGGTGGGGCTGCCCAACCGTCCGCCCGGACTCGGAATAGCGCGAGACATTGCGATCGGCCTCCGTGTGCCAAAAATAGGCGCGGTCACAGCGCTTAAAAATAACCGCCGAAGGCAGGAGCCGCCAAATTCGTCCAGCGGAAAAGGCCACAAAAGCGGGTGGGCTATAGCCTTGGGGCGTGGGGCTGGTCCACTTAGTCCGCCCGGACTCGGAATAGTGCGAGACTTTGCGGCGGCCTCCGTGTGCCAAAAATGGGCCGTGGACACAGCCGCACCCAAAAATAACCGCCCGTGAGGCAGGGCGCTAAGTTCGTCCAGCGGAAAAAGGCCACAAAAGCGGGTGGGCTATAGCCTCGGGGGGAGGCTGGCTTGACTTCGTCGCCCGGACTAGGGGCCATGGCGTGAGACTTTGCAAGCGGCCTCCGTGTGCTAAAGTGAGGCGCGGACACAGAAAGCCGCGCCCAAAAATAACGCCCTGTAGGCCGGGCGCCAAGTTCGTCCAGCGGAAAAAGGCCACAAAAGCGGGTTGGCTATAGCCTTGGGGTGGGAGGGCTGGCCAACTCGTCCGCGGATTCGAATGGCGCGAGACTTTCTGGCGGCCTCCGTGTGTGCAAAAATAGGCCGCTTGGGCACAGCCGCGTCAAAACACTGAGGCGGGCGCCAAGGGATTTGTCAGCGGAAAAAGGCCACAAAAGCGGGTGGGCTATAGCCTTGGGGGTTAGGGCTGGCCAACTTCGTCCGCCGGACTAGGAATGGCCTTGAGACTTTGCGGCGGCCTCCGTGTGCCAAATAGGCCGTGGACACAGCCGCACGCAAAATAACCGCCCGTAGGCAGGCGCCTAGTTCATCCAGCGCAAAAGGCCACAAAAGCGGGTGGGCTATAGCTACTGGGGGTGGGGCTGGCCCGCTTCGTCCGCGGTTTGGAATGGCGCGAGACTCTGTAGGCGGTCTCCGTGTGACCTAAAATAGGCCGGGCACGGTACGCCCAAAATAACCGCCGAGGCTTGGGGCGCCAAGTTCGTCCAGCGGAAAAAAGCCACAAAAGCGGGTGGAAGCTGCATAGCCTCAGGGGGTGGGAGCTGGCTTCACTTCGTCCCGGACTCGGAATGGCGTGAGACTTTGCCGCGGCCTCCGTGTGCTAAGTGAATTAGAGCGCGGACACAGCGCGCCCAAAGCTCTTCATCGCCTGTGGGCAGGGCGCGTTCGTCCAGCAAAAAGGCCACAAAAACGGCTGGAAAATAGCCTTGGGGTGGGGCTGGCCCAAATTCGTCCGCCGACTTGATTCGGAATGCTTACGAGACTTTGCGAGCAGCCTCAAATGTGCCAAAAATAGGCCCGTGGGCACAGCTAGCACCCAAAAATAACCGCCCGAGGCCGGGTGCAAAAGTTCGTCCAGCGGAAAAAGGACACAAAGCGGATGGGCTGCTCTGCTTGGGGGTGGGGCTGGCCAACTTAAATCCGCGGACTCGGAATGGCGTAGCGAGACTGCGAAGCAGCCTCGATGTAAAAAATAGGCCGTGAACACAACGCCCAAAACTCTTTCACCCGAAGGCTGGGCATGGCAAGTTCGTCCCATGCGGAAAAAGGCCACAGCGAATGGGCTATAGCCATGGGGGTGAGGGCTGGTCCCTTAGTCCGGGAGATTCCCGGAATGGTGCGAGACTGCGAGCCGCCTCCGTGTGCATATTAAAAATAGGCCACGAGCGCGCGCCCAAAAATAACACCGCCTGAAGGCGGGCGCCAGACCATGGATCGTCCAGCAGAAAAAGGCCACAAAAGCGGGTGGGCTATAGCCTGGGGGGTGGGCTGCACCCAACTTCGTCCGCCCGGTTCGGAATGGCGGCGAGACAGGAACGTGCGATCGGCCTCCGATGTGCCAAAAATAGTCAGCCGGACACAGCCGCCCCCAAAAATAACCGCCCGAAGGCGGGCGCCATGGGAAATTCGTCAGCGGAAAGGCCACAAAAGCGGGTGGGCTATAGCCTTGGGGAAATGGGGCTGGTCATAGTCCACCCGGACTCCCAATGGTGTGAGACTTTAGCGAAGCGGCCTCCGTGTGCCAAAAATAGTCCGGACACCGCCGCCCCCAAAAATAACCCGCCCGAAGGCCGGGCCGCCAAGTTGGAAGGAGCGGAAAAGGCCACAAAAAGCGGGTGGGCTCGCCTGGGGGGTGGGCTGGTCCACTTAGTCACGGACTAGCAATGGTGTGAACTTTGCGGCGGCCTCCGTGTACCAAAAATAGGCAGCGGGACAGCGGCGCCCAAAAATAACCGCCCGAAGAGCCGGGCATAAGGTCGTCCAGCAGAAAAAGGCCACAAAAGCGGGTGGGCTATAGCTGGGAAGTGCGGGGGCTGCCCAACTTCGTCGCGGTTCGGAATGCGCCCGAGACATTGCGATCGGCCTCGTGTGCCAAAAATAGGCGCGGTCAGCGCGCGCCCAAAAATCTTACCGCCGCCAGAAAAGGCAGGGCCGCCACCAAATTCGTCAAGCGGAAAAAGGCCACAAAAGCGGGTGAATAGGCATGCCTTATGGGGGTAAATTGGGCTGGTCCGCAGTCCGCGCCGGACTCGGAATGGTCTGCGAGACTTTGCGGCGGCCTCCGTGTGCCAAAAATGAGCCGTGGACACAGCTTATGCACCCAAAAAAAAACCGCCCCGTAGGCCGGGCGCTAAGTTAAGTCAGCGGAAAAGGCCACAAGCGGGTGTAGGCTATAGCCTTGGGGATGGGGCTGGCCGCCGTCCCGCCCGGATTTGGAATGGCGCGAGACTTTGTGGGGCGGTCTCCGTGTGCCAAAATGGGCCTTGGGCACAGACACGCCAAAATAACCGCCCAAAGCGGGGCAAGTTCGTCCAGCGGAAAAAGCCACCATGGGTGGGCTATAGCCTCGGGGAGTGGGGCTGGCGACACAAATCCGCCCCGGACTCGAATGGCGCAGATACTTTGCAAGCGGCCTCTGTGTGCCAAAATTAGGCCGCGGACACAGGCGGCGCCCAAAAATAATGCTTCGCCCGTAGGCAGGCGCCAAGTTAGATCCAGCGGAAAAGGCCACAAAGCGGCTGGGCTATGGCAGCAGGTGCTTGGTGGGGCTGGCCAACTTCGTCCGCCCAGTTCGGAATGGCGCGAGACTGCGAAGCGGCCTCCGTGTGCCAAAAATAGACCGCGGGCACGGCGCGCCTAAAATAGCCGCCCGAAGGCCGGGCATAAATTAAATCCAGCGAAAAAGGCCACAAAAAGCGGGTGGGCTATAGCACGGGGGTGGGGCTGCCCAACTTCGTCGCGGGACTCGGAATGGCGAGACATTCGATCGCTTCCGTGTGCCAAAAATAGTCCCAGCGGACACAGCCGCGCCAAAAATAACCGCGAAGGCGGGCCGCCAAGTTGATCAGCGGAAAAAGGCCCACAAAAAGCGGGTGAGCTATAGCCTTGGGTGGGGCTGGTCCACTTAATAGTCGCCCGGACTACGCGATGGTGCGAGACTTTCGCGGCGGCCTCCGTGTGCCAAAAATGGGCCGCGGGACAGCCGCGCTTAAAAATAGCACCGCCCCAAGGCCGGGCCGCCAGGTCGTCCAGCAGAAAAAGGCCACAAGCGGGTGAGCTATAGCAGCAGGGGAGTGGGGAGGCTGGCCCGCCAATCCGCGGATTTGGAATGGCGAGACTCTGTAGAGCGGTCTCCGTGTGCCTAAAAATAAGCTGCCAGAGGCACAACCATGCCAAAAATAACCTTGAGGCAGGCATAAGTTATCCAGCGGAAAAAAGCCACAAAAGCGGGTAAGGCTATAGCCTCGGGAGGTGAGGTGGCCGACTTCGTCCGCGGACTCGAATGGCGCGAGACTGCAAGCGGCCTCCGTGTGCTAAAATTAGGCGCGGACTGCTTGGCGCCCAAAATAACCGCCCACATGGGCAGGCGCCAAAGTTCGTCCAGCGGAAAAAGGCCACAAAGCGGATGGAAAATAGCCTTGGGGGTGGGGCTGGCCAACCGTCCACGCGGATTGGAATGTACAGGAGACTTTGCGAGGCAGCCTCCGTGTACCAAAAATAGGCAGAGCAGCGCACCCAAAAATAACCGCCCGAGGCAAGGTCATAGGGTCAAATCCAGCGGAAAAAGGACACAAAAGCGGATAGGCTATAGCCTTGGGGGTGGGGCTGGCCAACCGTCCGCCCCGGACTCGGAATGGCAGACTTTGCGAGGTAGCCTAAATATTATATAAAAATAGGCATGATCACAACGCGCCCAAAAATAACCACACGGAAGGCTGGGCCGACAAGTTCGTCCAGCGGAAAAACCTAGCAAGGTGGGCTATAACCTTGGGAGTGGGGGCTGGTCACTTAGTCCGCGGACTCGGAGATAGTGCGAGACTGCAGCACAGCCTCCTGTGCCAAAAATAATCGGCAGCTGGACACAGCCGCACCCAAAACTCCGCCGTAGACGGGCGCCGAGGTCGTCGAGCGGAAAAGTGTGGCTTGGTGGGGCTATAGCCTTGGGGGTGGGGCTGGCCCACTTCGTCCGCCGGATTTGGAATGGTCTGCCCCTGCCCGAGACTTTGTGGCGGTCTCCATGTGCAAAAAATGAGCCGCGGGCACAGCCGCGCCCAAAATATCTTCGCCGAGGCTAGGCCGCAAAGTTCGTCAGCGGAAAAAGGCCACAAAAACGGGTGAGCTATAGCCTTGGGGGTGGGGCTGGTCCATAGTCCGCCGGACTCGGAATGGTGTGAGACTTTGCAAGCGGCCTCCGTGTGTGCTAAAAATTGAGCCGCGGACACAGCCGCGCCCAAAAATAACCGCCGAAGGCCGGGGGCACCAAGTTCGTCCTAGCAGGAAAAAGGCCACAAAACGGGTGGGCTATAGCCTTGGGGGTGGGGCTGGTCCGCCGTCATCCCGACTCGAATGGCGTGAGACATTGTGATCGCCCTCCGTGTGCAAAAATAGGCGCGGGCACAGCGCACCCAAAAATAACCGGCGAGCGAGGCGCCAAGACCGTCCAGCGGAAAAAGGCTTCGCGGTGGAGCCATAGCAGCAGAAGTGAGGGGCTGGCCGCTAATCCGCGGTTCGAATGGCGCGAGACTTTGCGGCGGCCTCCGTGTGTGCCAAAAATAGGCCGCGGACAAGGCGCGCAAAAAATAACCACCCGAAGGCTGGGCGCCAAGTTCGTCAGCGGAAAAGGCCACAAGCGAGGTGGGCTATAGCAGCAGAGGGGTGGGGCTGGCCAACCGTCCACGGTTCAGATGGCGTGAGACTTTCAAGGCGGCCTCCGTGTGCCAAAAATAGGTCTCGGACTGCGGCCGCGCCCATCTTTGCCGAAGGCGAGTACAGGACCGTCTGGAAAAAGGCCACAAAAGCGAGGTGGGCTATAGCCTTAGGGTGTAGGGCTGTGCTCCCGCCCGCGGACTCCGGAATGGCACGAGACTGCAAGCGGCCTCCATTGTGCAAAAGTAGGTCTCGGACACAGCCGCGCCCAAAAATAACCGCCCGAGGCCGGGGCATGAGACCGTCCTAGTGGAAAGGCCTGTGGGTGGGCTATAGCCTTGGAGGAATTGGGGCTGGCCAACTTCATCACCGGACTGCGAATGGCGCGAGCTGTGCGACGGCCTCCGTGTACCAAAAATAGGTCTCGGACACAGCCGCACCCAAAATAGCCCCGGCGGGCGCCAAGTTAAGTCCTAGTGGAAAAAGGCCACAAAAGCGGGTGACTATAGCAGGGTGTGGGGCTGGCAAACTTAAATCCTTGGCTCGGAATGGCGAGACTGCGAAAAGCTGACGCCGTGTGCCAAAAATAGGCGTGGGCACTGCTGCACCCAAAATAACCGCCCGAAGGCAGGACCTTAGGGTCGTCCAGCGGAAAAAGGCCACAAGCGGGTGGGCTATAGCCTTGGGGGTGGGGCTGGCCCGCCGTCCACGCCCGGACTACGGAATGGCCTTGAAGACTGCGAGGCGGCCTCCATTAATGTAAAAATAGGTCTCGGACACAGCAGCGCCCAAAATAACCTCCCGAGCCCGGGCGCCAAGTTCGTCCCAGCGGAAAAAGGCCACAAAACGGGTGGGCTGTAGCAGGGGGTGGGGCTGGCCAACTAAATCCGCCCGACCGAATGGCGCGAGACTTTGCGAGCAGCCTCCGTGTGCCCAAAATAGAGCCCGCGAACTGTGCGCCAAAACTAACCGCCGTAGGCCGGGCGCCAAGTTCGTCCCGAAAAAGGCCACAAGCGGGTGAGCTATGGCCTTGGGAGTGGGGCTGGCCAACTTCGTCCGCCCGACTCGGAATGGCACGAGACTGCGAGCACCCTCCGTGTGTGCCAAAAATGGAAGCTTAGACTGCTTGCGTAAAAATAACAGAGGCAGGGGCACCAGGGTCGTCCCTGCAAGAAAAAGGCCACAAAAAGCGGGTGGCTATAGCCTTGGGGGTGGGGCTGGCCAACCGTCTGCCGGACTCGGAGTGGCGCGAGACTTTGCGGCGGCCCTCGTGTACCAAAAATAGGCCTTGAGGCTACAACCCGTACCCAAAATAACCGCCCGAAAGGCCGGGCGCCAAGATGGAAAATCCAGCGGAAAAAGGCCACAAAAGCGGGTGGGCTATGGCAGAAATTGGGGCTGGCCAACTTCTTCCGCCCGACTCGGTATGGCGTGAGACTTTGCGAGCGGCCTCCCAGTATTAAATGAGTCTCGGACACAGCCGCGCCCAAAAATAACCGCCCGAAGGCCGGGCGCCAAGTTCGTCTAAGCGGAAAAAAGCCACAAAGCGGGTGGGCTATAGCCTTGGGGGTGGGGCTGGCCTTCGTCCTGACCGGAATGGCGCTAGACTTTGCAGGCTTCCTCCGTGTGCAAAAATAGACGCGGGCTGGCAGCGCCAAAATAACCGCCCGAAACCAGGCGCCAGGCAAATCCAGCGGAAAAAGGCCACAAAAGCGGGTGGGCTATAACGCTGGGGGTGGGGCTGGCCAACACTGTCCGCCGGACTCGGAATGGCGCGAGTGCAGCGGCCTCGTGTGCCAAAAATAGGCAGCGGGGACAGCAGCCTTAAAAACTAGCCGCCCGAAGGGCCGAGGCGTGAGACCGTCCAGCGGAAATAGGCCACAAAAACGGGTGGGCTATAGCCTTGGGGTGGGGCTGGCCCCTTCGTCGCCCAGTTCGAATGGCAGCGAACTTTGCGAGCAGCCTCCATATCAAAATGGGCGGGCACGCGCCCAACAATAACCGCCGGAGGCAGGCGTAAGTTAAGTCAAGCGGAAATATGCCACAAAAAGCGGGTGGGCTATGGCCTTGGGGGTGGGGCTGGGCAACTAAATCGCCGGACTCAGAATGGCGCGAGACATTGCGAGCGGCCTTTGTGTGTCCGTAGGCGCGGGAACAACAGCGCCAAAAATAACCGCCGAAAGGCGGGCGCCAAGTGCGTCCAGCGGAAAAGGCCCTGAAATCGGGTGGGCTATAGCCTTGGGGGTGAGGCTGTGCTGCGTCCATGGACTCGGAATGGCGCGAGACATTCCCGATCGGCCTCCGTGTACCAAAAATTGGCGCGCGCACTGCCAGCGCCCTAAAATAACCGCCCGAGGCCGGGCGCCATGTTCGTCAAGCGGAAAAGGCCACAAAAATGGGTGGGCTATAGCCTTGGGGTGGGGCTGGTCCGCCCCAGTCGCGGACTCGGAATGGTGCGAGACTGCGAGTGGCCTCATGTGCCAAAAATAGACGCGGGCACAGCCGCGCCCAAAATAACGCCCGAGCCGGGCCGTAAGTGCGTCCAGCAGAAAAAGGCCACCAGCGGGTGGGCTATGGCACAGAGGTGGGGCTGCCCCTTCCGTCGCCCCGGACTCGGAATGGCGCGCGAGACATTCGATCGGCCTCCGTGTGCCAAAAAAATAGACCGCGAACTGTGCCCTTAAAAATACCTTAAAGGCCGGAGCCATAGGATCGTCAACGGAAAAAGGCCTAAAAAGCGGGTGGGCTATAGCCTTTGGGGGTGGGGCTGGTCCATAGTCGCCGGACTCGCAATGGTGCGAGACTGCAGCGGCCTCATGTGCCAAAATAGGTTTCACGAGGCACAGCGGGTGCCAAAATAACCGCCGAAGGCCGGGCATAAGTTAATCCAGCAGAAAAAGGCCACAAAAGCAGGTGGGCTATAGCACAGAGGGTGGGGCTGAGTACACTTAGTCTTGGACTTCGCAATGGTGCGAGACTGCGAGCGGCCTCCGTGTACCAAAAATAGGTTGCGGGGCACAGCCGCGCCCAAAAATGTCGCCGAAGGCGGGCCGCCATGCCGTCCAGCGAAAAAGGCCCGCAAAAGCGGGTAGGCTATAGCGCTGAGGGAGTAGAAGCTGCCCAACTTATCGCGGACTTCCGGAATGGCCTTGAACTTTGCGAGCAGCGCTCCGATGTGCGCAAGTGAACCATGAACACAGCCGCCCAAAAATAACCTCCGTAGGCAGGCGCTTCAGGTCAAATCCAGCCCGGAAAAAGGCCCTGGCTTGGTGGGCTATAGCACGGGGGGTGGGGCTGACCAACTTCGTCGCCCGGATTGAATGGCGCGAGACTTTGTGATGGCCTCCGTGTGCCAAATAGGCCGTGGACACAGCCGCACCCAAAAATAACCGCCATAGGCCGGGCGCCAAGTCGTCAAGCGGAAAGGCCACAAAGCGGGTGGGGCTATAGCCTTGGGAGTGGGGCTGGCCCGCTTCGTCCGCGGATTTGGGAATGGCGCGAGACTTTGTGGCGGTCTCCGTGTGCCAAAATAAGAGCGCGGGGCATGGCCACCTTAAAAATGCCCTTGAGGCAGGCGCCAAATTAAATCCAGCGGAAAAACCACAAAAGCAAGGTGGGCTTCTTAACCTCGGGAAGTGGGAGCTGGCCAACCGTCCTTAGGACTCGGAATGGCGAGACTTTCTGGCAGCCTCCGTGTACCAAAAATAGGCCGCGGACACAGCCGCGCCCAAAAATAACCGCCCGAAGGCCGGGGCGCCAAGTTCGTCAGCGGAAAAAGCCCTGTGGGTGGGCTAGCCTCGGGGGGAGTGAGGCTGGCCAGCAAATCGCGGTTCGGAATGGCGCGAGACTTTACAGCGGGCTCCGTGTGCCAAAATTAGGCAGCGGGCACAGCCGCGCCATCTCCTTAAAGGCCGGGGCGCCAAGTTCGTCCAGCGGAAAAAGGCCACAAAGCGGCTGGGCTATAGCCTTGGGGGTGGGGCTGGCCAACCCAATCCGCCCAGTTGGAATCATGCGAGACACAAGTGCTCCGTGTTCCAAAAATAGACAGCCTGGCCGTACCAAAATAACCCGCCCGTAGGCGGGCATGGTGCGTCCAGCGGAAAAAGGCCACAAAAGCTCAACTGGGCTATGGCAGAAATTAGGGGCTGAAGCCGCTCGTCCGCCGAGTTCGGAATGGCGCGAGACTTTGCGGCCCGGCCTCCATTAATGCGTGACCGCGGACACAGCCACGCAAGTAACCGCCCGTAGGCCGGGCCGCCAAAGTTCGTCCAAGCGGAAAAAAGCCTGCATGGTGGGCTATAGCCTGGGGGTGGGGCTGCCCAACCGTCGCCCGGACTCGGGTGGCGCGAGACACTGCGATCGGCCTCCGTGTGCCAAAATGACAGCAGTCACAGCTCGCCCGAAAAATAACCGCCGAAGGCCGGGCCGCCAAGTTCGCCAGCGGAAAAAGGCCACAAACGGGTGGGCTATAGCCTTGGGGAGTGGGGAAGCGGTCCACTTAGTCCGCCCGGACTCGGAATGGCGCGAGACTGCAGCGGACTCCAAGTGTGCCAAAAATTAGACGCGGACACAGCCATACCCAAAAATGTGCCCTTGAAGAGCCGGGCAGCAAATTCATCCAGCAGAAAAGGCCACAAAATGGGTGGGCTACCCATAACTGAGGGGGTGAGGCTGCTAACAAATCCGCCCGGACTGGAATGGCGCGAACTTTACAAGCCAGCCTCCATTACTAAAGTGGAGGCCGCAGACACAGCCGCGCCCAAAAATAACCTCAAGCAAGAGCAGGGGCGCCAAGTTCGTCAGCGGGAAAAACCACCGCTTGGGTGGGGCTATAGCAGAATTAGGGCTGGCCCGCTTCGTCCGCTTGGTTGGAGATGGCGCCGAGACTTTGTGGGGCGGTCTCCGTGTGCAAAAATAGAGCCGCAGGCACAGCCACCCTTAAAGCTCTGCCCTTGAAAGGCGGGCGCCAAGGATCGTCCAGCGGAAAAAGCCACAAAAGCGGGTGGGCTATAGCCTCGGGGTGGGGCTGGCCAAGCTTAGATCACCCGGACTCGGAATGGCGCGAGACACCTGGCAGCCTCCGTCTACCAAAATTGAGCCCGCGGACACAGCCGCGCCAAAAATAACCGCCCGAAGGCAGGCGCCAAGTTCGTCAGCGGAAAAAAGCCACAAGCGGGTGAGGCTATAGCCTCGGGGGTGGGGCTGGCCAACTTCGTCCGCGGACTGGAATGTGTGAGACTTTGCAAGCGGACTCCGTGTGTGCAAAGTGAGCATGAGCTGTAGCCAAAAATACCATAAGGCAGGCATGGGGTCGTCCAGCGGAAAGGCCTGGCTTGGCTGGGCTATAGCCTTGGGGAGGTAGGGCTGGCCAACTTCGTCCGCCGGATTCGGAATGGCGCGAGACTGCGAGTCGCCTCCGTGTTCCAAAAATAGGCATGACCACAGCCGTACCAAAGCACTTACGCCCGTAGGCCGGGGCGCCAAGTTCGTCAGCGGAAAAAGGCCACAAAAGCGGCTGGAGGCTATGGCAGAGTGGGGCTGGCCAGCCAAATCCGCCCAGTTCGGAATGGCGCGATACTTTGCGGCGGCCTCCGTGTGCCAAAGTGGCGCAGTTACAACCGCGTAAATATCTTCGCCCGTAGGCCGAGGCCGCCAAGTTCGTCCAGCGGAAAAAGCCACCATGGTGGGCTATAGCACAGAAGTGGGGCTGCCCAGCTTCGTCCGCCGGACTACGGAATTATGGCAGCTTCGATCGGCCTCCGTGTGCCAAATAGGCAGCAATCCCATTTCGCCGAAAAATAACCGCCAGGCAGGGCCATGGATCAAATCCAGCGGAAAAGGCCACAAACACGGGTGGGCTATAGCCTTGGGGGTGGGGCTGGTCATAGTCCGCGGACTCGGAATGTGTGAAGACTTTGCAAGCGGGGCTCCGTGTGCCAAAATTAGGCGCGGACACAGCACTTTTAAAAATAACCGCCGAGGCGGGTATGGTTCATCCCAGCGAAAAAGGCCACAAAAATGGGTGGGCTATAGCCTGGTGAGCACAACCGTCCGCCCGGACTTCGGGCCGTGGCGAGACATTGCGATCGGCCTCGTGTGCAAAAATAGGCCGTGGGAACAGGCGCGCCCAAAAATAACCGCCAGGCCGGGGCGCCAAGTTCGTCCAAGCGGAAAAGGCCACAAAAAGCGGGTGGAGGCCATAGCCCAGCACAGGGTGGGGCTGGCCCACTTCGTCCGCCCGGACTGGGTCGCGCGAGACATTCATGACGGCCTCCGGTAATGCCAAAAATAGACGCGGGCACAGCCGCGCCCAAAATAACCGCCCGAAGGCCGGGCGCCAGGATTCGTCCAGCGCCCAAAAATGCCACAAAAGCCAGGTGGGCCATGGCCTTGGGGGTGGGGCTGGCCAGCTTCGTCCGCCCGGACTGGAATGGCACCAAACGTGCGGCGGCATCCGTGTGTAAAAATAAGGCAGCGGCGCAGCCGCGCCAAGCTCGCTCCGCCCGGAGGCCAGGGCGCCAGGATTACCGTTGGGCGGAAAAGGCCACAGAAGCGGGTGGGCTATAGCCTTAGGGTGTGGGGCTGGCCAACCGTCCGCCGGACTCGGAATGGCGCGAGACACTAGAACGGCCTCCGTGTGCCATGGAGTCTCGGGCACAGCGCTTAAAATAACCACCCGAAGGCCGGGCGCCAAGTGCGTCTAGTGGAAAAGGCCCTGCAGCGGGTGGGCTATAGCCTTGAGGTGTGGGGCTAGCCAACTTAAATCCGCCGGACTCGGAATAGCCCAGCGAGACTTTCGCGGCGGCCTCCGTAATGCCAAAAAAATAGGCAGCGGACACAGCGTACAAAAATAACCACCCGATGGCGGGGCCTTAAGTTACGTCCAGCGGAAAAAGCCTAAGCGGGTGGGCTATAGCCTTGGGGGTGGGGCTGTGCTTCGTCGCGGACTCGAATGACGCGGAACATTGTGATAAGCCCTCCGTGTGCCAAAAATAGGCGCGTGCACAACCGCACCAAAATAACCGGCCGAAGGCAGGCGCAAGACCGTCCAGCGGAAAAAGGCCACAAAAGCGGGTGGGCCATAGCCTTGGGGGGGTGGGGCTGGCCCACTTCGTCCACTTGAGACTCCCGGAATGGCCTTGAAGACTTTTCTGTGGCGGCCTCCGTGTGCAAAAATAGGCGCGGACATAGGCGCGCAAAAAATAACCACCCGAGGCTGGGGCGCCAAGTTCGTCAGCGGAAAAGGCCACAAGCGGGTGGGCTATAGCCTTAGCAATGTGGC